>OZ005660.1:15323255-15933255 GCA_963930645.1 Salticus scenicus
GTATCGTAGATTCCCAGACACCACCCTAAAGTGTTTCGACCCCTCTCAAGGGTTGTGATTGCTTTTGTTAAAAGCTGTCAGGGAAAAGAGCGATAAAACCTAGCTATGGCAGTCTGCACTATTCGTTTAAATTGGAGCATGTTCCCTTTTTCGTTCAAGATAACTGTTATCGGAGAATTATTTGTACTAACTAGAGGGTGAAAGTGAAAGAGTAATATTTTTACAATCCTTATAAGATTGATAGAAAAAGAGCAGAATTTCTAACGCATTTAAAATTGTAAATTTTGTATTCTCCTTAATTATCTTTTACAAGTTTATAAAAATTAAATAAATAAACTAATTAATTAAATAATTCATAAATAAATTCATAAATATTAGAATCGCCCGGTGGTTGAATCTTTATTACTTTTTTAAAGTAAGCATTCAAATAAGAAATATAAAAATTCAAAATTTAAGTATAAAAAATGTTCTTAGAAATTACACTATCCATCAAAATAAATAAAAAATGAATGAATAAACAAATAAAATTAAAATGAATAAATATAAGTAAATATCATCACCTTTTTACTTTCCGAACACTATAGTGAGGAAAGTATTGTAATCATGTCAAAAATCCGAAATTCATATTTTGATGTTTCTATACGTTTCGAGGTCCCTTGAGCCCGTTTTCACTATTTTTGCGATGATGTATGTATGTGTGTGTGCATGTACGTGTGTATGTATGTGTGTGTGCATGTACGTGTGTATGTACGTGTGTGTGCATGTACGTGTGCATGTATGTGTGTATATATGTGTGCATGTACATGTGCATGTATGTGTGTGTGCATGTACATGTGCATGTATGTGTGTATATATGTGTGTGTGTCTGTGAGTGAACACGCTAGCGTCTAAACGCTTTGTTCGAATAAGCTGAAAGTTGGTACATATATTGTAAGTCACCAAAGTACGAACCCTATTGATTTTGGTGAATCTAGCACTTATAGTTTTTTTTTACAGGGACACCAGGAAAAATACTTTATCATTAAGGCCTATTGGGCCAAATTTTTAAAAGTGTGATAGCGTCTAAACGTCTTTATTAATCTGAGCAAAAAATTTGTACACATGTTATAGGTCATAGTTGCACGAACTGTATAGATTTTGGTTAATTTAGCACTTACAATTTTTTCACAGGGGTACAAAGAAAAATTCTTTATCATTATGGCCTATGGGGCCAAATTTTTAAAAGTGTGATAGCGTCTAAATACCCCTAATCAAATATTTCTGCAATCTGCATAAAGAAAATCAAGATAAAATGGCAATTATTTGTAGAAAAAGAGCAGAATTTCTAACGCATTTAAAATTGTAAATATTGTTTTCTACAGAATTAACTTTTATAAGTTTATAAAAATTAAATAAATAAGTTAATTAAGTAAATAAGTTAATTAAGTAAATAAACTAATTAATTAAATAATTAATTAGAATATTGAATGCAAATGTGGAAAAAATGTTTATTGATTTATTATCTCTTAAATATGAACAGATATTTCAATTTTTGAAATAAATTTAAAAATAATACATCAGTTAATGCAACTAAAATATGTCGTTTAAGAAAATATGATAAACTGTCATTATTTCATTATAGAACTTTAAAAAATAAAAGGATCGAAGGAAAATTTTATAGTAAAAAATAGAACAAACCTCTTACCGATTTTAATGAAACTTTGCATAATCATGTACAATTTGTGAAAAAATTACAGTAAGTGTCAAACATGCTTTGAGGAGGGGCGGGGGGACAGAGGAAAATATACTTAATTTTTAAATTACCATTTTAGCGATTTTAATAATACATTACCACTTAATTTTTATGAAGATTACAATGAGTGTATTATATACCTAGTGGGGGCAGGGGGGGGGGGGGTAGATGGAAATAAAATATATTTTCCTTTAAAATACCCTATTATAGATTTAAACAAAAACTTTGTATAATAACATACAATTTGTGAAAAAAAATCTGAATAAGTATCAGACATACTTGGGGGGTGGGGTTAAATACCGATTTTAATGACATAGTCTATAGTTATCAATTGCTTTTTATGGAGATCTCAAAATGAGTGTATTATATATTTCGGAGGGGGGGGGGAAGGGGGACGCAGATAGAAGTAAAATATGTTATTCTTTAAACTGTCGCATTGTCGATTAAAAAAAAAAAAAAAAACTTTGTATCTATGCAACTTTCTGCTTATGAGAAATTGCAATTGCAGTGAGTGTACACATATCAGGACTATTTGCTAAGGGGGGGGGGGCAGAGTGAAGAAAATTTTTGTTTTTATATCACCATGCTACCTACTTATATGAAACTTTGTACGACTATCACTTTTATTTCATTAATATTATAGTGAAAGTTACCTATATTGAAGGGGGGAGGGGGAAGGGGGTAAATGAAAAATAAAATTTTCTTTTTAAACAACAGTTATTATCGTTTGTTTTATTGTTTTATTTACATTTTGTGTAAATACCAGTTAGTATTTATTAATGAAAAATTACAGGGAGGTGCGCAAAAATTCAATGTATGATTTAAATCTGTAAAAAAGTTATTGAAAATTCTTTATGGGAGTGAGCTATTTTCAAAACTATAACCATATTATTTAATATTTTAGAGAAGATAACATTTTACATGCTGAAAAAAACATTAGTGAATCGTTAGTAATCGTTAGTGAAGTTATAAAATGTTTCATAACTTCTATCGACAAAAAAAAAAAAAAAAAAAAGGCTAGATTCATTGTAGTAGTTCAATCCATAAAACAACTCCTCTAGAGTATTTTGTCAAAGTTTCATAAGATTTATATAATAACTTTTGGAGTTATGATGTTTTGTGAAAAAGCAAAATGTTAAAAATCTCATTCTGAGAAAATTCATTTTATATTCAGTAACAAATTTTGATGCTTATACTGAGTAAAACTTTTATGAAAGCAAAAAATTACGGTCACTTCTGGTTTCAAAAAGTTGCAAGTGACTAATATTTAGATGCCTGTAACTCAAATTCTAAGCAAGATAGAAACAAAATTCAAACTGGTTTAGAAAGTTTAAATGTCAGGCTGTGTGAGTGTTCTCACACATATGTCCTTTAAAAGCTTATTTATTTATCCAAATTTAATATTTAACAAAAAGGAGGGATTAATATAGATTATATAAAATAAATCTTTTTAAATTTATCTAATTCAAGTAATTAATTATAGAGAATTTCCCGTTTTATTTTTAAATCAAAATTTTCATTTCTTTGTTCTTTTATCGTTAAAAACACATTGATCTAGGAATAAAATAAAGCAATTTTTATATTGGGGTTTGTCAAAAATAGTATGTGTATACATTTTCCCCGAATGGATTAAATCAATTTAGCTATAATTATTTATTTTGGAGAGGGTAATTTAAAATTCGTATCAACCTACTTATAACACAAGTAGCTATTAATAAAATAATAACTGTCATTTCAATTTATATTTATCACGCTAGTGTTTACATTAAATCAATTTAGCCGTAATTATTTATTTTCAGAGGGTAATTTAAAAAGCCGTTATCAACATATTTATACTATACACAGATATTAATAAAATAAAACAAGCATTTGATTTCATGTTTATTACTCTTGAATGTTTATGTTAAAAAAACCATTATTATTTCAAGAGGGTCATTATAGTTCTAAAAATAGATTTATAATGATGTTCGATAGTCTGGGCGTCGCCTTCTTTGTTCATTGAGAGTTGAAGGTCATTTGGCATGGCTTCTCAATGTCAAATCGATTTAATATTTGTAACGACTTTTTTATATTCAAAATTTAGTATGAATATCTTAGAAGAACAAAGAAACAGTTTGGCATTCTTTTGGCTGCATTTCAACAATGCCAATCTCCGGGGTTGCGATTTTAAGCTATCTGTGGCTAGCAGATTTAGTGTATCTTTTCGCTGTTGTTCAAGTCCTAAGAAGACGTAAATTTGTGAGGTCCTCCTCCCTCTCTGTATAGTTGATGGGGATAGAATATTTATTTTTTGCTTACGAATATAGGAGTGAAATGTAAAGTTATTAGTAACTGCAAACTGAATATTATATTGCTGCATTAATAAATCACAGTACTAAAAATGATGTATCCTGATTATTTCGAAGTAAAGACTTCTACTGTATATTTTTAGCTTTCTTCGATCCGGCTTTTGTGCGAAACGAACCTGAATATACTAGACAATAGTATATATTAATTGGTGCGTGTCCAGCTTCCCCGATCTTCAAAAATGGAGGGGGAGGAGGAACCCGACGGAATCATAATAAATTTTCCATGACGGAAAGGACCGAACATTTTATTAAAATTGCATCATCGAAGTGAATGTGGATAAGTAGTTGCATACTGCTATGCATACTCTCGATACTTAATTGGATTAATCATCGTTTGCAGTTGCAGATATTTGTTGTGAAGAAAAAAGTATTTACAGAGTTAAAGTGTTACGAATGTGCCTCTCCTCTTCATCTTATATGGTTTGCGGATGTGTGCCAGCTAGAGTTCGTGTACAGTGATCAAGGCTGTGTTTCTTCATGGGTGTCTATATCGTGGAGTTAAAAGTCTTACGAGTGTGCTCTAGTATTCAAGAGATATTTCGTTTATGGATGTGTACGTGATCGGTGCGGTCTTTCTTCGGGAATATGTGTGCGGCGATACAATTCGTGCATCTAGAAAGAAAAAAAAATTTTTTCGCTCCTGCATCTCGTGTTTATTATGTGCAATGTGTGGATTTTTCGTCACGTAAGATGATCGCTTCATTTTTTTTTTTTTTGTGCGTTTTGTGACATCTACAAAGATCTTGTGTTAGCAAGTGTTTTTTTTTTCGACTCTGCAAGTGCAATTTTTTTTCTCCTTGTGAAATTTTTTTTTGGTGACTGGAGACAAGGGTAAATATTCATGTGGGATAAACAGCTGCTCAATTGAATAAAGTGAATGAGCAGAAATTGATAAATATTATTTTGTTTAGAAAATAAATTTCTTTCTTTTGCCTCTTAGCAAATCTATGTGCTGGAAGTGGTAAGTTGTGAGTTTATCTTATATTTTAAATATCCTAATGGAACTGTTGCTTTTATTAATTTTGTTCCTTTCTCACCAGTAAGAAATAATAATGATAAATATAATAAAGAAGGGAAGAGAGTTTTTGGAAAATAAATTTTTTTGGAAATTCTATTTTGAAATTTTATTGAAACTTTGAACAAAAAAAAAAAAAAAAAAAAAATTCTTCCTTATTCTTTTGAATTTTTGAAATATATATTTTTCGTAATTTTTAATAAAGTATTTCATTTGATATAAGTATATATATATAAGTGTTTTGTTGTTTTTCATAATAATTGGTATTTTTCTATACTTATAAAGCTTAAAGTGATTTACTTTAATTTTTAGAACATTTTGAAATATATATGTTTACATAATATTTTGGTTAGGTATTTTGTCATTTGCATTTTCTGTGAGTAACATAAAGAAAAATGCATAATATTTTATACTCATAGATCTTAACGCAATTTATTTTTTTGCTCGGACAATTTTGAAATATATATTTTTAATGGGTGTCACAGTATTTTGTTGGGATTTTATTTTTCTTTCATGATGATTAATACTCTTATGTGCATATTATGATTTATTTTTTTTAAGTGATTTATTACAATTACTGCTGCAAATTTCTACAATTCCTTATAATTTATTTATTTTTTTTTTCTTTTCGAATATTTTAAGATATATATGTATAATTTTTGACATTTTTAATGAGGTATTTTATCTGATGCAGTTGCCGTAAGCATAAAAAAAAAAAAGCGTAATTTTTGTGCTCATTTAATTTAATATATTATATATTTTTTTTTACTCGAGTATTTCTGAGATATATTAATATTTATTTGACCCAACATAAATAATCAAGATGGCCACTAAAAAGAACATTAATATTAACATTGTAAATTTTGACGGGGACTCATCCTTACTTGAATTTTTTTTCGATCAGATTGAGTCATATGCAAAATTAAATAGATTAAATTCAGAAGAGGCAGTGGCAATTTTAAAAGGTAAATTAACTGGCCCTGCATTAAAATTCATGACTCAATCTCCCTTATTATACAAATCGACAGATTTAAAATTTATCAAGGATGAATTCCAGAAATTTTTTGCTCCAATGAGCAGTACTCAGGCTCTTGTGGAATTTAACAATTTAATACTCTTACCACAAGAATCAATTAGAAATTTTTCCCACAGGCTAAATATTTTAGCCGATGTAGTATATTCGCAGATTAATGATGCTAATGCTTTAAATTCCATTAAATTTACTAAATTCATTTCAACCATTCCCTCAAACATTAGAGTTAAGATTCAAGAAGAGGGAATCTCTGAGTACCAACAGGCGGTCAACCGAGCACAGAAATTACAGGACATTAACGCTAATGAAACATTATTACAATTAAGCTTAAATAACCCAGTTATTAATACACTATCTGAAAAGTTAGTCGAACTGACAGATAGAATGAATAATCTGTCATTCGCTCAGAAATCGGATGAGGTTAATCATACACACGAATCCCCAGTGCAAGATAGGCAAAGAAACTATAATAGACAAAGTGAATTAAGATATAATTATAAAAGTAGAAATCAAAATTTCAGGGGTAATCAAAATAAGAACAGATATCATTCTCCTATTTGCCAGTTGTGCAGTAAAAGAGGACATGTTGCTACTAGGTGCTTTAGATGGCAAAGAAATCAGACTAGGGGTAAAAATTATGACAGAAATAATTATAGTAAAAATCCAGGTAATTTAAACGAGCGCAGAGATGTAGTTTAGCTGATGCAAGTACATCTCAGGAATTGAATAGAGCATCAGCACAAAATTTTTCTCTGGACATTGATAATAACGTTAATCTACCCAAATTATCTAGTGACAGATTGGTGAATTCTACTGCGTCTCAGACACAACAAATCTTGAAAATTTCTGATTCTAAATGTACTCAAACAAATAACGATAAAAGGGAGAACATTTTTAATGTCCATGTAAATTCTCCAAAGTTACCTCTTATTAAAATTTTGCTAGATAAACAAAAGATAAACACACTTATTGACACTGGTAGTTCTGTTAGTCTGTTAGCTGAAAGTACATTTAACAAATTAAAACATAGTTTGAAATATAGACATTTATCTTCCCATGTGACAATCAAAACCGTGAACTCGAATGTACAGTTTTCATCTTGTATACAAACCACTTTCAAAATTCAAAATCAATTTTTTTCACAAAAATTCTTCATAGTGGACATACCTGAAGGTTCAGCATTTAGGGTTATTTTGGGTTACGATTTTATTCAACAATATCATGTAATATTAGATATGCAGAGGTCCTTGTTAAAAATAAAAGACATAAGTATTCCCATAACAAACACATATAGCGACCATGAAGAAAATCTTAATATGCATACTCAATGTAAGAAACTTTCAGTAAAAACGGGACAAAAACTTATTTTACAACCCAAAGAAGAATCTTCTATTACGGTTTATTGTCCCAAAGTTTCTTCGGGTGATTATTTATTTCAGAGTAAAAAGAGTTCTTCCAAATTAATTTTTTTGGATTCAATAGTTAATATTGAGCATTCTCAGAAACAAAATTGTAATAGTAAATATGATAGAGTAAAATTTCAATTATATGTTAAGAATAACACTAATAGAAATATGCATGTAAACAAACATTCAAATATTGGTACAATTAAAGAAATCGAACAAATTATAGACTATGGTTCAAGACAAAATGATAAGGTTGAAATTTCAGAGGATTCACAATTTATTAATTATATTCAACCTTCTAGTGATGTATTAAAAATGAGAAAACAAGATTTAACACCCACGGACTTTGATGTTAAACATCTCAATGGGACTCATGCAACAAAATTAAAACAAATTTTATTAAGTAATTTCGCAGCATTTTCTAAAAATATGAAAACCCTTGGACATACTGACAAGGTAGTACCAGATTTAAAATTTTTAAGTGACTATCCAATTAAGACTTTGCCCTTTCCCATTCCTCAGGCTTTACAACAGGAAGCTAGAGATCAAATTAACCAATTGGTAGAGGCTGGGATTATTGAGCGAAACTGCTCAGAATGGGCTTGCCCAATTTTACTGGTAAAGAAAAAACAAGATGGATCTGGTAAACAGAAATTTCGCCTCGCGTTAGATTTAAGAATGTTAAATTCTATTATCCAAGGTTCTTCTTATCCGTTACCTAAAATTCAAAATATAATAGCTGATCTATCTGCGTATAAATTTTTCACTTGTCTTGATTTCCAACAGGCGTATCATCAAATTGATTTACCGGAACATTTACAAGATAAAATTACTTTCACATCAATGTTTGGCAGTTTCAAATTTAAAAGACTATGTTTTGGTCTTAAAAACGCGGCTTCTCAGTATCAAGCACTCATGGATTCTTTAATTGATGAAATTAATATAGATGGAATTTACGCGTATCAGGATGATTTAATATTTGGTGCAAATAGTTTTGAAGAGACATGTGTCAAACTTGAAAGAATTCTTAAGATTTTAATTAAATATAATTTAACCTTAGCTCCTAGTAAATGTACATTTCATAAGTGTGCTGTAAATTATTTGGGATTTCACATAGAGAATAATTCAATTTCTCCAATTGAGTCAAATATCATTAAAATAAACTCTTTCCCTACACCTACAACAAAAAGACAATTAAAACGCTTTATAGGAGTTGTAACCTTTTATAAGTCTCTTATTCATAATTTTTCTAAATTAATTCAACCACTTATTGAATTGACTAAACCGAAAACAAAATTTGTTTGGAATAAACATCATCAGGATATTTTTAAGAAATTTCAAGATATATTTTTAAATTCACCTATGGTAAGATTACCGGATTGGAACAAGACTTTCTTTCTCAACACTGATGCATCAAATATTTCTATTGCAGGAGTTTTGATGCAGAAATATGACGATCAATTATTACCTGTCGCCTTTTTCTCTAAATCACTTAAACCGTCTGAAAAAAGATATCCGGCTATCAAACTTGAATTAATGGCCATTTATAAATCTGTAATTGCTTTCAAATATTACTTATACAATAGAAAGTTTATCATTTTGTCTGACAGTGCTCCTTTAAAAACATATAGAAAAACAAATAGTCCTGCTGATTTAACTACTAAATGGCTGTTAGAGTTATCAGAATACTCATTTGAATTTGAACATATTCCTGGCACTACAAATGTTTTAGCGGATTATTTATCAAGATCAGACTTCTCAAATAATCAACAAAATTTAAAAACAAATCCAGAATTAATATTCAGTTCTCAACCTCTTCCTATCGTACAAGATGACACACATTCAATTAATCAAATTTCCACTTCTACTCAGTCAGTACTACAAAATCAATTCAACAATTTTCTAGTTTCTGGTAATATTCAAAATAAAGATCCCCTTTTGGAAATTTCAAATAATACATTTATATATGAGCAAAAGAATGATCCAAAATTGTCAATTATTTACAGGCAAATTTTGAGAAAAGGTTTTTCAAAAAATAATGATAATTTTTTTATTCATCCAGATTCTAAAGTTTTGATGTACAAGAAACAAAATTTGCATGATAATACTTTTTCATATCTCATTGTTGTACCACATTCTTTAAAATCTAAAGTTTTAACCATTTCACACCTTTCTCACTTTGGGTTAACAAAAACATACGAATTTTTATCAAATAGATATTATTGGAAAGGTATGTACACAGACACTTTAAATTTTGTTGCTTCGTGTACTTTATGTTTACAAAATAAACATCATAACACACCACCAGCTCCTTTACAACCCACCTATACTCCAACACATCCAGGGCATACTATTAGTGTCGACTTGGTTGGTCCTTTTATAGATGGACATTCAGTTTTGACTGTGATTGACCATTTTTCGCGACACATTGAATTATTTCAATTAAAAGACACTTCTTCATCAAAAATAGTTAAATGTTTATTTAATTACATTACAACATTTGGTAGACCATCAGTAATATTATCGGATTTAGGCAAACAGTTTACATCAACTATTTATAATATTTTTAATGATAAACTTGGCATAAAAATCTTACATTCATCTGTTGCTCATCCTCAAAGCAACTCTATTTCTGAGAGGATAAATAAATCTATAAAGTACTCAATTAACACTTTAATTTCTGAGGGGCATTCTTTTGAAAATTCACTAGCTATACATAAATCACTTTACAATGGTTCAACACATTCATCCACATTGTTTTCACCTAACCTACTGCATTTTGGTAGGGAACTGTCTTTAATATTTGATACATTTGATCAATTTATAAATCAGCCATTTTTGGATAAAAATGTAGACATAGATAAATTATTACACGACTTAGATAACATCTATAGCAAAGCATATTCTAACATTAAAGAAAATCAAGACAAAAGATATCAAAATTTTCAAAAGCGTGCAAAACTGAGGCCTGTTGTTGTTCATGATGTTGTATACTTGAAATCAATAGATAAATTTAAACCCAAGTATTCTGGGCCATTTATTGTTGTACAAAAACACTCGCCAGTTTCCTTTTCCATTAAGAGATTACATGCACCTGATAATAAAGCTTTCAGAGTCCATATTGATAGACTCCTTATTGCTCCGCCTCGACGTAATTATTTGTTTACTGAACCCAACTCTAATGTAACACATAATATTGGCAATAGTTCTACACATCCTTATAACTTAAGAAATCGCAATTAATTTTTTTCACAAAAAAAGTTTGAATATATTTTGATTCACAAATGCATTTTCCAATGGCCAAGGGAGTGTATTTGTTTGCTGTGCAGGAACTCGTCTTTATTTATTTTATTATTTTTATTTTTAGATGGCTGGTCCACTGTTTTTTTATATTTTTCTTTTGATGTAAAGACTATTTCTTGCATTGCAGTGTTGTTGAATATATATAATATTTATAAATAAGATGCATAAAAAAAAAAAAAAAAAAAAAAAATGATTCTAATGATAACATAAATGCTTGTAGATCATATTTTGAATTTCTAAATTAGTAATCAAGGTGTTATTTTTGTATTTAATGTTTACTATGTCTATTTTTATTGGGTGAAGGTTAAACAAAAATAAGATAATTGAAATATATTTAATAGAGATATTTCATTGGAATACAGACTAAGTTCATAGGAAATTAATTATTAATGATAATAGTGCTAACAATATACATACAGCTAAATTTTATAAGTTTCCAATTGATTTTTGGTGTACAACATGTGTTTGGTTTGTTCAATATCCAATCTAAATTTTTATTATTTTGGCACTCCCTCTCATCACTCAAAATTTTGTCAATTTGTTTTCTTTTACTTATTTATTACCCTATCCTAGATATATGTTGTCTCGTTCAAAATTTTCTCCCGGGAGAGCAACATTGGATATGTGATGAGAATCTATATTTTTGTTGACATTAATTTTTCAACATTTATGACACTTAATTAATCGGTTTCGTGAGGTGTCCCTACAGGGGTCTGTGGATTCTGCTGGGGGACGGAGGCCTGTGCCTAACAGTGCAGGTCTTTCAACACGCCCTGTCCCGCTAGGATGTTAGCCTTAAGTTAACATCATTACACTTACATTTTTGTAAGGATTAAGGGAAGATTATTTTTTTTTGACTGCCAATGGCGTCCTTTTTAAAATCTTTCCTGTGTGGTATACACGAAAACTTTTCTGTTTCTTTACTTTTTTTTGTACATAATTTTGTTTAACGTTGACCAATATGTGTAACCAAGGTGTTAGACAAATAAATATTACAATAATATGCTGAAACCTTTAGTATTACAACAATATATATGAATATATGTAATTTATATATATATATTTTCTTTTTCTCTATTTCACCGTACATATTAGTGTGAAAATTTAATATTTTGTGTGTAAAAATCTAACGTTAGTAACTGTTACTGTGGCATTATTTGCTAAGTTCATCAAAAAAGAGACTCTTTCATAAAAAAAAAAACATTTCAGCTGAAATTTTTTGGTGGCATATAAAAAAACTATATTGAACTGCAGTTGAAATTATTTATAGAAGCCACATTTTTGCGCCTGTCATGACAAGGTGTTTCTCTTAAAGTTTTTTTTGGTTATACTGATATTTTTGAAATATGTGTATTTTGTATTTTTGAATTAGTGTTTATATTTCATATATATTTTGTTTGTTCAATATTAAGCATTCATATAATTTTTACTTATGATGTAATATCATTTTTTTAAGTGTGTGTCTTTGGTAAGTGCTTTTGAATATTATTGTTTGTATATGCATTTCTATACAGGAGGCGAGAAGGACTTATTTTTTTTTGCTAGTCGAAGGGGAGATATATGTGTGAGTGTTCTCACACATATGTCCTTTAAAAGCTTATTTATTTATCCAAATTTAATATTTAACAAAAAGGAGGGATTAATATAGATTATATAAAATAAATCTTTTTAAATTTATCTAATTCAAGTAATTAATTATAGAGAATTTCCCGTTTTATTTTTAAATCAAAATTTTCATTTCTTTGTTCTTTTATCGTTAAAAACACATTGATCTAGGAATAAAATAAAGCAATTTTTATATTGGGGTTTGTCAAAAATAGTATGTGTATACATTTTCCCCGAATGGATTAAATCAATTTAGCTATAATTATTTATTTTGGAGAGGGTAATTTAAAATTCGTATCAACCTACTTATAACACAAGTAGCTATTAATAAAATAATAACTGTCATTTCAATTTATATTTATCACGCTAGTGTTTACATTAAATCAATTTAGCCGTAATTATTTATTTTCAGAGGGTAATTTAAAAAGCCGTTATCAACATATTTATACTATACACAGATATTAATAAAATAAAACAAGCATTTGATTTCATGTTTATTACTCTTGAATGTTTATGTTAAAAAAACCATTATTATTTCAAGAGGGTCATTATAGTTCTAAAAATAGATTTATAATGATGTTCGATAGTCTGGGCGTCGCCTTCTTTGTTCATTGAGAGTTGAAGGTCATTTGGCATGGCTTCTCAATGTCAAATCGATTTAATATTTGTAACGACTTTTTTATATTCAAAATTTAGTATGAATATCTTAGAAGAACAAAGAAACAGTTTGGCATTCTTTTGGCTGCATTTCAACAATGCCAATCTCCGGGGTTGCGATTTTAAGCTATCTGTGGCTAGCAGATTTAGTGTATCTTTTCGCTGTTGTTCAAGTCCTAAGAAGACGTAAATTTGTGAGGTCCTCCTCCCTCTCTGTATAGTTGATGGGGATAGAATATTTATTTTTTGCTTACGAATATAGGAGTGAAATGTAAAGTTATTAGTAACTGCAAACTGAATATTATATTGCTGCATTAATAAATCACAGTACTAAAAATGATGTATCCTGATTATTTCGAAGTAAAGACTTCTACTGTATATTTTTAGCTTTCTTCGATCCGGCTTTTGTGCGAAACGAACCTGAATATACTAGACAATAGTATACAGGCTTTAATACTAAACCAAAAATAAAAAATCTTAGTTTTGACTGAAAATTGCATTTTAAAGGTAGGCAGGCGCCTTAAAAAGTATGTAGGAAAGAATTTAAAACTGAAGCTGTAGGAGATTTGTCCACAATAAATTATTAAT
The DNA here is from genome assembly GCA_963930645.1 of Salticus scenicus. Lineage (NCBI taxonomy): Eukaryota > Metazoa > Arthropoda > Arachnida > Araneae > Salticidae > Salticus > Salticus scenicus. The sequence continues at coordinate 15,336,943 of OZ005660.1, forward strand.
ATACTTTTACTTTTTTCCCCCCCAGATATTTTCGAGTGTGTAAAATTATTACCTCGCTTTATCTTAAAAATATATAGAGAGTATTATACAGTCGGTAACAAAACTGTCCGAACACTAGCAAAAATTCCTATGTAAAAAAAGTACACTTCATACGGTTTTGTTAAATAAATCCTTATCGAATCATGTTCTTAGTCAGTCTAAGAACAGGATTCGATAAGGATTTATTTAACAGAACCGTATGAAGTGTACTTTTTTTACATAGGAATTTTTGCTAGTGTTCGGACACTTTTGTTACCAACTGTACAATGCTATAATTAACTGAAAAATTCCATAATAAAAAGTATAGACAAAAAAAAAAAAAAAAAAAAGTAATTTTCTTTCTTTCTTTCTTTTTTTTTTTTTTTTTTTACAAGTAACTATAACAACAGAAAAAAAAAATGACAAATAATGACAAAAAATTAACAGTTTCCAAGTGGTCGTATATTAAAGCTGTAGAGCAAATGGTCTAGATATTACAAATTTCTTTCTATAATGAAAAAGAAATTATACTGTTTTTTAGCATAATATTTCATTTTAAAAAATGGGGTACTAATTGTTATGAATTTCAATTTAACATTGAATATGGGAATTTCTGTAACTTTTTTTTTTTTTTTTTTTTTGTAATGTTCTGTTATAGACTATTAACACGTTGAGCGCCACGCAAATTCCTAAAATCCATTAAAATTCCATAATGATACCTCTTGTAATAAATGAAAATTAAGCAAATTCTTAATAATTTTTCAATCATTAAATGTTATATTTTTAGTCTTATATCCTATTTTATATGCGCACCGATGACTGACGCGGCTTTATATCATATATGACACTGTCAGCCACCGATGGCTGACAGGGCGCTCAATGTTTTAATTTTTAATTTTTACTACTTTTACTTTAGGGGTAAAACTTTCACTGAAATGTTTGAAGTAAAACAGGTTCTGCACTCTCCTAAAGTTTCAAGATGATTCCTTCAGTACTTAAAGATATATGACAAAATGTCTAGTATCTAGAATGTATGACATGGCGCTCAACGTGTTAATATCGGTATTCAATAAAAAGCAAAGCAGCGAATAGGCGGGCAGAGCTTTGCAGTGGTTCATAAGTAAAGCGAGTAGAGTGGAGTCGAATCCTCCTTCGGGGTTGCATAGGTCCATCGGCTAAATACTGAATTTTACAATACTAGGGGACAGAGTTCCCTAGTATAGTAAATCAAAAAGAGTTATATAACATTTTCAATATATTAGAAAATAACACAATACAAGCAATCAGTTTGTTTTTTGTTGAAATAAATTGTTAAAACCGAAAACGAATCACGTGGAAGAATTTCTGGAAAACTTGCGAATGTTGGCAAATTTAATAATTTCTACGATTCAAGCAAACTATCGTGAGTCAGATTTCTAAAAATCTACAGAAAGAAAATAAATGCTGATTGTTATTAAATATTTTATTACTAATAATATTAATAGTTTTTGCACAATAAGAAAGTACTAATGCTATGGACGACATTAAAGACGGTATATTCCTTTTCTCAGCACATGATGTTTTCAGACAACCTGGACAATTTTATATGGTAATATAACATACACATATACTTAAAAAGAAAATTAAAAGAAGTGATAAAAATCTTACCATCAATGCATGACTTTATTACTAATTATATATATTATATATGTAGTATTGTGTTACATGTCTTGAATAATATATGAATGGGATGTTAGTATAAATTATATATATTAATTATTTTTAAATAATTAATATTCAAGATGCGTTCATATATCGCTTGAGGCATATTATGTATATAATTTATATTTATGTATAATAAATCATTACAGTGATAAAACAACAGGAAGGAAGACTTCAGTTAATCAATAAACAACCACATGTTGAAGTAAAGCCTTATACATGATAAAAGACACGATAAAAAATAAAAATAATAATAATACGATGAGTTCAAATAAATGAACCATGTCACAGGCCAATGGCATATATTAAAAAATAGTATATCTTGCTTAAGTTATAAAATCTATAATTTGATTTCAAATTATATAAATAAATATAAAACCAACAAGTTTCATGCACAGCAGAATTTCATAGTCCAGTTCCTAAAGACGACGCAGCTTGTGGTGTATGAAACAACTAATTTGTTTTATCTTTATTTAATTAATGTTTATATATATATATACATATATAAATCACTTAAACAAGAAGATTTTATATTTAGTAAAATAATAATAACAATAATGATAAAATTTTGTATACTTTCTTTGATGAACAAAATTATATTTTTTTGTGGTTTCTTCGAATGATTTCTGCTTTTTAGTGACAGTTTATAGCGTCACTCTAAACAATCCCTGAAAGTTTTATGTGCCTACTATTAATTATTATTTCATAATGTGGATAGTCATTTTAAGATTTTTCATTCGTTGCACATACATTTGCTTTTTGCGGAGGTATACCAACTTAAATCAAGTTGAATAATAATATATATTATAATACTTTACTTTCGAAATCTTCGTCAACTTATAACAGGATATTAATCTGTTATCTCAAAGTTTTTCTATCTCAAAGTTTTCTCGCTAGAACACTAAACGTCAATAAATAAGGATAGCCTTGAAATTTAAAACTACCAGAAGAATTGTTTAAGTTAATATATTTTTTTTGTCAGTTGTATATTAATTTAGAAGTGAAATAATCAGATAATAATATTTTACAAAATTAATTCGGGCGTTAACGGGTTAATTACCCAAGATTACTCTGAGCTCTTGATGCTCAATTAGTTTTCGTGCTAAGTATACTATTCTCAGAAATAAAATTTTTTATGTTTTCTTTCATTATTCATATAAAAAAAATATTTCATGTTTAAAAAGAAAAGATTGGTAAATTGTTTTTGGCGAAAAATGAAAACTAATATTTAAATGACTAACTTTTAAAACTATTATAATATTATTTTCTTATTTTAATTAAATAAAAATAATAATAAACATTTCAAAAATGGGGCTTCGAGATGCACTAAGACACCTCAAGCGAATTCTTGTTGAATCTCTTGACTGTACGAGTACCAACCTTACGCTTCGCTGTCCACAGACACACCGACACGCACACACATTGGTTATATATAAATAAAATATATTTATATTAAATTCCCTTTAAAATTCCTTCTTTTATAAGTTTACGTTTTTTGTAACCAAAAAAGTATTAAAATTAGAAAAATAATTTTATTAACTTTTTAATACATTTAAGTTAATATAACTGTTCAAATAAATTTAAAACACCAAACTTATTTAAGTTAACTACTTATCTAATCGGCTTCTGTGGGTTTCAGTGGGGAATTATTCAACTGTTTGGTTTCCGTTCTCATTCTTTTCATTATTGTCATTAAAAATTATATATATATTTGTGTGTGGGGGGGGGATTTTTTTTTTTTTTTTTACCTAAATTTAATTTTTTTTTTTTCTTTTACTAAACAGTTGTTCTGCGTAATACTGCTCAAATAAAGTGAGATATATGTAATATTTAATTCCGTTGTTTAAGTAATTTTAAAAGATTTTTTTCTGTGCAATTATTTACCAATTCATTCACTGTATTCAATAAAAAAAACAGCAAATTATCAGCTTCCTTTGGAAAAAAATCAATTAATCCTCTCTTCTCAATCTCCTTCTCGAGTTCTATTTCCCCGTTCCCTCCCTTCTTTGAGGGACCATCTTTAACAAAATTACTCAAATGCAAGAAAGGTAACCCTACTCCGTACCAAGTGGAGATGATTATAGTGATTGATGATCATTTCCTCCCACGGTGGTGTGTGGGATATAATCGTACTGATGAGCAAGAAATTGTTAGTCAAGTGACACCTGTAAAAAAAACTAGATCAGGCCGTGTAATAAAATCTCCTAAAAGATCCAAAGATTAATTTGAACTTTCGTATTAACTGTTTTGATTTTAGGATTAAAATAAAATAAATAAATAAAAGGCGTGTTATGTGTACTAGCTGAATGCGTTCAAAATTATAAATATTGAAAATACAACTCAACTCTCGCACGTTTCTGTAAAGTTGATGTTCCAATAACTTTAATTATTCAAGTGTTGTATTGTTTTGGCTCATTGAAGATGTTCATCTTATATACTCTATATCTTAGCCTCTAATCAATATATAATAGGAATAAAATTAATTTAGCAAATATATAACACAACCCAGTATGATTAATGGTATTTTAAAAGTAGTGTGAGAGTTTTGTAATGAAAATATCCCTAAAAATGGGCGTTTAAGCAAACTTTTGCCCTATTCTACCATGTTAAGAAATTCGTGAATTTTTAGTAACTTACGAAATGTTCAAAGTTGAATTGTCATAGTGAATTATATTAATGCAAGCAAGAAATTCAAGTATGTTAAAAAAATTCGTAAATTTCAAATACAACATGATGTTTAATCCACAATCATAACTAATATTTCGAAACTGATCTTTACGGTAAAAACATTTCTTTTAATCCACGTTTAAATGGAATTTTGTCTTACACTCCCATTTTTAAAAATTGTAAATTTTGAATAACTTAGGAAGTTTTTAAATTACAATGCTGCAAAGCCATACGGTTCATGCTACCATCATATGTGATATTTCGAAACTGAATCGACATTTTTACGATAACTTGTACTTGCGAATCTTGCGATATAGTATACCAGAATTACAAACTAATACACTAACAAACTCATAAACTCATAAACTAACGGACTAACATAATGACAGCCTACAGACAGACACCATACTGATTTTGTGATTTTCGAATTCATCACACCATAAAACACGTAAAAAGCTTTTTTTTTTTTAAAAAAAAAAAAAAAAAAAAAAAAAAAAGAGTGACCGAAAGTTTTTACGATAAACTAAGCGCCCCATACCATACCATCATACATAGTGTGATGGGGAGCTGAAAAGGAATGAAGTAGAAAATTTGCGAATTTTAAAAGGGGGGAAAACAACGTATAACCGATATTTGTGTCGTTTAAACGAAGTATTTTTATATTACAATGAATAGGAATGAATAGGAATAATATTAAATTGATGTATAACTCTAAAACACGTAAAAAACACACACCATAAAACACGTAAAAAACTTAAAAAAAAAAAAAAAGTGACCGAAAGTTTTTACGATAACCTAAGCGCCCCATACCATACCATCATACATAGTGTGATGGGGAGCTAAAAATTACTGAAGTAGAAAATTTGCGAATTTTAAAAGGGGGAAAACAACGTATAACCGATATTTGTGTCGTATAAACGATTTTTTTTTTTAAATATTAAAATGAATAGGAATAATATTAAATTGATGTATAACCCTAAAAGAAGCATACATAACAGACGTATAAACGACATTTTATGACATATACGAATTGTGTGATATTACTACCTTGTAATTTTTACTGGAAATACTTCCCTTTGTATGGACTAGAAATGAATCACTCTCGCTTTTTGAAATTTAAATGGCATTTGAGTACATCGAGGCGGAATATAATTAAAGTGGAAATGGAACAAAAAAAAAAGAATGCACACACACACACACAATATATATATATATATATATATATATATATATATTATAAAGTACTGGAAAAATAACACAGGCCTGCAAAATCGTAATTTTTTTTTTTTTTTTTTTTTTTCACTGCGTTGGGTGTTTCTAATGTGTTTTGATGCTGTGAATTCAAAAAAGATTGTCTTTTTTTTCCTATCACGTAAAGAATTTTCACAAAGTAAGGTTGTACATCGGAAGAATTCCCCTAGAGACTATAACAAATTCAAACCAATTTATGTATAAAATACATTAAAATCGGCTATTATTTACACATTATCTTTTAAATGCGTTTCCATACATAGAAGCTCCTTTTAGAGCATCTTATCTTGTGCACGGCTTGAAGGCCTTATGCAGGGGGGGGGGGGGATTCTCTATGAAGCATCCAACAATAATCTGGTAACATGTTAACACCCCATCGTCCCTTATACCTTCTCAATATTTCTTTGGTATCTTGATGAAATAGCTGTCTTTGTTCTTCACACACATCACCCAGACTTTCAGGGAAATAACTTAGATGGGAGTTGTAAAAGTTTAGCTTTAGGCTCATATAATCCCATTTTTTGTCAAAACTGTACGTGGAGGAAATTTTTGAATAGTTTATCCCTAATCAGCATCCAAAAATACATCAGAAAAACGTATTACCTTGAAGAAAAAAATTTCATCGACGACCAGTGTAATCTTTTTCTTCAGTCATTTTCAACTGAAGTCGGATTTAAAAAAGAGAAAACAATCTCTTTACTTAGAATTAGGATGCGTGGTAAAAGTGATATTATTATTAAAAAAAAAAAAAAAAAAAAAAAAAATGTTTCCTAAATGATCCGTTTATTTTTATTATCAACATTGAATGTACACAGATTTCTGGAAAAATATTCTAAAACTGTTTTTTCTATTTACGAAATATACAGGTATTTCTTTACTCTTGTTTTTTACTTTCTCTTAACCATAAGGTAGAGAAAGTATCGTTTTAGGGTCAAATTTTCGAAAATGAGTTTTTGTTATATTTACATGTTCCGAGGTCCCCTGAATGCGAAAATCATGTTTATAGCGAATGGTCTCTGTGTGTGTTATCAGCATATCTCAAGAACAAATAGTAGTAGAAATTCCAATCTCGGAATTCTAAACGTGTATCATATAGGTATATAAGCATTTCGTTGAGATGAAGCAAATGGTTCGTGTACACAGATAATCAAAAGTATTCAAATACATTACGTCTGTGGGGGAAATTACAGGTAAGTAGAGTTTAACATCTATAGACTGCACTAAACCAAATGAAATGAATATATATTTTTTGTAATAGAAATATTCAACTGGGGAAAAAAAAATTGTGTATGTAGGAGCCTCGCCTCCTCCCCTGGGGGGGGGGAGAAGTCCCCCCTCGAGGGAAGTATATTTTCATGATGGGTATCTTTCAAAAGAGCTCGCCAATACCTTTAAAATGAATGGTTGAACCATCGATCTGTGATAATTTAAAATAAAATTATCGATTTTATTCATTTTAAACATTTTTTTTTTTTTTTTAAATATAATATTGAGAATAAATTCAACTTTTTTTGGATATTTAGTGTTATACTACTTCTTTAATATGGAAATCGGCTGCATTATCATGAAAGATAATTCTTTTTTATAATAATTTTAATAAATTATTTTTATTGAGTGAATTTGTATAAGAAAGTATAAAAGAAAGTCATGTGGTGGCCACAACACACTAGTTATTTGTTGTTAGTGGGTGTGCTTTACTAATAATATTTTACCATCTGCAGGAAAGCTGTTCGGGAATTGAAATAAATTCCTCATAGACGTATGGTAAATAATGTATGTTTTAAGCTAAATATTCATCGTTTGTTTCTGTGTATATTTACACGTTTTGAGGCTTCGTGATTACCGTAGTCAAGTTTTTTAACGTTTGATCTTTGTCTGTGTCTCTTAGAGTAACTTAAAATCGAATAATTTTAGGAGATCCAAATGTTGTATTTTGAAGTTAATATACGTTTGTTGCTGGAAAAGTTTGATCAAGATTGATAAGTTTCAAAGAATGTGTGCGTGTGAAAATTGGCTGTATAATTTTAAGTAGACTTACAATTTTAATAACAGAATTAAATTCTATATAAATGTAGGTGCATTAATGAAACGGGGGGGTTGAGGGGGCAGTAGCCCCCCTCACACAGAGCTAATTATCATATAAAACTCTTCCGAAGCCTAATTTGAATTGGTTAACATAGGTTTATATAACAGTAGTCGTTATCTTACCTCTTAATCTCCAACCTGCATTTATAGAATTAAATTTCAGGGTAAGAGAAAGTCGTGTGAGTGACACACCAGATTATTCCTGTTGTAAAAGAAAAGTTAGAAGAGTTTATTTTATTTTATTTTATGTACTAGTTAGATAGAATTCAGATGTTGATGAAAAACTATAAGAATAGAAAAATAATAAATTTCACCCTGCATTCAAAAAGTGAGAATAGAAAATCATGGGCACGTTTAAAAGTATGTGTGTCTGTATAAGAGTCCACCCGACCCGAACCCAACATATTAATTTAAAATAAACCAGAACTCGACCAAATTTTTTCTCTGACCCGATAAAAAAGACCAGAACCTGCAAAATAGAATTTTTGCATTACTGCATTTATTTATTTATTTTATTATTATTTTATTTATTTATTCTTATTTATTCCTTCGAATTGTCTTATTTATCTATAATAATAAAAGTTAAAAAAAGAAAAAAGATAACGCTATTCTTATAAAGTTGGAAAGAGATTTAATATCTATGAGTTGTACATCATATTCCATTCTCGTTTAATTATTACTTTAGAATTTCATACAAAAAAATATATTTTTTTTCCTAAAATGCTCGCTCCTTTGTCAACTGAAAAGCAGGATAGAATTTTTGTTCTATGGGACAGTGATGCCAGATGGTCGAAAATTATTTCCCCAAACATGTCTTCAAATTTCCCCAAATCAGGGGGGTTTTTCGAAAAAATCCTCAACTTAATTTCTACTAAAAAGGAAAAATAGAAATTTTTTCAAAAAAAAAAGATATATATATATATCAAGCAGATTTTTCTATGATTTAAGCTCAGATTTTTCATCAGATGAAGGCAATTTTTGAAAAAAATCCCCAAATAACAACAAAGCTATTAAAATCTCTAGTCTGGGGAAAAATCATTACGTTGCCAACATTGACAGAAAGTTGAAGAACTCCCCAGATTTGTCCCCAAAAATTTTAGAATTCCCCAAAAATGTCCCCACAAATATTTGGCCCCCAAAATATTCCCCAGAAGCCTCATAAATCCCCAAAATGGGGACAAAATCCCCAATCTGGCATCACTGCTATGGGGTCAATGCTTGGCGCCTACCGGGCAACCATGTGTTTGATTATTATTTTTATTTTTATTATGTTATTTTTTAGCATATAGAACGCGGTTCACATAAGACCGCCATATATCTACTATTAGATAATAGCAGAAAGGAAAAATAACAGTCGTTACGACAAATCAAGGTCTAATTATAAAACTCTTTTTATCGTTCCGCCTTCTAAGATACGGTAACGAACTTGAAATGCATTCAAAAGGGAAATGAAGAAAAAAAAAATTGTTAGTAAAATACTAAAATATGCATTTATACCACTTTTTACACAAAAGATTTATTATATCGCATATCTAACCAATTTTCTAAAACGAAATATGTTCTTCCTTGCGATTCCAGGTATATAATTTTAGTGTGTTGTCTTTTAGACCACACAGATGCATATTTTTGATTTTTTAATGATTCCAGATCGTTTCTATTTGCATTATTTTAAATAGAAGTTTAAATTACTTTGCACTTGAAACCGGATGGGTATAATGACGCTTCAGATTTAAATAAATGTTATTTTAAACTGGAACTCTATTTTTATTATTTCGCAGTTTCGCAAGAAGTTTATTAAAAAATGGCAAAAAAATGAGAAATCTCATAACTGCTTGTTTGAAACCTTATACCAAAGCCAATTTTTATAGTTATAATGAATCCGTTTTATTTCATGGAATTGAAACATGCCGTTCGTTATTTTATAATGTAAATGTAAATTGGTTTTTATATTATTTTAAATAAAATAAATAGTGCGTGGAATGAACTCTTTTGATTTTTCTGCTTTATTTTAACCTGATAAATTGTGAAAATAAAGCTGGTGCAAAAGAACAGGTTTCACTCTTTTAGTATTGAAACGATGGGAAACGAAAGATTGGTCATTTTAGGAAAACTTCATGTATTAAAATAATCTGGTGTGTCACTCACACGACTTTCTCTTACCCTGAAATTTAATGCTATAAATACAGGTTCGAGTTTAAGAGGTAAGATAACGATGTTATGTAAACCTATGTTAAACAATTCAAATTACGCCGCTTCGGGAGAGTTTCATATGATAATAAGATCCGTGTGAGGGGGAGCTATCGCCCCCCTCAACCCGCCGTTTCATTAATGCACCTACATTTATATAGAATTTAATTCGGTTATTAAAAAATAATTCTGTTTTTAAAAAATAATTTACTAAAATTATTATTTAAAAAAATTATATTTTATGATAATGCAGACGATTTCCATATTAGAGAAATAGTATAACACCAAATATCCAAAAAAAAAGTCCATTTTATTCTCGTTTTTTTTTTTTTTTTTTTTTTTTTTTTTTTTGCTAAAAGTAAAAAAAATCGATAACTTTGTTTTAAATTATCGCAGATCGATGGTTCAACCATTCGTTTTAAAGGTATTGGCGAGCTCTTTTGAAAAATACCCATCATGAAAATTTACTCCCCTCGAGGGGGGACTTCCCCCCCTCAGAGTGTAAGGCGAGGCTCCTACATACAGATTTTTTTTTTTTTTTTTCAGTTGACTATCCCTATTACAAAAAATATATATTCCTTTAGTTTAGTTTAGTGCAGTCTATAGATGCTAAACTCTACATACCTGCAATTTCCCCCATAGACGTAATGTATTTGAATACTTTTGAGTGTCCCTGTACACGAACCATTTGCTTGATCTTAACGAAAAGCTTAGTGTAGCATCCTTATACCATATACATTTAGAATACCCAATTTGGAGTTTCTGCTACTATTTGTTCTTGATATATGCTGATAACAGACAGACACACACACACAGACATACACGCAGACCATTTGCTAAAAACTTGATTTTCGTATTCAAGGGACCTCAGAGCATGTAAATATAACAAAAACTCGCGTTCGAAAATTTGACCCAAAAACAATACTTTCTCTACCTTATGGGTAAGAGAAAGTAAAAATGATTCTACGTATGTTTTTAGGTTGGTGTATTTAAAATCCGATTTACAGTAAAAATGTAACATCTGATAAGGCAATACCGTGATATAATGCGTAATTCAATGTTCCTACGTGAATGGATCAAGTTTTTTAATTCCGAACATACATATGTAAGGAAAGTATTGTAATCATATTAAAAAAAATCCGAATTTGATATTTTGGTGTTTCTGTACGTTTTGAGGTCCCCTAAGTTCATTTTTACTATTTTTACATTATTTATTTATTTATTTATTTTATTAAGAAACAATCTTGCCCCATGACAAAAGTCATACTACATGCATTTAACAAATAAACATATAATTTAAGTTACATTAAAAACATTAGTTACATTAATTAATTTAGTAATATAATTTAAATTCAAAATGAATGTACAAATTGCAGCAACAAAAGTCAAAAATCCAAGAAAGGCATGTTATTAATAAATAGTAGAAATAGAGAAAGCATTCAGGTCTGATTAAAATTTTAAAGTGAAGAGGCCACAATTTTCCACTCATTATAATTTACTTATATAGTTCAAATCTGAAGTGTGTATGTATGTGTGTGAGTGAACACGATAGCGCCTAAACGCTTTGTTCAAATGAGTTGAAAGTTGGTACATAGGATATAGGTCACCATAGCACGAACCCTATTAATTTTGGTGAATCTAGGACATAGATTTTTTTACAGGGACACAAAGAAAAATTCTGTATCATTATGGCCTTGTGGGCCTAAATATTTTAAAGTGTGATAGCGTCTAAACACTTCGTTCATCTGAGCTAAAAATTTGTACACATGTTATAAATCACCGTCGCACGAAGTGAATGGATTTTGGTGAATCTAGCACTTATAGTTTTTTACAGGGACACAAAGAAAATATCTTTATCATTATGGTCCATGGGCCCAAATATCTTGAAGTGCGATAACGTCTAAACGCCTTGTTCGTCTGAGCTAAAAATTTATACACATGTTATAAATCAACGTCGCACAAAGTGTATAGATTTTGGTGAATCTAGCACTTATAATTTTTTTACAGGGATACAAAGAGATATTCTTTATCATTATGATCTATGGGCTCAAATTATATGATGTGCAATAGCGTAAAATTAAACAATGGTGGAAAAGTACTCAAAACCACTATAATGTTTTTCTCATTTGTTTATTTAAAGACTTGTCTTACTTTAATTTATTTACACAACCGTTAATTACTCAATGTTTGGAAAGTCGAGTGGAGTCACTCCACATTCTTTTTTTTTTTTTTTTTTTTTTTTTTTTTAACATAAGGTGAATATAGAAGGAGAAAAAAAAAAGGGGGGGGGGCTTACATTTTTAAACTTACAACTGCATAAGGTTACAGTTTTATACAGTGTTAGTTGTAGAGAAATACAATATTGTGGTAGCGAGCCCTTACTTCCCCTAACATTTGAATCCAAAGCTGCCTAGTTTCCCTTTGCCGTAGCCAGTAGCTCCAAAACAGCTGAGTTTCCCGTAGCGATGTGATGAAGAGCGCAGAATCTTACCGGAAGGATGACAACTGTGACGTAGACGGCCGCCGCTTCCGGAACGCACGTCTGCTGAGTGAGAGCGTTCGGAGAGGAAAAGTTAGTTGACGGACGGATGGCAAGGAATGCACATTGACGAGTGCACCTCTTGTTTTTGACGATACGTCTTAGCCGTGTCGGAGCTTAGTACGAGACCGCGTACTTTTTGTTAAAGTGACTGAAAACAGAAGTACTGAGTGATTTGTTTGTGCCGCGAACTGTGTTAATTGAACTAGTGAATGAACATTTGATCAGCAGTACTACTTTAATTCATATTAACGATTATTGTATATTTGTACATACTTTAATTTTCTATTAAATTTTAAACGATTAGTAATTAATTGAATTAGTAGTTTGTGTTTTAATAGCCCACATAAATCGGCCATCCCATAATATTATGTTTACAAATCCAATACTTTCTTCTACTGGATGCAGAAGAAAGTAATATATAAATTCGTGGCAAAGAATATTGAAGATTAAACGATGCAACGAGTACTTTACAGTTGTAAAGTGTTAAAAAAATCAAAGTGTACCGCATAATTTTTTGTTCGTTTTTCAATTATTTATGTTTCCTTTTAAAAGTTAGATTGTTTAGAATATAAAATAGATGAAATATTGCTGTATTATGCTATGTTAAGGAAATTTTAAATTTCGAATAATTTACAAAACTTTTAAATTAGAATGTTTATAATCATGTCCAAGTCAATATCATAAGAGATATTTTAATAGTGGTCTGAAATCTTTACGATGAAAATATCTCTCAAAATTTACGTCTATACGAAATGTTGCCCTATTCTGCCATGGTAAAAAAATCGTAGTTCAAATAACTTACGAATTTTTTTAAATAAAAAATTCATAGTCAGTGGTGTTCATGCCAATATTCTAAATGATATTTTAAAAGGGGTCTGACATTTTTATGATGAAAATATATCTCAAAAGGGGCATGTGCGCGAAACTTTTCGCTATTCTTCCATGTTATAAAATTCGTTAATTTCAAATAACTTACAAATTTTTTAAAATACAAAATTCATAGTCAATAGTGTTCATGCCAATATTCTAAATGATATTTTAAAAGTGGTCTGACATTTTTATGATGAAAATATCTCTCAAAAGGGACATTTGTGCGAAACTTTTCGCTATTCTTCCATGTTATGAAATTCGTTAATTTCAAATAACTTACATAATCTTCAGTGTTGAATTTTTTCAGGAATTGTGTTTATGAAAGCATCATAACTGATATTTTAAAGCTGGCAAGACCACAGCCTGATTACGACGTGCTGGGACCCATGGCCCAGGATGATTTTGGTGCCCCCCCCCCCTCCCAAACAAGTTTTTTTTTTTTTTTTTTTTTTTTTTTGTGCACTAAGTTTGATTGCTGGCAACAAAGTTAAGTCATCACCAGCATAAGAAGTTAGTTTTCACTTCTTTTGCAAAGAGACCTCAAATCATTATTATTATTATTATTATTATTTTTGGAGGAGGGGATGTTTTTCTTCTATGACTGTTTTGAAATCACGTCGATAGAAATGTAATTTTTTACATTATTTAATACTTTATAATGCTGTTTTCTTTTTTAATCCGAATCTATCTCATTCATAACCATACAAAGTCAGCGGGTATGTAAGTATTAACACATGACCAATTACTATTGAAAATGCAAAGATATTTTACATTAGTATGCTACAAAGTTCTTTAATTTATATTATATAACTTAAAGAATAAAACTTAAATAACTTAAAACTTAAATAACTTAAAGAATAAACTGATTGTAAGTCTGTCAGTGAAACTTTCTCTGGATTTTTAGATCCGCTGTAAAAAGTTATATCCATTCAACCGATCTCCACGAAAACTGGTACATTTCATAATCTAGCTAATGCTGAATTTTTTAATTTAATCGGATAATTGGTCAAAAGGTATTTTAAAAATCCCTAGTTTCAACTAAAGATTATTATCGTTAGCTAACTTTCAGTTAATTTTTTTAAGGAAATCTTTGCCAAAAATAGCACTTTAAATTAAAAAACTGTTTTGATGCCCCTAGATAAAGGTGCCCTTGGTCGAGGCCTAGTTGGCCTGTGCGATAATCAGGCCCTGGGCAAGACATCTTTACAGTAAAAATATTCCCTTTAATGTACGTTTAAGTGTAATTCTGTCCTGTTTTCCATTTTAAGAAATTCGTAAATTTCAAATAATTCACGGAATTTTTAAATTAGAATGTGGCAAATCAGTAGAGTTCTTGTGAGTGTTATAAATGATATTTTAAAACGATTATATCCCACACAACACCGTGGGGGAAAATGATCATCAATCACTATCTTCATCTCCCCTTGGTACGGAGTAGGGTTACCTTTTTTGCATTTGAGTAATTTTGTTAAAGATGGTCCCTCAAAGAGGAGAGCCATGGGATTTTCTAGAACAGGGAAAAAAGATTGATAAAGAAGCTGATAATTTGCTGTTTTTTATTGAATACAGTGAATGAATTGGTAAATAATTGCACGGAAAAAAATCTTTTAAAATTACTTAAACTACGGAATTAAATATTACATATATCTCACTTTATTTGAGCAGTATTACGCAGAACAACTGTCTAGTAAAAGAAAAAAAAAATAATTTTACAATTTAGGTAAAAAAAAAAAAAAAATAATAATAATAATAATAATAAATCCCCCCGCCCCACACACACACACAAATATATATAATTTTTAATGACAATAATGAAAAGAATGAGAACGGAAACCAAACAGTTGAAAATAATTCACCACAGAAACCCACAGAAGCCGATTAGATAAGTAGCTAACTTAAATAAGTTAGTTTGGTGTTTTAAATTTATTTGAACAGTTATATATTAACTTAAATGTATTAAAAAGTTAATAAAATTATTTTTCTAATTTTAATATTTTTTTGGTTACAAAAAACGTAAACTTATAAAAGAAGGAATTTTAAAGGGAATTTAATATAAATATATTTTATTTATATAAAACCAATGTTTGTGCGTGTCGGTGTGTCTGTGGACAACGAAGCGTAAGGTTGGTACTCGTACAGTCAAGAGATTCAACAAGAATTCGCTTGAGGTGTCTTAGTGCATCTCGAAGCCCCATTTTTGAAATGTTCATTATTATTATTATTTTTATTTAATTAAAATAAGAAAATAATATTATAATAGTTTTAAAAGTTAGTCATTTAAATATTAGTTTACATTTAGCGCCAAAAACAATTTACCAATCTTTTCTTTTTAAACATGAAATATTTTTTTATATGAATAATGAAAGAAAACATAAAAAAAAATATTTCTGAGAATAGTATACTTAGCACGAAAGCTAATTGAGCATCAAGAGCTCATAGTAATCTTGGGTAATTAACCCGTTAACGCCCAAATTAATTTTGTAAAATATTATTAGCTGATTATTTCACTTCTAAATTAATATACACAACTGACAGAAAAATATATTAACTTAAACAATTCTTCTGATAGTTTTAAATTTCAAGGCTATCCTCATTTATTGACGTTTAGTGTTCTAGCGAGAAAACTTCGAGATAGAAAAACTTTGAGATAACAGATTAATATCCTGTTATATGTTGACGAAGATTTCAAAAGTAAAGTATTATAATATATATTATTATTCAACTTGATTTAAGTTAGTATACCTGCGCAAAAAGCAAATGTATGTGCGACGAATGAAAAATCTTAAAATGACTATCCACATTATGAAATAATAATTAATAGTAGGCACATAAAACTTTCAGGGATCATTTAGAGTGACGCTATAAACTGTCACTAAAAAGCAGAAATCATTCCAAGAAACCACAAAAAATATACGTGTCATTTTATTAGCTGTCCTCAAATGAGGATACTGGGCGCTAATGCGTTAAAAAAAGAACAACCACACGACTCCTATTACACATTATACAAGTATTATGTGCACTTTTTGAAGAGAATTGCACTCAGAAGACATATAATTGACCTAATGAATGATGATTCGACTCCACTCTACTCGCTTTACTTATGAACCACTGCAAAGCTCTGCCCGCCTATTCGCTGCTTTGCTTTTTATTGAAAACCGATATTAACATGTTGAGCGCCATGTCAGTCATTCTAGATACTAGACATTTTGTCATATATCTTTAAGTACTGAAGGAATCATCTTGAAACTTTAGGAGTGTGCAGAACCTGTTATACTTCAAACATTTCAGTGAAAGTTTTACCGCTAAAGTAAAAGCAGTAAAAATTAAAAATTAAAACATTGAGCGCCCTGTCAGCCATCGGTGGCAGACAGTGTCAAATATGATATAAAGCCGCGTCAACCATCGGTGCGCATATAAAATAGGATATAAGACTAAAAATATAACATTTAATGATTGAAAAATTATTAAAATTTGCTTAATGTTCATGTATTACAGGAGGTATCATTATGGAATTTTAATGGATTTTAAGAATTTGCGTGGCGCTCAACGTGTTAATAGTCTATAACAAAAGATTAAAAAAAAAAAAAAAAAAAAAGTTACAGAAATTCCCATATTCAATGTTAAATTGAAATTCATAACAATTAGTACCCCATTTCTTAAAATGAAATATTATGCTAAAAATCAGTATAATTTCTTTTCCATAATAGAAAGAAATTTGTAATATCCAGACCATTTGCTCTACTGCTTTAATATACGACCACTTAGAAACTATTAATTTTTTGTCATTATTTGTCGATTTTTTTTTTTTTTTTTTTTGGTTATACATAGTTACTTGTAAAAAAGAAAGAAGGAAAATTACTTTTTTTTTTTTTTTTTTTTGTCTATACTTTTTATTATGGAATTTTTCAGTTAATTATAGCATTGTATAATACTCTCTATATATTTTTAAGATAAAGCGAGGTAATAATTTTACACACTCGAAAATATCTGGGGGAAAAAAGTAATAGTCTATTAATGTTTTATTGTGGACAAATCTCCTACAGCTTCAGTTTTAAATTCTTTCCTACATACTTTTTAAGGCGCCTGCCTACCTTTAAAATGCAATTTTCAGTCAAAACTAAGATTTTTTATTTTTGGTTTAGTATTAAAGCCTGACATTTAAACTTTCTAAATCAGTTTGAATTTTGTTTCTATCTTGCTTAGAATTTGAGTTACAGGCATCTAAATATTAGTCACTCGCAACTTTTTGAAACCAGAAGTGACCGGAAATGTTTGTTTTCATAAAAGTTTTACTCAGTATAAGCATCAAAATTTGTTACTGAATATAAAATGAATTTAAAAATAATAAGAAGAAATAAAAAACTTTGAAATAAATCAGGAAAGTTATTAAAATTATTTTTTATTTAATAGGTAAAATCTGGTTTTTAATTACGTTTTTTGCTTTTTCTGAGAATGAGATTTTTAACATTTTGCTTTTTCACAAAACATCATAACTCCAAAAGTTATTATATAAATCTTATGAAACTTTGACAAAATACGCTAGAGGAGTTGTTTTATGGACTGAACTACTACAATGAATCTAGCTATTTTTTTTTTTTTTTTTTTTTTTTTTTTGTCGATAGAAGTTATGAAACATTTTATAACTTCACAAATGATTGATTCACTAATGATTTTTTCAGCATGTAAAATGTTATATTCTCTAAAATATTAAATAATATGGTTATAGTTTTGAAAATAGCTCACTCCCATAAAGACTCTTTATATCACCATGTTAGAGATTTTAATGATATATTCTATAACTACCACTTAATTTTCATGAATATTACAATGAGTGTATTATATACCTGGGGGGGGGGGAAGGGGGACCAATGGAAATAAAATGTATTCTTCTTTAAACTACACTATCATCGATCTAAACAAAAACTTTGCATAATAACGTACAATTTGTGAAAAAAATCACAGTAAGGTTAGACATACTTATGGATAGGGGGGGGGGGGTTAAAGACGAAGGGGGGGGAGGACAGAGGAAAATAAAATATTTTTTATATCTCCATTTTACCGATTTTAAAGACATATTCTATAGCTACCACTTGCTTTTTATGAAGATCTCAAAATGAGTGCATTATATATTTGTGGGGGGGGGGGGGGGCAAGGGGGACGCAGATAGAAGTAAAATATATTATTCCTTAAACAACCGCATTGTCGATTAAAAAAAAACTTTGTATCTATGCAACTTTCTGCTTATGAAAAATTGCAATCGCAGTGAGTGTACACATATCTGGACGATTTGCTAAGGAGGGGGGGGGGGGGACAGAGTGAAGAAAATGTTTGTTTTTATATCACCATGCTACCTATTTATATGAAACTTTGTACGACTATCACTTTCATTTTATTAAAATTATAGTGAAAGTTAACTAAAGTTGATAAGGGGGGGGGGGGGTAGGGGGACAGATGGAAAATAAAATAATCTTTTTAAACAACACTTATTATCGTTTGTTTTATTGTTTATTTATATTTTGTGTGTATCGATTACTATTAATGAATAATTATAGTGAGTTATGCAAAAATTCGATATATGATTTAAATCTGTAAAAAAGTTAATCAAAAATGAATTTTCTTCTTTTAATCTGTCTCTTTTGTCCTCCCCCGCCCTATGTAGAAATAGAACACTTCCACTCTCGTTGATGTTAAGCATCAATTTTACAAGGAGAAATTAGGTAAAATCGGTAAAATGGTGATATTAAAAAATATTTTATTTTCCTCTGTCTCCCCCCTCTCTTTAACTCCACCCCCACCCCCAAGTATGTCTGATACTTATTGTGATTTTTTTCACAAATTGTATGTTATTATACAAAGTTTTTGCTTAAATCTATAATAGGGTGTTTTAAATGAAAATATTTTTTATTTCCATCTACCCCCCCCCCCTCCCCTGTGCCCCTCCAGGTATATAATACACTCATTGTAATCTTCATAAAAATTAAGTGGTAATATATTATTAAAATTGCTAAAATGGTAATTTAAAAATTTAATATATTTTCCTCTGTCCCCCCCCCCTCCTCCAAGTATGTTTGACACTTACTGTAATTTTTTCACAAATTGTACATGATTATACAAAGTTTCATTAAAATCGGTAAGAGGTTTGTTCTATTTTTTACTATAAAATTTTCCTTCGATCCTTTTATTTTTTAAAGTTCTATAATGAATTAATGACAGTTTATCATATTTTCTTAAACAACATAATTTAGTTGCATTAACTGATGTATTATTTTTAAATTTATTTAAAAAATTGTAATATCTGTTCATATTTAAAGATAATAAATCAATAAACATTTTTTCCACATTTGAATTCAATGTTCTAATTATTTATTTAATTAATTAGTTTATTTACTTAATTAACTTATTTACCTAACATTAAACTATATTAATTAAAAAACGAAGTGAAATTACTAAATTAATACATTAAAAACCTTTACTAACTTCGTTGTTTGCCGTTAAACTTTTCCATCGGGATCCCGATTCTCATCAGACTTTTTATAAACTTATAAAAGTTAATTCTGGAGAAAACAATATTTACAATTTTAAATGCGTTAGAAATTCTGCTCTTTTTCTACAAATAATTGCCATTTTATCTTGATTTTCTTTATGCAGATTGCAGAAATATTTGATTAGGGGTGTTTAGACGCTATCACACTTTTTAAAATTTGGCCCCATAGGCCATAATGATAAAGAATTTTTCTTTGTGACTCTGTAAAAAAATTGTAAGTGCTAAATTCACCAAAATCTAAACAAATCGTGCAACTATGACCTATAACATGTGTACAAATTTTTTGCTCAGATTAATAAGACGTTTAGACGCTATCGCACTTTTAAAAATTTGGCCCAATAGGCCTTAATGATAAAGAATTTTTCCTGGTGTCCCTGTAAAAAAAACTATAAGTGCTAGATTCACCAAAATCAATAGGGTTCGTACTTTGGTGACTTGCAATATATGTACCAACTTTCAGCAACAAAGTGTTTAGATGCTAGCGTGTTCACTCACAGACACACATACATACACACACACATATATATACACATACATACACACATACATACACACATATATACACACATACATACATCATCGTAAAAATAGTGAAAACGGACTCAGAGGACCTCGAAACGTATAGAAACATCAAAATCTGAATTTCGGATTTTTGACATGATTACAATACTTTCCTCACTATAGTGTTCGGAAAGTAAAAAGATGATGATATTTACTTATATTTATTAATTTTAATTTTATTTGTTTATTCATTCATTTCATTTTTTATTTATTTTGATGGATAGTGTAATTTCTTAGAACATTTTTTATACTTAAATTTTGAATTTTTATATTTTTTATTTCAATGCGTACTTTAAAAAAGTAATAAGATTCAACCACCGGGCGATTCTAATATTTATGAATTTATTTATGAATTATTTAATTAATTAGTTTATTTGTTTAATTTTTATAAACTTGTAAAAGATAATTATGGAGAAAACAAAATTTACAATTTTAAAATTTCGAATTTTTGACATGATTACAATACTTTCCTCACTATAGTGTTTGGAAAGTAAAAAGATGATGATATTTACTTATATTTATTAATTTTAATTTTATTTGTTTATTCATTCATTTCATTTTTTATTTATTTTGATGGATAGTGTAATTTCTAAGAACATTTTTTATACTTAAATTTTGAATTTTTATATTTTTTATTTCAATGCTTACTTTAAAAAAGTAATAAAGATTCAACCACCGGGCGATTCTAATATTTATGAATTTATTTATGAATTATTTAATTAATTAGTTTATTTATTTAATTTTTATAAACTTGTAAAAGATAATTATGGAGAAAACAAAATTTACAATTTTAAATGCGTTAGAAATTCTGCTCTTTTTCTATCTTTCAATAAATCTTATATAAGGATTGTAAAAATATTATCTTCTTCACTTTCACCCTCTATAATTCTCCGATAGCAGTTTATCTTGAACCTTGAACGAAAGAGGGAACATGCTGGACAGGCGGGCAGGGGCTGTCCAAAGGTTTCAATGAGTTTCAATGAGAAGTGCAGACTGCCATAGCTAGACTTTATCGCTCTTTTCCCTGACAGCTTCAACAAAAGCAATCACAACCCTTGAGAGGGGTCGGGGTGGTCTCTGGGAATCTACTCATCAGTACTTGGTACAGTGTTATTCGTACTTTGTTCAGTTTCGGATGATTTTTTCTTCTTCTTTTGTAGATGTGGTTGTTAGTTGTTGCATAAATTGTTGTTTATTTTTACTGGATATCTCCATATCTCTCTCCTTCAAATGAATTCTGTTCCTTCGACATTTTCATCAGGGGTTTCAATAATATGAAATCGGATTAGGATCTTTTGCTATATTTTTGCTGGCACCCATTTTCTGTTACTTTCTTGTAAGAGTATATTTTGACCAGGATGAAAATCTTTTAGTTTATGCTTATATTTCCCAGGATGAATTTCTTGTGACTTATCTAGCATATCATTTATGTTAGGTATTTTAAAATTGGTTTTAATTCTTCCTCAGTTAATGTTGAAGGTGCTCTAAGTTTTCTTCCCATTAGAAGACATGAAGGAGCAGGCAAGTTTTGTTTTGGAGAATTGTTATGCTCTAAAACTGCCAATCTCTATTAGATTTTATTGCCTTCAGTATTAAACCTTTAATTGTTTGTATTGAACGTTCAATTAATCCATTTTAGTTGGGATAATAAGGACTAGATGTGATATGTTTAAATCCATATTCTTCACTAAATTTCTGGAATGCTCTTGAGCCATAAGGCGGACCACTGTCAGGCATGACAATCTTAGGATTCCATGAGTTCTAAAGATGTTTTTTAACCCTACAAAGCTCAATTTGTTTTAGTGCGTGAAAAAAATTTATAGGTTGTAATTAGTGATCAGAAGATAGGGAAAACTTATAAAAATAAAAATAAAACCATATTTTACGGAAAAATCAACTTTTTAGCTCAACGTACCGCATGTGGAACATACATAAAACTGTGATTTACTAATGCGTTTACTATTGTAATATATATATATATAAAAAAAAAAAAAAAAAAAAAAAAAACCTCTGCAAAATATGCACTTCGTTATAACACACAGTATTTTTTTTTTTTTTTTTTTTTTTTTTTTCGAGTCAAAACTGTTCAATAACTATTTTTTTTTTTTTTTTTTTTTTAATTCAGACAAACGACTAACGTATCACTTTCATTCAAATTTCACACTGAGTACACTATAACAAAAACACGAACGACATCTGTAGGTAAAGATTCGTATTACTACATTGCTAAATGTCAGTAGCTTCTAACAAGATGTCGAGAGATGTCGCTACTAATAGTTTTATAGCTATAGGAACGATTAAAGTCGGTGTTCCACATATGGAACTGGGTGCCTTGTAGGGTTAAAGCTCGAATAGTTGATATTTTTGTCTTGTTTTTCAGTTTTCTTATTTCAATAAATTTTGAATGATAATCAACTGCAATTATGTAATCTTCTTTGGATACATTTATAAAATCAACTGCTATCTTGTACCATGGAAGTGATGGAATTTCATGCGCCTTTATGGACTCTGGATAATCGCTCCTCGAATATGCTTGACATGTTTTACACACTCTCAGAAATGGATACTAAAATTTCACGCAAATTTCTTCATTTTTCATGAAAGTGTTTCTAGGGATATGCTCCGAGCGAACATTTCATCAAGTTGAAGAAATTTGTTTCGTTACCTATTTGAGAATACGAATTTCATCAAAAATAAAAAAAATATTTTCTCCTTCTTATTTCGTCAAATTGAGAAAATTACTTTCGCCACTTGTTTGAACATACGAATTTCGTCAAAAGTAAAGATACATTTTTTCGTCTTAGTTTCATGATACAGAATAAAATACAAATTATAGAATTATAAAGTTACTTACAAGTTCGTTGCTTTAGGCGATAAATCTTATTTATATTTAATGAAAATATAAATAAAACAGAGCAAACAAATAAAAAACATTTGGACATTTATTTGACAGCTTTGAGACCTATTGTTACAATGATTTTTGTCTCAATTGATCCATATTTTTACAAAAATTCACAGAAACAAGCGCACACAATATTTTGTAGACATAGGATATCACAAACATCCATGCCCGCAATGCGATTCGAACCCGGGACGTGGGAATCCAGAAGGCAGCGTTCTACCGACCGAACCACCCGGCCGGCAAATAAAAGACCTTGTAACGTAAAGTCGAAACAACACAGGAAAAAAACCAGTATGGCGGTAATGAAAGCTAGCACATGCTATTGTGAGTAAACAGTTTCGTCAAATATTTGAGAGTTCACGTTTCCTCAAAAATGATGTGATCGCTTGACGACATGGTTGTCAAAAACAACGAAATTAAGCCCGAGTAAGTTTGAATCGTCAAAATTGAGTATATTATTTCTGAGAGTGCACTTCAGTACTTCATCTTCTATTTGCTGCATAAGACCAGGCCAGTAAGCGATTGATCTAGCTCTGTTTTTTAAGGTTGAAATTCCTTGGTGTGCAGCATGAACTAGCTTAAGTATTTCTTTTCTTAGTGATTTTGTAATAATAATTTTATTTCCTCTATAGACTACTCCTTCATTTTCATGCAGCTCTTTCTCACAATGCCAGAATCTTTTCACTTCGTCAGACATATCTTCTATGCCGTTTGGTCACCCATTTTTTATCAAATTTATTATTTCTTGCATAACTGCATTTTTCTTTGTTTCTTCTTTCAATTTCTTTGTTTTTTCATCTGTTATACAAAGCAAAGTATGAACTGTTTCTGTAGGGCCTTCCAAGTATTCTGTTTTATATACATATTTCAGTGGATCTCTAGACAAATAATCTGCTATATACATGTTTTTTCCTGGAGTGTACTTTAAGTTTATTCGGTACTTCAAAAGTCTCATCACCATACGTTGTAATCTAGGAGACAAGTCTTCCAGTGGTTTTTCAATGATTTTTAACAAAGGTTTGTGATCTGTTTCAGCTTGAAAATCAATACCCCATAGATAATAATGAAATTTCCCACATCCAAATACTAATGCCAACAGCTCTTTTTCAATTTGGGCATATTTTTGTTGTGTTGCATTTAGACTAGTGGAGAAGTACGATATAACTTTTTTATCTTGTAGTAAAACTGCTCCCAGTACATGCTGACTTGCATCTGTAGAAAACATTTGTTTTTGTCAAAAAATGTTAAAATTGGAGCTTTTGCTGTCAACTGTTTTAGAAGATCAAAGAAATTTTGTTCTGATATTCCCCAAGACCATCGTATGTTTCTAATTAACAGTTTTCTTAAAAAGGATGCCTTTTTAGAGAAGTTACACTTAGTCACAAAATTGTACATACGATTGAAAAGAGTTAAAAAATGCAAAAGGGGAAATGAAAATCGATCCTTTAATCAAATATACTTATTTGATAAGTAACAATTCAGCAATATATATACAAATATTAATACAAGAATAAGCTGTATTCTTTAAACGTAAGAGGAATAAAAATTGCATTGCTGAGCACTTCAACGAAAGTCTACATACGGGTTGTAAATTAAATCTAATTATTGAAGTTTTATATCTGGTTGGTCCACCATTGGCTTCTGTCAGCGCTAATAGTCTTGCTGGCATGGAGTTCACAAGTTTTTCTGTGTCATTACTAGTAATTTTTTGCCATTCTGAGGATAGAACATTTCGCAGTTCTGAAGTACTAGAAATTGGTCTTTTGGACAGTCTCTTTTTAAGTTCATTCCACAGATGTTCAATCGGGTTGAGGTCTGGAGTTGATTTTCACGTGATATAGAAGCCACTCCCTTATAAGACCCGAAGTGTGCTTCGGGCCGTTACCTTGTTGGAACATGTAATTCGTGGATAAGTGTAGATTGGCCACACTACTGAGAAAACTTGTTTTCAGTGTATTCAAATATACGTATTTATCCATTGTTGTGTTTATAAAATGTAATTTTCCAAGCCATTAGCAGCCATACTTCCCCAGACCATCACAGAGCCCCTTCCGTGTATGACTGTTGGCATAATGTTTTACATTTTAAGATCCTCATTCCGCTTCTGCCACACTTTAGTTCTTCCATCATTTCAGAATACATTAAACTTGCACTCGTCAGTGAATATTACTCTACTCCAAAACTCAGGATCATTTTCGTGAATTTTATAACAAGTTTTTGCAAAATCCAGTCTCTTTTTCTGGTTGATTGCACTTATGAAAGGCTTTTTCCTTCGAACTTTAGAATGAAGGCCTTCTTTCTTAAGACACCGATGAACAGTTTCAGGGTGTACTTTAACTCCCGTTGTCTCCTTAAGCTCAGTTGCAAGTAACTGTGCACTTAACCTAGGGTTCAAGTTAACTTTTCTTAAAAGAGATCTAATTTCTCGATCATTTAACTTGGGTGGTCTTCCATTTCGTGGCTTATTTTCAAAAGTTCCAGTGTTTTGAAAATTTCTAATTACTGTGTGTACTGTAGATTTTGACAATGCAAGGGTTTTTCCAATTTCTTGCATAGATTTCCCTTCCTTTCTTAATTTAACTATAATTTTGCGTGCAGCAATTGGCACCTCTGCTCTTTTATTACTCATATTCGCCTAACCTTTCAAATACACAAACTCTATTCCGTGAGATAAACTCGCTTTGTTACTGTAAATACGCTAAATGGAAAATGTTGTTATCAGCCTTTCAGTTTTCGTAAATTGCTTCACTTCAGTTAACCGTATGTAGACTTTTGTTGAAGAGCACAAGAATGTAATCTACTATTTTATTAAATTTTAAAAATGTAAATTCATTTTCTGCTAATTTCTGAGTAAATTATTTAGAATTGCAACATATCAAATAAATATATCTTAGTAAGAACTAAACTTCATTTTACATTTTTCATTTTTTCAAACGTTTTCAGCCGTATGTACACTTTTGTGACTAAGTGTAGGAATAAATTTCGTCAGATGTGTTATCATTCCAGTAAAACGTTGCAATTCAGTTAGGAGGGTTTAACTTTGTAATCATTTCTATTTTATTTTATTTTATTTTTTATTTTATTTTTTAAATCTTCAATTTGGATCAATTTTAATCTTCAATTTTAATCTTCATTTTTTACAGTCTAAATTAATTTTATTACATATTGGTTAGACGCGAATATAAGATGAACATCTTTCATGAATCAAAATAGTACAACACTTGAATAATTAAAATTATTGGAACATCAACTTTACATAAACGTGCGAGAGTTGAGTTGTATTTTCAATACTTATTATTTTGAATGTATTCAGTTAATATATGTATCCGGTTAAACGTAATTTAATACGAATATTTTAATTCAAAAATTTCGTAAGTTATTCGAAATTTAAGATTTTCTTAATGCATCAGAATAAAGCAATGTTTCACGGTATCGCGTCATAACATCGCCGGAAAAAACATCGCACGTCAAAACATAGACGACAAAACATCGCCGCAAAAACATCGCTGTGCTAAAATCATCGATGACAAAAACATAGCCGAATGATAAGTTATTACTTAGGATAGGATGTCTGGTTTTCTAAGCAGCGGTGTCAGACTGGTAGTCAAACTGGCGGCTATTAAAATAGATTATCTGTGAATGTACATCTCTTCCGGAAATTATATTTAATTTCTTTTTTTTTCCCTCTCTCTCTCTTTTCTTCTTCCTTTTTATTTATTTATTTTATTTTTTTTAATGCATTAATCAATATAATAGTTTTTCTTTTTTCTTTTTCTTTTTCTGAATTACAGATAATTCTGTGATTATAGCTATTAAAATAAAGCTAGCTATTTCTAGCTATTAAAATAAATATTTTCAGTTAAAAATTGAACATTTTACAATAATTCAATGAATTTTTAGAAATACTTTGCCATCTTTTTATTTATTTATTTATTATTTATTATTATTATTATTACTTCCTATTACCTATAAGGTAGAAAAGGTATTGTTTTAGGGTCAAATTTTCGAACATTAGTTTTTGTTATACTTACACGTTTTGAGGCCCCTGAATACGAAAATCGTGTTTTTAGCGGTTGGTCTGTGTGTGTGTGTGTGTGTGTGTGTGTGCGTGTCTGTCTGTGGGCGTGTCTGTATCAGCATATCTCAAGAACAAATTGAAGCAGTTATTCCAAACTTGGTATTCTAAATGTGTATCATATAGAGATGCTACACTGAGCTTTTCGTAGAGATCAAGCAAACCGTTCGTGTACAGGCACACTCAAGAGTATTCAAATGCATTACGCCTATGGGGGAAATTCCAGTTATTTCTGTCTGTTATCAGAATATCTCAAGAACAAACACCAACAGAGATTCCAAACGTGGTATTCAAAATTTGTATTATATAGAGGTGCTACACGAAGCTTTTCGTTGAGATGAAGCAAATCATTCGTGTACAGGTACACTCAAGAGTATTCAAATACGTTACGTCTATGGGGGAAATTGCAGTTGTTACTTTATCTTACCCATAAGGTAGAGAAAGTATTGTTTTAGGGTCAAATATTCGAACGTAAGTTTTTGTTATATTTACACATTTCGAGGTCCCTTGGATACGAAAATCGTGTTTTTAACGGTAGGTCTGTGCACGCGCGCGCGTGTGTGTGTCTGTCTGTTATCATTAAAACTCAAAAACAAATAGCAGCAGACATTCCAAACTTGGTATTCTAAATGTGTATTATATAGAGATGCTACACTAATCTTTCTGTTGAGAAGAAGTGAATCGTTCGTGTACAGGGACATTCAAGAGTATTCAAATACATAACGTCTATGGGGGAAATTGCAGTTAAGTAGAGTTTAACATCTATAGACTGCACTAGACCAAACGAAATGAATATGAATTTTTTATATGCATAAAAACATGCCTCTTGTAGAATATGGTATAGAAATCATTCACTGTTCGTTTACAGGGCTACACAAAAGAACTAGATTATAATGCGACAATCATGAAAATTGATGGAAGCATATTTCAGGTTGTGCCGCGTGTTATTAATTTAGGATTATATTTATGTGCACCATGTGATGCGTACATAACTTTCAGAAGATATACAGGGCTGCCAATATTTAAGCCATAACATTCTTCTTTATTTGTTAGTGGAAGTGCTTTACTATAATATACTATAACATATAATATTTTACCATCTCTAGGAAAGCTGCTCAAGAATTGAAATTAAATTCCTTAAATTTATGTGGTATATAATGTATTTTTTAAGCTAAATATTCATCGATTGTTTTCTTGTGTATTTACACTTTTGAGGCTTCCTGAATACCGAAGTCAAGTTTTATAGTTTGATCTATGCCTGTGTCTATTAGAGTAAATAAATAAATAAAATAATAATAATTTCAGGCGATCCAAATGATGTATTTTGTAGTGAATATGTTTATTACTAGAAAAGTGTGTTCAAGATTGACAAGTTTTAAGGAATGATGCGTGTGAAAGTTGTCTAAATAATTTTAAATGAACTTTTGAATTTAATAACAGATTTGAATTCTCTATAAATGTGGTTACAATAATGAAACGTGGGATTGAAGGGGGCGTTAGATACACCAGATTATTATTTTTTATTTTTTACCTTGCTTTATGTAAGCTTCGTTTTATATCACTTGTCTACCGATCTACACCCAAATTAATTTGGCATCTGTTTTCATAATGGTTATTTCATACATAAGTTTGATGCATGTATATGTCTTTAAAGTCGAGATTTAACCTTCCTATTTTTGAGATAAATTGCAACACATAAGCGTTACCTGTCGGGTGATACGCACACAAATTGAACTAATAAAGGGTTTCATAATCTTCATTTCTTACATACTAAGTTTTGTATATTTATATGCAGTAAAATCTAAAATATATAGCCTCTCCTTGAAAGAAAAACGTTTGTATAGCAGCGCTACCTATTAGTCGATATACACCCAAATTGAATCAGTATAATGTGTTATAATGACCATCTTACCAAGTTTTGTTTGATTACTCACTACAGAACTTGAGATATAGCCTTCCCT
Source organism: Salticus scenicus (assembly GCA_963930645.1). Taxonomy (NCBI): domain Eukaryota; kingdom Metazoa; phylum Arthropoda; class Arachnida; order Araneae; family Salticidae; genus Salticus; species Salticus scenicus. The sequence goes on from OZ005660.1 coordinate 15,366,307, forward strand.
AAATTGGGAAAAATCACAGTATAGCAGCGCCATCTGTGGAGTGATTTGCACCAAAAATTGATAGACATTAATTTATTTAAGGTGCAACTACATATAAATTTACATTAAATTTTGCTCTGTAGTTTCTGAGATATAGTTGCCACAAATTGTTTGTCCCATGTACTGGCAGACGGACAGACAAATATTTTCTAAAACAGATTTAATCGTGTTTTGGACCTCTTAAAACGTGTAAATCCATCGAAAATAGGAAGCCTACAATGTTTACGAAATCAAAACTTTTTTCGATTGAATATGAAGAAAGTAATAAAAAAACCTATGTTGTGGTCATCACAAAAAATGTTCTATGTCATTGTTTATAACAGGGTATCTCACCGATTGATATGCACAAAAATGTAATCAGCGTAACTTCTCACAATTCATACTTTGCGTTGCATGTCGGTGCAGTTTTAACGACTAGATGGGGACATATGGCTATCTGAAAATACGCAAAAAATGATAGCAGCACCATCTGTGGACCGATATGCATTCAAATCAAATTAGCGTATTTTTTTATAATATGTAGCTCACATAGGAAATTTGGTCCTTTTATATAACATAGAAACTGAAATATAGCCTGCCTGTGAATAGAAAATATAATAGCAGCATAACAGTGCCACCTGTTCGACCCCTACACACCCAAAGTGAATCAAAATAATTTTACCTAATATACATGATATTAAGTTTAGTCCAATTATATATTATAGACGTTGAGATATTGCCATCCCCTAAATGGGATTAAATTGCACAATAGTAGCGCCAGCTATCGGCCAATTTGCATTTAAATCGAACCAGCATTATTTTACATAACATCCATTCCACATGCCAAGTTTAGTGCATTTAAAGCCCTATAGAAGCTGAGATATATATATTCCCTAAAAGAGAGAAAATTACAGTATAGCAGTGCCATCTGTTCGCACCCCAATATCTAATGAAAATTAAATTTAAGTCAAGGTCTACCAAGTATCAAGTTTGGTTAAATTTTAAAAATTACTTCAATCGAAACAACGTCTACAAAATTTTAGAAGTATACAGACATTTTCTGAAGGTGAATTTTCAAAAATATTCAAGAGATCTCAAAACGTGTAGATCCATCGAAAACTTGTGATCGAAAGTTTTCATTATTCCCATACTTTCTTTAAATATATATATTTACATATACATATAGCTGAAATTAAAGCTTTTTTATGTTTACAGAAGCATGTAATAAAACAGAACGATTTTAAAAATAGTATCGTCGTGACATAAAAAATCTATGTGACATTTATATTTAATCTTTAAATTGTAGTTGAAAAAAAAAAAAAAAACGCTTTGTTTTCTATCAGCTATGTTATTGTCGAGGCGATGTTATTGACTAGACGACGTTTTGACAAGCGATGTTTTGACGGCGATGAATTGACGGGCGACGTTATTCCCGGCGATGTTTTGACGCGTTTCACATAAACTTGTGTTATGGGGATCATTTTATTGAAAATAGTACAGAACAGCATGTAAACTGAAATAAAGAACTGACACTAATAAAATTAATTAACCAATTAGAATAAGGTAAATGTATCGAATTGAAAGGTGGTAGCCGATTAGGTTGGGCCTTTTAGCCTGTTACCGTATCGAGCAAATTTATTTTTTAAACACTATTATAGTATGCTTTGTGATAGAAATTTACGAAAGTAGTGACATAATGTTCGTTCTGTGGCAGAGGATGTGGAGGATGAGTGATGAGTTGATGTGCGTTGCGTTACAGGAGGCGTAAAAAGAAACGCAGCACAGCATCCTTAATCACTACTACCTTTTCGAAAAAGCTTGAAAATAGTCTTATATAGCATATAACATAGACAATTTTTAGAGATTTAGGTATTGCGTCATCTTAAGAAAATTTTTTTGAATAAAGTATAATAAAATAATCAGGTTTTTCTAAACCTTGTATTTAATGTTAGTTGTAATGAAATTTGGAGTAAGTATAATTGTATTATTAAAAGTTTGTAAATAATGTTTGATTAAATAACATTTTTTTACTTCCATTACCCTACTACCGTAGGTAATGGAAGTATTGTATTCGGTCTGAAAATTCGATATCGGGTTTTCACCTGATTTACACGTTTTAAGGTCCCCTGAGTCCAAAAAAGTGGTTTTTGGCAATTGGTCAGTGTGTATGTACGTGTGTGTGTGTGTGTATGTATGTGGAGAATATTCTGGCTACTATAGCTCAGAAACTAATAAAGATAGAGCTACGAAATTTCAGAATTGAAATACGTCTGGTGTACAGATGAAATTTCCAAATTTTGGTGAAAATTGAAAAACCGGAAGTGGGACATCGGAAACCGGAAGTGGGACCGTAAGTCCGTATCTCAAAAACGGCTCTAACGATTTTCTTCAAACTTGCTATGTAAACACTCTGTTAGATGTCCTTTCGAATGATATAGCTGGTTAGTTCAGGAAAATTGATAGGCGTCCTGTATAAATAGCTCAATTTCAGGCCTCGCAAAGGCGTTCCTTTAAAAACGGTTGTACGGATTTTTTTCAGACTCGTCATTTTAACTCACTTTTAAATATGTTTTTGTATGTAATTATTGTTTTCCTGTCAATAATTGAGTTTAACCGGAAGTGGGACATCGGAAACCGGAAGTGGGACCGTAAGTCCGTATCTCAAAAACGGCTCTAACGATTTTCTTCAAATTTGCTATATAAACACTCTATTAGATGTCCTTTCGAATGATATAGTTGGTTAGTTCAGGAAAATTGATACGCGTCCTGTATAAATAGCTCAATTTCAGGTCTCCCAAGGGCGTTCCTTTAAAAACAGCTGTACGGATTTTTTTCAAACTCGCCATTTTAACTCACGTTTAAATATGCTTTTGTATGTAATTATTGTTTTCCTGTCAATAATTGATTTTTTGTAAATGTTGGTATCTCAAAAATGGCTCTAACGATTTTGTCTTTAGGTCACTTTTATGTTTTCTGATCACATTATCTCTCAAAAATGCATACAATACGTGTAATAGTGGATAATGGAAGTCGTGTGGTTGTTTCACACCAGATTTTTTAAAAACTTATAATCAATTATAAAGTTAGTAATGTTTAAACTGAATCATGAAATTACTTTTCATACTTAAACTATATTCTCTTTATTTAAAAAAAAAAAAAAAAAAAGTAAAAATTTTTCCATTTTTAATAGAATTTATTATATTTATTTTTCTTTTTATCTGTTGAATAAAATAATTATTGTAAAAATCTTGTTTTTCTCAAAACTTGCATTTAATGTTCGTTGTAATGAAATTTAAAGAAAGCTTAATTGCATCATCTTATTAAATTTTTTAAAATAAGGTTTAATTAAATAATAATTTTTAAAACTTATAATCAATTATAAAGTTAGTACTGTTTAAACTAAATCATAAAATTACTTTCCATAGTTCTAATATAAAATATTTTTTCTATCTAAAATTTTTATAAAATAATTTTCGTTTCAATAAATGTATACATTCATTTCTTCTTTTGATTAAAGTAATTTTTGTAATAATCATGCTTTTCTTAAAACTTGTATTTAATGATAGTTTTACAGTTAGTAATTCTTAAACTGAATCATTAAATTACTTTTCAAAGTTCTGATAAAAATATATGTTTTCTTTTAATAAAATAATTTTATAAAACATTTTTACTTTCTTTTACCCATAAGGTAGAAAAGTATTGTTTTTAGTCAAATTTTTGAAAGCCAGATTTTGTTATATTTACACGTTTTGAGGTCTCCTGAATAAAAAAATCATGTTTTTAGCGGTTGGTCTGTGTGTATGTCTGTCTCTGTGTGTGTCTGTGTGTTATCAGCATATTTTAAGAACAAATAGTAGCAGACATTCCAAACATGGTATTCTAAATGTGTATCCTATAGGGATGCTACAGTAAGCTTTTCGTTAAGATCAAGCAAATGGTTCGTGTACAGGGACAATCAAGAGAATTCTAATTCATTACGTCTATGGGGGAAATTGCAGGTAAGTAGAGTTTAACATCTATAGACTGCACTAAACCAAATGAAACGAATATATATTTTTTGCAACAGAGATAGTCAACTGGGAAATTTTTTTTGTGTATGTAGGAGCCTCGCCTGCCCCCCCCCCCCTGGAGGGGAGTAAATTTTCATGATGGGTAGCTTTCAAAAGAGCTCGCCAATACCTTTAAAACGAATGGTTGAACCATCGATCTGCGATAATTTAAAACAAAGTTATCGTTTTTTTTTTTTTTTTTAATATTGAGAATAAAATGGACTTTTTTTGGATATTTTGTGTTATGTTATACTACTTCTCTAATATGGTAATCGTCTGCATTATCATAAAAGATAATTTTTTTTTTAATAATAATTTTAATAAATAATTTTTTAATAACCGAATTAAATTCTATATAAATGTAGGTGCATTAATGAAACGTGGGGTTTAGGGGGGCTACCGCCCCCCTCACACAGAATTAATTATCATATAAAACTCTTCCGAAGCCTAATTTGAATTGTTCAACATAGGTTTACATAACATCGTTATCTTACCTCTTAATCTCCAACCTGTATTTATAGTATTAAATTTCAGGGTACGAGAAAGTCGTGTGAGTGACACACCAGATTATTTTTTCTGTTTTTCATATTTTAATAAAATTTATATATTCATTTTTTTTCTTCTTTCATTTTTCTTCTTTTTCCTCTTTCATATTGCTTTCTTTATATTATATTATAATAAAATTTACAAACATTCTAAAAAAGTAATAACTTAGAAATAAAACAGACACAGTTTACAGTTAATTAAAAAAAATTTATTACAACAATATTTACAAGTATTATTTCCAATATTCATTTAGTACGCTAACATTACATCACAATAATTATTAAATACACTTAATTTCATTAAATAGAAATAATATAACTAAGTTCACAATGTTAAATCTTGATCAATTTCACAACATTTTATGATATTTACAAGTATTGTTCTAGATATTCAACTAGTAAGCTAACATCACATCAGAATAATTATTATATACATAAAATTTCCTCAAATAGAACTAAGTTTACAGTATTAAATCTTATTTTATTTCACAATTTTTACAAGTATTATTCTAAGTATCCATCTAATAAGTTAATGTTACATCACAATAATTAGTATAGCACTGTTAAAAATGGTTTCTTAAAAATGAGCTAAATTGTCTCAAATAGCTCCGAAACAACAATACTTAAATTTGAAAATACATGTACTCATTTTTGAGTATATTGACATGTGAAACATGGGGATATTTGGATTCTTACTAGTCAACCCCATTTTTGAGCATGTCAGTGTACTCAAAAATGAGTATATGGTTTCTCAAATTTAAGTATATATTGTTTCGGAGCTATTTTGAGATAATTTACCCAACAAACACAGAATTGTTGGTAGCTGTACGGTCCAGCATCGGCAATTACGGCATGCCGATCTATTCATTAAAATGAACTCGGTCCGGAATCGTAACAGTGTCGGCAAACCGACGACTGTTTTGTGATCGGCAATACGCTTGTGGGCCAAAACACCTTACTTAATGTTTTAAACACATAGACTATCGTTACGCCAATAAGATATATTTCGCCGATACTGATCCAAATATGGGCCGTTGCCATTTGGCGGCGTTGCGGCGGAGAGGACAAAAACTTTATAGAACCGATACTGAAGGTGGTATCTGGGCCATAATCACTGTTCGGCATGCCGTACGCCTTCCGTAATAGGCCCGACTCTTGTGTGTTTGTTGGGTAGCTCATTTTTAAGAAACCATTTTTAACAGTGAGGGGAGAGTGTTGTACCTTGGGAAGCTTTTCATTTTTCACATTTTATTTTTTAACCTCTGATATTTAAGTTAGATTTATATTCTAAAGACAATACTTAAATACTCCAACATTCTCCAATATACTACATTTCTTTTTACTTCAATGGGTGATTAAACACCATACTAGGCACTTATTACTTTCGTTTTTAATATTTTACAAAGCTTTTTTAGAGGAAAGTTTCAAGGGTAGATTAATATATAGCTACTAACAGCTAATAGATGGCACTTTGCGATTTTTAGTTCCAAATAATGATTTTAAAAAAAGCCATCCAGAACCTCTTTGAATAAATTCATAGAGTGATTTATTTATCTTTTCATATCCTTCATGAATATAATGTTCAATAGTATCTTCTATAAATTCAATATAAAACAGGAACTTCTAAAATATGTATATATCTCTTCTCTTTATTCATTGCCTATTCTACGTTTCATGCATACTTTAATAACCATGTACCATTTTATAGTATATTTTTCTTTTAACTTGTGAGGTTGAGACGTCAGAACGTCACCACAGTTGTTTTAATTAAGCTGGATCCAGCAAAGTAGAAAGTGGGGACGGTTAAAATCGCTTCGTCGCTAGTGACTCGGTGAAGGTTGAGGTCGAGTTAGTGTTGTGTCGGCAGGGGGCTGCAATAAAAGACTTAGATTTTGAATATTAGATAAATTAGAAGTGATTTTTAAAAGAACGGATTGAAATGTAGTGAAAGGAGGGTGTAGGAAGAAGTATAAAAATAGAGATGGTTTTAGTAGATGGTGTGGATGTTGGAGGATAGTATAGCGGATGTGATGAATCTTATTTTGGTGAATATCGGGAAGTAGAGCCGTGGAGATTTAGTTGTGTGAAGTTAAGTAGTGATGAGAGTTGGTGTGCGCAACTACTAGCATTCGGAAAGGTCAAGTTGGGTCCGAAGGGAATCCTCTGATCCATAGTGAAGTCGTGGTAGCGGAGTACGAGTGCGACCGTCTCTACACCTTCGACTATCTGCTGGGGTGAGATATTTAAGATAATTTAATTGTTGATTTATGTATTTTGATTTAGTAATACGATGACTGAGCTAAGTTTTATTACCAGGCCGCCCTCCCATTAATCTGGTTCAAATAAACTCTTATTGTTTGTTCAATTCAAGTCTCTGGTTTTCTTAGTAATCTAAATAAGTATTTAAGTTAAGATGGAGTTTGCAGGAACGCAAACTCCACAAACTCACTCTGGAGTTTTTCATGTATCTGGGGCTGTATTGTATATATGTTTGAAATATTTCCATGTCACATTCATTGCTTTTATTTGAATTGAGTAATTTATTTCTAGAGTACCGTATTTGGACTTCTTACTATTGTCTTTTCCCCAAATACTTATGTACTTACTGTCATTCACTACGGTATGTTTGTGAATCTCAACCAAATAAAAAATGCGCCTCCATTTTAAGGTAAATAAAAATTAGAAAAATTAGAAAATAAATTAGAAATGTCAGTTGTATCGTTACAAATAAGGTACCAAATGAAAGGGACAATTTTTGTGAATCCGACGGATTAAACAGCTTATCGATCGGACAATTAGATTTTTTAAAATAAACTAAAGTATGAATTTTAGGTGACAACAGCAGAAGATTGTATGGAAACCGTTTGGAGGGAAAAATAAATCGGATACTCATTAAGTCACATATTTTTGAAGTGGGATTAAAAATTGCAGTTATCATTTTTTTTTTAAATTTTCTCTCACGAACACAAACATATAATATACAGCCTGTACAACACAAGACCAACTTGCAGTTCAAATTTCATCAATTTTGGTTAATAAACAAAAAAGTTCCTTTTTTTTTTTTTTTTCAAATTAAATTTTATTCTAACTTCGAAAAGATTTATGTGATACGATATATTAAGAATTAAAAGTTTTTTTAAATAGATTATTTTTAAGGTATGCTGTAGTAACAAATACTCAAACAGACACATAAGCTGGTGCACAAATACTGGCAACTAAGAGCAGACAGTACCTAATCTCGCCAACAGCTGTGGCCCATGTTATTCTATGGGAAAATTTGTTTCCATAGTTACTCGTTACCAAATTTATTTATTTTTTTAATTCCGATTTCAGAAAATTCACAACCGTTTAATGAATACTCATTTTCTAAAAAATTATTTTCTAAAATTTTTATATTTTATTTTTGAGTTAAAAAGCGCGAATTTTTATAAACTGCATATTTCGCTGTTTTTAACCGCAAAATGAAATGCGAACCATGAGTACTAATTTAACGATTGTGAATTTTCTGAATGTGAAAACGGAATTTAGATAAATACATTTGGTAATGAGTAATTATAGAAACAAATTTTCCCACGGAGCATGGCTGTCGACAAGATCAGGTATTGTCCGCTCTTAAGACCAACTGCTAAAGACCTGATTTCTGAATTAAGGAAACCCCAGGACGTGCAATTAAATAAAAACTTAGTATTAAAAATAACCCTAAAACAGTATATTCGCTTCTGAATTTCAGTTGGAAATAGTAATATATATATAATCCTTTTGATAGTAGAAGCAAAAAATGAGAACGAAGAATAGTTAATCAAACAATTCACCAAAGAGACATACACACGCCAAACAAAGCAACAAGATTTCCCAAATTGATTCAATTATCAAGTTCAATAATAGCACTGACGCCAATCCACTGTACAACAATACCTGTTGAAAATTGAAATAGGACCGTGTAATTAGACTCTGATGAAAAGAAGGTTGATTCTAGGACAGTATTTCAAGGTGAAAAAAGAGAACCCTGTAATGAACAATAATGACCCATTAAGCGCAGTAGAAGCCAAGCAACAGACGCAATATCACCAAAAACACAAAAACCAATAAGAATGATCAATTTCTCTATGTAGGAGAAGCTCAGAAAGGTGAAAAAAAAAAAAAATTCATCAGGCGATGAAATACACATATTTAAAGAAACCAAATTTAATTTTTAACAGCCCGCAAAACAAACGATACAACAAACCAACTCAACCAAATCCCAAAAGAAAAAGTCAAACTAAATCGAAATCCAGGGGGAAAAAAAACCCAAGAAAGGAAGGAAGGAGGCAAGCGGCGAGACTTGTGACTTGCCTGTGGAATTAAACTAGTTTTACGCCGGCAACACTCCCCCAGTCTACCAAGACCAGATTAGGAAACACATGGATGAAAAAAAAAAAAGGCAAAACCCCATAGCAAATAAAGAACGATGAAACCATGAAATTTATTGATTGATTACGAACCCATAATAAAAAAAGAACCCTGGAATGAATCAAATGAAGCAATGACAAATTATTTTCCAGAAAAACGAAAACAGAAAACCCTCCAGCAAAACAAAAACACACCATGAACTTAAAAAGTAATAAAACCAAAACTTAAACCCGCAAGAAAAAATCCCCCTGAAATGAAAGAGAGGCAATTTAGACACATTCCATCCTGATGTATTGAAACACCAACTAGAAAAAATAAAATAAAATCAAAACACGAGCCACAAAAATTGAATTCAAAACTCGAGCAAAACAGAGAACTTAACAGGAGAAAATGGCATTTTAGAAGTTGAGTTGTATCATTCCTTGATAACTTATTTAATAACCAATTTTCAACCAATTAATTTTTGGAATAATATTAAATGCAGCAATCCTTCCTTCTTTTTCTTTTTTTTTGAGTTTAATTCAACATCCCCCCAACCATCCAACCAACAACGCCACACAACCTCCTTAATCAAACATCTGCCCACCCACCCTCAACATTTTTTCTTTTCTTTTATTTTTTTAATTATATATTTTTTTTTTCAACACATAAGAGAGGTTTTTTTTTTTTTTGAGAGAGAAACAATTATATTGATGTACCAGTGAATAAACAAAATTTTTTGTGATTCCCATATATATATATATATATACATATATAAGTATTACCTGTGTTTTTCTTAAACAGAAAGAATAGAATTATTTTCTAAGAATTCGTTTATAGACAAATAAGATAATTCAAATAAACCAGGAAATCTCCTTTCAAACATTTTTTAACTTTACACACCACATACACTTACACCTACACCAAAAATACAAATTCCCAGAAAAAGAATTATTGTCTTTTCTTAATACCCGACTTCATTTCAAAATGAAATTCACAAAACAGGGCAGTTTTTCACCACCTTTTTACAAGCATTTTAGTTCTAATTTTATTCTCTTATTTGTTCGTTTCCACTTTAGTAGCTTTTGGACGCGATCCAGTGGAAAGATGCTAGTTAAATTTCAAAAAAATATATTTGCTTTTAGATTATAAAAACCAGATTCCCGGTATAAAAATAACAAAATATTTTCCCCGTCGTCATTTAATAATACAAACCAGAATTTCGGAGAAAATTGCTCTTCAGTAATATTTAAAAAGGAGACGATTTTATTCCGCCGAAGGAGTTTGTAAGTACGACAGGATTATTTCTTTCAATCTGCAATTTTGCGTTGTCACCATCTGCAGTTTTATATAGCATTTAATGTCGGGGAAAGAAAAAATGAACATACAAACATTTTTTTTTTTTAAATAATGAAAATGAAAAAAAAAAAAAAAAAAAAAAAATCTGGAGTGACTCCACTCGACTTTCCGAACATTGAGTAATTAACAGTTTTGTGGATAAAGTATAGTAAGAGGATTTGAAAAACAAACAAAAGAGAGAAAACCATAATAGAGTGTTTGAGTATTTTTCTCCATATATTACACGATGTTTTTTTTTTAACGCTACTGAACTTTGAACCCATAGATCATAATGATAAAGAATTTTTCGTTGTGTCCATGTAAAAACCTATAAATGCTGGATTCACCAAAATGCTTATTGTTAGTGCAACAGTGATTTATAATATTTATATAAATTTTCAGCTCAATTGAATAAAGCGTTTAGAAGCTATCGCACTTTTAAAAATTTGGCCCCATAGGCCAATGATAAAGAATTTTTTCTGGTGTCCCTGTAAAAATACTATAAGTGCTAGATTCACCAAAATCAATAGGGTTCGTACTATGGTGACTTACAATATACGTACCAACTTTCAGCTTATTCGAACAAAGCGTTTAGACGCTAGCGTGTTCACTCACAGACATACACACATACATACATCATCGTAAAAATAGTGGAAACGAACTCAGGGGACCTCGAAACGTATAGAAACATCAAAATGTCAAATTCGGATTTTTGACATGATTACAATACTTTCCTCACTATAGTGTTCGGAAAGTAAAAATAAAGTAATGATCTAAAATAATGATGGCGAATTCTAATAAATTAATAAATGGCAAAGACAGGATATAAATTTAATAAAAGAAATTAAAATGTAAATTTCTGAAAGTAAACAATCTTTGTGACATCAATTTGATTATTTAAAATTTATTAAAATTGTAAAAACTCTATATAGGAAATAACAAATAATAATAAAATAAAATAAAATAAATATACAATAATATAATATAATAAATATAATAAATAATAATACATTTATGTGCCAAAAATAAATAAATATCAGAAAACGAGATATAGCCTTCCTTAAAATTGTAGAAATCGTTGTATAACAGCGCCACCTGTGGAAAAATTTACACCAAAAGTTCATAGCTCTAATTCAAGACAAGGTGCATGTACATGTAAATTTATATGCAATTCTCTGTAGTAGTTCCTGAGATACAGTCGCCACAAATTTTTGTCTCACACACACAAACAGACATTTTCTAAAAAGGGTCAAATCGTGTTCTGGGACTCTCAAAACGTGTAAATCCATCGAAAACTAGAAGTCAAAAATTTTACTAATCTAATATTTTCTTCTGTTGAATATAGAAAGAAGTAAAAATGCTTTTCAATTGTATTTGTAGCTTTTTTAACGTTCATAGATTTAACCTAAAACGTGTAGCTACAGGCTACCTTTCGGCTACCGGAAAATTTTAACAGAAAGATTTATTTTATTTAATGATGAAGTAAAATAAAACAAATTATTACAATTTTCCGGTAGACAAAAGGTAGTAAGTTGGAAACTATACGTGTGACGTTTTAAAGGAAGGCCAAAAGGCGTGTTTTACTGTTCAAAATAAGAAAATGTGCCGAGCGTTAAGGGTTAAATTTTGTTGGATAAAGTTCGAAACATAAATCATCCTAACTGAAAAGGTTTTTTGAGCAACTTCTTTTTTTTTTTTCTAATCTCATAATATGTCTGAATATATTGCATAGTCCTATAAACTAATTACTATTAATTACAGAGATCTACAAGTAAAATTTTAATTTTGTAATTTGGCTGATCTTTATGTTTTTTCGTGTGCTGAAATCGAAACTGTAGCCAGTTTTTCCCTACACTGTAAAAAATAACCGTAATGTTTACAGCAGAATGTGCTGGCAATATGGGTGCCAGCACATTCTGCTGTTAGGAAGAAGTAAGTTACCGCATAAACAACTATAAAAGTCTTTCTTTACAGATGTTTCCGCTGTAAATTGTCTAATTTAACAGCAGAAAGTGCTTGCAATATGGGTGCTAGCACATTCTGCTGTTAGAAAGAAGTAACTTACAGCATAAATAACTGTAAAAGAGTCTCTCTTTACATATGTTTCCGCTGTAAATTGTCTTATTTAACAATAGAATATGCTGGCAATATGGGTGCCAGCACATTCTGCTGTAAAAACTACTGTTATTTTATTTTACAGTGTATTACGTATAGATTTTTGCTAATACAGGATGTCTGTCGACATAATTTCTTCCTCGACTCTTCCACCAATATAACTATATGATAACTTTTATAGTACGTTACCATGATTAATTATATATGCATGCGAAATCGTACACTTCATTTTTTTCCCCTGCCCTGCGTATCTAAATGTGTTTTGATACACTGAATTCAAAAACGATTATGTTTTTTTCCTATCACGTAAGGAGTTTTCACAAAGTAAGGATGAAGTGTCTATAGCAAATTCGAAACAATATACGTATAAGATACATTAAAATAGGGCATTAATTACACACTATTTTTTAAATACGTTTCTTCACACCGAAGTTCCCTTCAGAGCTTTTTATCTTGTGCACGTATTGATGGCCTCATAGACCTTATATAGATAGACCCCGTATCCCCCCTCATTATCTGTCCGCGACATGAGCTAGCTTCCCGAGTTAAATTATCACGTGATGCGGACCTGGGGAGAGAGACGAGAATGAATATTATGTGATATTTCCATAGGAAAGAAAGTAGTTTTGGGTTTTTTAATTTCTGTATTATACACATACTTTTCATTTAAGCCTTTAGATTTACGCATCGTCGGAAAGCTAAAATGTCATAGATTAATTATAAAAAAAAATCTTTTGTGAGAAACCATTCTGAAGGGCAGAATTTTTTGTTTGAATTCCTACAAAAATAAGTGCTTTCTTATGGAAGAATCTCCCTCAAGTCCCTGTCACGTGACATACGGCGCTGACCGTCTGACCGCAAAAGGTGAAGGTATCAGATTACACCCTCATGTTGAAGACATTCACTATTGGTGGCGTAGTGTAATGGCCTTGTGGAGGGGGGATTCTCTATGCAGCATCAAACAATAATCTGATAACATGCTAACACTCTATCATCCCTGATGCCTCCTCTACATTTCTTTGATGTCTTGATGAAATAAGTTTCTTTATTCTCCTCTCACATCACCCAGATTTTACGGTACGTAACTTAGATTAGAGTTGTAAAAGTGAAGCTTTCGCCTTATATAATCTCATTTTTATGTCAAAACTGTACGTGATGAAATTTTTTTAATAGTTTTTAATTAATCAGCATCCAAAAATCCCCCCAAAAACGCATCCTCTTATAGAAAAAATTTCATCGTCGACCCGTGTTACAATTAATCATGAAAATGTACTAAAAACTACCGAAAATGAAGAAATTGTGCATCGATAGACAAACTGTATTTACAAACATTTATACCCGATAGTGAAAAACTGGCTTCATTTTATGTTCAGCATAAACAAAACAATATGTATCAGCTAAAATTATCAAATCGAATTTTCCAATATTTTTGTAGATCTGTGTTACCATACTTCAATTTTTAGGAAATTGATGCTATAAGAAACATTCCATGCCATAAGAAACACGTTTTTATATGCATGGTTTTTAATCTTTACACTAATGCATAAATGAACCTAACTCTCTGTAAAGATATTATTTTCGTAATACAGGACTTCATCTGGAAACTGAATTCACAAATCAGACCAGAAGCATAAAGTTGTTTTTTTCCACCTCCTTATACAAACATTTGAGTTCTACTTTGACTCACTTATTCATTCGTTTCTTACTTTAATAACACCTGGTTACGATCCAGTGGACAACAACTATTAAAATTAAAAAAAAAAAAAAGTTATTTGCTTTTAGTTGATAAAAAACAGTGCTTTGGCATAAAAATAATAATTTTTCCATGTCAATTTTCAATTATAAGACTAGAATTACAAATAAATTTATTTTTAAATAAGCTAAAAAGGGCAAAGGTTCTGTTTCGTTGAAAAAGGAAGAAAACTAAATATAAATAAATAAATAATTATAAAATAAAAACTTTTTATAAACCATGTTTTTAAATTTTCTGTTGAATCATAGCTATAGATCTAACTACATTAGCAATTTATCAATGCGTATTGTTACGAAATTGTAAATAATTGTATTTATTTTTCAATAAATTCTTTCAAAGGCTTGGTAAGTTGATAAAATGTCAATTTTCTACATTTCCAGCTCTTTTTCGCATTAAAATAGCTTAATCTTCCTTTTAAAACGCATTAAAAAGCTCCAATAGGCAGGTAATAGATTTGGCGCCAAATTTGGAGACTTTTTGCCCTTGGCGACTTTTTTGGCAACTTTTAGCGAGAAAATCCTTATTATCGATATTCCAAAGATGGACGTTCTAATGTGATTGGTTAAAGAGTTACGGGAAATTTGAATTAAAAAAAAAAAGTTGGTTTTAAAAATAAAATATTAATCCTTTCCAAACAACATATATTTGCATCATGATATTTGCATTAGCACTTTACCAATGTGTAGAAAATCTTTAAAATGATAATGACGTCAATTTTTGACAGATGCAAGTAGTGTAAAAAGGAGAGTTCACCGACACGGTGGTGGGACGGTGGGACGATGTGGGTCAGGGTGGAGGGCGCCTCCACCCTAGACCCACCGTCCCACCACCCTGTCGGTCAACGTCTCCTTTTTACACTACTTAGTCATCATCTTGGACGTGGGGGTGTTGCCACCGGAAGAATAGAAACTTTTAGAGCGTTGCCACCGGAAGAATAGAAACTGTGTGTTGCCACCGGAAGAATAGAAACTTTGACTATCATCTTGGATGAGGTTTGGTGGTGCCATCTATAGGGAATTTTGAGGAGTTAGATTTATTTTCCTAAATTTCGGGACTTAGTATTTTTTTTTCACAATTTCGAGGACTTCAAAATTTTTTCGAATTTTTGCAGGGGGTTAGATTCGAACCGAAGGTAAAATAGTTTCACGGCTTGATAAGTGGATAAGGGTTTTATTTATCAAACCATGAAGCTATGCTTGTGAGTGCACTTATAAGGTATATAAAGAGAGGCGTTGCGCTAGTGAGTCATTCTGAAAAGTATCTTCGTACGAGGAAGGTATGATGCGCTTTCGTGTGAATGTGAGTCATAATAAAATTTTGTGTTGTAACGATGGAGGTGTATCAGAATCCAAGTCACGAGGGAAGTTTTGGTGGTGTAAATGCCTTATTTCGTGCTGCCAAAGGCAAAATCTCGAAGAAGAAGATTCAGGACTGGCTGAGCGGAGTCGATGCATACACGTTGCACAAACCTGTTCGAAGAAAGTTCCCGACCAATCGAGTGATAGTGTATTCAATCGATCAACAGTGGCAGACCGACTTAGTGGATCTCGGCAGTTTGCAAAAGTTCAATCAAGGGTACCGCTACATCCTGACTTGTATAGACATTCTGTCTAAATTTGCGTGGGCGGTCCCTTTGAAGCAAAAACGGGGTGAAGATATTGTAAAGGCGTTCCGGTCTATTTTTGCAACGAGGAAACCCAAGTCCCTGCAATCGGATGACGGAAAAGAGTATCAAAACAGACTTTTTCAAAAATTTTTGAAAGAAGAAGGCGTGCGGTTTTTTACGACGAATAACAATACGAAAGCATCTGTCGTGGAGCGATTTAACCGAACTTTGAAAACGAAAATGTGGAAATATTTTACCCATAATCATACCTACCGCTATTTAGACGTGTTGGATCAGTTGTTACACAGTTATAATCATACTTATCATTCGAGTATCAAGAGAGCTCCAGTTGAAGTAACCGCTGAAAATGAAAGCGATGTATGGGATACTTTATACGGTGACATGCAAAATGCGAAAAGAAAACCCTGCATGTTTCAACCGGGAGATGTTGTACGAGTTTCCAAGCAGAAATTAACCTTCGAAAAAGGATATGAAACGAACTGGACGGAAGAAGTGTTTGTGGTGACTGAATGTGTGAGAAGAGACCCTCCCGTCTACCGAATCAAGGACCTGTTAGAAGAACCCATTAAAGGAACCTTTTACCCTCAAGAACTTCAGAAAGTGAAACCAAAAGAGAATTATACGATTGAAAAGATTTTAGATAAGCGGATACGGAAAAAGCGTGTGGAATACAAAGTAAAATTTAAAGGTTATCCCAGCAAATTTGACCAATGGATTCCATCCTCTGATTTATTCGCCTTATAAAACAAGTGTTTGGATTGTTGAAAGATCATTTGAAAGCATGTCGTTCTACGTGACGTTACCTTCGGACAGTTCCCGGAATTATTTTCCTGAGAATAAAATTTCTCATTTTATTACGCGATTACCCGCCCCTGTTGAATTGAAAGGGGAATGGGAAGTAGGCCTTGTCGAATTTATTTACCCTCACACCTGGTATAATGTAAATCAAAATAATAATTTATTTGGTTTCGATTTGAATGACCAGAAATCCCCGTTTGGTAGAAGAATTCCCCCTGGCTTTTACGAATCGGTTGATGACATTTTAAAAGCAATGTCTATTGAAGAGATTAAAAATAAAATTTCTTTCACTTATGATCCGCACACGAAAAAGGTGTGTATTAACGTGAAAGATAAAACAAAACTGATATTGCATGAGGGGATAGCACAGATGTTGGGATTCGAACCAGGTGAAATCGCCTCGCCGGATATAAATATCGAGCAAACTATTTTTAGTACCTATGTCGCAGATCCCTGTGCGCATTATAGAGTGTTGCTGGTTTATTCGGATATTGTCGAACCCCAAATTATTGGAGATGTGTTAGCACCCCTTTTACGAATTGTCAATGTGAGGGGAAAAGATGGAGAAATGATTTGTGAGACATTTGACCGACCGCACTATTTACCTGTCAGCCGAAAATTGTTCGACTCTTTGGAAATCGTTATAAGGAACCACCTCGGCGAACTCACGCCATTTGAACGTGGGCGGTCGTACGTGAAGCTTCACTTTCGTCAAAAATACCTCTCGTGATGTTTGTTCCTTACCAGTGTTGTGCGAAATCTTTTGAAGATTACTATTCCCATCAGTCGGGTAGTGGTCTAAATTATTATCAAGGCACTACTTTACAAAAGGGATATGGATTCGGTGGACTGTTTCGATCCCTTTTTCGTGCAGCAGTACCCCTCTTCAAATCGGGAGCGAAAGCGGTCGGCAAGCAGTTGTTTCATTCAGGCGTGAACGTGTTAAGTGACCTGTCTCGCGGAGAAGACATTAAAATGGCCGCCAAGCGAAGATTAAAAGAAGCTGGACAGACCTTAACCGACAAAACCGCTACTAAAGTGAAGACGATGATTGGATCGGGCCGCCGGTATAAAAAGAGGAAGCGTTCTACCAAAGCAGTCATTCGACGTAAAGCCAAGAAAGTGAAGGTACAAGATATTTTCGCTTAAAGATGTCTGGACTCATCCATAAAGATTCTGCTGCCTGTGCGAAATCCGAATTGGATTTATTTTTGATCCCACCCACGCAAACGGCTATTGAAAAAGGATACTTTGTTGAATACCACCCTCTTGCGAATATTCGAGACGGAGGACCTGTGGAATTTAATATTTCCGGAAATGGTGAAGACTATATTGATTTATCGGCTTCCTACCTGTATGTGAAAGTGAAAATTACCAAGTTTGATGGATCACCCTTAGCGGAAACGGATGCAGTTGCCCCCGTGAATTTATTTTTACACGCCTTGTTTTCTCAAGTGGATATTAGCCTGAACGAAAGAGTGATCTCCTCGTCGAGTAACACCTACCCCTACCGCGCCTATATTGAAACGCTGTTGAATTATGGAGAAGATGCCAAGAAAAGTTTATTGACCTGCGAATGTTTTTACAAAGATGAGAATTTGGCTGCTACAGATCCTGCTGGAGACAACCCCGGATTGAAGATACGTTACGCACTCACGAATAAAAGCAAAACGTTAGATATGATTGGACCTTTGCATTGTGATATTTTTCAACAAAATCGATTGCTATTGAATATGGTTGACTTGAAAATTAAGATGACCCGAAGCAAGCCTGAATTTTCCTTAATGTGTAAAATTGATGCGGCGAAACCCATTCCCAACTACAAAGTGATTTTGGAACATGCTTCTATTTTCATACGTAAAGTGAAAGTGAGCCCCGGTGTATTACTGGGTCATGCCAAGGCCTTAGAGAAAAGTACAGCAAAGTATCCCATCGATCGAGTGTTATGCAAGACCTATTCGATCTCAACCGGAAGTAAATCCTTTATGCAAGACAATGTGTTTTTAGGAGGCATGCCGAAAAGAATTATTATTGGACTTTTAGAAAATAGTGCCTACACTGGTCAATATGATTTAAATCCCTTTTATTTCTATCATCACAAGGTCAACTTTTTAAGTGTTTACGTGGATGGACAACCCGTACCCAGCAAACCCTTGGAATTGGATTTCGAAGAAAATAACTATATAAGAGCGTATCATCGTTTGTTTTCGGGATTTAATCGGGATACCGGCATTTATCTGACCCGAGAGGACTTTGCGAACGGACATACTTTGTATGCTTTCGACCTGAGCCCTGACATGTGTGACGGACCCCATCTGAATCTACAGCATCAAGGAAATTTACGAATTGAAATCAAGTTTGCAGACTCCTTAGAAAGAACCACGACTGTATTGGTGTATGCGGAATTTGAAAACATTATAGAAATTAGTAAAACACGACATGTGTTGTGTGACTTCCCCAACTGAAAATGAATTCTATAGAAATCGAGACTATTTTATCCCACGATCCAGTGACCAAGAAATACTTTTCCGGTGTTTTCCCCAGTGATCAATTACCCAAGAAGATCGAGCGTTATCCTGCATGTTTTGTATGCAACGTGGACAAGTCTACAGAAGTCGGAAGCCACTGGGTGGCATTCTACCTATCCTCCCCTACAGAAGCGGAATTCTTTGATTCCTATGGAAACAAGCCGAACTTTTTTAAAGGACCTATATCGAACTATGTATCTCAATTTTCACGAGTGGTGTTTAATCCACTTCCGCTGCAAAGTCATGTGACAGCTGTTTGTGGTCAATTTTGTGTGTATTATATTTATTGCCGATGTCGTGGCAAAACTTTGAAAGATTTTTTAAAGCAGTTTGTAACTGAAAATATATGTAACGACCATAGAGTCTATAATTTTGTATCCAAACGATTTCGCACATGTGCTCCTTTTTATCAATAAAAAACTATTTATAATGTAAACTTATGTGTCTGTGTTTATTTAGAATGGAGTTTCCACGCTTTCAACACCCTTTTACAATGCTCTTAGCAGGCCCCACGGGGGTCGGTAAGAGTTGGTTTCTGCGGGATTTACTGGCAGAACGACGGCGTATGTTTAACCCTCAACCCGATAAAGTCGTTTGGTTTTACGGCATCTCTCAAAAGCTTCACGAGGAAATTCCCGACGTGACATTCGTGGAAAGGTTTCCTTCTAATTATCGGGAATATTTAGGTACCCATTCTTTAATGATTTTAGATGATTTAATGGTGGAATGTGGGGGTGATGAACGATTAACCCACCTCTTTACCAAAGGAAGTCACCATTTAAATTTAAGTATTATCTTTATTACTCAAAACCTTTTTCATAAAGGTAAAGAAATGAGAGGTATTTCCTTAAACAGTCAATACTTAGTACTTTTTAAAAATCGTCGGGACATGAGCCAAATTACGCACTTGGGCAGACAATTATACCCGAGATCAACTCAGTTTTTTCAAGAAGTGTTCGAGGATGCTACCAAACAGCCCTTCTCTTATTTGTTGGTGGATTTAAGGAATGAAACCCCCGAAGGAATGCGACTCAGAACGCGTATATTACCGGGGGAAACCCAATTTGTGTACGAGCCCAAAAAAGGTTTAAAAGGAAAGCCCTACCGATTTTAATTCATTTGGGATCATGACGTTAACGAGGAAACAACTTCGAGACTTGGAGCTTATAAAGTCTTGTCCTCAAACCTTACGCAAGCATTTGTTAAAAAAATTACCGACTCGATCTGTGAAGGCTATTTGCGAATGTACCCTGAACGTATTAAAAGGAAACGTGCCTCTCTCCTCTCATCAGAAAAGGTCTTTAAGGAAATATAAGACGACTCTTCGAAAAATTGGTACCAAGAAAGGAAGTTTATTCAACAAGAAAAAATTGATTGTTCAACACGGTGGATTTTTAAATATTTTAATTCCGGCTGCATTGTCTGTTTTAACCGGCATCATCAATGGAATTCGCAGCTAAGTATGCGTTGGTACCGGAAGAAGAATTTTCTAAGCATACGCCTTCTAAAAAGCAAATGACGGAATTTGATTTAGCTATGGCTAAAATATTAAATAGTTCTCTACCGGATCACGAAAAAATTCAGCACTACTACGAACTCTTAAAAAGAAAAATGGATTTGCAAGAATATAATTTGCCTTGGATGTCTAAACAACTCGAAGAAGAACCTGAAAAAGTGGAACCTAAACAAGTGGAGTCTATAAAACAAGAACCCCAAGAAGACTATGAAACCTTTGTGTTATCGTCTGTAGCTAAACCCATGAAGAAACAAGCCGAAGCCTTATTAAATTTTCTCAAGTCTCATTCAAACAAGTTTAAGTGGAACCCGAAAGGAGAGATTACTTACAACGGAAGGACCATGGAGCATTCTAATTTAGCGGAACTCTTTCATTTCATCTTTTCTGTGAATAAAAAACCACCTATTACAGGACAAAGTGAATTTTTGCAAGCCTTGAAAGATATGGGAGTACCCCAAAGTATTATTAAGAATCGATATTTGTCTTCAAGAAAAAACATTGTCAAACCGAAAAAGAAACTTATTGTAAAAAAACCTGTTGTTAAACTCAACCCTGTAACCTGGGAAACATACTAAATAAAATGAATTTGTATCGATCCATACGTGTGATTATTTATAGAATAAAATACACTTACCTGAAAACACGTCCTACTCCAACGGCTGCCTTGAGAGAAATGAATGATAAGGAGAGTTCTTATCAGCGACGCGAGGTCACGTGATTAGGGTGACGTCACGAGTAATGTGATTGGCTATACTCAGTCACGTGGTGAGTGACGTCACGAGTTATCTGATTGGCTACCTCTGGTCACGTGACGAGAGTCTTATCTTATCAGAGATTGCTTATCAGCGATCACGGCTCAGTCTACCATTTGATTTCGTGTGTGTTGGTTGTCTCGTCATGTCTGCAGTGAGTTTCACGGAAAACGGACTGAATGTCCAGTATGTTTCAAACTTCATAGAAAAGGAACAAGCAGATCGGTATTTTGCCGAGTTAAAAACTTTACCTTTCTACACGCCAACCTTTAGAATTCATGGAAAAAGTTTTAAGCCTAAAAGACAAGTTCTGGGATACGGCGATTCAACTTTGAGTTATACCTTCAGCGGAACTCATGTGCCTGCTAACCCTTGGACACGTCTGGTATTGGAATTGCGGGATCGAGTGGAAAAATGGACGGCTTCTACCTTCAACTATGTTCTGCTAAACCTCTACAGCAATGGATACAGCTACATACCTCAACATAAAGACAACGAAAGTGGATTAGATGCAACTTTCCCTATCGTAGTCCTCAGCTTTGGTGCCGAACGAACAATTGAATTCAAGAAGCCTAAAACACCTTCTACTTTGATTTCATTAGAACATGGTTCTCTCTACAGTATGTTAAAGCCTACGAACGAACTGTTTACCCACGGCATTGCACCGAATCCTAGCATCAAAGATATGAGAATCAGCCTGACTTTTCGTCACTTAATACCCAACCCTATCATGCCACCTTTAAAGAAACCAAGACTTGATATAAGTGATGCTTCGTCTAGTGCATGCGATACTTTGAAAAACTCTGATTGTGATACTTCAAAAAACTCTCATTGTGATACTTCTGTTAAAAACTGTTCTCAAGACATGTGTGAAGAATTGAATGTGAATGATTGGTTAAACCAATGGGTACGTGAACAATCTTGGGATCCTATACGAGGTGAATTTAATTTAAACTTTAGCAGTTTTTTACAAATTGTAATAGAAAAGAATTTTAATGTGAGAATCCACATTCGTAATTTTAAAGAATTACCCACGGGTCAATGGATACCTACTAAAGAAGGCGTTGTAATGACAGCTCAGACATGGTATTATTTTCAAAGTAAGATTGAAAATTTTAATTTTGAATCAGTAAATGATAGTTTTATTTCTAACAATCAATTAATAATGGCTTACATAGATGAGGATTATTGTAGTTTACAGCAAATGTTTTCTTTAAATCCTTCTGGCTTTTATTTAAAACCGAATGTCATTAAATTGTCCAAGGATCAAATTTTTAGGCTTAGAGAACTCAAAATGAGAATAACTCATTTTATTATTGATGCAATATTCACCGTTCAACTTCCTATGTTAATTCTAAATAAACCCCTTGTGTGTATTTCTCATGAAAATGAGCAAAGTGCTAAGGAAATCTTACTCGATTTTATCGTGTATGAAATTCAGTTAGGAATTGAAAATTTATTTCAATGTGACGGATGTGTTTTTAATTCAGACGATCAAAATTCACACGAGTGTTTAATGAAATCTATGTTTGAAAAATATCAATTATATCGTGAAGAAATACTTTTAAAATTAAATATGCATGTTATTGTTAAAAAAATTAATTGTTCCTGTCATTACAACGACGGTTTCTTTAAACAATTAAATATGACCTTGTATGAAAAATATATTGAAGATACTTTATCCGAAAAGTAATGTGTGTTTATGAAAACGACTTCTTTAAACAATTGTATCCAATAAGTAATGTGTGTATATATTTTTATGGAATTTCAATAAATAGATTGAAACTGAATATCTGTGTCTGTCTGTCTTTGAAATATTTTATTGATTTTATTTCTTAAAAGATTTAATTAGAAATATTTTATTTCATAAAAGATTCAATGAATTTATAAGTTTGAAATGACTATTTTATTTCATAAAACAACATATTTTTAAAAGATTCACTTTCTAGGGATTCAATAATTTATTTTAAAGGTATATTTATTAAATCATATAATAAAACCATTTCCTATGCATTTAATAACTTATATTCGGGAAAAATATTGTTTCGAAAAGATATATTTTATTTCGTAAAACATATAATAAAACCATTTATTCATGAAACAATCCACTTGAAAAAAAATTTTTTAATAATCAAATTGAAATAATAATTGTTATTTTCCATTAATTAAAAGTGTAGACATTATCTCTTCATTAGAAATATGCAAATGAGTATGTTTCATATCTCCCGTAAGATATTATACCTGTACGAACACGGAGGATGTGACTCACCTTGGAAAATCCACGAGGGGAAATATGCAAATGAATCAACCTCTATGGTGAATCAGAATTCGAGAAGTTTCTCGTAAGATCTACAGAGGTGAGTCAGGGTGACGCATGGGGGAAAACCCCTTATCTAGATAAGCCGTTGCAACTCAATTCTCGGGTCATTCGTAGATTATCTACTGTCTAGGCAAGACGTACTTTGTGCTCTCTCCTTTAGCGACGTTCGCGAAATTTTCTTCCCGTACATTTACTGTGTTTTTACCGCATCGTATATTGTGCTTTTCCCGTACCTCTATAATGGAAGGATACACCAACGACAATCAAGCTATGGATGTTGAAAATGGAGTAAGTATATATTTATCTAGTAATCATTGATTTTCTAACTGTGTTTAATCATTTTTAGTGAAATATGAGATATTAAATTGAAATAAGAATTCTTTAATTTATTATTACTTTTTACGATATGTTAAAAAATAAATTTGATTGACACTATGCAAAATAGAATGAGTTTCAAATCTATTTATAATGTGTGTTAAAAATAAATTTGATTTACACTATGCTAAAATCTATTTTTATTTATAATGTGTTTAAAATAAATTGAATTTCGAATCTTTATTTTGATAAATGAGAAATCTATTTTATTTCATTCAATAAACTATATAAAGTGAAATTTAAGTATGTGTAAAATCTGTTTATGCATAGAAATTATTTATTCTATAAGTGAAAATCTATTTATAATATGTGTTAAAAATAAATTTAATTTCAAATCTTTATTTTGACAAAGTGAAAATCTATTTTATTTATTATGTGTTAAACATAAATTAAATTTCGAATCTTTATTTTGATAAATGAGAAATCTATTTTATTTCATTCAATAAACTATATAAAGTGAAATTAAAGTATGTGTAAAATCTGTTTATGCTTAGAAATTATTTATTCTATAAGTGAAAATCTATTTATAATATGTGTTTAAAATAAATCGAATTTCGAATCTTTATTTTGATAAACTATATAAAGTGAAATTTAAGTATGTGTAAAATCTGTTTATGCTTAGAAATTATTTATTCTATAAGTGAAAATCTATTTATAATATGTGTTATAAATAAATTTAATTTCAAATCTTTATTTTGACAAATGCGAAATCTATTTTTTTATTTATAATGTGGTAAACATAAATTTAATTTCGAATCTTTAATTTGATAAATGCGAAATCTATTTTATTTCATTCAATAAACTACATAAAGCGAAATTTAAGTATGTGTAAAACTTGTTTATGCTTAGAAATTATTTATAATATGTGTTAAAAATAAATTTAATTTCAAATCTTTATTTTGACAAATGGGAAATCTATTTTATTTATTCTATGTTAAACATAAATTTAATTTCGAATCTTTAATTTGATAAATGCGAAATCTATTTTATTTCATTCAATAAACTACATAAAGTGAAATTTAAGTATGTGTAAAACTTGTTTATGCTGAGAAATTATTTATTTTATAAGTGAAAAACTTTGTATAGAAATTTTAATAAGTTTATTTTTTTACAATCATATGACATAGAAATTATTTTATAAGTGAAAAACTTTTTAATTAGAAGATTTAATTAAAACTTATTCTCATAAGTTTAAACTAAAAATTTATTATTCTAATAATTTATTTCTTTACAAAATTTATGACTCATACTTCGTTTAAAGGTGCTTTTTATATTATTCAAATCAAAAAGTTATTATTATTGTTTACTTATGAGAAACTTAATTTGCATTCATTATAAATAAAAAATTTAATTATTAACTAGAAAATCAGTTTACTTATAATTTTCATCAACTAGTGTTGTTTATTTAATTTCCAACATCCTATACTTTGTGATTTATATAGTAATTATCGCTTATACAATAAAATGTTAGTGTTCAAGTAGATTCATGTTCAGTCATGTTTAGGATGACTCATCGTTTGATGAGTCATCGCATAGCTTATACAATAAAATGTTAGTGTTCAGACATGTTCAGGGTGACTCATCGTTTGATAAACTATCAATTAGATTATACTTATTGAATTTATTTATGTTGTATAAAAGTTAGAATTGCATAACCTTTTGTTTATTCAATCTTTAACTAGGAGAATTTATTTTTCTAAAACATTTTTAAAATTTGCATACCTAATCCTATGTTTAGTTAAAATAGTGTATTGGTTTATTAAAATAGTAGCGTGTATGTATAAAAGTTAGATTTGCATAACCTTTTGTTTATTAAATCTTCAACTAGGAGAATTTATTTTTCTAAAAAATTTTTAAAATTTGCATACCTAATCCTATGTTTAGTTAAAATAGTGTATTGGTTTATTAAAATAGTAGCGTGTATGTATAAAAGTTAGATTAATTAAATCTTTAACTAGAAGAATTTATTTTTTCTAAAAATTTTTAAAGTTGCATCCTATGTTTATAAAATGATTCGTTTATTTAATGACTCATCGAATAGATTTATTTATTTATGTTGTATAAAAGTTAGATTTGTATAACCTTTTGTATATGAAATCTTTAACTAGAAGAATTTATTTTTCTAAAATTTTTTAAAGTTGCATCCTATGTTTATAAAATGATTCGTTTATTTAATGACTCATCGAATAGATTAAATTTATTTATTTATGTTGTATAAAAGTTAGATTTGTATAACCTTTTGTATATCAAATCTTTAACTGGAAGAATTTATTTTTGTAAAATTTTTTTAAGTTGCATCCTATTCGTTTATTTTCAGTTGGGTATTTCCTTCGGTATACCCGATGATGAATTTCATATGCTGTGTGATGTTGCCGAGATGAATGATGAGGAGTGGCGAAACCCCCAATGGGACGACGCCGCCCAACCTGAACCCCAACCAGAACCCCAACCTGAGGCCCAACCTGAAGCCCAACCTGTGGTCCAACCTGAAGCCCAACCTGAGACCCAACCTGAAGCCCAACCTGAACCTTCTAAGGTATGTATTGTTTTGCATTAAAAATGAGAGTGTTTCCTTTTACAAAAGTTTTAAAAATTGTCCCTTTTACAAAAGTTTAAAAAATTGTCTTTCTTATTATAGGTTCGACCTGTTTGCCCTACTTGTAGGAAATCTTTTGTGGATAGATCAAAACTGAATCGGCACATGACAACGCATAACACAGAAAAAATGTTCGTGTGTCTCATTTGTCATAAGGAATTCTCCAGAAAGGATGCTTTAAATAGACACCGAAAATCGCATCACTCCACAAGTGAATCACAAGAATCTGTAGACCCTCAGCCCGGTCCTTCTAAAGTATGTATTATTTCTTAAAGTTTTTGTGATATTTCAAAAAATTGTAACACTTTGATTAAAAATTGTGACACTTTAATTAAAAAATCGTTTTTTATTCTTTTATAGGGTTTCTCCTGTTCTGTGTGTTTGAAGGAGTTCTCCAGAAAGGATGCCTTAAACCGACATAAGAAGTTGCATGATGCTGACACTTCCACCCATCAATGTGCTACATGCCAACGAAAGTTTAGTCGTCTGGACGAGTACAACGCTCATCTAAAGAGTCATAACTACCCCTGCAAAGAATGCCAGTCCACCTTTTCCTCTAAGTCATCATTAATGAACCATATGCGACTTCAGCATTCAAATAGCCTAAGTGAGAGCCGGAAGAAACCGAAAACGACTCCTCCACCACTCTCTCGAAGACGACCCTATACACACGCTTTGAACACGTTTAAGACGGTGCTCATTGAACCTACTGAAGCCACTCGGTACGATGTGAAAATCTTTTTAGAGTCTATTCGTGCCGAGATACATGAAAACATCCTACAGGAATTGTATGAGAAAGATTCCATCAAATGGTACCTGGTAATAAAAGTCTGCTTTGAAAGAGAGACAGCCGAAGGAGAACTGGAAATTATGGATGCGTACTTCAGAACACCCTGCTACCAGCAACACACTCCTGATTTAATTGACGATCAAATAAGTGTAGGATTTATGAAGATTATTCAAAACTACGAAGAGTTCTTAGAGAGAGGTTCCGGCTGGGTGCTGAGAAACATCTACTACCTAGAATTCAAGTCTGCTAAATATAACCCTTTAAGAGCGAGCAGCTATCAAGAATTGCCAGCGAAACTGCTTGCCAAGAAAGCCATCTTAAATATACAGAACAGCGATAACAAGTGCTTCCTATGGTGTCTGCTAGCACACAAACTGAATTTAGACTACACAAAAAAACCCGAACGAGTCTCCCACTATTTACCTCATGAAGAGGAAATCAAGATGGGTAATGTTCAGTACCCTGTTCCCATCTCAAAAATAGGCCTCATAGAAAACCTGAACAATCTTAGAATCAACGTCTTCGGCTACGAAAACTCTAAAGTGACCATTCTAAGAATTTCCGAAGTAGAAGATGTTGAAGCTATCAATTTATTACTCATTGAGAACGAAGAAGGTGCCCACCACTATTGTCTAATACGGAACTTTTCCAGATTAATGGGAGACCGCACAAAACACTATGGCAAACAGTATTATTGTTATAGGTGCCTGCATGGTTTTTCGACAGAACTTTTGTTAAAAGACCATGAAACAAACTGCAAAAAACACACTGCTCAAGCCATTGAGATGCCCAGCAAGGATAAAAATATACTAGAGTTCACGGGAACCCATCTTCAACATCCCATCAGCTATATCATCTATGCGGATTTTGAAAGTTTGCTCGAGCCTATTGCATCAGCTGCTCCATCCTCATCAAACTCCTACTTGCAACATACAGCCCGTCATACAGCCTGCGGTTACGCTTATGTAATCGTAGGGTCTGATGGCAAAGCTGTGAAGCCCATCTTTAGCTATCGAGGAGAGAATGCAGTCAAGCATTTTCTAGAAAATATCCTCATGGAAAAAGATATCCTTGAAGAAAAACTCCAAGAAATTAAGCCTATGAAGCTCTCTGCCCAAGAAGAGGAGGCCTTCCAAAATGCAACAAGGTGCTGCATATGTCGTCAACCCCTGTTACCCGGATGCATTAAAGTTCGTGATCACAATCACGAAACTGGAGTTTTTAGAGGTGCCGCCCATGCTAGCTGCAATCTCAATTTTAAGCAGCCAAAGAAGATTCCCGTGGTTTTCCACAACTTGAAGAACTATGATGCCCATCATATCATGACAGAATTAGGCCATTTTCAAGACCATCAGATACAAGTCATCGCAACAACATTAGAAAAATATATATCATTCACTTTAAAGAAACCAGACACTCCTGTACAGCTCGTCTTTCTTGACTCGTTCCAATTTTTGCCTGCTTCGTTAGAAAAGTTGGTGAAGAATTTGGATATTAGTCAGTTTAAAATTCTAAAAGACCAGTTTGAATCAAGTACCGATCTAAGTCTCCTCACCAGAAAAGGAGTATATCCCTATGACTACATCACCGGATTTGACAAATTCCAAGAAACAGTGTTGCCGCCTCCTTCAGCGTTTTTCAACTCACTTACGAATGAAGCCGTTGAAGAGGCTGATTATCAACATGCAAAAAACGTATGGGAAGTCTTCCAGATAAGAAACCTCGGCGAGTATCATGACCTGTATGTGAAGACAGATGTTTTGCTTCTTGCCGATGTGTTCCAAAATTTCAGAAGTCTTTGCCTACACTATTATAACATCGATGCTGCACATTTATACACCTCTCCTGGACTGTCCTGGCAAGCCTGTCTGAAGATGACTGATGTTAAGCTAGAGCTGCTTACGGATATCAACATGCTGCTGTTTATTGAAAAAGGGGTGCGCGGGGGCGTGTCGCAGATTTCACACCGTTTCGCTGTTGCAAACAACCCGCACACTCCTCACTACGACTCAAGTAAGCCCTCTAGTTATATCATGTACTGGGATGCGAACAATCTTTACGGTTGGGCTATGTCCCAGTACATGCCTTATGGCAAGTTTCAATGGATGGATCCCTCTAACATTACTGAAGATTTCATCATGAACATACCCGAAGATGCAGCTGAAGGCTTCATTTTTGAAGTAAATTTGGAGTACCCGACAAATCTGCATGACCTCCACAATAGCTACCCACTTGCACCTGAAAGAATGACCGTGACAGAAGAAATGCTCTCCACCTATGCCAAGTCCTTGTTGCAGAACCAAAAGTATTCAGGAACACCCAAACTCATTCCAAACCTTCACAATAAATCAGAGTATGTTGTACATTACAGAAATCTACAGTTATACCTAAAACTTGGAATGAAGCTATTAAAAGTGAACAAGGTTTTGAAATTTCGACAAGCACCCTGGCTAAAAAAGTATGTAGACTTCAACACAGATAAACGAAAATCTGCAAAGAACAGCTTTGAGAAAGATTTCTTTAAACTGTTGAACAATAGCGTCTATGGAAAGACCATCGAAAATTTGAGAAAACGTCGTAACATAGAACTGTGTAACAATGAAGTCAGAGCCCAAAAATTAGTTGCATCACCGAATTTCACAACTTTTAAAGAATTTTGCAATAACCTCGTAGCTGTGGAGAGAACAAAACCCACCATCCTGATGAATAGACCGATATACGTGGGTTTCTGTATCCTTGAATTAGCAAAGTTGCTCATGTACGACTTTCACTACAATTTCGTTATGAAAAAGTATGAAAGTCGTGCAACTTTGTTGTTCACGGATACAGACTCCTTGACGTACTGTATCCAGACAGCAGACATGTATCAAGATATGAAGGAAGATCAGCACCATTTTGACTTCTCAGAGTATCCAGAAAATCATCCGCTATATTCTACAACTAACAAAAAGGTCCTTGGAAAGTTTAAAGACGAACTCCACAGTCAAGCTGCTTACAAATTCATTGGATTAAAGCCAAAAATGTATGCCATACAGTCAGCTGGTGGTGAAAAGAAGACAGCAAAAGGCATATCAACCTGCATCGTAAGGAAGAAATTAAGTGTTCAAGACTATCAAGAATGCCTGCAAAAGGAGATAGCCACGTATGAGCAACAAACCAGAATCCTACAAGAACGTCATCAACTCTATACAGTTAATCAAAACAAAAAGTGTTTATCTCCTTTTGATGACAAGAGGTATCTGCTAGATGATGGAATCACCAGTCTGGCTTATGGCCATTACAGAATACCGCACCCTCCATAGTGAAAATTTTTGTATATATTGTTCCTGCACCTTGTATATATTTTTAAATTGTTTCTGCATCCTGTATATATCAATTGTTTCTGCACCTATGAAGATTGTTCCTGCACCCTGTATATATCAATTGTTTCGCACCTATGAAGATTGTTCCTGCACCCTGTATATATTTTAAATTGTTTCGCACCTATGAAGATTGTTCCTGCACCCTGTATATATCAATTGTTCCTGCATCCTGTATATTTTTAAATTGTTTCTGCATCCATGAAGATTGTTCCTGCACCTATGAAGATTGTTTCTGCATCCTGTATATATTTTAAATTGTTTCGCACCTATGAAGATTGTCTGAACCCATGCTTTGAAGACAACCTCAGAAAACTATGTGATGAGTTCTTCAGGTTGACATTTTTTATTTATTTTTATTTATATTTTTTTTTTAAAGGAACTAACTCCCGCCTTGCTCTACGGAGTGAAAAGGGGCACCGCAGGGCCTCGGGAGGGCAGTCTCCCAGGCGCTCAAGGTGAACTCTTTCTTTCTCTCTCTTCTCTTTTTTCTAACTTTATTCTTTCTACCTTTTTTCTTAAATTTGTATTCTCTTTCTAACTTTTTTCTATACATTTCCCTTTCACTTATTTCTCTAATTGTAAATTTTGTATGTATCTCTTTTCAGGTTAAGTCCCAAAAGATCGTGACGTCATCTCACTTCCCGCAAAACTTCGAAAAAATTTTGAAGTCCCCGAAATTATGAAAAAAAATACTATGTCCCGAAATTTAGGAAAATAAATCTAACTCCTCAAAATTCCCTATAGATGGCACCACCAAACCTCATCCAAGATGATAGTCAAAGTTTCTATTCTTCCGGTGGCAACGTAAAGTTTTTTATTTTTCCGGTGGCAACGCTCTAAAAGTTTCTATTCTTCCGGTGGCAACACCCCCACGTCCAAGATGATGACTAAGTAGTGTAAAAAGGAGACGTTGACCGACAGGGTGGTGGGACGGTGGGTCTAGGGTGGAGGCGCCCTCCACCCTGACCCACATCGTCCCACCGTCCCACCACCGTGTCGGTGAACTCTCCTTTTTACACTACTGATGCATATTTAACTTTTTACAATTTTTTAACGCTCACGTTTAATTAAATGTATTTATTTTTATATCGAAAGAAAATTAACTCGTATTTTTTTTTTTTTTTTTTAGGCAACAATTAAATTACAGCTAATATTTTAACGACTCTTTTTACTGCTATTAGGAGCTTATCATTTTCATATTTTAATTAATTAAAAGAAAACTATTCGAAAATTCGAAAATCTGACTTCGAGGTATTGTGTTGTCATCGGGTTCTGAGCGACTGTGAAAGTTTCAAATGTCTAGCTAGTAGGGAAGTTAGTTAAAAAGAGATTGCAAGATTTGTACCGGACAAACAAACACACAAACAAACAAGAATAGAAGTTAATAAAAACATGGTAAAAAAAGTTTTTTATCCGCTCTAAATTAGTAAAATTGACTTTACCACAAGATTTTAAAAGGGCTTTCATAAGATTAATTAAATTCCAATACGTGAAACGGCCGTATTTCTAGAAAAATATATCAAAGAAAATTAGTATGTTGTGACCACTACCGCAAGAAATTCTTCTATATTTTCCTACGAAGCACAAATTATTTATTAAAATTACTTTTTATGGTGAAAGCGGACAACTTTCATCTCACAGAGTATAACTCTAAGTACTCAATGAAAATCAATTTTGTGGCCACTTCTAAAGAATGGCTTTTTTTCTCTAAGATTTTTTTTTTCTTTCTTTTCTTTTCTTCTGTTGTTACTGCTAGTGAAAGAAACTCGATAATTTTGCTTTAAATTATCGGACCTATGGTTCAAGTATTCGTTTAAAAGATATTGACGAGTTTTTTTTTTTTTTTTTTAAACACCCATATTGAAAATTTACACCTATAGACGGATGAAAAGTGATTCTCTTACACGCAAACTTTTTTTTTTTTTTTTTTTTTTTTAATTTAGTATTAGGGAATGATGGAAAAAATGATCCCTTTTAAGAAAAAAAAAAAAAAAAACTTGTGTAAAATAACATATCTATTTAAATAAAACTTTGTTCATTTTACCAGTATGTTTTACGCTACATTTTGCATTATAAGCATATTTTAATAAAATTTTAAATCCAAATTGAGTAATGAAAAAAAATATTTTTGAATAAGTGTTCAAAGGATCATTTTATCCTCACCAATTTTATTTAAAAATAAGTGTAATTTTTTTGTTATCGGCAAAATAAAGGATATAAAAGTAATTATGGCAATACATAATGAAATAAAACAAGTAAACCAGGTCGTATTTCTGTACATGAAAGACTGTATACCTAAATAAATGGGAAATTTACTGCTTGCCTTATGAGAGATGGTATAAATCCCACTTTTTCAAAGAATTCTATTCAGACGCATAATACTGCTATCGCTTGAATACCGCCATTGCTTCTTCTTGACTTGTACAAACTAATTTATGTGTTATCCTGTAGATAGCGTTATCTGTTTGGAAGAAAACATATTTGGATATCTTTGCCCACTAGGACCATTTAAAGTCACTTTCCCAAATTATTATCAATAATTCTTATTAATTTCACCATCATTTGTAAAAAATTATTTTCATTAAGTACATTTGTACAACATTTTGTCCTATATTGCCATGTTAAAATTTTTGAAAAAAAAAAAAGGAATGACAACGCCATCTGTCGAGCGATTGATCCTCAAACGTAATTAGCAAAAGCAGTTATATTTTTAAAGGGAAACTTTCATTAATGGTGAAATTATTCTTTGTAAAATACAAATATAGTATTATATAGTGCTGTGATTTTCTTTATTTAGGTAACAGTCAAAGAAAAATTAACTTGCCGATGTACAATTTTGTTATATTTTATTTATTCAGTTTCTTTTATATTCATTAGAAGAAAGCATTCAGTTTGTAAAAATTTCAATTTTCGGTTTTGGATGAATTTACACATTTTTAAAGGTTCAAAGGATGATTTGACCAGTCTTAAAATAATATTTTTGTATGTCTATGTGTGCGTTTGACAAAAATTTTGTGGCGGTTCAATATCAAGAACACCTTTTCAATGCCCAGAATTTCATAAAACAATCTGGTCTGTCACCCACATGACTTTCTCTTAACTTGTATTTCGATGCTATTAAAAACAGATTGCAAATTAAAACGTAAAATCAATAAGGTAAGATAATAGAGTTCAATCTAGTATGTTGTGGCCACCACATGACTTTCTTCTATATTTTCCTATACAGATTCACTCAGTAAAAATAATTTATTAAAATTATTATAAAAAAAAAATATCTTCCATGATAATGCAGACGATTTCCATATTATAGAAGTAGTATAACACTAAATATTAAAGAAAAAAGTCAATTTTATTCTCAATATTACATTTTTTTTTTTTTTTTTTTTTTTTTTTTTTTTTGTTAAATATGAAAAAATCGATAACTTCATTTTAAATTATCGCAGATCTATGGTTCAACCATTCGTTTTAAAGGTAGTGGCGAGCTCTTTTGCAAGATACCCATCATGAAAATTTACTCCCCTCGAGGGGGGACTTCCCCCCCCCCCCCCCCAGGGAGGGAGGCGAGGCCCCTACACATACAAAAAACTTTTCCCAGTTGACTACCTTTATTATAAATAATTCTGGTAAATTTCACAATGATTATTAAAAAATAATTCTCTTTATGCACATTTATACAAAATTTTGTCCTATACCACCATGTTAAAAATTTAGGAAAAACGGCATGGCAACGCAACCTGTAAGACAATTTTTACCAAAAGTTATAGGCACTAATTTATGTCAAGGTGCAACTACATACCAATTTGCATGAAATTCTGTGCAGTAGTTCCTGAGATACAGTTGCCACAAAAGTTTGTCACACAGACAGAGAGACAGACATTTTCAAAACATGGTCAAATCGTGTTTTACAGCTCTCAAAACGTGTAAATCCATCAAAAACCAGAGGTCGAAAACTTTTACGAATCCAATACTTTATTCTATTGAATATAGAAGAAACTAATAGTCTAAAATAGTTTTAGGAGCAGTTTTATTTGACCTATGATTCGGTTTGAAACCCCCCTGTTCAATTATAGTGTCTACATTTATTAAAAATAAATAAATAAAATAAAATAAAATAAAAAAGACCTTCCGGCTCATTCGGAAAGGTAGGTTGATTTCTTTCTCCTTAGTAAGTAGCAGCTATTTTAAAATGAAATGGCGGCCACAAAGTATTAATGGACTAGATAGAAATATTGATGTAAGTTATGCACATATGGAATTTTAAGCAAATCGGTTCGTAAATACCTTTTTATGTGAATTTAAAAATTTCAAGTGGCTGGAACTTGGAAAAAAGATGGTGGGCCAAGTTGGCAAACAAATATATCAAATGCATTTGTGAGATAAGTCTACTTGTGAGGAATTTGTGGTCTCCATTCCTCAATCTTAAATTAATCTAACTTAAGTAGTAAATAAGAGCACGAGACAAAGTTAAATACAAACTAATAAAGTTTATTAACGGTCAATTTCACGGCGGGTGTTGGGCTAACTCAGTTTTAATTCTCAAAAAACTTTAGGGGATAACTTCAGCAATTTATTAAATAAACGTAAATTAATCTCACCAATACAGATATTGTCGGCGATTGCCCTCTGTCGACCACTGAACTATTCTTGCACAAGAACCGTCGGCAGGATTCTCTTGGCGCGACAAATTCTTCACTCAAATCTTACTCTATTCTACAACGCTACAAATCTCTACCATCGCTTAACACTCGCATAAAAACTATTCTCATCTACACCACTCTCCTACTCTCCTCTTCACACACTTTCACAGCCACACACATCCCTATTTATATCCAAGCTTCATCTATTCCATTCACTTCATTTAATTCTAAGGTTTCTCCCTATTCACTCGCGCTTCGCAACTTGTGAACATAGCTGCAGCGCCATGCTGATGTGAATTCTACTACACACCGACCTTACATACTGTACTAATTTAGTTCGAATTAATTCAGAATCTCAAAAGTCATCGTGTTGAAAAATTAAGTGGCCGCTACTTGGATCAAAATGGCGGAGCAAGTTGCTCAGTGAACTAATCCAAAATATTTGTAAGATAAGTCCACTGTCCAATTTTGGTTCGAATAAATTCAGAATTTCAAAAGTTATCGTGATAACAAAGTCTCAAGTGGTAGCGTTCAAGTGGACGCAACTTGTAAACAAAATTGCAGAGAAATTTGCCACCGAAATCATGGATATTTAAATGATAAATCCTTTTTTCAACTTTGGTTTGAATTGGTTAATATTTCAAAAGTTACCGTGATAACAAATTTTCAAGTGGACACCACTTGGAAACAATATAATGGAGAATGTTGCACAGCAAACTCATCCAAGATATTTGAAGCATAAGTTCACTGTCGAACATTACTTCGAATCAGTGTAGTGTTTCGAAAGTTATTGTTATGACAATTTCGAAGTGACAGTCTAAGTGGCTGCAACTTGGAAACAGAATGGCGAAGCAACTTGCTTAACGAAATCATCCATGATATTTGTACGATAAGTTTATTGTCCAAATTTAGTTCAAACCAAATCAGTATTTCAAAAATTATCGTTGTAAGAAATTTTCAAGTGACAACGTGATTTCAAGTAGCCACAACTTGGAAAAAAAAAGCGGAGGGAGATGCCCAGCGAACTTATCTGAGATATTTGAATGATAAATCCAATACCCAAATTTGATGCGAATTGATTCAGTATTACAAAAGTTATCATAATGGCAAATTTTCAAGTGGCCGCCACTTGGAAATAAAATTGCGGATCAAGTTACCAAGCGAACTTATCCAAGATGTTTGAACCATAAGTTCATCCAACTTTCGTTTGAATCACTTTAGTATTTTAAAAGTTATCGTGATGGCACATTTTCAAGTGGCAGCGTGATTTTAAGTGTCCGCAACTTCGAAACAATATGTCGGAACAAGTTGCCTTGTGAACTCATCCAAGATAAATATAAGATAAGACCACAGTCTAACTTCGGTTCGGATTCAATCGGAATTTAAAAAGTTATCATGTTTATAAATTTTCAAGTGGTAGCCTAATTTCAAGTTGTCTCGCTTAATTTATTACATCCGCACTTTGTTATTAATGGCAGATAAATTTCATTAATAAACTTGGTTGTGACCCTTATATATTCTATCTATACATCAAAATTGAAGCAAATCCGATCTTAAATACGCTTTCTACAGTGTAAATTTGAAATTTTCAAGTGGCCACTGGAAAACCAAATGGCGGAGCTATTTGGTTAACAGACTAATCCAAGATATTTATAAGATAAATTCACTGTCCAAATTTGGTTCGATGTGGAGTATTATTTCGGAAGTTATCGTGATTTTAAATTTTCAAGTGGTAGCCTGATTTGGTCTCCACTTAAAAAAAAAAAAAAAAAAAAAAAAAATGGCGGAGCAAATTGGTTGACAAACTCATCCAAGATATTTATAAGATAAGTTCACCATCGAAATTTGGTTCGATTTGGAGTATTATTTCGGAAGTTATCGTGATTTTTAATTTTCAAGTGGTCCCGATTAATTCAAGATATTCGCCACTTTGTTATAATGGCGAATAAAGTTCATTAATAAACTTGATTGAGACACTTATATGGTCTAAGTATAGATCAAAATACTGGCAAAAAATGATAACTGGCAAAACTAGCATAATCTGCTATTAAATAGAATAATACACAGCAGAAACATCCGTGAAACAAACAGATGTTTAAGCTGGAAATTGTTTTATTTAACAGCTAAATGTGGCTAGTATATTCTTCTGGAAAAATCAACATAATTTTTTTACAGCGAGTTTAAAAATATTCAATTAAAAATACTTAAAAATGTTCCTGAAAACAACAATTCTTAAAAATTTTTACTTTTAAAAGTATATTGAAGTATTTTACAGAGTGAATACTTTACTCAAATATTTATTTTTGAGTGAAATAGAGAAAAAATTTAAGACTTTCTTTAAAAGAAAAATAGGGAAAACTAAGGGAAAAATGCTTTTGCAGCCTCTAAAAAAGCTCCTATAAAGCATTTAAATATAATGAAATATTTAATGCTAAATATTAACGTTGGGATATAGTTTTATTGACTTACGTTTTTCTATAATACATTTTAATGTGTCAAAAATGTTCAATTTCTTTTGTGAATATAATCAGATATGGGCTATGGAGCCCGTATGTACATCAGGCCCTGGGCCCAATTTTGGCTTGCTAGATTCTACACATAGATAAACGAAATGATACTTTTTATATTTTTAAAAAAAAATTTAATTATATTTCTCTAAACACATTTCACAAGTTTTAAAATATTTCAAACATAATTTAAACCATTAAAACGCAAATTAGCACTTGATGAAAAAAGTAAAAATTACAACGTATAGAAAGCCAAAAAATGAAAGTGATAGACAGCTATTTCGGTAACTATAAGCATACCGTTAGGGGGCGTCCATTTATTACGTGAGGCGGTTTTGACGATTTTTTAATCCCCCTCCCCCCTGGTGAGATTTCGTGAGATTTGGCTCTACCTCCTCCCTCCTCCCCTAATCTCACGTGAGATTTTTTCAAAATTCGCACTTTTACTGTAAATGCGTTGAATTTATTTCAAAAAACACAAATTGCTTCATTATTTTTATTGAAGACTAGTTAAGACTAGTTTTTAAGATTGCATAGATGTGCATAGATTGCGTGTGGCTGGCCGGTGGCTCCTAAAACAATTGAAAGGCTACTGTGCTGCTTCGCGGCGTTCGGATAGCGATGATAAATATTATCGTGTCAGATTTTGCCATACCTAAGTCAAGAAACGTGTTTTACATAAATTAACTCTATTTTCTCGCAATTTTACACTGTTTTTTGCGGGAAAAAAATTACGTGATATTTGCCGAGACTCCCCTTCTCCCTCACGTGAGATTGGATGAGATTCAATTCGACCCCCTCCCCCCCCCCCTAAACACCTCACGTAATTAATGGACGCCCCCTTATCAGTACCCTCTTCAATTGAATGTAATCATCATATCATAAATACTAAGCCATAAGTATACATTTCTTCATCATTGGTAGTAAACGCATAACAAAAATGAAAATGCGCCTCAGCTACTTCACGTAATGAATGCTAATACTTTATACGGCCCTGTAAATAAATCAGTAATTGTAATCAGATAATTTTCTATAGCAAGCATCCTTCACATCAGAAACACGTATTTCGATTTCGTATGTTTAGTGCATTTAAAACATACCGAACTGTATCTATAAGGAATGCACCTTTTAGACGCTAACGTCTCAAAATTCTTTTCTAATTTCTTGTATATACAACAGTAAGATTTTTAATTGGAAACATTCTACAGAAAATCTGAATAGCCCAGTGGCAGAAACACCGTGACACGGCGACATAGTCGCGGACACAGAAAAACGGCTTGCGGACAGTTTTTGTCTGCACTGACAAAAAAATTTGTCCGCAACTTTCGGATAACAATTCACTTATTAAAATTTCTGCATCAAAACTAAAACTAATACTTTTATTATTTATAATTATTTTTATTGTGTTGTGTCAAACATTGCTATAAAATATTTAATTGAATGAGATAAATGAATACAATTGTTTATACTATATTGTTTTGTAGTAAAATTGTATTCGTGTATTGTTGCACGAGATCACCACTGATGTTAAGCCCCATCCTCCGCCCCGTCCCATCCCGTCCCCATCAGCTTTCAGGCTTTTTGAGTGTAAGCCATTTTCACCCCTGATTATACGCAAATTTTACAGACAGATTATGAAATTTTAAAAGCCTGTCGCAGACAGCTTCAAAACTTTCTGCCACTGGGCTGAATAGAATGTATAAGTTTTATGAAATTGTAAAAATATTTATAGAAATAAAAACACAGATATAGGCAAACAAACGAACTAATGTCATTAAACTATTAAGTTTCGATGGAAAGAATTAAAACAATCCTCCAAATTAATATTAAAATGCGAATTTTTCATGAATTGAATTTGCGGAAAAAAGCGAGTTGTTAATGTATTTATTGTAAGTATTTACAAAAGGAAAATGTCACTGTCAGATAAACAGGCGCGCAAATTTTATTAGCAATATAGGACGCAAACAAAAATATCAATATCCCATTTCTATCTGCAAGTCATCAGTCCTAATAACGATGAATTAGAAGATAAATATCATATCCTAACAGTGAGTTATGACAATCCAACAAACTCGCCGACGGAAATAGATGAAAATAACTAGTATTGAATTAGCAAGGAAAGGACTTATTCAATTAACAAAACGTACTTACTGTTCAATGTAAGTGGCTGAAGCTTTTACAGTAATTATTACGCATGTAACAAGAAAAATAGTATCATTATGAAAAATTTAATAGTAAAAATATAAATAAATGAATAAATAAAAATAAAAATAAAAAAAATATTTGAATTATCTGAAAAAATCTTTAGAACAAGATTCAAATTTTAAACTGCTGTTTGTAAAAAATGAAACACCATGAAGGAATGCGAATATCATAATGATATTTAATGGGCTCATACATTATAGTAAGAAGAACAATTGATTAAAATTTCAGGAAATTTGGAGTTATATGTACTGAGTAAACAGTACATAAAGCAGCGACCTCTGTGAGCAATAACTCCACTTATCTGCCTAGGCATTGAATCAAACAGCGATTGGATGACATGTACAGGTAAAGCACTTCATGAAGTTTCAACACGATGCCATAATTCATCGATCGTAGTTACTGGTGAATGGTGGGGGGCAGTCGCTTTTCAACGATTAAACAGTCATTTTCATTGGTGCAAGATCAGGAGAACGCACTGGCCAGAGCAACAGTCGAACATATCCTGCATCAAGGATGATCCGGACAATATTTACAACTTGCTGTCGTGCATTGTCCTGCTTAAGTATTGCGTTTCGTAGGCCTTGAATTTAGGGATCAGCGAAGGATGATTAATAACGAACGTGTGATTAATAACGAACATGGACGCAGGGATGGCGTGAAGTCACCTTTTAGACAAATCACAACCCTGTTTACAGCATCAAGATTGCCTTATCGGGCCCAGCCCGGCCCGAGTACACACAAAAATATTGAGCCCGAGCCCGGCCCGGTCCGAGCCTACAAAAAAAATTTAAGTCCGAGCCGAGCCCTGCCCGGCCCGACAGCAAATTGAAGGGCCCAAAACAACACCACCAACAACAAGAAAAAAAAAAAGTCTCGTCTAAAATTCGATAGAATTTAATAGTCTAAAATTTAATAAATAGTCTCTTTAAACTATATTAATTAAAAACGAAGTGTTGAAATTACTAAACTAAATACATGAAAAAAAAAACCTTTACTGACTTCGTTGCTTCCCGTTAAACTTTTCCATCGGGTTCCCGGTTCTCGTCAGACGGCCTTCTCTGTGCGTGACTTGGACTATTGTGATGGTCTTTACCTTTCCAAACGTGGCGCCACATTCTGTCCGGAGCTACTGCGCCGCTGTCATTGCAAGTGTTCCTATTGGTTGCTATCTCTATTGATTCGTGGTACATTGCGTAGTTATAATCCTCATAATTGGCTATTTTAGCTGTTTGTTCAAAATTTATATTGATATCTTCTTTGTAAAATGTTTTGGCCAAGGCTGTATTCCGACTTCCTGTTTTGATATCTTTTATGTGTTCTTTTATTCTTGTTTTAATTTTTCTCTTGGTTACTCCGATGTACGAACCTGATTGGTTGTTTTGGTTGGTGTAAGGTATTTTCTAGATTCCTGCGCTCTCAAGAGGGGGAATTTTCATGTATTTAGTTTAATAGTCATCGTCTAAAATTTAATAGAACCCCAAAATGACTAAAAAGTACTGCCTCAAATTCCTAGTATCAGTTTTTCCTATTGTTTCATAAGGAAAATAAATTTTTGGGGAAATTTTGCCTAAAGCAAGAGAAAATACACACTATTTTGGGGAATTTCACTCCACAGTTAACAACTGGGAATTCCGATGCCGGTAAATATTGTGCAATAAAAAATATTATGCACTGATATAGAATGAAGATGTTAAATAGAAACTTTGAAACTAATACCATAAAGATAAAAAGCACTGAATCACAATAATTGTTTCGGCTTAAAATCATTTAGCTCAGCCCGTCATCTGGTTATAAAAATGAGTAAGCATAAGTGCAATGCGAGAGCAGAAAATGTTGCTGCATTGCTGCTTTACGCTGAGAAAAAATTCTGTAATTGACATCTGGAATCTAAATTTTGGCTCTAGAAAAAATAGTTCCATGTCATCCTTATAAAATCTAGTCCCCTTCGAAAGCGAGTTCTAGAAGCCCCTATTAGAATTCTAGAGCGTTTGCCTATATTCTCGAGGGCAAAGTTATTTAAAAATCTCTGCAAATAAATGAGACTACAAGAGGCGGGTTTCAGTAACTATAATCTTGGTTTTTTACCCAATTCTAGAAAATCTAGCGAGAATTTCTCGCAATATAAATGATTCAGAATATTTAGAGTATTCAGACTATTGTGTCACCATCTAGAAATGTGTACACTAGAAATTCTCGATAATTTCGTCTATTCCGTTTATTGGCGTGCCTTATGCGCATAGCTCGGGAATCTATATTTCTAGTTAATGTATTTAGAAAATGGCCACTTATTCATTCTAGAGAAAGGCGGTATATATATATATTTTTTTTTTTTCTTCAGTGTACCCTTTTATATCAAATGAAAAGTTCTGTCAAGTAATTTCAACCAGAAACGATTGTTGAGAATAGTTTGTGTCTTTCATGATTTGGAAATAAAAGTCTTAGCATAAATAAGTTACCTAATTTGTGCGTGTTAGAACTTGGAAAATTTCTCGCGAATGGGCCGCGAAATGATACTGAACTACCCCTAGCTTCCCGAAAATTTAAATTACTCATGCAGAATTTCCGGGTTGAATGAACGTACTATTTATTTACCAAATAATATAATTAACCGTTCATCGTACTGAAGCTTTCTATAGAAAGGTCAATGCTTGTAACTGGTTTTAGTTCTCCTGTGGGCTATATTCAGATGCATGAATGTACAAAGCTTGTAATCAGCGGTTCATCTTCAAAACCACATGATGGCAACAATGGAAATGGGCTTTTAAAAATGACAGAATCAATGGTTATGTTTGATCTTGTATTTACAGAACAACCAAATAAAATCACAAATTTTAAAAATGAAATCGACAGTTTTAAACTGCGGTTTCAAAATGAAGTATTAAGAGGATTTGGTACCTTTCACTTGTAGTCCAGACAAAATAGGAGAAATAGAAAAAAAAATCGTTTAGTTTTGAAACTTTGCATACTCATAGCAAAGAGGGTCCTGAACAACATACTAAAAGTCCCCGCCCGTGATGGGTGTGCGGGGGGCAGGGGGGCATTTAAAGGGGGCACTTTTCAGTTTTCATTAAATATCTTAAAAACTATCGCATTTAGAGAAAAAATGTCAATTACAAAATTAATCTAGGTAAAATTTTCTACCAAAATGTATATTACATTTTGTTTGTATGATCAACAGTTTAGAAGATATAGGGGGATGAAATAACACCTTTTCTTGAAAAATTCTTTTTTGCTATAGTAAAATCAACTAAAGTGTGCAATTAAAAGGGCTCTTGTCAAATATTTTCTAATGTACAAAACAAATATATGCATAGGGAATATGAAAGGATAATACAGCATGTTTTGTAAGTTTTAAGTAATTTTTAGGCTAATAGGCGCAAGTGACGGTTTGAGTAAAAAAACAGATAACGAAGACGCAAAACCGATCAACATAAAAAAAAATCGTTTAGCTTTAAAATTGAGCACAGTTATAAGGTTAAGTGTCCTGTCCTGAACAACATACTAAAAGTCCCCAACCGTGGGGGGGGGGGAGCGGGGCGGCAGAGGGCATTTAAAGGAAGCACTTTTCAGTTTTTATTAAATATCTTGAAAACTATCGCATTTAGATAAAAAATGTCAATTAAAAAATTAATCTACGTAAAATTTCCCATGAAAATGTCTATTACATTTGTTAGTATGACCAATAGTTAAGAAAATATAAAGGTTGCTTTGTATCTTACGGATATCTTACAGAAAAGTGGAGTTTTTCGATTTGTATATTTTGACTTCCACTCCTTAAACTTGGCGCATTGCGTGCGCACACGCACATATAGATATTTATTTGTATGAGTAGAAAATATTTAACCCGAACCTTAATTACGAACTATAATTACGAACTTTTAATTACGAACTATAGTTTATGTTACTATTGTAAATAACATAAAAAGTTAAATAAAAAAAACACAGAATAGATTTGCCTATAAAACGAGTAGTTATGATTTCAAAGACTGATTTTATGTGACAATTTTTCATTTTTATATATTGACATAGTTTTAGGATATTTCCTTTGCAGTGTTTTAAATTTCTGAAAAATAATTCTTTTTAATAATAAAAAAGGTTATTTTATGAATCAAAAGCATTTCTCTTGCACTGTCTAAAATTACTCCCCAGGAAAAAAAAAAAAAAAAATGTTAAAATGAAATGACAACAAGTATAAAGACAAACAAAGGCTTCAAATTTATAACACCACTCTTTTAAGTCTGGGATTAAAAAGCAATTTTACCTAAACTACAAGTTGCGCCTACTAATCTTAAAATTATTTAAAACATACAAAACATGCTGTATTGTCCTTACATATACCCTATACATATATTTGTTTTGTAAATTAGAAAATATTTGACCAGAACCCTTTTAATTACACACTTTGGTTGATTTTACGATTGCAAAAAAGAATTTTTCAAGAAAATGTGTTATTTCGTTCCCCTATATCTTCTAAACTATTGATCATACAAATAAAATGTAATTTTGTAGGAAATGTTACGTAGATTAATTTGGTAATTGACGTTTTTCTCTAAATGCGATAGTTTTCAAGATACTTAATAAAATCTGAAATGTGCCCCCTTTAAATGTGCTC
Source organism: Salticus scenicus (assembly GCA_963930645.1). Classification (NCBI taxonomy): domain Eukaryota; kingdom Metazoa; phylum Arthropoda; class Arachnida; order Araneae; family Salticidae; genus Salticus; species Salticus scenicus. The sequence continues at coordinate 15,411,118 of OZ005660.1, forward strand.
AATTTCAAAGTTGCACGATTTTTTTTAATGTTGATTGGTTTTCGGCTCTCGTTATATGGATTTTCACTCAAACCACCACTTGCGCCTACTAACCTTAAAATTATTTAAAACTTACAAAACACGCTGTATTATCTTTACATATTCCCTATGTATATATTTGTCTTGTACATTAGAAAATATTTGACAAGAACCCTTTTAATTGCACACTTTAGTTGATTTTACTATTGCGAAAAAGAATTTTTCAAGAAAATGTGTTATTTCATCCCCCTATATCTTCTAAACTATTGATCATACAAACAAAATGTAAAATACATTTTTATAGGAAATTTTACGTAGATTAATTTTGTAATTGACATTTTCTCTCTAAATGCGATAGTTTTTAAGATATTTAATAAAAACTGAAAAATGCCCCCCTTAAATGCCCCCCTGCCCCCCACTCACCCACCACGGGCGGAGACTGTTGTTCAGGACCCTCTCGGCTGTTGTTCAGGATGTTGTTCAGGACCCTCTCGGCTATGAGTATGCAAAATTTCAAAACTACACGAATTTCTTTTTTTTTTTTTTTTTTTACTTTCTTCTACCCAAGGAGCACCGGAACGTTCTTTGTACGTCTAATAACGGTTACAATAGTTCAAACACCGTGTTTCGTGTCAAAAGAACGTTCCATTAGACGTTCAAAAATTGTATTATTTGGAACGTTCAAAAAAAGTGTGCATTGTACCTTCCATAAAACGTACAATTTCAGTTCTATACAAAACGTTTAAATGTAACACCGTCATAAAACGTTCTGTCTCAGTGAGATTATTACGAATAGGACAAAATGCCCAGATTCAGTTTTGATTTCGTAATATTCATTGAATGTTGGTGTTAGGATTAAAACAAACTAACTACACGAGGGTCCTAGGTCTGGATGGTGTGTCCTCCGTGGAAATCATTCTAAGAATGCCTAACCCTTATTTATGCGAGTTTCAAAGAAAATCACGGAAAACTCCGAAAACCTAAGTCGACGAGCGCGACCAGGAATCGAAACCAACACTTCCCGTCTGTAAGGTCCGAGAGTAGAACCTCGCGGTCACTAATACTCATCGGGAAGTTACATAAATGAGTTTTTTTTTCTTTCTTTAAGCATAATTTTAAACTTTTATTATATTTTATTTATGATTCTATTTAAGTTTGAATGTTACTGGTAAATTATCAATATTGATAATGTTTTTAAATCATTACTCTCTTTGATTGTTCTTATTTTATTTTATTTTTTTTTTTTTTTATCCAAATTTTATTTAATAAATTTTAATGAAAGAAAATTATTTAATATATATTTCAAAAATTATTTTCTTAATAGATGAACATTTTACGTAGCCATTCTCTTTTAATTAAACTGTTTAAAAGAAATCTTCTACCCATCGCACTACTTTATTCTGTAACATTCTATATAACAGCGCCACTTAACCAGTTAACATGAACAAAAATTTAATAAACACTGTATCTCAAAATTAAAATTTTACATATTAAATTTGTTGCAGATTTCACTAACACATGCTGAGGTATAGCTATCTGGCAAAATTGCATAATAAAGAGTACTATATCGGCCGATATATACCCAAACTGAATTATCATAGTTTTTCATAATATATATTTCACATACTCATGTTAGTGAATTTTTAATAATAATAATAATAATAATAATAATAATAATCTGAGATATTGCTTTCCTTTAAACGGGATTGAGTTACAGCACATTAGTGCCACCTCTGATTGCTCAAATTAGATCACCATAGTTTAACATAATATCTATCTCACATATCAAGTTTGGTGCAGTTTTATTCAATAGAAACTGAGATACTGCCCTCCGTTACATGGAGGGGGGGAGCATTACATAATAGCTGAGCACCTATTAGGTCATATATTCCAAAAATTAATCAGGGCTATAAAAGTTCGACTAAATATCAAGTTAGGTTAAATTCTGTCCACTGATTCTTCAGATGCAATTTCCACAAAATTTTATTAAGGGCCCTCTTCACTTAACATTTCCTTTTCTAAAAGCCAATGTTATCCTATGGAAAACTTTCTTTGCACTTAAAACAGTGACATATTAATTGATTGAGACGCGGTTTTTTTTATTGGATTACTCTCATTTCATAAACTGACGCAGCTTTTTTAGATTTTATGAAAGAATAACAGTTGTTTTTTAAAAAAGCTGTTTTATTGCAATATTTGTGTTGATGCATTAAATGGCTTATAAATTATTTGCTTAATTTGCTAAAAAAGAATTTAAAAAGGTGCGTCAATTTCAAAGAGTTTAATGAAATGCACGTAAAAGTCTTATATTTTAATAAAATTTTTAATTAATTAAAATTGTAAAGAAATTTCAAAAATTGGAGTAAAATGTTCCAATTTTTCGATTTGACACACCCTTTATTCGGCTCCACCTCTCAGACAAGTGTTTTTGCGGTTCGACGAACAGATGTTTATATTTTTGTGATGAAGATACATCGTCGTGGTTTTTATTTCTTTACTTCTTTTATTATTATAGATTTTTTTCTTTTCTTTTTGTATTACGGATGTGAGTCTGAATAACATATAGATTTAGAAGACAACCGTTTAAAGAGTTATTAATACGAAATATATGATCGCATTTCATTTTAAATATTTTTCGTGGCACATAATACTGTTTGCACGACAAATCTGATATTTTACTCATAATGCAATGAGTAGCAATATACGAACATCTATTTTAGCGATTCGTAAAAAATATTTTGTTGAATTAAACAGATTTTCAATAATAGCATTTACAGTAAATAATCTGGTATGGCACCCATACGACTTTCTCTTACCTAAAATTAAAATTCTATTAAGATTAATTGCAGATTGAGGAGTAAGATAACGTTCTACATATAACTAGTGGATATGCAGATGAGGAACCTCACCTTCCTATTTGCATCACGCTACAGGGTTCATACTCAAATATGGGAAAAAAATTCCCTGAGTTTTCCCTGAGTTCCCAGACAAATTTCAAGAAAATATTAGCGACATATTACAAGAAACGCTCTTCCAGACAAGACACAATACAACTACTTCTGCTGTATGATGTCATATTACTGCCGATCATAATAGAAATTCAGGTAGAAATCCTATTTACATGCGTATTTTCACAATAATTCATTATTTAAATTTTGATACGAAGCTAAACAAGAAAAACATAACTTGATAGAAAAAAAAAATTGTTTTTCCAGGTTTTATAACTGATTTTTCCTGAGTTTTAATGAAAATTTTTATTTTCCCTGAGTTTTCCCTGACTTTTTTAAACAAATTCCAAATTCCCTGAGTCCAAATTCCCTGTTTTCCAGGTTTTCCCTGAGGAGTATGAACCCTGACGCATTATTCAAGATTATTTTTATTTATTCCTTATTATATAATATATGTATATAGACATATTGAATCTATTGACTTTTTATATAAACAGAAACGTTTCTGAGGGGGTTGCAGTTCCTTTCAACCCCCTCTGCTTCTCTCTTTCTATAACTATTTGTGTATGTATGTATTCCTAATAACTGACTGCCTTGTACTTGTACTAATTCCCTGTAATTCATGTACTTCTACCAAATTTCATGCAAATTGATTACATAACATACTAGAATTGTTTTGTGCAACCTTGTAAATTAAATACCAATTCTATGCCCACATTTTCCCACAGAAAAATATGCTTTTTAAATTCAAATAAAATTTCATTATATTTCGTAGGGTGTAACCATGTAATACAATACCAGTGTTGAAATATGGACTATAGACCGTAATAGAACGAAATTCTTTTATGTAACTCGGAAAAGCAGCCACAGTAATTATATACACTAAAAAAATAGAATACACCTATTTAATTAATTATAACTCATGAATATTTCAATGTAATTTGAATCATTCGGATGATTACAGGATGTCATCCGAATTCATGTGTGTGATCCCGCAAATAAATCATTTAGTCTATACATATCCCATTTATTAGAATATACATGTTTTTATATATCTTTATAATGTATGTTAATTCCACTGTGTTGAATGCAGAATGAACGTTTTAAAATGCGCTTATTTTTATCTTTATATATACTTATTTATTTATTTATTTTTACTGTAGGCAATAATGTCATGAAATTATTTTGTGTGTCTCTGTAAACAATCCATAAACATTGTATGCGTCAGTAAAAACTATTCAACTTATTCTACGTTTTCCATGAATAATTGTTCGAAATTTGACATAATTTGGATGATTACGTGATAGTATCGACACACGTATACAGTCCTGTGTATTAATTAGGAAGCCTAAGAGCACACGTATTTTCTGCAGAAAGTATCTCAGTAATACCCTAATTTCACTTTGTTCAATGCAGAGTACCGACGTTAAAATTTGTGTAAACGAAATTCACCCCGTAGGCCGTAATGATAAGAAAAACTTTGGGGTATTCCTGAACATAGACCATAAAAAATACACACACAAAAAATATACACATAAAAAATTATACAGCTATTTCTATTCAGAGCTTGAACGTGTATACCAATTTGCAAGTTATTTGGAGGATTTTTGCAGCCGTTATTGCGGTACATACACATTCTGTCCATAGGCCATAGTGATAAAGAAAGCTTTGGTGTGTCCCTGTACACGAATTGCAAATAGAATACACGCCAAAACCAATACAGCCAATTCCATGTGGCTCGAAAACATGTGTACGAAATTGCAAATCAATAGCGTGATTTTTGCGGTCGCTGCGACAGACACACAGACGGAACCCAAAATCTTTTTGAGTCTCCACAGGGAAGATTCCACTGACGATTCGACAATACACTAGTGGATCTGCAGATCAGGAGTCCCAATATCCTATTTGCATCACACATTATTGAACAGGTCGTTTTTATTTATTTCTCACTATATAATATATGCGCATATATTGATTCGATTGACTTGCTACATAAACAGATACGTTTCAGAGGGGGGCTGCAGACCGCTCCGAAACTAATAAAGATAGAGCTACGAAACTTCAGGTTTAAGACAGAACTGGTGTACAGATGGATTTTACAAAGTTTGGTGAAAATTGGAAAAATGGAAGTGGGACATCGGAAAACGGAAGTGAGACCGTAAGTCCGTATCTCAAAAACGGCTCTAACGATTTTCTTCCAATTTGCTACATAAATACATGTCTTTTCGAATGATATAATTGGTTAGTTCAGGAAAATTGGTAGGCTCCCTGTATAAATAGCTGAATTTCAGGTCTCTTAAGTGCGTTTTCTTTTTCTTTTCTTTCTTTCTTTCTTTCTTTCTTTCTTTTTTTTTTTTTTTTAACGACTGTACCGATTTTTTTCAAATTCGCCATATTAACTCCCTTTTAAATATCCTTTTGTATATAATTGTTTTCCGATCAATAATTGAGGATGCCTAGTTTTGGTAAAAGTTGGTATCTCAAAAAAGGCTCTAACGATTTTCTTAAAAATTGTTGCATAAATCCATTTTAGATATCCTTCCTCGTATAATACGTGGTTATTACAGGAAAATTAACAGTCTTTTTTTTCCCCCTTATTTCTTAACTCGCTATGTAAACTCTGTTTTACATGTCTATATATCAGTTTGTCAGGAATCTACCTCGTTAGGTCAATTTTATGTCTTCTGATCACATATTTAAAAAATTGTATATAATACGTGAAATAGTGGGTAATAAAAGTCGTGCTTCACACCATTTTTTTTTTTTTTTTTTTTTTTTTTTGTCACAGATTTAAGGATAGATAATTTTTTTAAATGGTCAAAATATGTTCACACTTGAAAATGTGTAAATATACTGAAAGCTAGAAGTTGAAATGTTTCATGAGTCCAATATTTCATTACATCTTGTAGTAAATAGGAGGATATTTCTACCAATCATAAAGGCTTCGAAAATTTTTATGAATCCAATACTTTTTACTTTCTTCTATATGTAATATAGAGTAAGTATTGGATTCGTGAAAATTTTTGACCTCCGTTTTCTGATGTTTTTACACGTTTTGGGATGTCCAGAACACGAATTGATAGTTTTTTACAAAATGTCTGTCTGTCTGTATCATGCTGTATCTCACGAACCAATAAATGAAATTTAACCAAACTTGGCATTTAGTTGTACCCTGACATAAACTGGTGCTGATTAAATTTGGGGATCAATCGCTCAACAGGTGGCGCTGTGATGGCATTTTATGCAAACTTTTAACATGGCAGTATAGGACAAAATTTCGTATAAATGTGCATAATGAGAATAATTTTAAATTTGTGATTGTAAAATTAATATGAATTATTGATAATAGTAGTAGTTAACTAGGAAAAAATTTTTGTGCATGTGGGGGCATCGGTTCCCCCCCCCCCTGGGGAGGAAGTACCCACCCCGGGGAAGTAAATTTTCAAGATGGGTATCTTTCGAAAGGTCTCGTTGATAATAGTCATAGTTAACTAGGAAACAAATTTTGTTCATGTGGGGCATCGGTTCCCCCCCTGGGGGGTAAAGTTTCAAGATGGGTATCTTTCGAAAGGTGTCGTCAATACCTTTAAAAGGAATGGTTGAACTATAAATCTGTGATAATTTAAAACAAAGTTATCGATTTTTTTTTTACTTTAAACGAAAAAAACTTAGAAAAAAAGAATCGTATTTTTTTTGACGAAATTTAACGAAACTTGGTATTTAGCTGGTCCCCGACATAAACTGGTGCTGAATACATTTGGGGATCAATCGCTCAACAGGTGACGCTGTGATCGCATTTTATGTAAACTTTTAACATGCCAGTATAGGACAAAATTTCGTATAAATGTGCATAATGATGGTTATTTTGAACTTGTGATTGTAAAATTAATATCAATTATTGATAATAGTAGTAGTTAACTAGGGAAAAAAATTGTGCATGTGGGGACATCGGATGCCCCCCTGGGGGGGAAGAACGCCCCCCCCCCCACACACACGAGGGGGAGTAAATTTTCAAGATGGGTATCTTTCGAAAGGTCTCGTTCATAATAGTAGCAGTTAACTAGGAAAAAAAAATTGTGCATGTGGGGCATCGGTTCCTCTCCCTGAGGGGTAAAGTTTCAGGATGGGTATTTTTCGAAAGATCTCGGCAATACCTTTAAAACGAATGGTTGAACTATAAATCTGTGATAATTTAAAACAAAGTTATCGATTTTTTTTACTTTTAACGAAAAAAAAAAACTTAAAAAATATATATACATACACATATATATATATATTACGAAATTTAACCAAATTTGGTATTTAGTTGGTCCCCGACATAAACTGGTGCTGATTACATTTGGGGATCAATCGCTCAATAGGTGGCGCTGTGATCGCATTTTTTTCTAAATTTTTAACATTGCAGTATAGGACAAAATTTCGTATAAATGTACATAATGAGAGTTATTTTTAACTTGTGATTGTAAAATTCAAATAAATAATAGTAGTAGTTAACTAGGAAAAAAAATTCTGTGGAGGTAATTTTTCAAGATATGTATCTTTCGAAAGATCTCGTCAATACCTTTAAAACGAATGGTTGAACTATAAATCTGTGATAATTTAAAACAAAGTTATCGATTTTTTTTACTTTTAACGAAAAAAAAACTTCGGAAAAAAAAAAAAAAAACGTAATATATATATATATATATATATATATATATATATATATATATATTTAATTGTTATTGAGTGAATGTGTATAGGAAAATATAGTAGAAAATCTTGCGGTGGCCACAACATACTAGTTTTTCTTATAAATACAGAACAAGGTGCACTATTTCAATGACTTCAGTTTTTGGTTATACTTTTCGCATTTTTTCTCGAAATGGAGGGGGGGGGGGAGAAAGAAAGAAAAAGGAGATCAAATGTGAGTAATCTATAATAATAAAAGAAGATGTCTGTCTGTCTATCTCTCTGTCTGTCTGTCTGAGCATCTATATACGTTCAGCCCCTACTGAACGCAGAAGTATAAAATTTGACATACGGATGCTTAGAAGCCTTCCCGAGGGATCTTTTTATAAAAATGTCTATATTAGCTCTGTATCTCAGCTTTTAATTAACATACTTTCATAAGTAATATATTATTTAAAAAGTTATTTGAATTAGAAATGATGAGTATATGTTGCAAATCTCTGTCACCAGAGGGCGCTTTGATATTTTAATAATTCAGTATCTAGAATTCTACTTATAACACGTCATTTGAAATATTACGGACTTTTAAACTGATATAAGCCGTTATATTCCGTACGGAAGTTTCAGAGAAAACCACAGAAAAGCGAGAATACCTTTATAACAATTCTCCAATTCTAATTATGATGCAGGCTTTCGAATTCCGATACTCCGTTCACGTTTCGTATTAAGGATTTTTGTGAGCGAACAGGTTATTTCAATTCATGAAACGTAAAGCGGCGCCTTAGTCGCCACAGAGCGAAAATTTGTTACAGTTAAAATTTTCAAATCTATTTGCGATATGAGCGTGGAAGCTGTTGTAAGTTCTAAAACGTGGATAAGGCGCCGCAGTCGCCACCGAGATGGACTTTGCTAAATTCAGAATTTTGAAAGATCGTAACGTGGTGAGCGAACAGGCTGTTTCAGATATTGAAACTGGAAGAGGGCACCGCAGGAGCTACCGAGCGTGAATTTACTGCGATTAAATTTTTCAATAAAGCTATTTTAACTATATGTCAATAAAATGTTGTAAGACCTGAAACGGGAAAAATGCGCCGCAGTCGCCACCGAGCTGGAGTTTCGTAAAGAAGGATTTTTCAATTACTATTTTTAAATTTGCTATGTAAATCTATTTTATATATCTTTACATGAGTATAAGCTTTATCTTACCAGAAAATTTTTAGGTGTCAAATTTGTTAGGTTAATTTTATACCTTCTGATTATATTATCTCCAAAAAATGCATATAATACATGTAATAGTAAGTAATGGAAGTCGTGTAGTTTTTTCCCATTAGATTTTTTTTTTTTTTTTTTTAATCTAGAACTTATTTCTGAAAATTGCATATGCATATCTTATAATAAGCTAAAACCTCTAATATTTAAAAATATTATATATAACTTTAAAATAAGTTTGTATTATATACAAATACATCGGCGTGATTTCTCTTTATCCTAATTCTAAAAGAATGCTTATAAGCTATAATCAGTATCCATGTATCATTCTGAAAAGGTCAGCTGCGCATTTACGTCATCAGGCGCGAAAATCAACCCGCGAAATCTTCGAGTGTAAAGTGTAACTAATAATGTGGTTTCTTCGCTTGGAAATAATTTTATAAACATTTGCTCCCATTTCCTGCAAGCTTTATATTACAAACTAGCAGCCTTCGGCGACCTGGTCGCCGAAGGCTGCTAGTTTGTAATATAAAGCTTGCAGGAAATGGGAGCAAATGTTTATAAAATTATTTCCAAGCGAAGAAACCACATTATTAGTTACACTTTACACTCGAAGATTTCGCGGGTTGATTTTCGCGCCTGATGACGTAAATGCGCAGCTGACCTTTTCAGAATGATACATGGATACTGATTATAGCTTATAAGCATTCTTTTAGAATTAGGATAAAGAGAAATCACGCCGATGTATTTGTATATAATACAAACTTATTTTAAAGTTATATATAATATTTTTAAATATTAGAGGTTTTAGCTTATTATAAGATATGCATATGCAATTTTCAGAAATAAGTTCTAGATTAAAAAAAAAAAAAAAAAATCTAATGGGAAAAAACTACACGACTTCCATTACTTACTATTACATGTATTATATGCATTTTTTGGAGATAATATAATCAGAAGGTATAAAATTAACCTAACAAATTTGACACCTAAAAATTTTCTGGTAAGATAAAGCTTATACTCATGTAAAGATATATAAAATAGATTTACATAGCAAATTTAAAAATAGTAAAAAGAAAATTTGGTTTAGCCGTTTTTCGAAACATTAATTTCCGACATCTAAAACTAATCTACCTAATCAGGATGACTGCTAATTTACCTTTAATAACCGCGTTATACATAAGAAAGGATATCTAAAATGGATTTATGTAACAATTTTCAAGATAATCATTAGAGCATATTTGGTTGGACCTTGGTTTGAATTAGTGTCGATCAGCTTTTGGGTTATATCACCAAACACGGGACGCTTCCACATTGCGATTACCTCTCATTTCATAAAAAGTTCAGCATTTACCGCTACAGCATGTCAGCATACCAAATTTAGTAAAATATATTAAATAAAACACTGCTGATTCACTTTTGAATATACACTAACCAATTGCTTCACTTTTCTGGACTCGAGGTACATGTCATTAGGTCAAAACTGGCTGTCAAAGTTTTTGGCTGAATACAATATTTCTATTACATACAATAGTCGAGTGATGGAAGTAAAAATTCATTAGCAGATAGGATTTTTAAAATTCTGTAGAGCTCGTTTTTTTAATGAGATTCGATTGTAGATATATATTTATGATTTTTTGAGATATATTAGATGATATATTTAATAAAGAAGCATCACAAAACTGGCGTTGTAAAAATTATTACTTACAAACTTTGAATAAACACCATAAAATGCAATAAACTCGCAACAATTGTTTCGGGTCGAAAAAACACACGACCCTTCATCAGGCGAACAAAGTAAGCACGAGTGCTGCAGTCAAAGCGGCTGCCGCTTTGTTTATAGCAGCCGTGCTTTGTTTGTAGCAGTCGCGAGTTTGTTGCATTTTATGGTGTTTATTCAAAGTTTGTAAGTAATAATTAGATGATATAGCAATACAAAAAATAAATATATAAGAATTTTTTCGATATAACTATAATAGCAGGGCTTCGGTGCTATTAGCTATATGTAAATGATTTTTTTTTATGAATCACTTAAAAAATAAAATATATATATATATATATATATCACTTAAAAGAAAAAAAGAAAAACGAAAAAAAAAAACGAAAAAAAAATTTTTTTTTTTTTCATTGAAATCACCCCGCTACCAATGACATCGTTACTCCCACCCGCGTTGTATCGGATCCAAATTTGCACTGCATGCAGAAACGTCTTTCCTGAACACTTCAATTTGGATATTTATCGGTTTACAAGTTGAGTTGCTATTACAATTTTAAAAATGGCTTTATCTCAGCATCCATTGAACATTTTAGTTTTGGCACCATGTAATTTATAGCCCTTACACTGTTTACTATATTACCATATGATTAATAATATAAAAAAGTAAAAGATTTTTAATGGAATTAAATAAATATATTTTAGTTAAACTCAAGTAATTTTTTCTGTTATATTACCAATTTGAGTTAATTTAATAAACCAAGATTCAATAGTGTAACAGCCGTTGCTAAGGGACGCAAGCGATTGAAATAAAAGAATAAATATTTAAATCAAATTGGAGTGTAAAGGTTGATATTTTTATTTATTACCAACTATGCAAAAAATACCAGAGCCGGGAATCGAACCCGGGCACCGCCGCTTAACGCGCGGATGCTCTACCACTGAGCTACCCTGGCTGAAAACCAGCTAGGCACTTCTCGCATAATATTCGTTGGCAAAGTCACCGAATCTGCAAACGCAGATATATCAGGTGAGACAATAATAATCGTAGCACAACTCCATAGACCACGAAATTTCAATTTAGAAATTTTTATTCATGAATTCATCAACCGTGACTATTTATTTAAATAAAATTGGAGTGTAAAGGTTGATATTTTTATTTATTACCAACTATGCGAAAAATACCAGAGCCGGGAATCGAACCCGTATAGAGCATCCGCGCGTTAAGCGGAGGTGCCCAAGTTCGATTCCCGGCTCTGGTATTTTTCGCATAGTTGGTAATAAATAAAAATATCAACCTTTACACTCCAATTTGATTTAAATAAATATTCACGGTTGATGAATTCATGAATAAAAATTTCAAAATTAAAAGAATAAATTTAATAATGGATAAAATCGAAATATATACTATATATATATATATATATATATATATATATATATATACATATGTCACTGAAGTGCACTCCTGCAGAGTCCAAATTACTCCTCTGCCAGGTTTTGTAACTCTGCGGTCAGTATTCTGAGCTACAAACCGCAGAGAAACACACAGACCCTTCTCTATATTTCAGTAATATTATACATTTTAGTTTTTTTTTTTTTTGGTTAAATTAATTATACCAAACTACAAGTTTAATTATAAAGAATATTTTCTTTTATTAAATTTCACTGTTATATAATTCGCCGGTATAAAGTACTGAAAGCCTGAATCGGACTAAAAATAGTATAAAATACTTGGTCGTATCAGGCTACGCTATTAAATTACACTATAAATAGATAAGAATAAATGAAGAAATTTATTTGTTGTCATTTGAAAATGGAAAAGAAAACATAAATAAATAAAATAGGAGCCACAAAAATAAAAAAAAAGAAAGACAGAATTAAAACAAAACAAAGCTTCGGCAAAACCGCAAATACGTAAGTAGCTGATTTTTGATTTATTCTTCCAAAAAGTCAACGATTCGTCAGTGAATCTGTCAATCTTCTCAATTAGTTAACACCAGCTGTCAAAACCACGTGGGACACTTTTTATCTGTTTTTAGCCGGCATCGGAATTTTTTTTAAGTGAAGAGGGCCGTTAAGATGAGCAAACAAGTTCTAAAAATTGTCGAATCCTATCGAGGACGTCTCAAGGAGTGTTAAAACCCCGAAAATTTCCATGCATCCATTGCGTTCTTTTTATGTATACAGAAAAAATAAAGTGTATGCCATTTCTGATCCTTTCACTGAATGTTTTGTTCAATACTGAAATATACACTAAAACAAAATATGCTTTTCCGTTTAATTCGAGATTTTAAAATGGAAAAATAAAGTGATCTCATAAGTTTTTCAAATACTTTATAAAAATTTAAATAATTGTTTAACTCAGCTCCAATTTTCCTAAAAAAAAAAAAAAAAAAAAAAAAAACTATATGTTTTCTACAGCTTCATAAATTGCTTAATAAATTTCTGTTTCAAATGGTGAACTTTGAAACATGATTATTCCGGATGTAAGAAGGGAAGAGCAGATGAAATTGACATCTGTGGATTGCATTTATTTAATTCTCGCTGACCGTGCAAAGTCAAACAAACGTCAGCGCCAGGTCTTGGGAATGTCGTGTCGTTATGTGAAGCGGTAATTTTAAAACATGTAATCTGTTTTGTTCAGTTTTCGCGTTATAATGACTTGGATAAGCTTTAGAAAAGGTAAAAATGTAATATTTTTATCCTGTAATATTCTCTATGTTCTATTTATTAAAGTCTTATTTTAATATCAATTAAACAATCATTTTCATATCTGCGTAAGTTCTTAAGACTATTTTTCGATACTTGTAAGCAGCGTTTTATCGCAGAAAAAACTGCTCCAGTTACAGAAAACCACTTAGAAATTATGGATTCATTTTATTAATTTAGTCTTCCGAGATGGAAATTGTTAAAATGACTATTTTTGGTTATTATGTTTCTGAATGAAGTAACATAAAGAGTTTAAAAGATGAGAGTAAATTTTAAGTGAATGCCCTTGCAGACTGGTCATTGTGTATTTTAAAATGCTAGTTGCAAGAGGGTGTTTTCTTGAAAGAAAATTAAGAAAGTTTGAAGAAAGGTTTGTAAGGTTTATGAAGAAAATTAAGAAGGTTTGTAATTCTTTTTTTTTCTTTTTAAATTCTGAAGTATTTATTTAATGTTTATATGATCATATATATAATCTAGGTTATGCAAATTGCATATTTTTAAAATAATATCCTAAGTTTCACCGACTTATAATTTTAAATATCTCTTTACTGTAATTTATTAAATAAAATATATCAACTTGTTTAACTGCATAATAAAACAAAGATTCAATTCAATTTTTTCCTCATCTTTATAAAAAAACATATTCTGCTTAAAAAAAAAAAAAAAAAAAAAGACGATATTAATAAGTAAATAAATGATATACTAAGAAATTATATATTAATTATAAATAATATACTTACTATATTATTTATTATTAATAATAATATTTACATTTATTAATTATTTAATATGCCATGATAGCATAATTACATCAAATGAGTAAAAATTGCGTTGACTCAATTTAAAGAAATTTAAACATTTAAAGAATACCAATTACATTGCCATGTGGAATAAATTTAAATACCTGCAAACATCATTTTTGTAAAATGCTGCTGTAAACTGAAAATATGTATACACACTTGCACTGAAATTTAAAAATATGAAGTATGTTATATATTTTAGAAAAATATTTTGATTAAAAAAATATTTATATATTTAAGTATTTGGAAATTTTTTAAATTTCTTCCTTCTAGCTAATTTTTAATTTTTCGTTTCAATTTCTTATTATTATAAATTAACAATATATTCTAAACTCAATTATATATTATTTTAGCGGTGTATTGGTACATTCATTTTCGAAATTATTTTTTATGTTGGAATATTAAAACTTTCTATGAACTTCAGCATTCAAATATATTTATAAACTATCCATGGACTTACAGAGTAGTACACAGAAATGTTTAAAATATACAGGGTGCAAAGTCGAGAGCAGGCCTTTTTTTGCGCATTAATTGGTCTCAGATGTCCTCCAATAAGAAGATGTATTTACAAAAAAAAAAAAAAAAAAATAAATAAAAATAAGTAAGCAAAAAGTAAGTGCTCATATTTTTTAAAACATTTTGTAACTGAAACTATATATTTGCAACCAATAGTTGCGGAGATAAAGGTATTCTCGTGACTATGCTTTGCACCCTGTATTTAAAAAAAAAAATAGTATAAATGAATTTTTAATCTTAGTTAAAGCCAAGCAGCCGATATAAGATCACTGAAACCACATAGAAAAATGAGAAGGAAATTACAAGAAATTTAAATAACCTGGGGAGACTGATTCTGATTTATTGAAGCATTTATTTTTTATTTATTTATTTTTATTTTATTTAACTTCAGTCTAATCATAAATTTATTCCTATATTGTAAGTTGCAATTTTAATAATTTTGCCGGTGCGTAAAAACCACATGAAACTCAAATCAAAAGATACAAACAAGCAACGAGGAAATAAAAAATTAAGACATCATTTTGAACATTTTTTTTAAGGAAAAGCTTAGAACGGTAGGGAAAAAAAAACTCATCAGGGGTGACCTTTTTCGTCGTTGAGCACCAATGTACGATTTCGTTCGTTAGCAGCTATAATAGCAAATTGCTAGCGGGCACCCTATCGTACAAGAAATTAATTGAAGTTAAAAATGAAGAATAAATTGGAATAAATTATTTAGTTCAAGAAAGCAGAGAATCAAACAGAAAACAACCATGAAAAACAAACATTAATTATAAGATGACGCATTCGGAATCACAAGGATTAAAACAAGCAAAATAATTCAAGAGTTTAGTTGTACTACTCCGATTCAAAAAATTAGAATAATGAAAAGAAATATGGTCAAGGGAAATGAAAATCGAATTTATCAAATAAATAATCAACAATATCAAATATAAAGTACTATAATATGAATCTGCATATTTTGCAGATTATAAAAATGTAAACACATTACAATGAAATAGAAAATATATTTAAATCAGCTAACAACAAAAAATTCAAAATATTAGAATACTTTCTAACATGGTTCAAAAAATTAGAATAATGAAAATATATTGAACATAATTTAAACTCTAAGTATTTTTACTTGCTAATCAGTACTTTGTTGCATCACCCTTAGCTTCAATGACAGCTCTTAAACGTTTTGGCATGTTTTTAACTAAAGGTTCACAATCTTTTTTATCCAAATTCGCCCATATGCTCTTTATACTAGAAATAAGTTCTTTTTTGTCTCTAGGCGCAACTTCTTGAAGTCGTTTCTTCATAATTCCCCACAAATTCTCGATAGGATTTACTACTCCGATTCAAAAAATTAGAATAATGTAAAAAAGAATGAGTTTGATGTTGCTAACGCGTCAATTTGCATACTGCGTCCAGGAAAAAATATATTAAAAGTATCTAATTATCTTCAGAGCATTTGTAAATATAACATAAATATTTATTTTTATCTGATATAGTAATAATTAACTATTTAAAAAATATTAGAATAATTCAAAGAAATAGAATACCTCGATAGCATGGTTCAAAAAATTAGAATATTCAAATTTTTCTTATAAGTTGAGAGAACGGCTGCGGGATTAACATCTGTGGGACTATAAAATGTGCTCCGTTGAAAATGAAAAGTCGTTTGGCATTTGATTGTAGCGTAGTATTTGCTTAATATGGGACGAAAGAGCGATTTATCTGAGGCTGTGAAATATCGTATTGTGTACTTGCACGAAATAGGAAAAACACAACTTTTTATAGCAAAAGAAGTGAAATGCTCTCAAGCAAGTGTGAGTAGAGTTTTGAGAGAATATTCTAATAATAAGTGTTTTCAAAATAAACACTTTAAAAGTGGTCGAAAGCCAGTAACTTCAAGAAGAGATGAAAGGCAATTGAAAAAGATTGTGAAGAAACATCGTTTTCGGAGTGTGAGATATGTGCATAGAAAATGGAAAGAAATGGGTATAAATGTCTCCAAATCTACAACACTACGACGACTTCGCAAATTAGGTTTTAGATCACGTGTGCCTAAGATAAAGCCATTCTTATCATCTAAGCAAAGGGCTGCTAGAGTTAAATGGTGTAAACAAAGGCTATTTTGGGATCACGACGATTGGAAAAAGATACTTTTCAGCGATGAAAGTGTGTTTTGTGTGTCTCACGGAAATCAAGGTATACGTGTCTGGAGACTCAAACATGAAGCTTATAAGAAAGAATGTTTAAAACGTTCGTTTAAATTTGCGACCTCTGTTATGGTATGGGGCTGCATGACTGCTGAAGGCCCAGGCAGGTTGTGTATTGTTTCCACAACAGTCAATTCAGAAGTCTATCAAGAAATTCTTGAACATTTCATGATTCCTTCAGCTGAAGATTTATGTGATGACGATTTCTTGTTTCAGCAAGATTCAGCTTCTCCCCACACTTCCAAATCAACAACTAAATGGCTCAAAGAGAAGGACATACCTGTACTCCCTTGGCCTGCAAACTCACCCGATCTAAATCCTATCGAGAATTTGTGGGGAATTATGAAGAAACGACTTCAAGAAGTTGCACCTAGAGACAAAAAAGAACTTATTTCTAGTATAAAGAGCATATGGGCGAATTTGGATAAAAAAGATTGTGAACCTTTAGTTTAAAACATGCCAAAACGTTTAAGAGCTGTCATTAAAGCTAAGGGTGATGCAACAAAGTACTGATTAGCAAGTAAAAATACTTAGAGTTTAAATTATGTTCAATATATTTTCATTATTCTAATTTTTTGAACCATGTTAGAAAGTATTCTAATATTTTGAATTTTCTGTTGTTAGCTGATTTAAATATATTTTCTATTTCATTGTAATGTGTTTACATTTTTATAATCTGCAAAATATGCAGATTCATATTATAGTACTTTATATTTGATATTGTTGATTATTTATTTGATAAATTCGATTTTCATTTCCCTTGACCATATTTCTTTTCATTATTCTAATTTTTTGAATCGGAGTAGTACATAGCAGATGAAGAATAATGATACAACACAGCAATGGGGATATAAATTACTTTTTTTTTTATTCAAATAATGTTTGAGTAAATTTAACATACTTACTATTCCTTTAATTTCAACGTATATGTATGAAAAATTCCATATTTTATGACAGTAATTCCCAAAAAGTGTCATAGCATCTCTATATCCCTTAAAAAATTCCTTAAATTTTTGCATTTTTAAAAAATTTCTTTTTTCCCCTAATCTGAAGATAATGACGTTATAGTATTAATTACGAAACTTTGAATAAACACCATAAAATGCAAGAACTCGCGACTGCTACAAACAAAGCACGGCTGCTATAAACAAAGCGGCAACGCATTCAACACACTCAACGTGCTTGTTTGCAGTTCTCGCGCCTACATTGTTCGCCTGATGAAGGGTTGTGTCTTCTTTTGACGCGAAACAGTTGGTGCGAGTTCTTGCATTTCATTGTGTTTATTCAAAGTTTTTTAATTAATACTATAACTTCATTATCTTCAGATTAGGGGGAAAAAAGAAATTTTTTAAAAATGCAAAGATTTAAGAAATTTTTTAAGGGATAAAAAGACGTTATGACACTTTTTGGGAAAAACTGTCATAGAATATAGAATTTTTCATGCATATACGTTAAAATTAAAGGAATAGCAAGTATGTTAAAATTTCTCAAACATTATTTGAATTGAAAAAAAAAAAAAAAAAGTAATTCATATCCCTGTTCATGTGTTGTATCATTATTCGTCATCAGCTATGTACATTTTACTTCTAAACGCCCGTACTGAGGTGATTTTTTATAATGACGTCACATTTTTTTTTTTTTTTTTTTGACTACACTATTTTAGAACGTTTACAGTACGTTTTCTAGAACGTTCTGAAAATGTGTATAACGTTTTGAAAACGTTCTAGAAACGTTTAGAACGTTCTGAGACCGTATACGTAGAACATTCTCAGAACGTTTCTATAACACCGATGGTGATTGCTACACGTTCATTGAACGTTCTCTGAACCGTACTATTGTACGTCTTCAAGATGGACAAATAGACGTCTATAACACGTTCAAAGTGAACGTTCTTAGAACGTGTTTGCAGAACAATTTTTGAACGTTCAGAGTCCGTTTCTGTGCTGCTTGTGTATATTCAATAGAAGAAAGTATTGGATTCGTAAAAATTTTCGACCTCGGGTTTTTGATGGATTTACACGTTTTGAGAGCTGTAGAACACAATTTGACCATTTTTAGAAAATGTCTGTCTGTCAGTCTGTCTGATATGTGTGTGTGTGTGACAAAATATTGTGGCAACTGTATCTCAGGAACTACTGCACAGAATTTCATACAAATTGGTATGTAGTTGCACCTTGACAAAAATTAGTGCCTATCAACTTTTGGTAAAAATTCTCTTACAGTTTGCGTTGCCATCCTGCATTTTCTAAATTTTTAACATGGTAATATAGGACAAAATTTTGTATAAATGTGCATAAAGAGAATTATTTTTTAGTAATCATTATGAAATTTACAAGAATTATTTATAATAGAGATTGTCAACTGGGAAAATTTTTTTGTATGTGTAAGAGCCTCGCCACCCCCCCTGGGGGGGGAGTCCCCCCTCGAGGGGAGTAAATTTTCAAGATGGGTATCATTCGAAAGCTCTCGTAAATACATTTAAAACGAATGGTTGAACTATAAATCTGTGATAATTTAAAACAAAGTTATCGATTTTTTTTTTATACTTTTAACGAAAAAAAACTTTTTTTTTTTTTTTTTTTTTTTTGTTAATGAAATTTAACTAAACTTGGTATTTAGTTGGCCCCTGACATAAACTGGTGCTGATTAGATTTGGGGATCAATCGCTCAACAGGTGGCGCTTTTATCGTAATTTTTCTAAATTTTTAACATGGCAGTATAGGACGAAATTTCGTATAAAATGTGCATAATGAGAATTATTCTTAACCTGTGATTGTAAAATTAATATGCATTATTGATAATAGTAGTAGTTAATTTGGAAAAAAAAAATTGTGCATGTGGGGGCATCGTCCCCCCCCCCCCCCCCCCAAAAAAAAAAAAAAAAATGGAAAAAAATAGCCTTTTTTTTTTTTTTTTTTTTTTTTAAATATTGTTACTGAGTTAATTTGTATAGGAAAATATAGTAGAAAGTCTTGTGGTGGCCAGAACATACTAGTTTCTATTTGTCATATTTTGGCCTTCATTGCCTATTGATATTACGGGAGGTTTCATGTAAAAGCTTACATTTTCCATTTAATATTTATAAATTGAACTACATTACAGTTTGTTAAATAAAATATATATTCAAGCAAGAATTCTTATGATTTTTATATATTTCTGACAGATTTGAAATATTTCAATTGTGTTTTATCAGTTTGCATTATTTCATGAATTCATGATCTTCAAAATGCTAAAAATTCTACAAATGTTTAAGAAAAGACTTAATATTTTTGGAAGTTCAATAGAGCCTACTTAAAAGATGCTGGGGATGGGTTTTGTAATATCTTTAAAAGAAAACGATAAAAAAAAAAAAAAAAAAAAAAAAAAAAAATTATACAGACACGACATTATTTCATTATTTAAAACATGAAAATCTGACATTGACAGATTTTAATTTAGTGCCAGAGGCCTACTGCTAAACTTGTTAATATCGACAAATACTTCTTTAGTTAATTCGTGACGATCTAAATTCCATGATAAAGTTTTCATTAAATCAAACCAATGTGTTTCAGCTGCAGATATTGTAACAAATAACGTTGGAAGTCCAAACTGTCTTATAGCCGCAAAACAACGTTTTTTCTCTTTTTCCCAATGAGGGGGAGGTGTGCCTTGGGGGGGACTCATGTCAAAGGTGTGCCTTGGGGGGGGGGACTCATGTCAAAGTTGGTCCTGGGGGGAGACTCATGTCAAAGTTGTGCCTTGGGGGTGGGACTCATGTCAAAGTTGGGCCTTGGGGGGACTCATGTCAAAGTTGTGCCTTGGGGGGACTCATGTCAAAGTTCTTCGGGGGGACTCATGTCAAAGTTGGGCCTTATGGGTACTCATGTCAAAGTTGTACCTTGGGGGGGACTCATGTCAATGTTGTGCCTGGGGGGGGACTCATGTCAAAGTTGGGCCTTGGGGGGACTTCATTCAATAAATCCCCATTCAATAAACCGACTGAAATAGGCCCTTAGCACTATTAAGAGTGACGTATAAAAATTCGACAACTGTACCGACTGAAATAGGCCTCTAGCACTAAAAAAAATCATACTTTTTTTTTTTTTTTCAAATTTTTACAGTCATGCACTTTTTAATTTTTTTTCTCAGAAACTAATTAATAAATTTCAAAATCCATCCCTAATTCTTTTAAGTAAGTTGTATTATACATCCAAAAATATTATTTCGTCGTTTCTTAAATATCTGTAGAAGTTTTATCATTTTGAAAATCATGGATTCGAAAAAAAATGTAAATTGAGAAAAGGCAATTTAAAGATTTCAAACCTGTAAAACATGTATCACATTTCATGTTCTTAGAAGATTTAGAAGGGCGAATGAAGTGTTAGAGCAATAAATGCGCGTAACAGATTATAGAATATTTATTGAAATTTATTTTTTCCGACTGAGTGAAAATAATGCCTGGACCGGGACTCGAACCCCGGATCTTTGACTTACAAGGTCAAGGCTCTACCAATTGAGCTATCCAGGCCGACATCCTGGTCAGCATTACTCACTCAGAAAACCTTTTTTGGCAGATACA
Organism: Salticus scenicus; assembly: GCA_963930645.1. Taxonomy (NCBI): domain Eukaryota; kingdom Metazoa; phylum Arthropoda; class Arachnida; order Araneae; family Salticidae; genus Salticus; species Salticus scenicus. Next base: position 15,432,468 of record OZ005660.1, read on the forward strand.
ATCTGGTCTATCATTTAGATAGCTCAACAGAAATAAGCCGCAGGAAATGGAAAACACCATTAAACAATGGGAGAATGAAATACAATTTTTAATAAAATCACACAATCAACTGTGGAAGAAAATCATATTTATTGAAATTTAATTTTTCCGACTGAGTGAAAATAATGCCTGGACCGGGACTCGAACCCCGGATCTTTGACTTACAAGGTCAAGGCTCTACCAATTGAGCTATCCAGGCCGACATCCCGGTCAGCATTACTCACTCAGAAAACCTTTTTTGGCAGAAACAATCTGGTCTATCATTTAGATAGCTCAACAGAAATAAGCCGCAGGAAATGGAAAACACCATTAAACAATGGGAGAATGAAATACAATTTTTAATAAAATCACACATGTGTGATTTTATGTGCGGACTTAGTTCAGTGAAATAATAAAACTAAATAATAATTAAAAAAAAAATGGCATTTGTCTGATTAGATTATTTTATAGAAAAAATTATTTTTAAAAGTTGCATTTACAGTCCTCGCAAGCATTATTTTAAACCAGAAATAGTTTAAAGGTATAAACAAAATATGAACTTTTTCATAAATTGATTGAAAAACGCAAATAATAAAAAGTATAATCAAAAGAGATACTAACAGTTTTAACAAAAAAATTACGCCAAAATAGATAAATAATAATAATAATAAAATAAAAGGGATCTCGTCAACATAGCTGCAAAAATTTAAAAGTCGCCCATAGGGGTCCTTTATTAAAGCTTTCTTGTCCGGGAAAATATGAAAACTGGGTCGTCAAACATGAATTTTATTATGAAACTTTTCTTTGAATGATTTGGTTTAACTATCATTAGCGTTTTATCCCACAAAAACTAATAATTTGGCTTCTGGTGAATTAAAATTTTGATTGGATAGTGTAATTGGTATAAGACTTATAAGTTTCAAATTTTAAAGGTAAATATTAATAAAAAGAATTTTCATTCGCCAAACAACCTATAAAACTACAATTAATCATAACTTTTGAAGTCGGCGCAAAATTAAAAAATCTGGAGTGACTCCACTCGACTTTCCGAACATTGAGTAATTAACAGTTTTGTAGATAAAGTAAAGAAAGAGTAGTTGTTAAACAAACAAAAGAGAGAAAACCATAATAGAGCGTTTGAGTATTTTTCTCCATCTATTACACGTTGTTTTATTTAACGCTACTGAACTTTGAGCCCATAGATCATAATGACAAAGAAATTTTCGTTGTGTCCCTGTAAAAACCTATAAATGTTAGATTCACCAAAATGCTTATAGTTAGTGCAACAGTGATTTATAATACTCATATAAATTTTCAGCTGAATTCAATAAGGCGTTTAGATGCTATCGTACTTTTAAAAATTTAGTCCCATAGGCCATAATGATAAAGAATTTTTCTTTGTGTCCCTGTAAAAAAACTGTAAGTGCTAGATTCACCAAAATCTATACAGTTAGTTCAACTGTGATCTATAAAATGTGTAAAATTTTTTTGCTCGGATTAATAAGGCGTTTAGACACTATCACATTTTTAAAAAATTGGCCCCATAGGCATAATGATAAAGAATTTTTCTTTGTGTCCCTGTAAAAAAACTATAAGTGCTAGATTCTCCAAAATCTATACAGATTGAGTATTTGTGATCTATAATATGTGTATAAAACTTTTGCTCAATTGAATGAGGCGTTTAGATGCTATCGCACTTTTAAGATTTTGCTCCCATAGGCCATAATGATAAAGAATTTTTCTTTGTGTCCCTGTAAAAAAACTATAAGTGCTAGATTCACCAAAATCTATAGGGTTCGTACTATGGTGACTTACAATATGCGTACCAACTTTCAGGTTAATCGAACGAAGCGTTTAGACGCTAGCGTGTTCACCCACAGACATACACACATACACACATACACACATACACACACACATACATACATCATCGTAAAAATAGTGAAAACGGACTCAGGGGACCTCAAAACGTATAGAAACATCAAAATCTCGAATTCGGATTTTTGACATGATTACAATACTTTCCTCACTATAGTGTTCGGAAAGTAAAAAGGGGACTAATGTGCAAGTTGTACCTGTCGGGACTAAAGTGAAAGTTGTACCTCAAGGGACTAATGCGAAAGTTGTACCTTACGGGAGTAATGTGCAAGTTGCTCCGAACGAACAAACTATTTCTTTCATTAAAACATTAAATCATTAAATTCATTTTTTTACTTATTTTATTTCATATTATTTCACGCGCACTTTTTATTTCCTAATTCAAAATTATTAAAAAAAGCTTTCTCGATATCGCTTGTACCGATACTGATTATTATTAATTTTCTTTTCTTTTTCTTTCAATAATATATATATATATATATATATATATATATATATATATATATAAAGATTTTGATGAAATTCTGGCAAAAGCAGAATTTAGTTTAGGACGGAGGACTATTAGTTTTTTTTATTTTTTTTATTTTTTCAAATTATAACATCGCTTTCAAATTATTCAATTATATTTTCGATAAATTTTAGATTTCGACAAATGTCCAACTATCGAAAACGACAACGCAAAAATCCCAGATTGAGACTAATAGGCCCTCAGTCCTAATAAAAAAAAGAAACTGCGAAAATTTCGCATGGGTTTGCTAGTAATAAAATATTATCAGAACAATAACTGATTCTTACTACTATAGTATGAATGTATAATCAGAAATGTTTGACTATTTTATAGTTATTTTATGAATAAAACTATATTTACATATATATTTTCTGTTTTAAATCCTCACGAGTTCCTGGATAAAGAATCACAATATGTATATGGTTCATGCATTTATATAACGCGGCCCACCAGAGTTTTGGGTTGGACAGGCCTGTTCTAGACAACCGGGTACTTCCATTAAGTTGATGGTCTAGGACAGATAAATATTAAATAGAACTGTACTGCGTGGGGAAGAATGAAATCTGTGTCGTGAAACATGAATTTTATTTTCTTTGAAAGAACCCTCTTCACTCACCGCCGCCGGAAGACCGAGCCAATGTTATTCTATGGGAAATTTTTCTTTACAAATAACTTGTTAACTAATGCATATTTTCAAATTCTGTTTTCACATTCTAAAAATTCCCAGCTGTTAAATTGACGGGCCTTTTTTAAAAAATTATTTTTTTAATATTTTACATTTTATTTTAAAGCTGCAAAATACGAATTTTCAATATGTGAAATTTTTTCATTTTGCAATTTCAAAATAAAATATTAAAAATTAAAAAAAAAAAAAAAAAAAGAAATACATTTTTAAAAAAGGTCCGTCAATTTAACATTTGGGAATTTTCTGAATGTGAAAACAGAATTTAAAAATATGTATTAGTTATTAAGTTATTTGTAAAGAAAATTTCTCCAAAGAATAACATTGGCTCGGGCTTCCGGCGACGGTGAGTGAAGAGGACCGTTAACTATCATTAACGTTTCATACCAAAGCATTAATTTGGTTCTAATAATAATTTGGCCTTTGATGAATTAGAATTTAAATTGTGTGTGGAAATTGGTATAAGGTTTATAGCAATAGCTTTAGTACGGAACCCCTTGGCGAAATTTTAAATTTAATATGGAAGTAACTCGGGCATTTATCGACAAGGTCTTTACTTACGCGTGTGTGATACTCATTTTAATTTTTAATTCATCACCAAAATGGGAAAAGAGAAAATTAAAGGACGCCAAGAGGGTTCTATACTAAAGCTGAACCAATTTATGAGTTTCAAATTTTAAAGCTAAATAAGAAAGGAAATAAAATGTGTCCATTTTTCCCGAGTTTGCTAGTTTTAATGAATTTACTAATAAAACTTATTTTTAATAAAGTATAATGAAATTGAAAATCTTTAAAATTACAAAATATTTTTTCTTCGTTTTAACCCGTTAACGTTCACTAATTAATTTATTTTAAAAATTACTAAACTAATTTAAAAAATGGCTTTTAGACATGTAGCTGATCATAAATATTTAAAAAGTAAAAAAAAAAAATATCATTGTTCCTTTTCGAAAATTTTTGGTTTTAAACATCTATAAGTTAACCTTACTAAATTCAAATAATATTTAATTTAATAAGTAAAACACTTTGTAAGTAAACATTACAGACTACAAAAACTCATCAAAGTTGTTTCAGGTGAAAATAATAGTCCAGCTCTTCATTAAATGATAAAAACTAGACATGAGTGCATCACCAAACTAGCAATTCGCACCCGCGCACACTAAGAAACGTCAAGTGACTTATGCATTTAGCTTCCTTTGAAGCATTATTTGTTAAATTTTGGAATAGTGCTGTTATCTACAGAACAGAAAAGGGACAAAAGTTTAACCCTACAAGGCTCAATATTTTTTAGTGCGCGACAAAAATATATAGGTTCTAATTAGTGATCAGAAGATAGGGAAAACTTATAAAAATAAAAATAAAACCATATTTTATGGAAAAATCAACTTTTTAGCTCAACGTACCGTATGTGGAACATACATAAAAATATGATTTACTAATACGTTTACTATTGTAATATAAAAAAAAAAAAAAAAACTTACCTCTGCACTTCGTTATAACACACTTCGTTATAACACACAGTACTTTTTTTTTTTTTTTTCCGAGTCAAAACTGTTCAATAACTATTCATTTTTTTATTTTTGAATTCAGACAAACGACTAACGTATCACTTTCATTCAAATTTCACACTGAGTGCACTATAACAAAAAAAGGAACGACCTCTTTAGGTAAAGATTCGTATTACTACATTGCTAAATGTCAGTAGCAAGATGTCAAGAAATGTTGCTACTAATAGTTTTATAGCTATAAGAATGATTAAAGTCGGTGTTCCACATATGGAACTGGGTGTCTTGTAGGGTTAATACCTGATTAAATCAAGGAAGAAATAATAAAAAAATCTGCTGCATAAAAATTGTTAAATTATGTCAAATGTTTGGTTTCGCTCCGAAACCAATGGTCGTTAAAGGGTTAATAGGGTTTGATTTTCATGGCCACTATTAAGCTTTTATTATTTGAAATGGAGGCGAAATCTGTTAAATATATTATCGAAAATACAGCGTCATGCTAGATTACATTTCTTAAAAAAAAATTAGTGATATTTACTGTTAATCAACTGCCTCTTTTTTTAGCGGTAGCGCATAAATAGCGTTACACAATTCAAGTACTTAATAATATAAAATTATACTTTTAAAAAATTAAAGAACACGCTTTTATTGAAATGTGATCTAAAAAGCACAAAATATCTATCTTTATAGTATTAAAATGCAGGGTAAGAGAAAATCGTGTGAGTGACACACCATAATATTTACACATTTTTTAATATTTAACAAAAAAGAAATTTAATTGATTAATTGTTGCCACTCGACGTTATACAAATACGGCCAAATCCTGTACCACATACGATAGAGTTACATATATAGAGATTTTTTTGTTTTCCCCTAGAACCTTCCCGTGATAGGATAGGAGCCTGGAAACACTTTTTTGTAGTATTGTCGTTGACCATGAAGTCGCGTGCAAAATTTCAGGTCCATCAAACGACCAGAAGTGGCCGAAAATTAAATTACAAGATTCCGTTACATACATTAATAGTTACATCATATCAAGTTAATGAAAGCATGTTGATAATAACATAATGAAGGAATGAGCAATAAATAATTTAGAATTAAACAAAAACCATTTTTAAAAAATCTCCCCTGACTGGGCTCGAACGTTAAACCTTTAAGTTCGTAGCCCGGAGCTTTACCTCACAGCCACAGCGTTCACGTAGGGAAAGTCTTCAGAATACTGATATTTTGTTTGCTCCCAGAGCGGTTACAAACATACATACAAACATACATACAGGTGAAGCTAATAAAAGCGTGTTAATAAAATATATTATTTATTCATAAGCATGAAAATCTTCACCTACCATTACATTTCATTTTTTTTTAAGTAACATCATATGGCAATATAATCCAATCTGCAAATAAAATGATTTATCTTATTAATACGGTGGTATGCACTACAAATGAATGAGAGCAATATTGATCTTTTTATAATTTTAATCTAAGAGGAGATGTGTAAAGTCTGTTAAATTCAGAATACAATTAACTTACATCCTAAATCTTAAAAACAGTGATGCCAGATGGTCGAAAATTATTTCCCCAAACAGGTCTTCAAATTTCTCCAAATCAGGGGTTTTTTTCAAAAAAATCCCCATTTTGATTTCTACTAAAAAGGGAAAATAATTTTTTTTTCAAAGAGAAAATATCAAGCAGGTGTAGAAGTTAAAAATCGAACATTGTGAACTGAATACAACTTATTATTATTATTAAGAACAGATAAATTAATATAAAATAAGCCTATAATATATTGTATATGTGTAAAATTATTGAGAAATTGTAATATGTAATTTTAGTATAATTTTTAATAAGTCTCAAATTTTGCGATGTTCCACTCTAAACTCGAAATATCCCTACACTGACGATAAAAGTCCCTACTTTGATGAATAATCATGAAAAATTAGAAACAACATAATCCATGCGTAATTCCTTGAAATTTCTTACAAAATTACCAAAAAGTCTCTATGAATTTAAATTTTGTCCCTACATCATGAATATAGCTATTGAAAGTCCCTAGTCGTAGGGATAAATCATTACGTTGCCAACATTGACAGAAAGTTGAACTCCCCAGATTTTTCGCCAAAACTTTTAGAATTCCCCAAAAAAGTCCCCACAAACATTTGATCCCCAAAACTGTCCCCATAAGCCTTAAATCTCCTCAAAATCAGGACAAAATCCCCAATCTGGCATCACTGCTTAAAAACAAAGCATGTTCTTTAATAAATGTACTAATTTAAAATCTAAATTAAAAGTCTAAATAAACAATCAGTTGAATAATATTATAATTGTCCTTTAACGTAAATAAAATTTAGACAAACGGTCTCTAAATGTCTTTTTAAAATAAACAAAGAACACTCAATTTATCTATAAGAGGTCATTATTTCCCTTAATTTACTTTGTAATGTAAACAGATGATTAATTGTTTTCTTTATGTTTATTGTGTGACGAGAGATGAGATTATTCTAATATTTATATTAACAAAACCTTTTATTGACATTTTGAAAGTAGTATAAGAAAAATAATCTGGTGTGTCACTCACACGACTTTCTCTTACCCTGAAATTTAATACTACAAATACAGGTTGGAGATTAAGAGGTAAGATAACGAGTACTGTTATGCGAACCTATGTTAAACAATCCAAATTACGCTTCGGGAGAGTTTTATGTGATAATTAGTTCTGTGTGAGGGGGGGGGGCTACCGCCTCCCTCAACCCCCCGTTTTATTAATGCACCTACATTTATACAGAATTAATTCTGTTATTAAAATTAAAAGTTTACTTAAGGTATCTGCCTACTTACGGAGCACTTTTTTCTAAAAAAGCAGACTATGCATTAAGTAATTATATTTTTTTTAGTTGTAAACGGACATAGAATGATGAAAAATGGTACATTTTAAGCAAATATTTCTTTATTTTTCAAAAAAATAGGTGATTTTGTGTAAAAAATGAGCAAAATTTCACGTTTACGCCAAACCTCATATACTCAATAAAAATTAATTTAATTCAATATCCATTGAAATACATAATGATATGACCTTTAACTGTGCATTGAACTAAAAGTTAAGAGATATTCTTAAAACTGACTGAAATATGGTAGCTAACAGAGAAAAATACAGAATTTTCCGAAAAAAAAATCTGTTTTTTAGAAAATAAACTCATGTAAAATCTTCAAAATAGTACATAACTTAGCTGTGAAAAAATTTCATAGAAATAACTTGAAAATTTTTGGAGAAATCGGGTTTATCGCATACACAAAAATCGAAAAATATAGTTTTTCATAAAACGCATTTAAAGATTTTACTTAATGTGTAATTATTTGTTGGGAAAAATAAATAAATACATGGGGTATAATAATAATAAAAACCTGAATGATTTAAATTGAAAACAAATGTGAAATCAAGCCTAATTACCAATGTTTACCTATCACCAGCTTTTTAAACTGGCGAGATAGAGCACTTCCTGTCTTAAAGATTCTCACTTCCGGTTTACTTAATTTTCTATAACTTCGGTTCTAACTAGTGTACAAACAAATGTAAAGGTGTTTTAGAAAGCTAAAAGTCTATTCTTTAAAATCAAATAAAAAAACAGAAAATCGATTTTTTTGTCAAAAATGGTCATTTTAAAGTAGGCAGATACCTTAAAGTTATACAGACAATTTTCACGCGCACAAATTCCTTGAAACTTATCAATCTTGATCAAACTTTTCCAGCAACAAACGTATATTAACTTCAAAATACAACATTCGGATCTCCTAAAATTATTCGTTTTTAAGTCACTCTAAGAGACACAGACAAAGATCAAACATTAAAAAACTTGACTACGGTAATCAGGAAGCCTCAAAACGTGTAAATATACAAAAAACAAGCGATGAATAGTTAGCTCAAAACATACATTATTTACCATATCTCTATGGGGAATTTATTTCAATTCCCGAACAGCTTTCCTGGAAATGGTAAAATAATATTAGTAAAGCGCATCCACTAACAACAGAAAAGAATGTTATCGCTTAAATATTTGCAGCCCTGTATATCTTTCGAAGATTATACACAGACCACATGGTGCATCTAAACATAATCCTACAGTAATCATACATGGCCCAGACTGAAATATACTTCCATCAATTTGCAACGATTGTCGCACTTTTATCTAGTTCTTTTGTGTAGCCCTGTAAACGAACAGTCAATGATTTCCCTACCCAATTCTACATGGAACATGTTTTTAAGCATATAAAATATATATATTCATTTCATTTGGTTTAGGACAGTCTATAGATGTTAAACTCAAATTACCCGAAATTTCCCCCATAGACGTAATGTATTTGAACACTTTTGAGTGTCACTGTACAAGAACCATCTGCTTCATCTCAACGAAAAGCTTACTGTAGCATCCGTATGTGATACACATTTAGAATACTGAGTTTAGAATTTCTGCTACTATTTGTTCTTGAGATATGCTGATAACACGCACACAGACAAACAGACACACACACAGACCATTCGCTGAAAATATGATTTTCTTATTCAGGGGACCTCAGAACATGTAAATATAACAAAAACTCACTTACGAAAATTTGACCCTAGAACAATACTTTCTCTACCTTGTGCGTAAGAGAAAGTAAAAAATATATATAGTAATACAATAATATCAGTGCAAATTTTTTTTTAAATTTAAAGATGATTTAACTTCAGTATTAAAACAATTATTCGGATCATAAGCGAAAACTACACAAATCAAATCAAAAAAGAATTAAAGAAAAATCGAAATGAATATTGGAATATATATATATATATATATATATATCGTAGATAATACCGGACGCTGTATTATTCGAATTACGAGAAAAATGAAGCTTTTTAAGCATGTAATACGCGGATTCTAGGCAAGATATTACGGTAGTTTTAAATTTAACAGTAGAAATGCAGAGATATGTGGACAAAACTTATTCAATTTATTATGTGTTCTTCATGTATATTAACTATTATAAACTGCAAATATTATAATTAATTAATTTGATTTCAAGAAACTGTAGACTGAAGTAATACACATCTTTCCTATTTTGCATGGACGACCTTCGAAAAGTCAAAAAATATTTTGAGAAATGCACAAATACGGTTGGTGAGTATGTACAGAAATGTTATGAATAACAAATAAAAATTAAATTTCTCGATTATTTAAAGTAATTATCAATATTGTAGTATATGACTTTGTATTTACGATCAGATAATAGTAGTTTTGTATACATGTATTAGTTTTCTAAAATCAAACTAAAGCCTGATTTTTTTTCTTTGTGTGTGTGTGTGTGTGTGCAAAACTTTTAAACAAAGTGCAGGATTTGTTCGTTATTAAATAATTAACAGAATTTTACATTAATTTATCATCAAAATAAATATTAACCTGATATTAACTCAATTTTCCTCAAAAATATGTTTTTGATAGGAAATATTTAAATAATTTTAGAAGAGAAAACTAAATAAGTGAAACCTGTCATAATTATGTATTTAAATAATCTGGTGTGTCACTCACACGACTTTCTCTTACCCTGAAATTTAATGCTATAAATACAGGTTGGAGATTAAGAGGTAAGATAACGACGTTATGTAAACCTATGTTAAACAATTCAAATTAGGCTTCGGGAGAGTTTTATATGATAATTAGTTCTGTGTGAGGGGGCCTACCGCCCCCTTCAATCCCCCGTTTGATTAATGCATCTACATTTATATAGAATTTAATTCGGTTATTAAAAAAATAATTCTGTTTTTAAAAAATAATTTACTAAAATTATTATTTAAAATATATATATATATCTTTTATGATAATGCAAACGATTTCCATATTAGAGAAGTAATATAACACCAAATATTAAAAAAAAAAGTCCATTTTATTCTCAATATTTAAAAAAAAGAAAAAAAAAATACGATTTTTTTTTCGTTAAAAGTAAAAAAAAAAATTGAAAACTTTGTTTTAAATTATCGCAGATCGATGGTTCAACCATTCGTTTAAAGGTATTGGCGAGCTCTTTTGAAATATACCCATCACGAAAATTTACTCCCCTCGAGGGGGAACCCCCCCCCCTCCCCCAGGGGTCGAGGCGAGGCTCCTACATGCACAATTTTTTTTTCCCCAGTTGACTATCGCTATTACAAAAAGTATATATTCGTTTTGTTCGGTTTAGTGCAGTCTATAGACGTTAAACTCTACTTACCTTCAATTTTCCCCATACACGTAATGTGTTAGAATTCTCTTGATTGTCCCTGTACACGAACCATTTGCTTGATCTTAACGAAAAGCTTACTGTAGCATCCCTATATGATACATATTTAGAATACCAAGTTTAGAATGTCTGCTACTATTTGTTCTTGAGATATGCTGATAACAGACAGACACACACACAGACATACACACAGACCATTTGCTAAAAACACGATTTTCGTATTCAGGGGACCTCAGAACATGTAAATATAACAAAAAGTCGCGTTCGAAAATTTGACCCCAAAACAATACTTTCTCTACATTATGGGTAAGAGAAAGTAAAAAAAAAAAAAAAAATTGTATTTAAAGATCTGAAAAGTAAAATAGATATTGCTAACACTCTAGATCTATTATTTTGAATATCAGTGCTAGAGTTAAGTTTAGTTTAGAGGTCATATTTTACAATATATGACAAAAATGTAAATGTTACTGCCTTATATAAAGATTCATTCCGCTCGTCCTAATAAAAAAAAATCTGGAGTGTCTCCACTCGACTTTCCGAACATTGAGTAATTAACAGTAGTTAAAGTAAAGAAAAAGGAGTTGTTAAACAAACAAAAGAGAGAAAACCATAATAGAGTGTTTGAGTATTTTTCTTCATATATTACACGATGTTTTGTTTAACGCTATTGACCTTTGAGACAATAGATCATAATGATAAAGAACATTTCGTTGTGTCCCTGTAAAAACCTATAAATGCTAGATTCACCAAAATGCTTATAGTTAGTGCAACAGTGATTTATAATATTCATATAAATTTTCAGCTCAATTGAATAAGGCGTTTAGATGCTATCGCACTTTTAAACATTTGGTCCCATACGCCATAATGATAAAGATTTTTTCTTTGTGTCTCTGTAAAAACCTTGTAAGTGCTAGATTCACCATAATCTATACAGTTGGTGCAACTGTGACCTATAACATGTGTAAAAAATTTTTGCTCAGATTAATAAGGCGTTTAGACGTTATCACACTTTTAAACATTTGGCCCCATAGGCCATAATGATAAAGAATTTTTCTTTGTGTCCCTGTAAAAAAACTGTAAGTGCTAGATTCACCAAAATCTATACAGTTGGTGCAAATGTGACCTATAACATGTGTACAAATTTTTTTGCTCAGATTAATAAGGTGTTTAGACGCTATTACACTTTTAAAAATTTGGCCCCATAGGCCATAATGATAAAGAATTTTTCTTTGTGTCCCTGTAAAAAAACTATAAGTGCTAGATTCTCCAAACTCTATACAGATTGAGTAACTGTGACCTATAATACGTGTATAATTTTTTTACTTAATTGAATAAGGCGTTTAGATGCTATCGCACTTTTAAGATTTTGGTCCCATAGGCCATTATGATAAAATTTTTCTTTGTGTCCCTGTAGAAAAACTATAAGTGCTAGATTCACCAAAATCTATAGGGTTCGTACTATGGTGACTTACAATATACGTACCAACTTTCAGCTTATTCGAACAAAGCGTTTAGACGCTAGCGTGTTCACTCACAGACATACACACAATACACACATACATACACTAAGCGACAAAAAAAAAAGCCGCACTTGGATATTTTCCTTTTCGCTTTCTACAACCGCCAAATTTATCGTTTAAAAAGCAAATTTTCGAACAGATTTTATTATGTTGTCCACCACATACACATTAGTACTCAGTCCAGTGTTAAAAACAAATTACAATAGTCAGGAAAATTGTAATTTTAGAAATTATTTCAAAAATGATAAGAATAAGGCAGTTAACGATGCCACAAAAAGTATTAATTTTTGAATGAAAATCAAAAAATATTTTAATACGTGAGATGGTAAAATAATTAAATGCTAACGAAATATTGGTAAAACGGTTTTTAGCAAGTTATAACGTTTTTTGGTCGTTTAAACTAGAAATTTGGTTTATGGCGGCCATGTTGCTCATCCAAGCGAGATGACCGTAAGTTAAAATGCCATTTCTTATAAAATCGGTTTGTATTACATTTAGAACATAAAAGAGATTCAGAAAAAGTGTTTAGCAGCATAATTTCTTTAACTACAGTACAGCAACTATTATACAAAGCAGGTTTAAATGACAGAAAATTTGAAAAAATTCCATTCTTAGTGAAGAAAATTAGGAAACCATGACCTCAGATGGCTAAAAAAATAAAAAAATGGTTAGGTAATTATTGGGCTGAACTGTTTCTCTTTGATGAGTCAAGTTTAACTTTATTCGAGCTAAAGAAAACACGTGGAACTGACAACGAAAATATGACCGACTTAATGAAAATCACACTTTTAAAACAGTGACACAATCTCCGTACATTATGGTACGGAGGTGCATAACTTTTCAAACAGTCAGACAAATTATTATGCTCAAGGGATCAATTAACTCGAAATAAAACACAATCTTCATAAAAGTGTTGCCTGACCGACTATTTTGGAGGTATCTTGGACATTTCCGTAAACAGCATTTTACGCTGAAAATGCACCTTACTACGCAGCGTCTGTGGTCAGTTTATTACTTCAAATTGTCAAAATTTCCTATCCATTCCAATGAGAACCTATAATTATGAAAGTAATTATATCTTTTTTCACTTTAAGTTGAATCCCACAAAAGATACAGTAAAATTTCTTCTTTACCAGACATGAGAATAGTCCTAATCGCGATCCTCTCGAAAATGTTTCGTCTATAAAAAAAAGCGGGGAAGAGGGGAGAGGATTCGAAATTTGCAGCCTATAACTCTGCCTGAACTAGAAAAAATTATTTGTGATATTTTGCACGTTGAAATTTCTGAGATTTATATTAAAACACTGTATAATACTATGCCATTGCGCATTAAAGCAGTAATTCCATATAAAAGTGTAATTAACCCAATGCAGAATACATATTTTTAATAAAAATTTGCTTAGATGTAACAAAAAAATAGTTTTATTTCATATATTAAAATATAACTTGTTTATTTCATTTAATAAATCATAACAGAGTACAAAGTGTATGGTTATTGCATTATGTTCAAAAAGAAAGTTTTATGCACATTTTTAAAAATTACTTCGTAGTGTGCAATAATGCAAATTATTAAATCGAAAATGTACATAGGTATCATTTCATCCCTTTGGTATTACGCAAATAAGAGAGTTTCATTTGTTTCAACCATTAATTTTAAAGTTATTACGAATAAAAAAGGTATAAGTCATTTTTTCTGCAGTGCGGCTTTTTTTTTGTCGCTTAGTGTACACACATACATACATATATCATCGCAAAAATAGTGAAAACGAACTCATTGGACCTCGAAACGTATAGAAACATCAAAATCTCAAATTCGGATTTTTGACATGATTACAATACTTTCCTCACTATAGTGTTCGGAAAGTAATAAATAAAAGACTAAAGATTTAAAATAAAAAACATGTACGCGACACAAATAGAAAAAAGAAATAGGGAAAAAAATGCACAATGCTTTTATAACCAAATTATAAGGTTCAAAACTTCAGAGAAAGTGATTGATGAACAAGCATTAAAGGGCAAAAAACTTCCGTAAACCCCGATGACAGTTAAAATATAGTTATTTAAATAATTTTGGAGTTCGTTTCATGAACATATGGAAGATTATGATAAATTACATTCGTAATCTATCAAAAGTAGAATGGTGGGGCATTATTTTAAAGAGCATTGCAGATGATGATTTTAAAAAAAACAAAAAAAGTCGACGAATTGTTTTTTACTTTCGGAACACTATAGTGAGAAAAGTATTGTAATCATGTCAAAAATCCGAATTTGAGATTTTGATATTTCTATACGTTTCAAGGTCCCCTGAGTCCGTTTTCACTATTTTGACGATGATGTATGTATGTGTGTGTGTATGTCTGTGAGTGAACACGCTAGCGTCTAAACGCTTTGTTCGAATAAGCTGAAAGTTGGTACGCATATTGTAAGTCACCATAGTACGAACCCTATAGATATTGGTGAATCTAGCACTTATAGTTTTTTAACAGGGACACAAAGAAACATTCTTTATCATTATGGCCTATGGGACCAAATTTTTAAAAGTGCGATAGCATCTAAACGCCTTATTCAATTGAGCTGAAAATTTATACGAATATTATAAATCACTGTTGCACTAACTATAAGCATTTTGGTGAATCTAGCATTTATAAGTTTTTACAGGGACACAACGAAAAATTCTTTATCATTATGATCTATGGGTTCATAGTTCAGTAGCGTTAAATAAAACATCGTGTAATATATGGAGAAAAATACTCAAACACTCTATTATGGTTTTCTCTCTTTTGTTTGTTTAACAACTCCTCTTTCCTTACTTTATATACAAAACCGTTAATGACTCAATGTTCGGAAAGTCGAGTGGAGTCACTCCAGATTTTTTTAAACTTTTTGTGAGACTTTAGCGGTTTAAAATAAGGAAACTAGCAGGATAGGGCACAAAACCTTTTTTCTATATTTTTCACTGATAAATGCAAACATTTTACATTACACAGAATAACAACAATGAATGTCTAAAGAAAATGCGTTTATTTACTTATTTATTTGTTTTTTAATGAAGAAAATCTATAACTTTGTTTCAAATCATCTCATATCCATAGTTCAACCATTCGTTTTAAAGGTACTGACGAGTTCTTTTGAAAGAAGTATTTTTTTCTTTCTTTTCTGGTTGATTATTATTATCATAAATAATAAATATTATCGTATTTAAAATTTCACATTGAAAGTTAAAAATAGTTCTGACAGTGCACATTTATATTAAATTTTGTTATATACTGCTACATTACAAATTATTAAAAAAAAAAAAAAAAAAAAAAAAGGGGGGGGAGACAGCGCCAATTGAGGTTTTGATCCTCAAGTGTAATCAGAACCAGTTTCGGTCAAAATTCAACTAAATACTAAGATTAGTTAATTTTCATTAATTGGTTCTTGAAATATAGCGTCCACAAAAATTTTGAAACACACAGACCGACAGACAAACGGATGTTCTAAGAATAGTTAAGTAGTGTTTCAGAAATCTTAAACCTCTAAATTGATCAAAAACCCAGGCATGAGAGTGCAGAAAATTAAAAAAAGAGGAAACACGCGTGTTCATAAAATTTATTTCAAATGAAAAATAATGCTCACAGGAAAAAACTATACAAAATATTTTTAAAGTGATAAATTAAACTAAATAACACATTAACACAATAAAACATGTGTTTAAAAAAAAAAAAAAAAAACCATTTGCTGGCAATCAACTTTTAATAACATTGACTGGTGGTGGAAAATGAGTAGTAAGTTTAAAATTAATATTGACATTTTTTTTGTGGATGGATAAATATTCAAAAATAAAAGGCTTCCCGCAGAATGTTTGATTAGCAATGGTTAGAGATGAAAAAGGGGGGGGGGGACAAAAAAAATTACATGAGTGAGAAATATCGAATAATTCTGTTCTTTTATATGTTATAGAATCTGATAAAGCATGCTTAAAATGAATATTGACATTTATATTTTGGATGGAAAAAGATTGAGAATCTAAAATTTTTCGTGGAGCGTTTGAACACTGATCATTATTGGAGTTTGATTTTAACAAAATAAAAAACCGCGAAATCAACAAAAATCACAAAAAAGCGGAAAATCGCGGATTCGCGGAAAATTCTCATGAATGAAAGCCAAAGGTATGATATTTTCTCGAATCAAATATTTTTTTCTGTAAATAAAACAAAGTAAAAATATCGCTGTATTCAATTTGAAAATCGTTACTTTCATACGCATTTATGAATTTATTATTATGAGTAAATGGATAGAATACATAGATATAATCTCCTATGGATGTGGTGAAAAAAAAATAAAGCAGATTTATTACATATATATATATAAAGCCTCCAAGTTTGTGATTTTAAAATTTTTAAGACAAAAAAAAAAAAAAAAAAATCAAGCTAAATAGTCCCTTTTTCTCCTAGATGGACTTCGTTTCGTGAAACTTTCACGAAAGAAAATAAATTCCTCACTTGATGAAATCTATTATCCTATAAAAAATAATAATAAATTATACTACATATAATGCAATATATGTATGCATAGTGCTAATCAAAGACACATAACACTGTAGAACTTAGTATATTAAAAAAAAATTAACATTTTTAACGAATTTATTTATTTTTACCTTTTAATCAAACTTTACTGTTAATGTTAATCTCTATGTATTTGGACTTTTTGAATTGTATTCAAATTCAAACAAACGTTAACACCATGTGTGTGTTGGTTAGAAGGAGGCCAGGTGAACGCCTGCTAGCGACCTGTCTGCGGCCTAGACACACATGGCCTACTCCTGGAGTTATGGTTTGGGGACCAATTTCGTATGACAGCAGGAGCACTCTCGTGGTTATCCCACGCACCCTGACTGCAAATTTGTACGTCAGTCTAGTGATACAACCTGTTGTGCTGCCATTCATGAACAGCATTCAAGGGGGTGTTTTGCAACAGGATAACGCTCACCCCCATACCACTGTTGTAACCCAACATGCTCTACAGAGTGTCGACATGTTGCCTTGGCCTGCTAGATCACCAGATCTTTCTCCAATCGAGCACGTATGGGACATCATTGGACGACAACTACAGCGTCATCCACAACCAGCATTAACCATCCCTGCATTGACCACCCAAGTGCAACAGGCATGGAACTCCATCCCACAAACTGATATCCGACACCTGTACGACACAATGCATGCACGTTTGCATGCTTGCATTCAAAATTCTGGCGGTTACACCGGTTACTAATGTACCAACATTTCACATTTGAAATGGGTCTTCTCGCCAATGGTTCTACCTGTGACCTTGAAACTTAAATATGTTACCTAGACAAATGTATTGCTGAAATTTCATTACTGTACAATAACTTTTTCTTGGTGTTGGGATTTTTTTATTTTCATCAGTGTATATGTATACATATAAATAATATTTTAAAACGTAGTGAAATCCGAACAAGAGCAACAGATACAAAGCAACTGAAACCATATAGACCAATAAGAATAAATTTTCATCAAATTAAATTTACCTTAGAATGCTGATGTTTAATCGTTGAAATAATTAATTTTTACTTATTGATCCCGAAACAAAAGAAACAAACGAGCAATGAGGAAAAAAACAAAACAAAAAGACAATTCAGTCGCTATTTAGACAAATTTTATGTAGGAGAAGCTCATAAAGGTGAAAAAAAAAAAAAAAACTCATCCGGGGAGACCCTTTTCTCCCTTGAGCACCAATGTGCGATCTCGTTACGCTAGTGGTTATAGTAACAAATTACTAACGGGTCCGCGATCGTACATTAAAAAAAATTGAAGTCAAATATGAAGAAGAAAGAAGTAATATATATATATATATATTTAATACGAGAATTCAGAGAATACAAAATAAATAAATAAATAAAGTAAAATAAACATTACTCTCTGGACTAGGCAGCTGCATTCACGTGAGTACATCAAGTCAGTGTTGCCAGATGGTCGACAGTCAATTTCCCCAAATTGGTTTAAAAATTTCCCCAAATCAGGGTTTTTTTGCAAAAAAATCCCCAACTCAATTTCTACTAAAAAAGTAAATTAAAAAAAAAAAAAAAAAATTTATAAATTTAAGCTCAAATTTCCCCCAAATGAAGCTCAATTTTGAAAAAAGTCCCATATATATATATAACTTTTTCACGCACTAGTTATAGAAAAATTTTAAACCTGCATAACGTACGTTAGTGCTGAGGATGTACGTTGGATTTACAAGATATCCTGAGGATCTCCTGGGAAGAAGGGATACCTTAAAAAAAAAAACCCTACATGCTAAAGAAAACTGTTAAAAGTCTCTACGTGCAGAGATTGTGAGCTTATCAGGTAGACAAATTTAAGACAAAATAGTTGAAAAATTCCCCAGATTTCTCCCCGAAAATTTCAAAAATCCCCTCGAAATTCTCCACGAAATTTCCTAATAATTTAATTAATTAATTAATTAATTTTTTATACGTTTTACTCCTTTTAGTACGGAGGACTATTAGTCTCAATCTACGGATTTTTATGATACCAGTTTTACGACAGTTGGATTTTTATCGAAATCGAAAATTTATCAAAAATATAATTGAATAATTTCAAAGCAATGTTATAATTTGGAAAAAAAAAAAAAAATCTGATAGTCCTAAATATTCTGTTAAATTATTAAAATATTTTATTTCAAGTGAAAAAATGTTTTTCAAATGAATAGTGCAACAAAAAATAATATTTATATTGCATTTTTTTTTTTTTTTTTTTTTTTTTTTTAATATTTCTTGTATAAAAAGGGGAAGCCTATTTTGCTAATACTTTTATCGGACACCTTTTCGTTAATATATAGGAATACTTCATATTCTATTTGTATTTTCAATGGTTTTTTCGTTTCAAACAGTGCTTGGTGAAATAAATTTTCTATTTTTAAAACTGTATATATATATATTTTTTTCTCTATAAAATTATCTACTCAGATAAAAATAGATCATTATGTGACTACTATTTCGTTTTTTTTTTTTTTTTCTTTTTGTAATATTTTATAATTTATTTAGAGTAGTGAAGAAATGCTAGGCAGTTAAATGTGATCTCATTGGCAATTTTTTTTTTTTTTTTTTTTTTTTTTTTAAATAACAACTTGACAGTAAAAATATAAAAAATAGTATTAAAAAAAATGAGTACAACATATATTAGCATTGTAAACTGTATTAGCATTTTATCAATGTGAATAATTTTTTTAAAATGATAATGACGCCAATTTTTGTGAGATGCATAATTAATTTTTTTTTTTTTTTTTTTTTTAATTTTTAATGTTAACTTGTTCACGTTTAAGTAAATGTATTTATTTTCCTGTCGAAATAAATGAGCTCGTAAATTTTTTGGCAACAATAAAATTATGGATAAAATTTAAATGGCTAATTTTAAGTGATTATTTTAATATTTTAATTAATAATAATAATAATAATAATAATAATAAAAACTTATCAAAAATCTGAAAATCGAACTGCGAGGTGCACGATGAACCCCTCGGGGGACACCTGTGAGTCGAATCACGTAATTGTCCAACAAATCTTGCTCACTTAATCTATATATATAAACGGCTAAGAGATTTCCCAGGGCTCTGTTTGTCTGTGTGTGGACGCAAGTTGCCACCTAATTTTCATATTTCAGTTAATTTAAAAAAATCTAATTGTTGGATCAATAAGCTGTTTAATCCGACGGATTCAGAAAAATCACCTCTTTCATTTGATACCTTATTTGTAACAAATTTTTGATTAGATTTTTAAAAAATTAATTAAAATACGAAAACAATAACATGAAAAAGCTTTAAAAATGGACATTTAAAATTTTAATTATCCCTCCCCCCTCCCCCACCACAAAAAAAAAAAAAAAAAAAAAAAAAAAAATTATAAAATATTAAATTTGCTCATGCATATGAAAACATGACGTCTTTATGACTTTAAAATAAAATATTAATAATTTTAAATTTTAAAGGCTATGAAGAAATAAATAAAGTGCGAAAATTTCGCACGGGCTTGCTAGCAGTATAAAATAAGAGTAAAATATGAAAATAAATAAATAAATAAATAAATAAATATAATAAAAATTAAAATTAAAATTACCGAAAGCGCATATGGTTTTTTACTTTCAAATTTTTATAAGGTAATAGCGAGAAAAAAGTTGTTTTTATAATAATAAATTACTTTACTATATAAATAAAACAAATTATTTTTTTCTTTTTAAACTAGTTTTACAGTGAATAATATAAAAATTGTATTAAATTCTACATCAAATGTCAAGTTTGGTAATGTTGGATATTTGTTGAAAAAAAAACCCCTTTTGTTTGAGTTTAATTAATTAATTACTTAATCAATATTGGTTTTTTAATACATATTTTTTTTATGTGACAGATCCTTCGGATATTGGAAAATGTTGCGTAATCTGTGTGAAATGCTTTTTTTTTTTTTTTTTTTTTTTAATTTTTAATGTTCTAATCTATATTTGCTAATGTTCTTCTGTAAAATAATAGCATGCATTTATTCCAGTATTGAAGTGCTATAATAAAATTTGTAGCGATGTAATGAGAGAGATAATGTTAAATAATTTAATGCATTTTTAACACGTTTTTATTAGCTTCACCTGTATGTATGTTTGTATGTATGTATGTTTGTAACCGCTCTGGGAGCAAACAAAAAATCTATATTGTGAAAAAAGACTTTCCTCAATTGAACGCTGTGGCTATGAGGTAAAGCTCCGCGCTACTAACCTAAAGCGTTCGAGCCCAGTCAGGGGAGGTTTTTAAAAAATGGTTTTTGTTTAATTCTAAATTATTTTAATTAAAGATTTAAATGTATGTAAATATTATGGTGTGTCACTCACGCGATTTTCTCTTACCCTGCATTTTAATACTAAGATAGATATTTTGTGCTTTTTAGTTCACATTTCTATAAAAGCGTGTTAAACGGGGTATTTCTATAATTTTTAATTTGATGAATATATGGTGATTCTGAAACATGTATAAGAACACAATAATAAAATTTAATATGTTATAAGGACAAATATTATATTATATAGAACATTATACCGTATTTTTCGAAATCATATTTCGAAATAATATTTTACATTATTCAGAAATCCACAATTAAAATAATATGGTATATCTAAATAATTGATGATAGTACATTTAAATAATTGCTTGCAGGGTAAAAATATAAAAATCTGGAGTGACTCCACTCGACTTTCTGAACATTGAGTAATTAACAGTTTTGTAGATAAAGTAAAGAAAGAGGAGTTGTTAAACAAACAAAAGAGACAAGGCCATAATAGAGTGTTTGAGTATTTTTGTCCATATATTACACGATGTTTTATTTAACGCTACTGAACTATGAACTCATAGATCATAATGATAAAGAATTTTTCGTTGTATCCCTGTAAAAACCTATAAATGCTACATTCACCAAAATGCTTATAGTTAGTGCAACAATGATTTATAATATTCATACAAATTTTCATCTCAATTGAATAAGGCGTTTAGATGCTATCGCACTTTTAAAAATTTGGTCCCATAGGCCCTAATGATAAAGAATTTTTCTTTGTGTCCCTGTAAATGTGTAAGTGCTAAATTCACCAAACTCTATACAGTTCGTGCAACTGTGACCTATAACATGTGTACAAATTTTTTGCTCAGATTAATAAAGCGTTTAGACGCTATCACACTTTTAAAAATTTGGCCCCATAGGCCATAATGATAAAGAATATTCCCTGGTATCCCTGTAAAAAAACTATAAGTGCTAGATTCACCAAAATCAATAGGGTCCGTACTATGGTGACTTACAATATACGTACCAACTTTCAGCTTATTCGAACAAAGCGTTTAGACGCTAGCGTGTTCACTCACAGACAAACACACATACATATATCATCGTAAAAACAGTGAAAACGGACTCAAAGCACCTCGAAACGCATAGAAACATCAAAATCTCAAATTCGGATTTTGACATGATTACAATACTTTCCTCACTATAGTGTTCTGAAAGTAATAACAAAAAATTGGCGAAAATTATAAAGAAAACACGTTTATAAACTTTTTACGAAACTTTAACTTTTAATTTTATACTAACTTCTGCACGACATCCAACAAATAAGAAGAAAGTGAACAAAGAGTCCACTTTCTGTTAATATATAAAATGAAAAAAAAAAAAAAAAAAAAAAAAAAAAAAAAAACAATCACTCGCAACTTTAGTACGGACAGATCATTCTCCAGATGCAAAACTTTCAAAATGACTACCTCATATCAATCATATCTGCCAGACGTATTTATTTTGTACCCACCCTCCTGCTCTTTCCTTTCACTTATTAAAGAGAGGATTAAACTTGTTCCAAGAGACTTTAAATAAACTGAAATGAGTTAACTCTTAAGATCAATAAATCCAACTGTTATGATTATCTCAGTGTATGTGTCTGGAAGTTTTGTTTTGAGAACATTTTCTAATTGTTTTACAAATATTTAATTAAATTTCTTTAGTTTATAATAACTTAAAATTTTAATTGTGTTTCCGTTAAAGTATTATTAGAATTATATTAATTTATTTAATTATTTAATTACTTATTTTTTCATTATTTATTTAATTATTTATTTTTTAATTATTTATTTTTTTATTTATTATTATTATTATTTTTTTTTTTTCGTTTTAACTCAAGAAATTAATTAATTATTATTCGTTGTTTATTTCTGAAAAGTTCTTAAGAAAACAATTTTCAAAATTTTAATTAATTTTAATTGGATTATATCCCATAAAAAGTTTAATTGTAATTCAAAGTTATTATTATTATTATTATTATTATTATTGTGTATTTATTTTTCCACGTGAAAAGTGCATCAAATTACTGAAAATTACTTCAATTTAAAAGTCATAAAGATTTAGTTTAGGAAAAGATATTTTTAAGACTTTTCTTATACCCGCTCTGTCTGTCACCGGCGTTTGCCCGAATGTGTCATATCTTTTTGCTTTTATCTCAGCAATCAGACCACCTGAAGACTTCGGGTTTTTACTAAAATATTAGTCATGTTTAACACAGTCAAATTTTCGAATTTTTGATTAGTTTTCTTTTAATTAATAAAAATATGAAAATAATAAGCTAATAATAGCAAAAAGTTAGCCATTTAAATGTTATCCATAATTTAATTGTTGCCAAAAAAATTTACGAGTTCATTTCTTTTCCGACAGGAAAATAAATACATTTATCTAAACGTGATCAATAAAAAATTATTAAAAAAAATAATAATAATAATTATGCATTTTACGAAAATTGACGTCATTATCATATTAAAAAATTTTTTACACATTGATAAAATGCTAATATAGTTTACTATGCTGATATATGTCGTACTTAAATCAATTTTATTTATAGATCCACCTGGGCGACTTTTTAAAATTTGCGTTGAGGTAAACCGAACATTTTTTGCCAAGATAAGTTTAATTTAGCAACAGCAATTTTAATTTATGTAGCGCATCAAAAATATAAACTTTATAAAATATTACCAAAAAAAAAAAAAAAAAAAAAAAAACACTTATTTAAAAAAAAAATAACATGCCCTTTTCTTAATGCACTAACAAGAACAAAATAACTTTTTCAGCTCAGTACCACCGATCTGAATACTTGCATTTTACTACTATTCCAATAAAATTGCACCTCAAACGAAGAAAAGGGCGGCTTAAAACATTTTATACCAAAATTTCGTGAAATTTTAAAATTATTATGGATTTATGAAAATATGAGCTGATATTAGCCATGTTAGAAATTTTGGTATAAAATGGTTTGAGTCGCCCTTTTCATCGTTTGAGGTGCATTTTTATTGGAATAGTAGTAAAATGCAAATATTTAGATCAGCGATACAGAGCAGAAAAAGTTATTTTGTTCTTTTTAGTGCATTAAGAAAGGGCATGTTATTTATTTTTTTTAAATAAGTGTTATTCGTTATTATTATTATTATTATTATTATTAATGTCCAGGACCGGCACAAATAAGTAAATAAAAAACGAACGAAAGTTAAACTATGCTTTGCAAGGTAACTGTTATTCAATTTCAGTCAAACTAAATAACATATGAAAAACAAGAAAAAAAAAATAAATACTTTTTTTTTTTTTTTTTTTAATTAAAATAAATATTTATTCGTAGACATTCACATAGACATAATGACAAAGTTCAATAGATTGAAAATTTCGTATTGCCGTAGCAACTGGGTGTTACTTTTGTAGAGGTTAAAAAAAGGTGACTATAGGTTCTCAAATTTCAAGAAAATCTAAAATTTTAAACTCTTTTTTTTTTTTTTTTTTTTTAACCCGATCAGGTTATATTGGGTCATTGGAGACCCGAGCTATTTTTCTTTTGCATCATCAATCAGAATTCA
This sequence comes from Salticus scenicus, assembly GCA_963930645.1. Lineage (NCBI taxonomy): Eukaryota > Metazoa > Arthropoda > Arachnida > Araneae > Salticidae > Salticus > Salticus scenicus. The sequence goes on from OZ005660.1 coordinate 15,457,230, forward strand.
TATATAGAAGGAATACCTATCCATCTTGTTCATGATTTTTTCTTTAAAAATACTATTCTTAAATTTTATTATGCAATTTGAATTTTTCAAATATCTTAATTTGTTCAAACATTATAATTAACACGCTTTTATTAGCGTCACCTGTATGTATGTTTGTATGTATAATGTATGTTTGTAACCACTCTGGGAGCAAACAAAAAAATCTATATTGTAAAAAAAGACTTTCCCTGCGTGAACGCTGTGGCAGTGAGGTAAAGCTCAACGCTACGAACCTAAAGGTCTAACGTTCGAGCCCAGTCAGGGGAGGTTTTGTTAAAAATGGTTCTTGTTTAATTTTAAATTATTTTAATTAAAGATTTAAATGTATGTAAATATTATGGTGTGTCACTCACACTATTTTCTTTTACCCTGCATTTTAATACTAAGATAGATATTTTGTGCTTTTTAGTTCACATTTCTATAAAAGCGTATTCTTTAATTTTTTAAAACTATAATATTACTTTTTAAATAAATTGCTGCATTTTATGGAAATGCGTGTATTTCTGATGAAAAATAAAATAGTTGTTTAAATGTTTTTGGAATATCCATTGTTTTTCTTTGAAATAGAAGTATTCAAGAGTGTTCACGAATTTCATAGGATTCTTTTCATTAAAAATTATGCGTTCTAACATTGCTCGAGTCTTCAGCGACCCATGATAAACTGACAAGATGCCGAAAAAAGCGATAACCTGATCGGGTTAAAAATCGTAGTAAGAAAATTATTTTAACTAAGTTTAATTTTTTTTTGTTGTCATTTGCTTATAATAAATATATCTTACCAATTGAATAATTTTAATATCTTTAAGGTTATTATATTTTAAAAGTACTCTAATATGGTCATCATGGTTAAGGATAATTAGTTACACGTGAAATATAGAAGAGTACAGTGGGTTTTTATATTCATTCTTATTATAATCTAATTGATAAATTCTGGATACTTCTACAAATTTTCCTAATTTTATTAATAAATGGCCCTTTTAAAATACACGAAAGAACACAATTTTAAAATTTAATGTGTTATAAGAAAAAATATTATACTGTATAAATCATTATACCGTAACTTCAGAAATTATTTTTTACATAATTGAAGAATCTACATGTTAGTATATATAAATAATTAATAATAGTATATTAAAGTAATTAAATGCAGGATAAATAACAAAAAAGTGATGAAGAATATAAAGAAAACGCGTTTATAGCCTTTTTCTAGTACTTTAAGTTTTAATTTTGCAATAACTTCTGCACGACATCTAGTAATTAAGAATAATTTAAGTTGAAGAAAGAGACTTCTCTCAGTTAATATATAAAAGGAGAAAGCAATCGCCGGAACTTTCTCCAGATGCAAAATTTCCAAAATAACTACCTTATTTTGCACTCGTTCCCCTGCTCTTCCCTCTCATTCAAAAAGAGAATTAAACTTGTTCCATGAGGTTTCAAACAAACTGAAGTGAATTAACTTAGATGATCAATAAAACCTATTGTTATGATTACCGCAGTGGATTTGTCAAGAAGTTTTGATTTGAGAAAATTTAAAATTGTTCTTCAAATTTTTAATGAAATTTCTTTAGTTTATAATAATAACTTAAAATATTAATTGTGTTTTCGTTCAATTCTTATTTTTTCGTTTAAAACAAGAATCAAGAAATTAATTAATTGTTATTCGCTGTTTTTATCTAAAAAGTTAAAAAAAAAAAAAAAAACAGATTTCAAAAGTTTAATTAAACTTCTTTGAATTTTGTCCTATAATGATTTTAACGATAATTTAAAGTTATTATTATTATTATTATTATTATTATTGTGTGTGCGTCTTATTTTTTTTCCACGAGAAAACTGCATCAAATTAGTGAAAATTACTTTATTTTAAAAATTACAAAGATTTAGTTCAAACAAAGTTTTATTATTATCATTATTTTTTTCTTGACTCAGCAGAAACTTAAAACAAATAAATGAACAAAAGTTAATCTATAATTTGTAGAGTAACTATTATTCAATTTCAGTCAAAATAAATAACACACGCGAATAAGGAAGAAACAAAGAAAAAAAAAGTGTAGAGCATTATACATTAACTTCCGAAATTATTTTTTTGATAATTCAAGAATTCACTTGTTAATACACCTAAATAATTAACAATAGTTCATTAAAATAATTAATTGAAAAAAAAATGCCTACAAACTTTTCTTATTTATTATATCCGTTTCGAAGTAAACTTTGTTTCTGCCATATCTTATATCTAACAAATAAAGGGTTAACTGAGAACTCTAATTTTAGTTAAGATGGAGATACGTCTATTCAATTTTTTACTTTAAAAACACTCATTTACAACGTTCATGAAAATCGTTTTATCTATCTTCGAGAAACGCAATTTCTGCCACATTTTACAAGCAGCAGTTAAAGGGTTAACAGTAATCGCAAAATTTCCTGAATATAAGACTAATTGATTTTTCATCTCAAACAACCCAGAACCCCGAATTTTCACCAAAATCGTTATATCCTTTACCGAGTAAACCAAATTTCTGCCATTTTTTGGCAACTGGTGGAGAAAGGTTTAACAAAGAATGGGAACTTTCCTGTGTGAGGATATATATACATAATCGATTTTATACTCCAAAAAACACTTAATTCAAACTTTGAACAAAATCGTTACATTTATTTCTGAGTAAACAAAATTTCGGCCTTATGTTGCAGCCGTTCCACAGTGGGGTATTTGGCGAATCTAGTTGACCAAAATTATTTTTTTGTTGAAAACCAATTTAAATCAATTATTTAGTCACGAAACTATTATATTTAATGCATATTAATTTTTTTTATTAAAAAAAAAAAAAAAAAAAAACGTTTTTTGGAGTGTTTATTTACTGTAAAAAAACAATAAATACTTTAAAGTAATAAATATAATATAAAATCAAATACGACATATTATTTAAGATATCATAAATAAAAGCATATAAGAAATAAAAAATATTCATATTAAAATGGTAATAAGAAAAATAACTATCCATACAATTATTAAATAAGTAAGGAAAAATTTCATCATCACTGCATATTAAAGAACTATCATCTTCTGTGTAACTGAAATTCTGTATATCATAAATGCTTGTAGAAGATGCAATCGGTAATAATTCTCTGGAGTTTTTTTTTTTTTTTAAGAATTTGACTTTTTTCGTATTGTGGATCTCATTCCAGTTAACACTAAATTGGAATTCAAACGTAATCTGTTCAAAACATCCATAGACCTATTATAAGAGTGGACGGGACAATGGCAACAATCTTTTTCAGTGGCAAAGATAACTCCATAACTCATAAAAAGGCCATGTGAATGCTGATCTACAGCAAGCCAAACTGGCCAATATTGAAATTTACTCGCCATGCTCTAAACTCTGCTTTTTATTAAGCAGACGATACTTTCCCTTTTTCTTTGAAAGCTTTTTTTTTTAAATTTTTATTTCACTTTAGAAGTTAGATTGTTTTGAATTTAAAAATAATTTTATAGCAAAAAATAGTAATTAGATGTACTTTTAAAAACCTTGAAGTTATGTAAAATAAGGATTTTATTTCACAGGTAAGATTCTTTTTAATATTTTATTATTTAGTTCTTTTTAAGTAATTATTTTTATAAAATGCTTATAATTGCTATACTTATTTCTCTAAATTGAATTAGTTTAACTATATTATATCTTACATTATTTCAAAAATATCCATAATTATATATGAGAGTTAAAATGAGTATAGACAAACCAAAGTTATAAAAACTTTTGAACTTTGTTAGATGTTAATAACAAGGTAAAAATAAATTTCAGCAGCTGTAATATTTTACACTAGTTTTGCTTGTTGTATCTTTTAATAATAATAATATATATATTTATATTCAAAATAAAAAATTGCCAATAACGCGATAAATGCCAAAAAAGGTAACCTTTTTCAACATTCACATTCATCTTAACACCTTTTCTTATATTCCCTTAATAATGGAATGCTCCGTCCACTCTTATGAGAACAATCTATGAGAACATCACGATTACAAGAAAGACTTAAAATTTTTCGTGCAAAGTTTTTTCGAAATAAGCGAAAATAATTATTGCGTGCTTCGGCTGTTTTTTCAAACAATTGGCTGATTGGTAATATAGCTTGCTGAATTACAGCGGGGTGTGTATTATTTTGTGCATTGTGGGTGATAATGGAAATGATACCAAAGGATATTCCTAATAGAATTCTGTTGTTTTTTCTGCATATTCGGCAAATTTTTTCACGTGAACTCTGTGGCCTTTTGAAGTAATCATGACGCTGTAAATTTAATTAAATCATTCATATCAATATCAACACAAGTTTCTTTTATTATAAACTAGCCGCCTTCGGCGACCAGCTGGTTCGCGATCCTTGAAAAATCCGACTTTATGAAACTCCCGCTCGGTGGCGCCTGCGGCGCCTTTTTCCCGTTTCCCGAACAGCCTGTTCGCTCACCATGTTATGATCTTTCAAATTTGTGACTTTAGCAAAGTCCCGCTCGGTGGCGGCTGCGGCGCCTTTCCCCGTTTTAGAACATACAACACCTTCCTCGCTCATTAGAATTTAAAATATTGAAATTTTAAAATATTACATCACCATCTGGCGGTAGAAATTTCTGTAATCTACTGTTCAATTCTAAATCAACAAACCTTTCAAATGATGTATTACTTGTGAAAATATTTTAATTAGTAGCTGAGATACAAAAGAAAACCTAAACAGGAAACCTTAAAACGTGTAAATCGGGTAAAATCTCGAATAATACTTTCGATAATATAAAAGAACTTTAAATATCTTTCGAATGATGTATTAAAAATAATATAATCATAATTAGAATTTGAAATATTGAAATTTTAAAATATTTCAGCGCCATCTGGCGGTAGAAATGTCTGTAATCTACTGTTCAATTCCAAATCAACAAAGCTTTCAAATGATGTATTACTTATGAAATTATTTTAATTAGAAGCTGAGATAAAAAAGAAAACCAAATACCGTGCCTTAAAATCTTAATATGCCAACCAATTTCAAACGCTGTAACTCTTTTTTTTTTTTTTTTTGCCATTTTTCTCTCTCCCTCAAGCCCTCCCTAATAATCGTACTCTTTCAAAAATATTCACAATCGAATTATCGGGCATTAAAACTACATACTACGAAATTTAGACGGCTGCAAATACTGCAAAATATATAAGAAGACAATCTTTTTCCAATAAATTTGTCATTTTTTTAATTATTCATATATTTTCATGAAAATTGAACAGTAGCTTTATAATATGCTGTCTTGGCCGAATATTAATTCAAATGTAACGTGAATGAAAATTTGAAAAAAATTGAAAATTGCAATTTTCCCCCCCAGTATAAAACACATGATATCTTAATTGATTAGAACCATTTCCGATTTCATCACAGACAGTTGTCTCGTATGTGTTTTTTTTTCCGATCGAGACCGCTTAGAAAATCGTCTGCCTGTTGTCAACTAAATTTCATAGTTTAGTTAATTTTAAAAAATCTAATTGATGTTTCGATAAGCCGCTTGCACTCTTAGATTCGGAAAAAAATCCCCTTTCATTTGGTACCAAATTCGTAACGATCGGACTAATATTTCTAATTTATTTTCCATTTTTTCTGCTTTTAACTCCGTTAAAATATCTATTTTTATGCAATAGCGGTGAATTCTGAGTCATTGAGATCGCTTTTTGATTAAGACATGGGTCTACATTTTAATTAATATCTCCGCAACTAGTTAAAATTTTTAAATTCTGTTTTGACTATCAACTCGGGAAGGCTTCTGAGCACCCGTATGTCAAATTTTATACTTCTGCGTTCAGTAGGGGCGAAACGTATAGATGCACAGACAGACAGACAGACAGACAGACAGACAAACATCTTCTTTTATTATTATAGATGACTTTTTCTTTTCAGGATAAGAGACCATTTTCACACGCTCCAACACGAAACATAAGGGACTTTCTTCTTTGAGTATTTCTTATAATTTTGTATTGCATAACTGCCAAACTTTTTAATTTTTAAATAAGATTTGCCACCAATATTTTTATAAAGGAATCTTTTAAGAATATTTTCGGTGATTGCATACACTGAAAACATTTATAAAATCTTTCTTGTATGAAGTCTCTCTTAAAAACAGGAAACTTGGCACCTATTGGTTTCTTGAAAAATTAGCCTATAATGATATGGCTTGTAATGGTGATATTTGTGTACCTTTTTTACATGTGTTTTGATAATATATTTCTTTTTCTCCTTTTGGAGTAAAAGTAACTTCTTTTAGTATGAAAGCAGCACATCTTTTTCCAGAAGTTTCCAACTTAGTTTGTTTGCCATGTGAGCACTTCAACGTCTGTGGGGCTACACAGGGTTTCGGCTGTTCTTGTTGAAATCTTTCACTTCAATCAGTGAAGTCTCTTACTGGTCTCTCAGAATGGTTTACACTTTTAGGAATTTCAAATCTATTACTCAATCTTATTCTTTTCTATAAATATATCTTACGTTAATTCACCTGCTCTTCATTTTAAATTTAAAACGTGAGAAAGAAACTTTTAACGATTTTCTTATTCGTCTTTAAAAAAAAAAAAAAAAAAGAGAGAGAGCAAATGTTCTGTGTGTGTGTGTCTGTCTGTGTATCTGTTATCAGCATATCTCAAGAACAAATAGTAGCAGAAATTACAAACTCGGTATTCTAAATGTGAATCATATAGGGATGCTACACTAAGCTTTTCGTTGAGATGAAGTAAATGGTTCGTGTACAGGGACACTCAAACAAAAGTATTCAAATACATTACATCTGTGGGGGGAAATTGCAGGTAAGTAGAGTTTAACATCTATAGACTGCACTAAACCAAATAAAACGAATATATATTTTTTGTAATAGAAATAGTCAACTGGGAAAATTTTTTCGTGTATGTAGGAGCCTTGCCACCCCCCCCCCCCCGAAGTCCCTCCTCGAGGGGAGTAAATTTTCATGATGGGTATTTTTCAAAAGAACTCGCCAATACCTTTAAAACGAATGGTTGAACCATCAATCTGCGATAATTTAAAATAAAGTTATCGATTTTTTTAATTTTTAACAAAAAAAAAAAATGTTATAGTGAGATTAAATTCAACTTTTTTTTTGGATGTTTAGTGTTATACTACTTCTCTAATATGGATATCGTCTGCATAATCATGGAACATAATTTTTTTAAATAATAATTTTAATAAATTATTTTTACTGAGTGAATTTGTATAGGAAAATAGAATAAAGTCGTGTGGTGGCCACAACACACTAGTTATTTGTTGTTAGTGGGTGTGCTTTATTAATAATATTTTGCCATTTCCAGGAAAGCTATTCGGGAATTGAAATAAATTCCTCATAGAGATATGGTAAATAATGTATGTTTTAAGCTAAATATTCATCGCTTGTTTTTTGTATATTTACACGTATTGAGGCTTCCTGATTACCGTAGTCAAGTTTTTAACGTTTGATCTTTGTCTGTGTCTCTTAGAGTAACTTAAAAACGAATAATTTTAGGAAATCCAAAAGTTGTATTTCAAATTAATATAAGTTTGTTGCTGGAAAAATTTGATCGAGACTGATACGTTTTAAGGAATGTTGCGTGTGAAAGTTGTCTGAATAATTTTAAGTGGACTTTTAATTTTAATAACAGATTTAAATTCTATATAAATGTAGGTGCAGTAATGAAGCGAATGGTTGAGGGGGACGGAAGCCCCCTCACACAGAGCTAATTATCATATAAAACTCTTCCGAAGCCTAATTTGAATTGTTTAACATAAGTTTACATAACAGTGCTCGTTATCTTACCTCTTAATCTCCAACCTGTATTTATTGTATTAAATTTCAGGGTAAGAGAAAATCGTGTGAGTGACACACCAGATTATTTTTTGTTTCTATTCGATACATTTTACCACAGAATAATGTTAAATTATTCTCTGTTAGTAATTATTTTGGCATTTGATGGTCCTAGATCAAAATAAAGGCATAGTACAAATAAAAATAAACGAATAAAACATAAATGTTATGTGATCGACAATTTTTTTGTAGATCTTTTTTCTAAAAGTTGTGCAAGTTTAAACATTAAGAAAGATGTCTCTACTCAACAGAACAATATTTTTTAAGAAATACAATTAATTATTCTGAATTTTTGGAAAATGCAAAAGCAAAATCTAAGTTTATTAAATGCATCAATTTAATCTAGCTTTAAAACAAATAATACTTCACTTTATTCAAATAAAAATGTCTGAAAAATATACACATGTAATCAATTTATTAATATCTCTAAGAATTTGCTTTGCAATAAAGTTTATATAATGTAAAAATTTCGAAGCTTTATAACTAACCATTTGAAATGCATTGAAAAAAAAAAAAAAGACCTGCATTTTTTGAACAACCTTTATTTTAAAAAGCAGACGAAAGCAGAACTAGTTTTTACAAAAATAACAAGATATAGGTCTATATTTATTGCTAGAAGGAAAATAATTGCTGGGAAAGGGAGGGAAATATAACTAAATCCTATGAATTTTCAAAATATAATATATAAGTAAGAGAGAAAAAATGCATTATTTTAAATTTCCTTTAAAAGTACCAAAAATTTTTTTCCTCAACTAAAATAATAAAAACCTTTGCACACTTATCTGCCTCGTCCCTTTCCATAGCACTTAAATTTCATAAAATTCCTAAATTAAAATAATTCACATTCAAAAAGGAAACGCTGCAGTTGGCAACTAATGAGCAGAAATCTGCTGAACGAAACATTCGAATTTCAACTGACACCGAGAATTTCTAGTTTGTTTATATGAATAAAAAGTAGTATTACACAATTTCCCATTTATTTATCTTTATCACACACCCATATTTTTACACCTGTGTTGTATCGACTTTTGGCCAGCCAGATTCGTCAAATACCCCACTGCGTTCGATAAAGGATTAATATCGAACTTAAATTTTTCTGAAAAAGAACCTAATCGTTTTAATCAGGATATTTATTTTATTTTATTTTATTTATTTATTTATTCATTTTTAACTGTAAAGTCTTATGTTAAAAATTATTTCATAATCTATATACGATGCATAATTTTTCTTTCTTATAATCCAATGCATTAAATCTGGGTATTTAATTTTTTATAATTAAATGTATTTATGGCAATTCTGAAGTACACAGAATAACACAATTTCAAAATTTAATGTATTATGATGAAAAATATACTTCGTAGAACATTTTACCGTACCTTCCGAGATTATTTTTTACGTTGCTTAAGAACCCACAATTAAAATAACATAGTATATCTAAATAATCTCAGAAGTATATCTAAATAATCTAAATAATTACTTGCAAGGTAAAAAAAAAAAAAAAGTTATTAAAAATACAGTCAGCAGCAAAAATATTGAAGCACTAGCAATAATTCTTACTTAAGTAATGTGCATCTAATACTGTTTTGTTAAGAAACATTTATCGAGTCATGATCTTAGTCTTATACTGATTATAAAAATCTTGAGTGACTCCACTCGACTTTCCGAACATTGAGTAATTAACAGTTTTGTAGATAAAGTAAAGAAAGAGGAGTTGTTAAACAAGCAAAAGAGAGAAAACCATAATAGAGTGTTCGAGTATTTTTCTTCATACATTACACGATGTTTTTTTTTTTTTTTAACGCTGCTGAACTTTGAGCCCATAGATCATAATGATAAAGAATTTTTCGTTGTGTCCCTGTAAAAACCTATAAATGCTAGATTCACCAAAATGCTTATAGTTAGTGCAACAGTGATTTATAATATTCATATAAATTTTCAGCTCAGTTGAATAAAGCGTTTAGATGCTATCGCACTTTTAAAAATTTAGTCCCGTAGGCCATAATGATAAAGAATTTTTCTTTGTGTCCCTGTAAAAAAACTGTAAGTGCTAAATTCACCAAAATCTATACAGTTGGTACAACAGTGACCGTCAACATGTGTACAATTTTTTTGCTCAGATTAATAAGGCGTTTGGACGCTATCACACTTTTAAAAATTTGGCCCCATAGGCCATAATGATAAAGAATTTTTCTTTGTGTCCCTGTAAAAAAAAATATAAGTGCTAGATTCTCCAAAATCTATACAGACTGAGTATTTGCGACCTATAATATGTGTATAAATGTTTTGCTCAATTGAAAAAGGCGTTTAGATGCTATCGCACTTTTAAGATTTTGGTCCCATAGACCATAATGATAAATAATTTTTCTTTGTGTCCCTGTAAAAAAACTATAAGTGCTAGATTCATCAAAATCAATAGGGTTCGTGCTACGGTGATTTGCAACATGTGTACCAACTTACAGCTCATTCGAGCAAAGCGTTTAGACGCTAGCGTGTTCACTCACACACATACACACACACACATACACACACATACATACACACACACATACACACATACATACACACACAAATACATATATCATCGTAAAAATAGTGAAAACGGACTCAGGGAACCTCGAAACGTATAGAAACATCGAAATCTCAAATTCAGATTTTTGACATGATTACAATACTCTCCTCACTATAGTGTTCGGAAAGTAAAAAGTAACTTGATGTTAAAAATTTGTGATCAAACTAAAAAAGAAAGAAAAAAAAATGGATGTGTGCTTCAATAATTTCGCTGCTGACTCTGATCTAACAAAAACGAAATTAACGCGTCGGTATAAAGAAATCGTGTTTATAAATTTTTTCCAATACTTCAGCTTTTAATTTTATAAAAACTTCTGCACGACATCCAGCAATTAAGAATAACTTTAACTAAGAAACCGCTCTTAATTAATATATAAGACGAAAAAGCAATCACTCTCAACTTCAGTATGGCCGGATCCTTCTTCAGATTCAAAACTTCCAAACTAACTACCTCATATCAATCATAACAACCAGACATATTTATCTTGCACCCACTATCATGCTCTTTTCTCTCACTGAAAATAGATTATTAAACTGGTTCCATGAGAATTTGAATAAATTAAAGTGAATTAACTCATATAATAAATAAATCCTGCTGTTATGATTACTGCAGTGGATAAGTCAGTAATTTTGGTTTTGAGAAAATTTCAGATTGTTCTTCAAATATTAAATGAAATTTCTTTAGTTTATAATAACTTAAAAATTTAATTGTGTTTTCGTTATTATTATTATTATTAGTAGTAGTAGTAGTATTTTTCGTTGAAAACAAGAATCCAGAAATTAATTAATTATTCCTTCGCTTTTTTTTTTTTTTTTTTTTCTGAAAAGTTCTTAACATATTTGCGACCGCATATTTTTGTCTTTTAGACAGCAAGGTCCGCCTGTGGGCGTTATTCTCCCAAAATATAATTTTTCAGAACAATATTTTTTGTTTTCTCATTTATAATACAAGTGGATATGCATTGTAATTATACTACTTCTAATAAAACAATTTGTATGCATAGAATATTGATTGTACAAATTTGAATATTGGGTATATTCTTAAGAAGTTAATAACCTGCAAATTTCTAAAGTAAAACACCCACTAGTGGAGTTACAGATTTTCAAATGACGTGAATCTACGTCAGTGGTTGCGAAAGTATTAAGAAAACAATTGTCAAATGTTTTCTTTGTATTCTTTGTATTATAATCTAAAAAAATTTTTAATTCTATTTAAAAGTTTATTGTTATAATTATTATTATTATCATTTTCTGTGTGTGTGTGTTACTTTTTATTTCCACAATAAAACAGCATCAAATTAATGAAAATTACTTTAATTTAAAAATCATACACATTTAGTTAACTTAAAATAAATTAATAATTAAATAAAAAATGAATAACAGTTAAACTATACTTTGCAAAGTAACTTTTATTCAATTTAAAATAAATAACACATAATAATAATAATAATAATAATAAATCGGTGCATTAGGATTTTTACTTTCTCTTACCCATATGCTAGAGAAAGTACCGTTTTGGGATCAAATTTCCAAAATTAAGATTTTCTTATATATACACATTTTGAGGTCCCCTTAATCCAAAAAACTCTTTATTCAATTGTAATCAAAATAAATAATACATAATAATAATAATAATAATAATAATAAATCGGTGCATTAGGATTTTTACTTTCTCTTACCCATATGGTAAAGAAAGGACCGTTTTGGGATCAAATTTCCGAAATTAAGATTTTGTTATATATACACGCTTTGAGGTCCCATGAATCCAAAAATCATATTTTTAACGCTTCGCACATGTGTGTGTGTGCCTGTCTGTTATCAGCATATCTCAAGAAAAAATATCAGGAGAAAGTCCAAACTCGGTATTCTAAATATGTATCACATAAGGATGTTACACTAAACTTTGTTGAGATGAAGCAGATGGTTCGTGTGCTGGGCCTCCCAGGATAATTTAAATACATTAAGTCTGTGAGGAAATTGCAGGTAAGTACAGTGTATCATGTATGGGGTGACTTTAAAAAAAAGGAATGAAAAAAATTTATCATATACATAAAAGCATCTTTTGTGTAGATTGTTGTATGACAATCATTCATCATTCGTTTATGGAGCTACCTAAAGTATTTGGATATATTGGGGGATAAACAAGGGAATTGCTGGAATTGTATGTCCTTTTGTGTTAAATGTTTTTCAAGTAAGACAGAATTTAAGTACACAATATTGTTTAAAAGACATGTTGATTATAGGCAATATACAGGGCTACCTAAAATTAAGGTAAACGTTCTAGACCTAAAACGTGGTAACTAGACTAAACGTGGTAGAGATTTATACAAAGGTAAAGTCCAATAGGTTGAAAACTTTGTATTGCCGTGGTCACTGGGTGTTATTGTTGTAAGGTTTAAGGAAGGGTGACCATATGCCCTTAAATTTCAAAGACAGCCTTTATTAAAAAAAAAAAAAACATGCTCTGAAAAATTGTAGCAAGAAAATTTTTTAACATAATTATTAATATTTCGGTCGTAATTTGCTCATAATACATATCTCTCAAAAATTGGATAATTTTAATATTTGTAAGTTTATTATATTTTAAAGGTACTGTAATATGGTCATTATAGTTAAGGATAATTAGTTACGCGTGGAAAATAGAAGAGCAGAGTGGGTCATCGATATTCTTTTGTATTATAATTTAATTCATAAATGCTGGGTATTTTTACAAATTTCCATAATTTTATTCCTAAACTAGCAGGTTTGCCCGCTTCGCTGCCCCCTCCCCCCCCCCCCAAAAAAAATAATAATCTGGTGTGTCACTCACACGACTTTCTTTTACCCAGAAATTTAATACTATAAATACATGTTAGAGATTAAGAAGTAAGATAACGAGTACTGTTACGTAAATCTAAGTTAAACAATTCAAATTAGGCTTCGGAAGAGTTTTATATGACAATTAGTTCTACCGCTCCCTCAACCCCTCCGTTTCATTAATGCACCTACATTTATATAGAATTTAATTCTGTTCTTAAAATTAAAAGTTTACTTAAAATTATACAGACAATTTTCACACGCAACATTCATTGAAACTTATCAATCTTCATCAAACTTTTCCAGCAACAAACTTATATTAGCTTCAAAATACAACATTTGGATCTCCCAAAATTATTCGTTTTTAAGTTACTCTAATAGACGCAGACAAAGATCAAACGTTAAAAAACTTGACTACGGTAATCAGAAAGCCTCAAAACGTGTAAATATACAAAAAACAAGCGATGGATATTTAGCTTAAAACATACATTATTTACCATATTTCTATGAAGAATTTATTTCAATTCTCGAACAGCTTTCCAGGAAATGGTAAAATATTATAAGCACATCCACTAACAACTAGTATGTTGTGGCCACCACAAGACTTTCTTCTATATTTTCCTATATACATATTCAATCAGTAACAAAAAAAAAAAAAAAAAAAAATACGATTTTTTTTCAAAGTTCTTTTTTTGTTAAAAGTAATACATATTCAATCAGCAACAATATAAAAAAAAAAAAAAAAAAAAATACGATTTTTTTTTCGTTTTTTTTTTTTTTTTTTTTTTTGTTAAAAGTAAAAAAAATCGATAACTTTGTTTTAAATTATTACAGATTTATAGTTCAACCATTTGTTTTAAAGGTATTGACGAGATCTTTCGAAAGACACCCAACTTGAAAATTTACCCCCCCCCTCCCGCCCGGGGGGTACTTCCCCCCCAGGGGAGGAACCGGTGCCCCCACATGCACAAAATTTTTTCCCTAGTTAACTACTACTATTATCAATAATTCATATTAATTTTACAATCAGAAGCTAAATATAACGCTCATTATGTACATTTAAACGAAAATTTGTCCTATATCTGCCATGTTAAAAGTTTATATGAAATGCGATCACAGCGCCATCTGCTAGGCGATTGATCCCAAAATCTAATCAGCACCATTCCATGTCAGGGTCCAACTATATACCAAGTTTGGTTCAATTTCATTCATTGGTTTGTGAGATACGGTGAAAAATACGAAATTCTGTCATCACAGCGCCACCAGCTGGGCGATTGATCCCCAAATCTAATCAGCACCATGCCCCGTCAGGTTCCAACTATATACCGTTTGGTTGAATTTCATTCATTGGTTCGTGAGATACGGTGAAAAATACGAAATTTTGTCCTATACTGCCATGTTAAAAATTCACATAAAATGCGATCACAGCGCCACCTGCTGGGCTATTGATCCCCAAATCTAATCAGCACAATGTCCCGCCAGGGTCCAACTATATACCGAAATTTGTTGAATTTCATTCATTGGTTCGTGAGATACGGTGAAAACAAGAAACCACAGACACACAGACAGACAGACAGACATTTTAAAAAAACTATCAATTCGTGTCCTGGACATCCCAAAACGTGTAGATCCGTCAAAAAATGGAGGTCGAAAATTTTCGCGAATCCAATACTTTCTCTATATTACATATAGAAGAAAGTAACAAATAACTAGTGTGTTGTGGCCACCACATGACTTTTTTCTATATTTTCATACATATTCACTCAGTAAAAATAATTTATTAAAATTATTATTTAAAAAAATTATATTCCATGATAATGAAGACGATTTCTATATTAGAGAAGTAGTATAACACTAAAAATTTTAAAAAAGTCTAATTTATTCTCAATAATACACTAAAAAAAAAAAAAAAAAAAAAAAAATCGATAACTTTATTTTAAACTATTGCAGATCGGTGGTTCAAAAATTCGTTTTAAAGGTATTGGCGAGCTCTTTTGGAAGATACCCATCATGAAAATTTACTCCCCTCGAGGGGGGACTTTGTCCCCTCAGGGGGTGGAGGCGAGGCTCTTACACACACAATTTTTTTTTTTTTAGTTGATTATATCTATTACAATATATATATATATATATTTGTTTCATTTGGTTTAGGGCAGTCTATAGATGTTAAACTCTATTTACCTGCAATTTCCCCCATACACGTAATGTATTTGAATACTTTTGAGTGTCCCTATACACGAACCATTTGCTTCATCTCAACGAAAAGCTTAGTGTAGCATCCCTATATGATACACATTTAGAACAAAGAGTTTGGAATTTCTGCTGCTATTTTTTCTTGATATATGCTGATAACACACACAGACACACACACAGATACAGACAGACAGACAGACACACACACACACACACAGAGAGAGAGACCATTAGCTAAAAACATGATTTTCGTATTCAGGGGACCTCAGAACATGTAAATATAACAAAAACTCGCTTTCGAAAATTTGACCTAAAACAATACTTTCTCTTCCGTACGGGTAAGAAAAAGTAAAAAGAAGCAGAATTACACTTTATTTATATTGCTTTATAAATAAAAGGAAAAAAGGATATCAAATGAAATTTCCGAAAAGCCCATCTAGGGTCGCCGCTGCCTGATGCAGCTCCTTTTTCAGGCTAAAATATCGGGTACGTATCCCTGTTAATGCTCTATTCGTGGGCATTGCCTCAGGCAATAGAGACATCTGATGAGCATTTGGGTGCTTATTGGATGACAGTTTCGAAACGTCTAGCATCTAAAAAGTTGAAATAGCGCTTTTATGTTTGAATCCGAGTTACATATGAACAACACTATGCGTACTATACATAATATTTATTTTCACGTTATTTCTTATATTTTATTTGATTTATCCATTCGACCATGAAATTACATTTTCACGCGAAATATAATATTACAATATGTTATGAGCTCTACATCAAATAAGACAAATAACCTTTTTTAATTATATAAATATACTAGCAGGCTTTGCCCGCTTCGTTGGACATCAAACTTAAATGAGTTGTCAAAATCTTTATTAATAACCTAAGTTCTCGCTGTGATTGGTAGAGGTTTTCTCGCTCCCAATGTGAGGAGTCTGGGTCTCCACTGTCTTCGGCACAACTTACCCACTTCTTATTTCCCACCCTCAGCGGGTGAGTTCGAAGTTTTGCAAAATCCCACTAATGTACATAATGCGTACACTTAATCAATATCCACACACTAAAATTCGCCATTCTAAGATAATTCAAAGCGAATTGAAACGGAAAACATGCTTTTACACATGTTTATTGCCCTACGACTCCGAGAAGGGGGGGGGGGATTTCGAATTTCGTGAAATCCAGTTACAATAAGTGCCGGATGCATACAAACAATTTACGCACCCAATTTTGTGACCAAAGAAGTCTTTAATAGACAATATTATAAATAAATATATACAAAAAGCACAGTTTAAGTATGGGCACCCTTTGGTGACTTTAAATATTTTAAGCCATTTTTACGATGAACTGAATTTGCTATCTCAATTGTGCAATTAAAGACCTTGGCGAGAAACGCCCGAGGTACGTCGGGGCCGAGTTTCAAATTTTGCCAAAGGAATCCAATACTAAAGCTGTTCCATACCGAATCTGGGTTGAAAACGGAAAAAGGGTAAAATAAATTAGAAATATCAGACCTATATTTATAAATTTGATACCGAATGAAAGGGGAGATTTTGCTGATTCCAGGGGTGCAAACAGTTTTTCGATGCGACAATTAGATTTTTAAAAAATAACTAAAGTATGAAGTTTAAGTGGCAACGGAAAAACGGAAAAAGAGAAAAATAAATTAGAAATATTAGACCTATCGTTACAAATTCAGTACCAAATGAAAGAGGTGATTTTTCTGAATCCTGGGGTGTAAACAGTTTTTCGATACGACAATTAGATTTTTTAAAATTAACTAAAATATGAAACTTAGATGGCAACACTTCATTTCAATCTTTTCATAATTTGCATTGCGAATCACGCGAATACAAAAGTCTTTAACTTAAAAATTTATTTGTATATTTTATTTTTCCATTCAAAGCATTTTAGTGAAAAAATATTTATGGCGCATGCGCAAGCGTTTTTTACCCACAATTTAAACACTAATCATAATTTTGAAAATTTCTATAGATATAATTTCAAGTTGGGTGAAGACCTAAGTTTCTGCCAAGCGCCGTTGAATTCCGCCCAGCCGTTCTCGAGTGATGCCCGGACAAACGTGTTTTAGTCTTTTACCTCCTAGGGGGGGGGGACGGGGGGAATTTCTGAAAAGTTGATAGATATAATTTTAAGTTGGGTGAAGACCTAAATTCCTGCCAAGAGCCGTTGAATTCCGTCCAGCCGTTCTCGAGTGATGCCCGGAGAAACGTGTTTTAGTCTTTTACCCCCTAGGGGGGAACAGGGGGGAATTTCTGAAAAGTTGATAGATATAATTTTAAGTTGGGTGAAGACCTAAATTCCTGCCAAGCGCCGTTGAATTCCGCCCAGCCGTTCTCGAGTGATGCCCGGACAAAAAAAGCGACATTCGGACACGATGACACACACACACACACACACACACACACACACACACATAGGCAAAATTTTCTGAAGTCATTTTCGGCTTTCATGGGGTGTGAAACGTGAAGATATCGCAAAATTTTTTGATTCCGACAAATTTACAGACAAAAGTCTGATTTTATTAATATAGATTTTCCATTTAAAATATTTTATGGTTTTTTAATAGCGGTTGGTTTATAGAAATAATTATAATAATAATAACAAATCTGTAAACGTCATCATGGTACCTTTATTATAGCTCCTCTTGGCGACTTTTTCATTTTTAATAAAATAAAAGGGATCTCGCCAACATGGCGTCAAAAATTTAAAAGTCGCCATTGAGGTCCTTTATTAAAGCTGTCTCGCCAGGGGAATATGAAAACTAAGTCGTTAAACATGAATTTTATTTTGAAACTTTTGTTTCAATAATTTAGTTTAAGTATCATTGGCTATCATTAGATTAAGTATCATCCCACAAAAACTAATGATAATTTGGTTCTGGTGAATTAAAATTTTAATTGGATGGTGATATTGGTATAAGACTTAGAAGTTTCAAATTTTAAAGGTAAATAAATAATAATAATAATAATAATAAAGAAAAGAAAAGAAAGAAAGAAAGAATTTGAGAAAATTTCGCATGGGTTTGCTAGTCTAAAAGTATATTATTAATTATTATTTTAATTTTAAAGTCATAATAACGTCATTTTTCAAGTGCACAAGCAAATCTAATTTTTGATAATTTCTTACTAATCACATAAAAATAACGTCGATTTTTTTTTTAGCAACAATTAAATTTAAAATAAATATTTAAATGGCTAATATTAAATTGATATAGGTTGACATTTTAATTAATATCTTCGCAACTAATTAAAATTTTTAAATTCTGTTTCAAGAGCCCCTCTGGAAGGCCCCTGAGCACCCGTGTGTCAATTTTTTGTACTTGTGCGTTCAATAGGAGCTGAATATATAGAAGAACAGACAGATGACAGACAGACAGAAAAACATTTCCTTTTATTATTATAGATTGTGATTTTGAAATACACAGAATAACACAATTTAAAATTAATGTGTTGTAATGAAAAATTGTATAATGCGTAGAGCATTAAAAAGTAACTTCCGAAGTCATTTTTTACATAATTCAAAAATCCACACTTTAATATACCTAATTAATTAATAATAGTACATTAAAATAATTAATTGTAGAATGAAATAACTTTTTTATACAAATATTTCGTATCATTCATTATATCCATTTCGAAGTAAACTATGTTTCTGCCATATCTTATATCTAACAAATAAAGGGTTAACTGAGAACCCTAATTTTAGTTAAGATGGAAATACGTCTAATCAGTTTTTCACTTTAAAAACATTTATTCACATCGTTCATGAAAATCGTTTTATCCATTTTCCAGAAAACACAATTCCTGCCATATTTTGTAAGTAACAGTTAAAGGGTTAACAGTAATCGCGAAATTTCCTGAATATAAGATTAATTGATTTTTCATCCCAAACAACCCCAAACCCCGAATTTTCATAAAAATCGTTATATCCTTTACCGAGTAAACCAAATTTCTGCCCATTTTTTTGCAACTGGCAGAGAAAGATTAAACAAAGAATGCGAACTTTCCTGTGTGAGGATATATATATAATCGATTTTATACACCAAAAAACACTTAACTCAAACTTTAAACAAAATCGTTACATCTGTTTCCAAGTAAACAAAATTTCTGCCTTTTACTTCCAACCTTTCGATAAATGGTTAATATCGAACGTAATTTTTTCTGATAATGAGGATGAGTCTAATCGTTTTAATCTGGATAAGAGAAAAAAAAAATTTGCACCTCAAAAAACACATATCCTGAAACTTTTTTTTTTTTTTTTAATCGCTGTATCTCTTTCTGAATAATCCCAATTTCAGCCATATGTTGCAATTAACCGATAAAAAGTTGATAGCAAACGTGATTTTTTTTTTTTATGAAGATCAGGATAAGTGCAAACGTTTTAGCACCTCAAAAAACACTTAACTCCAAACTTTCTTTAAAATCGCTGATATATTCACTTCAGAGTAATCCATAATTCTGCCATATGTTGCAATTGACTGATAGAGGCTTAACACTGAATGTGGGTATTTTCTTAAAATGAGAATAAGTCCAATCGTTTTAGCACCCCCAAAAAGTCTTAAACCTAAACTTTCATCAAAATCGCTATATCCATTTTTGTGTAGAAGTAATTCTGCCATATGTTGCTGTTAAAGGGTCAACAGCTAACGCGAATTTTCCTGAAAGTTAGAATAAGTTCAATCGCTTTAGCACTCCAATAACCACGTAAGCCCAATCTTTCATCGAAATCATCATGTCCATTTTCGAGTAAACCATATCTTTATCATGCGCTGTAATTGGCCAATAAAGAATAAAAAACGAACGCAAATTCTCCTGAAAATGAGGATAAGCCTACTCGTTTTTTTTTTTTTTTTTTTTTCACGCAAAACTTCCATAACCTCAAATTTTCATCAAAATCGTAATATCCGTTTTCGAGTAAACCATATTTCTGTCATATATTGCGAATTTTTCTAAAGATAAGGATAAGCCCAATCGTTTTTTCACAGCAAAAATCTCCTAACCCCAAACTTTCATCAAAACCGTTAGAGTGGTTTCCGAGATCTCCAAGTCAAAGATATATAGATATACTAGCAGGTTAAGCCCGCTTCACTGTTCATTATATTTAAATGGTTTTCCATAAGAATTGAATCACTACTTATTTTTTATATCACATTATAAATAAAACTAAAAAGAAAAGAAAAAAAAAAAAAAAAACCTTACATTGAAATCGTCTTAACGTCGCTTCGAGTACTTGCTGCCTATAGCAGGTGTTTATCGGGTCTAGGTTACCACTGACTGCAGATAGGTCTTTTCCGGGTACTTCAATTTAATATTTATCGAAGATAGGTGGATCAGTTAAAATTTAGGAAATACGATTTTATAGATGACTGTATCTCACCATCTATTAAATATTTTAGTTTTTTAACCGTGTATTTTATAGTTCCCGTTCTTTACATTATATTACGATTTCATTCCGATCAATATAATCTATATAAATAAAGAGAAGTGTCTATCTGTATATCTGCGTGTCTATTTGCGCTATGGTGCTTACGGTACTGATCGTAGAGCTACATAACTTGGCAGATGGATAACTGAGACTCTACAGGTGAACACCTGATCGAGATTTTTTCGAATTTCGAATTTGAATTGTTTTTAATTATCATTTCCTTTTTTTCATATTTAAATATTGGTTTCTGTGTTTCATTTTTCTAAAATTTATTCTTTCATTTTAATCGTCTGCGTACCTTGTCAACGCGTATTACGCTACTTATTTTTTATTTATTTAATTCATTCATTTGACGGAGAAATATATTTTTTTCCGAATTTAGTTTATTATATTTATTGAAAGTCAAATGGTAATGCAGTAGAAAAAATTAAGTACGTAAAATTTTAAATTTAAGATATATTTGTAGCAGTTATGTTTATGTATAATTTTTATAGTATAGCAACGTTTTATTTTTCATTTATTTATTCATTTTTTAATTAATTCCTTTGAAAGAAGAATCTACTTTTATTATTATTATTAGTATTCATCGGAAAAAAAAAAAAAAAGGTAGTATATGTATAGTTGCAAGGATTAATTTGATCAAAATTAAAATTTAATTACAATTTATTGTTTTTGTTTTTTATTTATTTAATTCCTTTTAAAAGAAAATATATTTTTTATTTGTTACATTGGTTGAAATCAAACCGGAATGTAGTGTAAAGGGCGAAGGCTAGAAAATACACGGTTCAAAAACTAAGGTATTTAATAGATGCTGAGATACAGTCATCTTTAAAACCGTAGTTCCTTATAATAACAAATCCACCTGTCGTCGATAAATACAGAAATTGAAGTGCCTGGAAAATACCTTTCTGCATGCAGTTGTAACCTGGACCCGACGCAGTGCGGGCGGAAAAAAGAGCTGCCATAGGCAGCGGGTTCCCGAAGCGAGGTTTAGGACGATTATAATGTAGGTTTTCTTTTTTAGGTTTCATTTATGATGTGATATAAAAAATAATCATTCAATTGTTTTGAAAAATCATTTAAATATAGTGACCAGCGAAGCGGGCATAGCCTGCTACTAAATAAATAAATAAAATAAATAATACCCAGGATAAATATATTAATTTTAATTTTGAAATTATAATGACGTCATTTTGCCATATGCATAAGCAAATTTTTTATTATTCGCGTGCAAATATATTTTTTTTATGCCGAAAAATATAAACCGAAAAACTTTTTTTTTCAACAATTAAATTTAAAACTAATATTTAAATGGCTAATTTTAAAGCTAATATAAGGAAATTATTTTTATATTTTAATTAATAAAAATAAATAAATAAATAAATAAAATCAAAAGTCTAACAAATATAAAAAGAATCTCGAATGTTGTTCTCAAATGTTTTTAAAATATTTTGATTAGTTAAAATTTTTCTTCTCTTGCAAAAGTGAAAATCTATATTTTTCTTCAAAATTATTGATGAAACATCTTTTTTTTTTTTTTTTTTTTTTAATAGCAAATCTCTTCAAAAATAAATATTTATTTTATAATTTTTAGGGCTTCAGTGTTTTTTTTTTTTTTAACTTAAATTTTTATTTTGTGCGTTTTAGTAATGAAAAGGAAGCTTTTAAAAAGAGTAATCAGAATTTCTTAGGATACTGTGTAGACAATGAAACGGTGTCTTTTACAACTGACATCGTATGTATTAATTATTGGCAAAAATGTTGCACATCGGCCTCCGAGGATGACCATTACATTAACAACTTGACGTTTTTACTGACTTAGCCAATGACCGACATAAGGAAATACACATTTACTTTAAAATGGAAACACCTTCTTTTTTAACGGGACACGGAAACACTATGACAAAATCTAATAAAAAAATAATAATAATAATAATTAAAAGAAAACTAATCAAAAATTCGAAAATCGTGCTTCCAGGTGCATCAGGAGAGGTTGTTACGAACCTCCATGCAAATTTTTGTAGCTTTGCGATAAGCTACTTTCCTAAAAGGGCTCCTTTATATACACACTGACACACACATCTTATTTTATTATATGTATATAGATGGATAACAAGTCACGTGATTTACTTGTTTAATATAAGAGAACGATTATTCACTGATTATTTTTGAAAAGTTCTTAAGAAAACAGCTTTCAAAAGCTTAATTAAATTTCTTTGGATTATGTCCTATAATGATTTTAACTATATTTCAAAGTTATTATTATTATCATTTTGTGCGTGTGTGTTTTATGTATTTTAATTTCTTTTTCACGAAAAAACTGCATCAAATTATGGAAAATTACTTCAATTTAAAAATTATAAAGGTTTAGTTTAGGCATATCCTTAAAATAAATAAATAAATAAATAAACAAATGTTAACCTATACTTTGCAAGGTGAATATTATTTAGTTTTAATCAAAATAAATAATATATGCAAAATAAGAAAAAAATATATATACAACTTTTTTTTTAACACGCTTTTTTTAGCTTCACCTGTATGTATGTTTGTTTGTATGTTTGTAACCGCTCTGGGAGAAAACAAAAATTCTATATTGTAAAAATAGACTTTCCCTACGTCAGCGCTGTGGCTGTGAGGTAAAGCTCCGGGCTACGAACCTAAAGGTCTAACGTTCGAGCCCAGTCAGGGGAGTTTTTTTAAAAGTGGTTTTTGTGAAATTCTAAATTATTTTATAATCACCCTGTAATATGGTTTGTCACTCACATAATTTTTTCTTACCCTGCATTTTAATACTATAACATACTTGCCAACTATCTCATTAATAACCGTACAATTGTTAACGCCCCCTGAAAAAACGCCCCTTTTCTCACACCACTATATTTTTAGAGTTATTCTCTCTAAATGTTGTTAGGAATAAATAAGACCAAAATCACTCTAAAAAATTATTGGTGTGAAAAAAAAGGCGGGTACTAAAAATTGTACGGTTCATAATGAGATGGTTGGCAAGTATGCTATAAAGATAGATATTTTGTGCTTTTTAGTTCACATTTCAATAAAAGCGTGTTCTTTAATTTTTTAAAAGTATAATTTATTTTAAATCTAAGCAAATAAATGTTCAATAGGGATTTATTTATACAGTGCTGAAGTCTAATAGATTGAAAATTTTGTATTGCTGTGGTAACTTGGTATTATTTTTGTAGAGGTCAAAGAAGGGTGATAATGTGTCCTCAAATTTCGAGGACAGTCTAAATATTTTTTTTCTTTTTAATGTTCTGAAAAATCGTAGGTATAAAATTATTTAACCTAATTATTATTTTTTCTCTAGTCATTTGCTTATATAAATAAGCAAGAGATATGATAAATATAATATAGGGTATAATAAATGAAACTTGAAAAATTTTGATATTTGTAAGATTTTTAATATTCTTTCTTATTACAATCTAATTCAGAAAAGCTAGATATTTCTACAAATTTTCATAATTTTATTCCTAGATGGCGGTTTTGAAATACACAGAAGAACACAATTTAAAAATTTAATGTGTTGTAATGAAAAATATTATACTGTACAGAGCATTATACCGTAACTTCCGAAATTATTTTTTACATAACTCAAGAATCCACATGTTAGTATATCTAAATAACACTAGTCGACAAAAATAAATAAATAAATAAAAAAATAAATAAAATAAATAAATAAATAAATAAATAAAATTGGAGGGTAACAAAAATGAAATTAACTATTTTCAACTAATTTTGTAGTGCAGAATTCAAAAATAATAGCGAAAAATCTGTAACATGTACAGATTTTTTGTTACGATTATTTAATCTGTACTAGAAGCAATCATCCTTGTCTAAAAAAAGTACACTTAATACTGCTTTGTTAAATAAATCCTTGTCGAGTTCTTAGTTAGTCTAAGAAAATGATTCGATAAGGATTTATTTAACAAAATAGCATTAATGTACTTTTTTAATATCGGAATTTGCTAGTGCTCGGATACTTTTGCAGTCGACTGTATTGTAAAAATAATAATGAAATTTGCCATTTTCTGATATTTTAACTAAAAAATGGAACAAACATGGTTGCCGGGACTCTGATTTGCCAGGACTCTGGGTTGCCAGCAGGAAGGGTTACTACAACCTGTGATACTGTGAAAATGAAAAAAATTCGTGAAAATTGCCAATTTCTGATACTCTAACAGAAAAATGTGACGTGGTGGGACTTTTTTGCTTGGAGATATATAAATAAAAATTGGAATTAATAATAAAAATAATTATTTGACCGTTGTTACCGAACCACTGTAGACCAATGTAATTAGTAATATTACGTTAAAATAATTAATTACGGGATAAAATAACAAAAAAGCGGTTAAAAATATAAAGAAAAGGATTTTGTAAACTTTTTCCAATACTTTAGATTTTAATTGTGCAATAACTTCTGCACGACATCCAGTAATTAAGATAATTGAAACTGAACAAAGACACCTCTCGCAGTTAATACTAATATAAAATGGAAAAGCAATCGCTGGATCGTTCTCCAAATGCGAAACGTCGAAAATAACTACCTCATAATATCAATCATGTCTACCAGACATATTTATTTTGCATCCACTTCCCTGCTCTTCCCTCTCACTCAGAAAGAGAATTAACCCTTTCAGTCGCAGTGTTTCCGCAGATGGAACGCCTAATTTTAATTCTCAAGTGCAAAAACTCATCCCGGAAATTTTTTAGCAAAAATTTACATTTATAACATAGCAGAAAAGACCCTTTTTTTAAACTTGAAAATTTAAAATTTCTTTTATTTTAATTTTGTTCGTAAATTCCGGTAGCAGTGTAATTTAAATGATCCGAATTACCCTGCGCCGAAAAGGGTTAAACTTGTTCCAAGACAAACTGTAGTGAATAAACTCATATGATCAATAAAACGTACTGTTATGATTACCGCAGTGGATATGTCTTGTTTTCAGAAAATTTCAAATTGTACTTCAAATATTTAGTTAAATTTCCTTAATTTGTAATAACTCAACATTTTAAATGTGTTTCTGTTAAATTTTTATTTTTGCGTTTAAAACAAGTAGAAATTAATTATTTATTATTCACTGGTTATTTCTGAAAAGTTCTTAAAAATTTTTTAAAAGTTTAATTAATTTTCTTTGGATTATATCCAACAAAATTTGAATTATATTTCAAAATTATTATCACTTTGTGTGAGTTTTTTTTTTTTTTTTTTTTTTTTTTTCCACGAGAAAATTGCATCAATTTAATATAAATTACTTCAATTTTAAAATCATAAAAATTTTGTTTAAGCAAGCATATTTTTCTTTCTTTCTTTTTTAATGAACAGGTCCAGCGTAAACTTAAAATAAATAAATAAATAAATAATGAACGAAATTTAAACTATACTTTGCAACATAACTGTTACTCAATTTCAGTTAAATAACATATCCAAAATAAGGAGAAAAACATAAGTGCTTTAAGATTTTTTTTTTTTTAATTAAAATAAATAATCGTTTGTAGACATTTATACAATGCAAAACTCACAATCAAATGTGCGTATTATATAATGAAACTGAAGAAAAATGAAAAAAGAATTCTAAAATTTTCAACTGTATGTCCTTCCTTTCATGATCCAAATTGTACATGTATTCACTATTTCAAATAAACAGGAAATTTCTAATTTCATTTGCTATTGTTTTGTAATACCTATATTTCCGGCCTCAGAACGAACACATATTTCCTATTTCGATCAAAAACCAATTTCAATGCGATTGCTTCATGGCCCATTTAATAAAACTCGTGAGAATTAAATTTTTCCTAAAAAATAATTTTCTATGTTAATTAACCTACATTCTTGCTCAAAATTTTGTAAATGTTAAAAGCGAACCTTTTTACTTTCTTCTATATTTAATAGAATAATGTATTGATTACGTAAAAATTTTCGACCTCGGATTTTCGATATATTTGCATGTTTTGAGAGGTCTAGACTACAGCACAATTTGTCTCTGTGTGTGCGTCTGACAAAATTTTGAGGCTGTTATATATCGGTAACTACTGCACAGAATTTAACACAAATTGGTATTTAGTTGCATCTTGACGAAAATTAGTGCTTATTAATTTTTGGTGAAATTCGTCCAACAGGTGGCGTTGCCACCCTACTTTTTCTGAATTTTTAACACGGTGGTATAGGAGAAAATTTCGTTTAAATGTGCGTAAAGAGAATTATATTTTTAAGAATCATTATGAAATTAAAAAGAATTATTTTTAATAGTGATAATCAACTACACAAATTTTTTTGTATATGTACAGTCGGTAACAAAAATGTCCGAACACTAGCAAAAATTCATATGTAAAAAAAGTACACTTCATAAGGTTTTGTTAAATAAATCCTTATCGAATCCTTATCGTTCTTACACTGAATAAGAACGGGATTCGACAAGGATTTATTTATCAAAACCGTATGAAGTGTACCTTTTTTACATAGGAAATTTTGCTAGTGTTCGGACACTTTTGTTACCCACTGTAGGAGCATATCGCTTCTCCCGCAAATTTTCATTATGTGTATTTTTCAAAAGAGCTCGTCAGTACCTTTAAAATAAATGGTAGAACGATCGGTCTATGATAATTTAAAATAAAGTAATCGATATATATATGTATGTGTGTGTGTGTGTGTGTGTATATCTGTACTGATAAGTATAAAGGATTTAAGTCCATTTTCTAGGTTTTTCAGGAGACGAAAAATAAAAATAAACTAACTAAAAACTAATCAGAAGAATCGATTAGGAAAAAGGGATTATGCTGAGTTATACCCTTCATATCATTCAGTGATTGTCAACCATCATTTAATAAAGGGAAAAAATTGAATTAAATATTTTGTACAAAGATTAATGCTAAATTTCTGACTTGAATCCTTTTTTACCAATGAATTTTCTCGAAGACTAAATGACATGGATTTAAATCCTTTATACCAATCGATAAAGAATTTCTTTCTGAGTCGGACAATGTACTTAACTCAAAATCAACATTTTTGGACTTAAACCCTTTATACTTATCAGTACAGATATATTAGGTTAAAAAAAAGCTGTATATATATATATATATATATACAAATATATATGTATATATATATATATATATAGAAAGGGAGAGATGATATTATATAGAGATAAGGTATTATATAGAGAATGAAATTGACTTCCTTTGGATATTTCGTGTTATACTACTCTAGGACGAAAGTAGTCTGCATTCGTCATGGAAGATAATTTAAAAAAATAATAATTTTGTTAAATTATTTTTGTTAGTTAATTTGTATAGTAAAATATTGGAGAAAGCCATGTGATAGTCACAACAAAATGCTTTTTTTTTTTTTTTTTTTTTCACAATCTTTCCCTTGATAAAAATGTTCAGATTTACATAGGTAAGAATGGAATCATTCTAATCTTTTTCATTGCATACTGTGTTATGACAATAAATACAGGGGCTGGCAACACATTTAAAAATAAAATAAAATAGTGATTGTGATCACCCTAGATCATAAAAATCTGGAGTGACTCCACTCGACTTTCCGAACATTGAGTAATTAACAGTTTTGTAGGTAAAGTAAAGAAAGAGGAGTTGTTAAACAAACAAAAGACAAAACCATAATAAAGTGTTTGAGTATTTTTCTCCATATATTACACGATGTTTTATTTAACGCTACTGAACTTTGTGCCCATAGATCATAATGATAAAGAATTTTCGTTGTGTCCCTGTAAAAAACCTATAAATGCTAGATTCACCAAAATTCTTATAGATAGAGCAACAATGATTTATAATATTCATATAAATTTTCAGCTCAATTGAATAATGCGTTTAGATGCAATCGCACTTTTAACTAGTATGTTGTGGCCACCACATGAGTTTCTTCTATATTTTCTTATACAAATTCACTCAGTAAAAATAATTTATTAAAATTATTATTTAAAAAAATTATCTTCCATGATAATGCAGATGATTTCCATATTAGAGAAGTAGTACAACACTAAATATCCAAAAAAAGTCAATTTTATTGTCAATATTACATTAAAATATATACACCCTTGTGCAAATTAATTGAAACAAACTCGAAAACTTGAGATAACTAAGAAAATATGCTATTTTATATAAATTTATGCAAAATCGAAACTTTTTAGTATATAATATGGTCCCTACGACTCTTTATTAACATTTGGACACGATTTGGCATGGATTCTACCAATTTTGTACAGTCATTTATAACATTTGTGTCCTTGTACCACACATGAATTAGCGCCGTGATTAGCTTCTCTATACTTGAACAGTCCATATTTAATAGGTGATTCTTGCATATAGCCCAGAGATTCTGCATTGGGTTGATATCAGGAAAGTTCCCAGGCCATTCCAATGTCTCAATTTGTTTCTCAGACATGAATTTTTCGACCATTTTGGACGTATGGCACGGGGATAAATCGTGTTGAAAATACCCTTTCCATGAAGGTATCGTTTTTCCAACTCTGAAATAACCATTTTATCTAAAATAGTTATGTATTGCTCAGAAGACATCATAATGTTAACAGGCTACAAAGAACCAACTCCACTGAAACCGAAACAACCCCAAAACATCTTCTTTTGAGGGTGTTTAACAAATTGGTTAATGTAGCAACTCCGAATTTTTTCGTCTGACGATCTCCGCACGCGTTGTGTTTGCTGGCTATGGACAGAAAAGTCCCTTTCGTCGCAAAAAAGCACTTTTTTCCAATTTTCGACTGTCTAGGTTTCATATTTTAACACTCAAAAGTAGCGCTTTTTCTTCATTGTTTGGGTCAGAAGCTGTTTCTTCATAGGCCGATAGGCTACAAGAAGACGCCTCCGACCAGTAGATGAAATAATATTTATTCCATGACCTTTTAAATCTCTATTAAGTGCAACACTAATCTTTCGAGGATATTTTTTACTTTGCGTAAGTAGAAAAGAGTCATCCCTTGGCGTTAGTTTCTTTTCTGTCTACATTTCCCTCTCCGCTTTGGAGATATGGAACCTGTTTCTTTATTTTGTTTTATAATACGGCTTACAGTTGCAATACTAACGCCAATGATCTTCGAAATCTCTCTATAAGACTTTAAAGTATGTTCAGAGAGAGTAACAATCTTTGTACGCTTATGTGGTGTCACATACATCTCTGAAGACAGTGAACTCTCAACTGATGTGATCATAGCTCGATCTTTCCTTTACGGAAGTTCCTGCGTATGCGCTCTCAGAACCCCCCTGTTTAGTGGAAATTGTTACTAGGCAACGTATTTATTTCTCCCATCCATATTTTAACATATTTGAGCATTATTGTTGAAGAATAATAGGAATGATTTTAAAATTCACGAAAAAGATAGTTTGTTTCAATTAATTTGCACAAGGGTGTATATATATATATGTTAAAAATGAAAAAAAAAAATCGATAACTTCATTTTAAATTATCGCAGATCTATGGTTCAACCATTCGTTTTAAAGGTACTGGAGAGCTCTTTTGAAAGATACCCATCATGAAAATTTACTCCCCTCGAGGGGGGAATTCTCCCCCAAGGGGGGGGGGGAGAGAAGGAGAGTCTGCTACACATACAAAAGTTTTTCCCAGTTGACTATCTCTGTTATAAATAATTCTGGTAAATTTCATAATGATTATTAAAAAATAATTCTCTTTTTGCACATTTATACAAAATTTTGTACTATACCACCACAGTAGGTAAGAAAGGCCGGTTCTAGGTCAGGAGGGGGAGGCACTGAGGTACCGGCAAGCCGTGCGGGTGCCACACCACCCCCTGAGGGTGTAGATGACTTGGTATTGACCTTGACACCCCCTTCTGACAGTATCGTGAAAGATGACGAGGGTATTAATGAGGAAATTTACTTAAAAAATTTAATTAGTGATTTTTTGTAAAAGGTGACGATGGTTTTAAAAAGATGTTTTCGGTAGAATGAAAAAAGTATGATATTGTTTGTGACTCATTAGAAAATTAATTAGGGAGTTAATTAAGAAATTAATTAGGAAATTAATTAAGAAATTAATTAAAAAATTAAAAAATTGAGAAAAAATTGAGGAATCGATAAAATATATGAATTTAAGAATGTGGATGTGAATATACTATGAAAGAAATAGAGAGGTTTGACTGGGGCTCGAACCCGACAGCTTGCAGTAAAAATATTTCAGTAGTTTTCGCGTATGTGTGAGTGATTTTTCTATTATATCTCAGCACAATTCTTTTTAAACCTATGAATACTATTGTCCGAAAAGAATTCAATCGTTTAAATGATATTAATTACAGAATAATAATTAAAATATAAAATAAAATAATAAAAATTGGAGATCTTGTAAAATTAACTAAATGTTTTATGAAAAA
The DNA here is from genome assembly GCA_963930645.1 of Salticus scenicus. Taxonomy (NCBI): domain Eukaryota; kingdom Metazoa; phylum Arthropoda; class Arachnida; order Araneae; family Salticidae; genus Salticus; species Salticus scenicus. The sequence continues at coordinate 15,488,505 of OZ005660.1, forward strand.
ATGACAATGTACGTGAAAATTAAGTTAAAAGATGATTAAAATCTCAAATGTATAAGTGGAATTCGAACCCGGTGTCTACCTTGAGTTATTTTAACAAAACCTACCACCCCTTCAATAATGTGGAATCGCCTATCTTCCCTATTCAATAAATGGTATAGTCTACGAAACCTATATACCCTTCGACAGATGTGGAATGATCCATTTTTTATCTTTAGTAATTAAAACAGTGTAATTACAAAGCTATGAATTAAGGATTTTCTTCTAAAAGATTTCAAATATTTTATGAAAACTGACATTGAGAGTAAAAAATTAAGTATAAAGAATGAAAGAAAGTTTAGAAACATAGATTATGACCGGGAATCGAACCCGGCACCTTGCTGTAAAAAATATTTAAGTAGTTTTCGCGTATGTGTGTGTGATTTTCCTATTACATGTCTGCACAGTTCTTTTTAAACCTATGAATGCTATTGTTCGAAAAGAATTCAATCGTTTAAATAATATTAATTACAGAATAATAATAAAATAAAAATAATAATAATTGAAGATCTTGAATAATTCACCAAATATTTTATGAAAAAAGATGATGTATGTGAAAATTAAGTTAAAAGATGGTTAAAATCTCAAATGTATGACTTTTGAAATTAAATTAAAAAGAAAGACAAGAATTGTTTTTTCAAAGATGATTAAAAAAGAGTGATTAAAATTCCCTTTGAATTACTTAATTGAAGAAAGTTCGTTAAAAAATACTTTTCCCATAAAAATTTTTAAATCGTTAATAATCAGTATCTATTTTAAACTGTATATATATATATATTTTTTTTTAATTATAAATAGAATAATGTTTGATGAAGAGTGTACGCGAAAGCTAATATTATCCGATCTTTCATTACTATTAATTCTCCTCGAAAACGTGAAGGTCATATCATCCTTCCCGAACCTGTTTTTTCACCCCCTACTCACACCCTCGAAGGGGATTGACAATTCCTGCCTTCTTAGAGATGAGAGAGGAAATATCAGATTTTTTTTTTTTTTTTAAATACATTTCCACTGACTTTTTTAAAATATAAATTCATTCCTTACATTACTTTTGAATAAACTTTACCCGCTACAACACTTAGAATTTTGTAGAATAATCTTATTGATTATTTGATATACAAAATGGGAATATAATAACTTTTAATAATAGACATTTTCAGTAGATTTTTACAACTTCAGAAGATCAAAAGTTTTTAGGTATAAATTGGAACTTTTTCGAATAATCCTTCACATATTAGACTAATGATCACTTAGTTCAATGTATTTTTTTTTTCAGAAATAGGGTCGTAAAAATAGTAATTTGGCATGATTTTTAATAAATTTTAGAATATATCTACAAAAATTTTAGAGTATTTGGCGATAATTCAGATTTGGTGAGAAACACCTAGTATTAATTTCGAGTGGAGTAAAATTTTATCACATGCTAACTTATTTTTGCGGAGTGAAGACATCTGTTTTTTAACCTGAATTCAGTACTACATAATAATTATTTTTCCAAGATGGATGTCAGAACAGATATCATTTTGTTAAACGCTTTTACTCATATATTCAATAAATCACATTTTCGCAATTCAGAACTAGAAATTATTAACCAGAAAATATTAACCAGAAAATATTAACCTTAAATTTCGAATGAATGAATTTATCAATTCAGAAATTAGCAATCAACTTTATGAAAATGTTGATATGTTATCGAGGAAAATTTTTACACCTGTTTAGATATTGTCTTAAAAGAAATGATAAAAAATGAAATTAATTGGGACAAAGTTGTAATTTACTTAGTATTTTCAAGTGAGCTTATGGCAAAGCGCTTTAAGAGATCTGGAGACGTTATCATACTTTGGATAATTTTTTTTAATATCTTCCAGAAGTATTTAGGTAACTGGATTATTGATAATCAGGAATGTATAAAAGTCAAAGAAGTAAAGAAATCAATTTTTCAAAGAATGTGGAGTTTTATCACTCGATCATAATATGAAAATTGTAAAAATATTATCTGCTATGTTGAATTATGTTCAGTTCAATCTGTATACGAACAATGTTCAAGAAAAATGTATGTAATGTGAAATTGAAAGAAAATAAAAGAACTTTAAATGGGAATTTTGTTTAAGAAAAAATTATTTGAAGTAAAATTCATCTTTAAAAAATAAATAAAAATAAGTTGATAAATGTAAAAAACTGAAAATATTCACTGTTTGAAAAGAAGTCTTAATAAGTTTAAGAAAATATCGAATTATATTTCACCTAAGAGAGTAAATCTATCATTTTTCAGAAGTTACTTTACTGCAAAAAAATAGCTGATGTCAAAAATTTCTCTACCTAAAACAGCTATACTTTCGATATAACTTTTTGGAATCTTCTTATCACTGTCATCGAACATACGTGTATACTTAAAATTTTTTTTTACAAAGTTGTATTCAATTATAAATTTTCTTTAAATTTCCTTATACTAGTTAAAATATTGTAAGTCTTTTTATTTAAAGCTTTACGTTTTACTAGAAATCTTCCAATATTCTTAAAATAATATAAATTTTCGAACATAGTGATTATTAGGAATTACCAATTTTTAGTTTTTATCGTGATCTGTCTGACACATCCCTAATAAGAACGATCGAATTTTTTGTAATTCATTCCCAACATTAGTTATTTTAAGCTATATTTGCTAAGAATTATTTAACAATCTGTGTCAAATAAAGACTTCCCAACTTCATTTATTACTACTTTTCATCACTTTAACATAGTGAAATGGTCCACGTCAATGCTACATTCACGCAGTTTTTCTTTTCCAGATACCAAGTTTGTAAATGATGAACGCTAACTTTGACAAAATTCAGAGCTGAAAAAATATTAATTTATGTTTTATTAAAAACATTCATGTTCACAGATGCATACTTAAGTTTTCTAAAGTGTATTTTAACATACTTAAAAAATATTATAACCAAGTATTGTCGATTACAAACATATGTATACTTTCAAACTTTTAGAAATTAATTATCTTATTTTTAGAATTAAAATATAAGAAACTCATTTTCACAATAATAAGATTGTAAATGTAGGATAAAATCACAAAATTACCAGCTTAAGAGGTTGCAGGTATTCGAAAAAATTCACGAAGTCAACAATTTTGATGTTAACAACACATCTTATTTTACAAAGTACTAAGTTTTTTAAAATCATTTAGTTTGAAGTTTTTCAGACATATGCTTATACACTGAAATTTTTGTGAATGAAAAATCTTTTACACAAAGTATTTTAGAAAAAAAATATCATCTCAGAAATTAATTAACTTATTTTTAGAATAAAAATATAAGAAACTTATTTTTTCTAATGATAAGAATGAAAATGTGAGATAAAAACTCATTCTTACTAATTTAAGAGACTGCAAGTATTTAAAAAATTATGAAGTATGTGATTTTAATGTTTCACATGTGTTAATAACGCATCTTATTTTACAATGTACTAAGTTTTTTAAAGTCATTTGGTTTGAAGTTTTTCACACATATGCTTATAAACGAAATTTTTGTAAATGAAAAATTTTTACACAAATTATTTTAATACAAATACTATCTCAGAAAAATTACCTATTCTTTTTAGACTGAAAATATAAGATAAAAATCTAACACTTATCAAATTTAGAAGCTGCAGATGTATGATGAAATCATGAACTTGAAACTTTAAGTATTAACAACCTACCTTCTTTGAAAATACTAAACCACAAGTTTCGACAAATCTATAATCAACTGTTAAAAAACATAGAATATTTTTTACCCTAAAATGTTTAACGTAGATGCTACATCCATAAAAATACAGAGGGAAAATGTACAAATTATCTGTTTAGACATGTTGATAAACTAGAATTTTCCACAAGATTCGAGTATTATAGCAAGGTATGGGATAATATTTGGCTAAATTTCCACTAATATTGGCGATAGTTATAAAAATTTGGCATGAAATAAGAGAATTTGGCGTAAATTCTTAAGTAAAACTGATGAACGAAGAAAAAATTTGAATTAGTTACAATCTTTTCTCGCTGCAGTGTCGTCTAAGTTCTCATACTTAGTAGTTTTTAAACATTTTTAAAGTCTTGCTTTTAGAGTGATTTTTTATACTTTACTAAACTGAAGTACAAAATGGATAATACTATACCGTCTGGGGAGACTCACGTTTCTGTTCAACAACCCCCTTCATCAAGTTTTGAGGATGAGAAGTTATCTAAACTTTTTATTTGTCCAACTTGTAATAAGTCATTTTTAAAAAAATCGTATCTTACTAGACATGTGAAGGTTCACAATGATATTAAACCTAATATTTGTTACGTGTGTGAGAAAGGGTTTGTTGCTTTACATCGTTTAAAAAGACATATGGAAACTCATAGAAAAATTTCCATAAGATACAAATGTGAATATTGTATTGAAAATTTCAATCGCAAGTGTGATTTATTGAAACATAAGAGATTATTTCATCAAAAAGTCTTACCTAAACATCTATGTATTATTTGTAAAGATGCTTTTAAACACAAGTATGAATTAGAAAAACACAAGAGGGTGCATTATCGTAAACCTGAGTATCTAGGTGAGGAATGTTCTATAACCTTTCCAACTAAACATGCTTTTTCAAACCATAAGCGAAAAAGTCATAAAAAGACTTTACATACATACTGTTGCGACGAATGTACTGATACTTTTTCAAACAAACGACATTTTTTAAAACATAAAAGAAATATTCATAAAAAATCTTCAATGCAAACTGGATGTGATGAATGCAGTGAAACTTTTCAGTGTAAGTATGAATTATTGCAACATAAGAGAAAGAATCATCTTAAAGACTTTAACATACGTAGAAATTATAATGAACGAAGTACTAGCAATGAATTACCAACAGTTAATAATGACAGTGAGAATCTGGACTTGTTAAATTTTTTGGATAATTTTCACACTGAATGTATGAATGGTGTTTTTGACTTACCTTCCAACAACTTTCAGAATGAAAATATAGACTTAGACTTAAAAATTTTTTTGAACAATTCGAATGTGGAATATACAAGTGAAAATAATATTGATGATTTATCTACCAAAGTTGAAAATAAGGACTTAAATAATTTTAACCTGATACAAACTGATTTACCTCTAGTAAACTGTGACAATGAAAATCTAGACTTGCTAAATTTTTTGAATAACTTTAATATCGAATGTATGAATGATATCCCAACAATATAGATTTTTGTGAATTTGTTGTCTTGTATTATTGTGAATGAATTTCGAATAAAAAGATTTCAATGAAAATGGTTTGTTTTAATTCTTATTACAAAATCACCCTTTATATAATATTTTCTATTAGAATACAAACTTAAGTGTCATCTTTTTAAAATAAAAACATGCAAAAAGTTTACTTGTGTATTAGCGATGTACTTTTTCACTACTGTAGTAGAATTGATTGAGTATAAAATTTAAACACTAAGTAAAAATTATACACGATAGTAGTTTTATAAACTATCAAACTTACATCGAAGAAGAAAAAAACTTGTAAAATTGTTTTACCACTCAATTGTAAAGTACTTGTGAAAATCTTAAATGAATTTATCATATTAACAATTTTCCTGAAAAACTAACTTATAAAAATTTTAGATATAATTATGAAGTTAGTATTTTCCTAAGTATCACGATTGAATCTTACTTTAAATATGCATCATCAAAGTGTTTTGTACTTTAACTAAAATCACAATCTCTATTCTAAAGAGTGTAAAAATAATTTTTGAGTAACAACTTTTATATATAGATACTTTCACGATTATAGTTTAACTTATTTTATTTTTAGAATACAGAAAATATTTTATAAGAATTGTGAAAGATTAATTTTAGGAGTTTGTAAAATTTCACAATTTTTTTTTTTTTTTTTTTAAACATTTTTGTCAAATGCTTTCCTGATGTCACATCACTTAGAAAAAATTAATTGTTTTTAGCAGAATTGCTAACACAAAACATTAAGTTAGAAAATTTGTAGATAAAACTTAAAAGATATGAAAAACCATATGTGATGTAATAACAGAAATATATAATATAGTTTCAAGTTTAGACATAGTTGAACAAGCTTGAGGAGACACTAAAACCTGTTGCTGACGTCATAACCCCTGTGACGTAAATTCCCCCTTACCACTACGTCACAATTGTATAATTTAACAAAAAGTACTTATGTCTACCCACAATTCCTGTCTTGTATGATTTTACTTTGTGTATTAAATCAATGATCTGTAAAAAACTGTCGTTTTTATACACTATGAAGTAAAAATTTTCTCCCTAAACATCAAATTATATTTTGCAAACATGAATTGATATGTATTTGTTTTAAATATCACTAAGTTACATTATACCAAAGTATATTTTCTAATATTTAAACAATTTTCATTTTACAAAAATTAACTTGTATGCATTTCTAGGTCTTTAATAAAAATCTTTTAATTTTTTTCTCTCAAAGACTTTAAACTATTGGAGATGTTTGTACTTTAAGTACAATCCAATACTATTTGCATAACAATGTGGAACATCATATGTTAAGAAAATCTTAAATTTTGACTAAGTTGCAAATCTCAATGAAAGTATTTTAAGATTACTTTGCTAAAATTTACTAAGTATTACAAAATTTTTCAGTTATTAAACGAAAAATTGTGTAAAATTTACTAAGTGTTTCACTAAAGAAGAGAATTCCACAAAAAAGTTTTGACAAGAAATACTAAATTCACTAAGTCACATACACATAATATAAGAGAAATCTTTAAAACATTATTGCAAAAACGATTTTTTTAAATTGTTAATTTTAGATTGTAAAAAATATTTAACAATATTTCATAATGATTATAATCAAAAGCATGTGTATGTGTACGTGTATAGATTGTAAAAAAATATTTAATAATATTTCATAATGATTATAATTACAAGCATGCGTGTATGTATACGTGTATAGATTGTAAAAAATATTTAACAATATTTCATAAGGATTATAATTACAAGCATGTGTGTTTGTGACTTAGTGAATTTAGTATTTCTTGTCAAAACTTTTTAGTGTAATTCTCTTCTTTAATGAAACACTTAGTAAATTTTACACAATTTTTCGTTTCATAACTGAAAAATATTATAATACTTAGTAAATTTTAGTAAAGTAATCTTAAAATACTTTCACTGTGATTTGTAACTTAGTCAAAATTTAAGATTTTCTTAACGTATGATATTCCACATTGTTATGCAAATAGTATTAGATTTTACTTAAGCTGCAAACATCTCGAATAGTTTGAAGTCTTTGAGAAAAAAAAAAAAAAAAAAATTAAAGATTTTTATTAAAGACCTAGAAATGCATACAAGTTAATTTTTGTAAAATGAAAATTGTTTAAATATTAGAAAATATACTTTGGTATAATGTAACTTAGAGATATTTAAAACAAATACATATCAATTCCTGTTTGTAAAATATAATTTGACGTTTAGGGAGAAAATTTTTACTTCATAGTGTATAAAAACGACAGTTTTTTACAGATCATTGATTTAATACACAAAGTAAAATAATACAAGACAGGAATTGTGGGTAGACATAAGTACTTTTTGTTAAATTATACAATTGTGACGTAGTGGTAAGGGGGAATTTACGTCACAGGGGTTATGACGTCAGCAACAGGTTTTAGTGTCTCCTCAAGCTTGTTCAACCATGTCTAAACCTGAAAGTATGTATACTTTTTGTTATTACTTCACATATGGTTTTTCATATCTTTTAAGTTTTATCTATAAATTTTCTAACTTAATGTTTTGTGTTAGCAATTCTGCTAAAAACAATTAATTTTTTCTAAGTGATGTGATATGAGGAAAGGATTTGACAAAAACGTTTAAAAAAATTTGTGAAATTTTACAAACTCCTAAAATTAATCTTTCACAATTCTTATAAAATATTTTCTGTATTCTAAAAAAAAAAAAAAAAAATAAATAAAAGTTAAACTATAATCGTGAAAGTATCTATATATAAAAGTTGTTAAGTTGTTACTCAAAAATTATTTTTACACTCTTTAGAACAGAGATTGTGATTTTAGTTAAAGTACAAAACACTTTGATGATGCATATTCAAAGTAAGATTCAATCGTGATACTTAGGAAAATACTAACTTCATAATTATATCTAAAATTTTTATAAGTTAGTTTTTCAGGAAAATTGTTAATATGATAAATTCATTTAAGATTTTCACAAGTACTTTACAATTGAGTGGTAAAACAATTTTACAAGTTTTTTTCTTCTTCGATGTAAGTTTGATAGTTTATAAAACTACTATCGTGTATAATTGTTACTTAGTGTTTAAATTTTATACTCAATCAATTCTACTACAGTAGTGAAAAATTATATCGCTAATACACAAGTAAACTTTTTGCATGTTTTTATTTTAAAAAGATGACACTTAAGTTTGTATTCTAATAGAAAATATTATATAAAGGGTGATTTTGTAATAAGAATTAAAACAAACCATTTTCATTGAAATCTTTTTATTCGAAATTCATTCACAATAATACAAGACAACAAATTCACAAAAATCTATATTGTTGGGATATCATTCATACATTCGATATTAAAGTTATTCAAAAAATTTAGCAAGTCTAGATTTTCATTGTCACAGTTTACTAGAGGTAAATCAGTTTGTATCAGGTTAAAATTATTTAAGTCCTTATTTTCAACTTTGGTAGATAAATCATCAATGTTATTTTCACTTGTATATTCCACATTCGAATTGTTCAAAAAAATTTTTAAGTCTAAGTCTATATTTTCATTCTGAAAGTTGTTGGAAGGTAAGTCAAAAACACCATTCATACATTCAGTGTGAAAATTATCCAAAAAATTTCACAAGTCCAGATTCTCACTGTCATTATTAACTGTTGGTAATTCATTGCTAGTACTTCGTTCATTATAATTTCTACGTATGTTAAAAGTCTTTAAGATGATTCTTTCTCTTATGTTGCAATAATTCATACTTACACTGAAAAGTTTCACTGCATTCATCACATCCAGTTTGCATTGAAGATTTTTTATGCATATTTCTTTTATGTTTTAAAAAATGTCGTTTGTTTGAAAAAGTATCAGTACATTCGTCGCAACAGTATGTATGTAAAGTCTTTTTATGACTTTTTCGCTTATGGTTTGAAAAAGCATGTTTAGTTGGAAAGGTTATAGAACATTCCTCACATAGATACTCAGGTTTACGATAATGCACCCTCTTGTGTTTTTCTAATTCATACTTGTGTTTAAAAGCATCTTTACAAATAATACATAGATGTTTAGGTAAGACTTTTTGATGAAATAATCTCTTATGTTTCAATAAATCACACTTGCGATTGAAATTTTCAATACAATATTCACATTTGTATCTTATGGAAATTTTTCTATGAGTTTCCATATGTCTTTTTAGACGATGTAAAGCAACAAATCCTTTCTCACACACGTAACAAATATTAGGTTTAATATCATTGTGTACCTTCACATGTCTAGTAAGATAGGATTTTTTAAAAAATGACTTATTACAAGTTGGACAAATAGAAAGTTTAGATAACTTCTCATCCTCAAAACTTGATGAAGGGGGTTGTTGAACAGAAACGTGAGTCTCCTCAGACGGTAAAGTATTATCCATTTTGTACTTCAGTTTAGTAAAGTATAAAAAATCACTCTAAAAGCAAGACTTTAAAAATGTTTAAAAACTACTAAGTATGAGAACTTAGACAACACTGCAGCGAGAAAAGATTGTAACTAATTCAAATTTTTTCTTCGTTCATCAGTTTTACTTAAGAATTTACGCCAAATTCTCTTATTTCATGCCAAATTTTTATAACTATCGGCAATATTAGTGGAAATTTAGCCAAATATTATCCCATACCTTGCTATAATACTCGAATCTTGTGGAAAATTCTAGTTTATCAACATGTCTAAACAGATAATTTGTACACTTTCACTCTGTATTTTTATGGATGTAGCATCTACGTTAAACATTTTAGGGTAAAAAATATTCTATGTTTTTTAACAGTTGATTATAGATTTGTCGAAACTTGTGGTTTAGTATTTTCAAAGAAGGTAGGTTGTTAATACTTAAAGTTTCAAGTTCATGATTTCATCATACATCTGCAGCTTCTAAATTTGATAAGTGTTAGATTTTTATCTTACATTTTCAATCTAAAAAGAAAAAGTTAATTTTTCTGAGATAGTATTTGTATTAAAATAATTTGTGTAAAAATTTTTCATTTACAAAAATTTCGTTTATAAGCATATGTGTGAAAAACTTCAAACCAAATGACTTTAAAAAACTTAGTACATTGTAAAATAAGATGCGTTATTAACACATGTGAAACATTAAAATCACATACTTCATAATTTTTTAAATACTTGCAGTCTCTTAAATTGGTAAGAATGAGTTTTTATCTCACATTTTCATTCTTATCATTAGAAAAAATAAGTTTCTTATATTTTTATTCTAAAAATAAGTTAATTAATTTCTAAGATGATACTTTTTTCTAAAATACTTTGTGTAAAAAATTTTTCATTCACAAAAATTTCAGTTTATAAGCATATGTCTGAAAAACTTCAAACTAAATGATTTTAAAAAACTTAGTACTTTGTAAAATAAGATGTGTTGTTAACATCAAAATTGTTGACTTCGTGAATTTTTTCGAATACCTGCAACCTCTTAAGCTGGTAATTTTGTGATTTTATCTTACATTTACAATCTTATTATTGTGAAAATGAGTTTCTTATATTTTAATTCTAAAAATAAGATAATTAATTTCTAAAAGTTTGAAAGTATACATATGTTTGTAATCGACAATACTTGGTTATAATATTTTTTAAGTATGTTAAAATACACTTTAGAAAACTTAAGTATGCATCTGTGAACATGAATGTTTTTAATAAAACATAAATTAATATTTTTTCAGCTCTGAATTTTTTCAAAGTTAGATTTCATCATTTACAAACTTGGTATCTGGAAAAGAAAAACTGCGTGAATGTAGCATTGACGTGGACCATTTCACTATGTTAAAGTGATGAAAAGTAGTAATAAATGAAGTTGGGAAGTCTTTATTTGACACAGATTGTTAAATAATTCTTAGCAAATATAGCTTAAAATAACTAATGTTGGGAATGAATTACAAAAAATTCGATCGTTGTTATTAGGGATGTGTCAGACAGATCACGATAAAAACTAAAAATTGGTAATTCCTAATAATCACTATGTTCGAAAACTTATATTATTTTAAGAATATTGGAAGATTTCTAGTATAACGTAAAGCTTTAAATAAAAAGACTTACAATATTTTAACTAGTATAAGGAAATTTAAAGAAAATTTATAATTGAATACAACTTTGTAAAAAAAATTTTTAAGTATACACGTATGTTCGATGACAGTGATAAGAAGATTCCAAAAAGTTATATCGAAAGTATAGCTGTTTTAGGTAGAGAAATTTTTGACATCAGCTATTTTTTTTGCAGTAAAGTAACTTCTGAAAAATGATAGATTCACTATCTTAGGTGAAATATAATTCGATATTTTCTTAAACTTATAAAGACTTCTTTTCAAACAGTGAATATTTTCAGTTTTTTACATTTATCCACTTATTTTTATTTATTTTTTAAAGATGAATTTTACGTCAAATAATTTTTTCTTAAACAAAATTCCCATTTAAAGTTCTTTTATTTTCTTTCAATTTCACATTACATACATTTTTCTTGAACATTGTTCTTATACAGATTGAACTGAACATAATTCAACATAGCAGATAATATTTTTACAATTTTCATATTATGATCGAGTGATAAAACTCCACATTCTTTGAAAAATTGATTTCTTTACTTCTTTGACTTTTATACATTCCTGATTATCAATAATCCAGTTGTCTAAATACTTCTGGAAGATATTAAAAAATTTTATCCAAAGTATGATAACGTCTCCAGATCTCTTAAAGCGCTTTGCCATAAGCTCACTGGAAAATACTAAGTAAATTACAACTTTGTCCCAATTAATTTCATTTTTTATCATTTCTTTTAAGACAATATCTAAACAGGTGTAAAAATTTTCCTCGATAACATATCAACATTTTCATAAAGTTGATTGCTAATTTCTGAATTGATAAATTCATTCATTCGAAATTTAAGCTGGTTAATAATTTCTAGTTCTGAATTGCGAAGGTGTGATCTATTGAATATATGAGTAAAAGCGTTTAACAAAATGATATCTGTTTTGACATCCATCTTGGAAAAATAATTATTATGTAGTACTGAATTCAGGTTAAAAAACAGATGTCTTCACTCCGCAAAAATAAGTTAGCATGTGATAAAATTTTACTCCACTCGAAATTAGTACTAGGTGTTTCTCACCAAATCTGAATTATCGCCAAATACTCTAAAATTTTTGTAGATATATCATAAAATTTATTAAAAATCATGCCAAATTATTATTTTTACGACCCTATTTCTGAAAAAAAAAAAAAATACATTGAAATAAGTGATCATTAGTCTAATATGTGAAGAATTATTCGAAAAAGTTCCAATTTATACCTAAAAACTTTTGATTTTCTGAAGTTGTAAAAATTTACTGAAAATGTCTATTATTAAAATTTATTATATTCCCATTTTGTATATCAAATAATCAATAAGATTATTCTACAAAATTCTAAGTGTTGTAGCGGGTAAAGTTTATTCAAAAGTAATGTAAGGAATGAATTTATATTTTAAAAAAGTCAGTGGAAATGTATATATAAAAAAAAAAAAGGCAGGAATTGTCAATCCCCTTTGAGGGTGTGAGTAGGGGGTGAAAAAACAGGTTCGGGAAGGGTGGATATGACCTTCACGTTTTCGAGGAGAATTAATAGTAATGAAAGATCGGATAATATTAGCTTTCGCGTACACTCTTCATCAAACATTATTCTATTTATAGTAAAAAAAAAAAAAATATATATATATATACAGTTTAAAATAGATACTGATTATTAACGATTTAAAAAATTTTATGGAAAAAGTATTTTTTAACGAACTTTCTTCAATTAAGTAATTCATAGGGAATTTTAATCACTCTTTTTTAATCATCTTTGAAAAAACAATTCTTGTCTTTCTTTTTAATCTAATTTCAAAAGTCATACATTTGAGATTTTAACCATATTTGGTGAATTATTCAAGATCTTCAATTATTATTATTATTATTTTATTATTATTCTGTAATTAATATTATTTAAACGATTGAATTCTTTTCGAACAATAGCATTCATAGGTTTAAAAAGAACTGTGCAGACATGTAATAGGAAAATCACACACACATACGCGAAAACTACTGAAATATTTTTTACAGCAAGGTGCCGGGTTCGATTGCCGGTCATAATCTATGTTTCTAAACTTTCTTTCATTCTTTATATTTAATTTTTTACTCTCAATGTCAGTTTTCATAAAATATTTGAAATCTTTTAGAAGAAAATCCTTAATTCATAGCTTTGTAATTACACTGTTTTAATTACTAAAGATAAAAAATGGATCATTCCACATCTGTCGAAGGGTATATAGGTTTCGTAGACTATACCATTTATTGAATAGGGAAGATAGGCGATTCCACATTATTGAAGGGGTGGTAGGTTTTGTTAAAATAACTCAAGGTAGACACCGGGATCGAATTCCACTTATACATTTGAGATTTTAATCATCTTTTAACTTAATTTTCACGTATATTGTCATTTTTTCATAAAACATTTAGTTAATTTTACAAGATCTCCAATTTTTATTATTTTATTTTATATTTTAATTATTATTCTGTAATTAATATCATTTAAACGATTGAATTCTTTTCGGACAATAGTATTCATAGGTTTAAAAAGAATTGTGCTGAGATATAATAGAAAAATCACTCACACATACGCGAAAACTACTGAAATATTTTTACTGCAAGGTGTCGGGTTCGAGCCCCAGTCAAACCTATTTCTTTCTTAGTATATTCACATCCACATTCTTAAATTCATATATTTTATCGATTCCTCAATTATTTCTCAATTTTTTAATTTTTTAATTAATTTCTTAATTAATTTCCTAATTAATTCCCTAATTAATTTCTTAATTAACTCCCTAATTAATTTTCTAATGAGTCACAAACAATATCATACTTTTTTCATTCTACCGAAAACATCTCTTTAAAACCATCGTCACCTTTTACAAAAAATCACTAATTAAATTTTTTAAATTAATTTCCTGATTAATACCCTCGTCATCTTTCACGATACTGTCAGAAGGAGGTGTCAAGGTCAATACCAAGTCATCTACACCCTCAGGGGGTGGTGTGGCACCCGCACGGCTTGCCGGTGCCTCAGTGCCTCCCCCTCCTGACCTAGAACCGGCCTTTCTTACCTACTCACCTCGTTAAAAATTTAGAAAAAGCGGGATGGCAACGCAACCTGTAAGACAATTTTTACCAAAAGTTGATAGGCACTAATTTATGTCAATGTGCAACTACATACCAATTTGTATGAAATTCTGTGAAGTAGTTCCTGAGATACAGTTGCCACAAAAGTTTGTCACACACACACAGAGACTGACAGGCAAACAGACAGACATTTTCTAAAAATGGTCAAATCGTGTTCTACAGCTCTCAAAACGTGTAAATCCATCAAAAACCCGAGGTCGAAAATTTTTACGAATCCAATACTTTCTTCTGTTGAATATAGAAGAAAGTAAAAATTTGGTCCTACAGGCCATAATGATAAAGAATTTTTCTTTGTGTCCCTGTAAAAAAAACTGTAAGTATTAAATTCACCAAAATCTATACAGTTCGTGCAACTGTGACCTGTAACATGTGTACAAATTTTTTGTTCAGATTAAAGAAGCGTTTAGACGCTATCGCACTTTTAAAAATCTGCCCCATAGGCCATAATGATAAAGAATTTTTCTTTGTGCCCCTGTAAAAAAACTGTAAGTGCCAGATTCTCCAAACTCTATACAGATTGAGTAACTGTGAACTGTAATATGTGTATAAATTTTTTGCTCAATTGAATAAGGCGTTTAGATGCTATCGCACTTTTAAGATTTTGGTCCCATAGACCATAATGATAAAGAATTTTTCTTTGTATACCTGTAAAAAAACTATAAGTGCTAGATCCACCAAAATCTATAGGGTTCGTACTATGGTGACTTACAATATACGCACTAACTTTCAGCTTATTCGAACAAAGCGTTTAGACGCTAGCGTGTTCACTCACAGACATACACACACACACACACTACATACATCATCGTAAAAACAGTGAAAACGGACTCAGGGGATCTCGAAACGTATCGAAACATCAAAATCTCGAATTCGGATTTTTGACATGATTACAAAACTTTCCTCACTATAGTGTTCGGAAAGTAAAAAAGGTGAAATGAACTATAACTGTAGAAAATATTAATATAGATCCTGTAAAGTATTTCGATGTATTTATGTTACAATAGGCTAAATTAAAAAAAAAAAAAAAAAAAAATGTTACTCAACTCGACTTCCGAACAATAAGTAATTAATAGGTGTATAATCAATTTAATGTTAAGAGAACAAAAGAGAAAAGTATAATAGGGCGTTTGAGTATTTTTCTACGTGTAGTGCGCTGTTTAATTTAGCGCTATTTCCGTTCAAGTAATATGAGCCCATAGATCTTAATGACAAAGAATTTTTCGTTGTGTTTCTCTAAAAATCTATAAATTCACCAAAACCTATGCAGTTCATGCAACTTTGACCTATAATAAGTATATAAATTAATCGCCAAACGTAACGTAATTGTCAAAATCTGTACAGTTTGTATAACTCGGACCTGTAACACGTATATAAATTTTCAGCTCAATCGGATAAGGTGTTCAGACGCTATAGTATTTTTAAGAATTTGAGCCCATAAGCCCTAATGATAAATGATTTTTCGTTGTGTCCCTATAAAAAATTGTGAATGCTAGATTGTCTAAAATTCATGCAGTTTGTTCGACGGTAATTTATAATATGTATATAAATTTCATTCGATAAAGCATTTAGACGTTATCGCACTTTTAAAAATTTGAGACGATAGACCATAATGATAAAAAATATTTCTTTGTGTCCCTGTAACAAAACTACAAGTGGATAACACCAAAATCTATCCAATTCGTGTGACGGTGACCTATAACATGTATATAATTTTTCAGGCCAATCGAGTGAGTTTTTTAGATGCTATCACATTTTAAATAATTTGAGCCTATAGGCCTTAATGATAAAGAATTTTTCTTTATGTCCCTCTGAAAAAAAAATAGAAAAGCATAAGTGCTCATGGACTAAAATAAATAGGGTTCAGGCTACGGTAACCTATAACATACATACCATTTTTCAGCTCAGTCAGTCAAAGTGTTTAGATGTTATCGCGTTCACTCACACATATACACACATACATACATACATAATTGTAAAAATAGCTAAAACGAACTCAAGGGACCTCAAAATACGCATATAAATACACAGAAATATCAAAATCGAATGATTTCATCTTTTTAATATCTTCCTTACCTACGTGTGTTCAGAAAGTAAAAAAATATAAGCATTTATTTAAGACTTAAAAAAAAAAAAAAACCTGTTTATAAATCTGTATTGATAAGTATAAAGGATTTAAGTCCAAAAATGTCGATTTTGAGTTAAGTACGTAGTCAGACCCAGAAAAAAATTCTCTATCGATTGGTATAAAGGATTTAAATCCATGTCATTTAGTCTTTGAGAAAATCCATTGGTAAAAAAAGATTCAAATCAGAAATTTAGCATTAATCTTTGTATAAAATATTTAATTCAATTTTTTCCCTTCATTAAATGAAGGTTGACAATCACTGAACGGTATAAAGGGTATAAATCAACCTAATCCTTTTTTCCTAATAGATTCTTCTGATTAGTTTTTAGTTACTTCAACTTTATTTTTCGTCTCCTGAAAAATCAAGAATATGGACTTAAATCCTTTATACTTATCAGTACAGAAATAATATACAGCATTCGTAACTCAAAAATATTAAATATCTTTTCAAATATGCGTATCGGAGTGAAAATTGTTTCAATTGCACCTGTGAAATTATAGAAAATCGCCCCTTTTCCCGCATAATTTAGCAACCAAATACATACACTAAGTCATGCTAAAAGCTCTGTTAAATATCGAAAAAATTCAAAAAACTATAGGCCAAAAATGTGGGTGTTTTTCAGTCATTAAATAATATTTATATTTATTTTTGTTATTAAGAGAACATTTATAAATAGGAATAATTTGATTTTAAGTGAGTAAAATACTATACTAAGTTAAATAACTGAGAATTATTCATGTAAAAATTATTACTTTAAAAAACCTTTCAAAACTATTTGTATGGTATATGTGTAAAAATCAGTTTATTGCAATATACACAATGTATTTATCATCTTTTCTAAACATGTATGTGTATTTAAAACATTAATAGGTCTTATATTCAAACATAACATTATGGTCTAACATTAATAGGTCAATATATTCAAATATAATTATCCATCGATTTACCATGAAAACAGCTATATTTACGAAAGTCTCCTTAAGAAAAAATCGATTTCGTTCAAAATTCAAAATTTGAACCTATTTGGCTTTTATTTTTAGCACAATATGACTATTGCTTTCCATCAGACGTTCCACTTTGTCATCTTTTGTTATGTTTCACCTAGAATGTGTCGGTTACTCGCTGTACAAAACTGTATAATTCAACCGATTGCTATGAAAATTAGTATTCTTATTAATTAGAACAAAATCTGGCTAGTGTATTATTTTTCAACTCAATCGGATAATTAGTTCAAAAGGTATTAAATAAAAACTTCTTTTAACTTTAAATTATTAAAAAAAGAAAAAAAAAAGTTGACGAAAAAAAATAAATAAATAAAATAAATAAATAAATAAAAATAAAAATAAATAAAATATTTTCTGAGAAGATGAGTATTCATCAAAAGGGTCCCTTATCTAAAAAAAAAAACGTTTAATGTTAAAATTTTTTTAATCAAAATCGTTAGATTTATTTCCGAGAAAACCAAATCTCTGTCATAGTTTGCACAAGCGGATAAAGGGTCAAATTGTGAATGCTAACTTTCCTGAAATTAAATATAATTCAGATCAAATTGCCATTTCAAAAAACACCAAACATTATATGTTTATGAAAATCATTCAGATAGTTTTTTAGAAAAGCAAATTTCTGCCATGGTTTGACGCGGGCAGAATGAGGGTTAACACAGTAGTGAAAGCTATTTTCCCTAAAGATGACGATAGATCAAATGAATTTTTCATTAAAATAAAATAAAAATAAAATAAAAACTTAAACCTAAGATTTCTTTATCAAAATCATTCGTTTTTTTTTTTTTTTTTTTAGAAAACCAAGTTTTTTCACATTTTATATTGGGTGGGTGGAGTGAGGGTTAACATTAAATGCTAATTTTCGTGGTAAAGAGAATCTCAAATAAATTTGTCATCTCAAAAAGCCCTTAATTTTCTTTGTGTCGGAAGCGTGATTAATGGCTCTTCAAACCTCGAAGTTCCAACCTTGGTGGAAACCGGCCTTAATTAACCCCCTACCTGGCCGAGGAAAATTTATGAGATTCGCTTCAAAGTGCCACCGTTCTCTTTCAACTCTGAAATGAATAAATCTTTCAAAAACACTGTCAAGAACACTTTCAACTTTATTTTATTGCACTATCAAATTGTGTCAGTAGTTTTACTGGTAGCAGCACATTACAAAGAATCGTACTTCGGAAAAACGTATATATACGCCGGGGGATGTTAAAGAGTTAAATAGATGCAAACAGCGAACGCACTATGAGAATTATTTCCTTTTTATTCTGTCGCAGTTATTTTAGTGAGCCGTCCAAAGACCGTCATGTACACTAATGGTGGCTGGTGCACGTAAAATCCGTCGTGACCGCAAGGTCGTTCGTAGAGGTCTGCACGGGCCGGGCTTTCGGCCCGAGCCCGAGTCCAGCCCGGCCTTCGGGCCGGGTTCGGGCCGAATTTTTCAATTTGCTCTCGGGCCGGGACGGGCTCGGGCTCAATATTTTTTGTGTGTACTCGGGCCGGGACGGGCCTGGAGGAAATTTTAAGCCCAAGCCCGGCCCAGCCCGAATCTTTTTCTAAATTCCTCGTTAATCAACAAAAAGGGAAAATGATAAAATACTTTTTCAGTCATTTTTTTTACATAATTTTACAGTCTGGTATGTCACATAAAATTTTATTTTGTTAAAAGGTGTCTGTAACTACAATTCAATTGTCTATCAGCTTGACTGTTCGCGATCTGATTTTCCGCAAATATTTAAACATGTCTCGAAATTAATATATTTTTTTTAAAGTAATAGATAGCTTCTAATTCAAAATGATATGCATGTTACTATCAGTTTGCGTACATGTAACAAACAAAAGAAATTAGATACGTTACTGTATATAAGGCTTTGTTTTCTATGGTCTGTAGTGTTTAAGTGGTATGAAGGCTATAAAAGTACTTCCGCTGTAATAACTTTTCCTCTAAGGCTTCTTTTTCTTTTCTCCGGGGCACTGGATGAAAGTAGCATCAATTTTAGCATGTGCAAAAGCATCTTTTCTATTGAATAATGTTGGATTGGCATTGAAGATTTGTTTACCGGATCACATGAAAGATTTGGATACATTACGGTATATAAGAGGAAGTGGTTGAAAGTGTATTTTTAGTACTATTAACCATTTTAAATATCTTCCTATATTGTTTGAGATATGCTAATATTTTCGAATTGACTTTCTGTCTGTCTTTGTGCCTTCTGTACGTCTGTAATAATGAAATACCGTTTATATATAACTATCTTGTAAACATTCAGCAGTTTTGCTAAAGAACATTCTATTGCTTAGCTATATAAAACCTCTGCAAAACACATACTAAAAAACTTTTTCGTAGAAAAGCATTTTTTTTTTTTTTTTTTTTTTTTTTTTTTTTGCAATTTTATATATTTTTGAATCAGGCCGGGCCGGGTCGGACCTGATTTTATCGCTTTTTGTCCGGGCCCGTGCAGACCTCTAGTCCTTCGTGTTTCCATCCAAATTATACCACTAGGGGTCACCAAAGCGGGCGAGCCATCCCTTCAGTGGAGGATCAAAATTGTAATAGCATGTCTCCGGACCATCCTTAGGGAGTGCGTCCAAAAACGTCGTCAATTACTCATTGCGCAATACTAGTGTGACGTTAAACCCATAAACCAACCAACCCAGTTATTTTGTTGTTACTAAACTTAGTACGCTGCGACTCTTACCAAGATTCGATTCTATTGTTTATTACTCAAGTTCTGCGCTTCTATCAAGAAACGATGAAAATTCCTAATTACAGGTCAGCAGTCAAACTTCATAGGAACATAGGAATATGTAGAGTAATAAAAGAAATATCTGATGCCAAAAACGATTTAAAATTAAAAAAAAGTGTTTAAAAAAAAGGTTTTTTTTCTTAAAGAATGCTTCTTAATAAAACCCTATTACAACAAAACAGTTAATTCAAAATTAAATAAAAAACACTGCTAAAGGGGGTTCAAGAGTTTTCTAGAGGTGGGGGTTCCCTCCCCCCCCCTTCCCCCTGCCACCTGTCTTGTCACGGCCCTGCCTCGTTTAGAAACTGTTGGTGTCCAGCTGATATCACTAGGGATAAGACTCCTGTGCGTCATTCATAGTCGAAAGAATAGGAGGGCCTCCGTGATTTTTCCTAGGTGTATCTGCTAATTCTATATTTCAAATTATACACCCGAAATACGCTCTTCCCTTTTGTAAATGTAAACATAATGCGAAAGTTTTTGGATGAATGTAAAAGCTATAATTTACGAGTTCCGGATTCGAGCTATGTTGAAAAAAAGAAATTGCGAGACATTAAAGAACTTTTTTTTTTTTTTTTAATATGTGTGTGTAAAATTACAAAGCACTTGAAATTTCATGCACGACTTTCTCAGGCCTCTAGGGAGAAGTTAAAGAAGAACGACGGCAATTAAAAGCAGCGTTTTGATGATTTGTGGCGTCAGAAATCGGTCGACAAATAAAAGATGAGTTTTATTCCCCCCTCTCCAGTTTATCCCTGCTGCAAATAAAATGCTGAAAATTGTTTAAATGGGGGTATAGGGGATTGAACTGGACTGAGTCTTGGGAACTGAAATTCTGAAAAAGAAATGTGTGATGAGAATAACACGGACGTGAACTACACTCCTGCTCAAAAGTTTATGAAAATCTGCAAACGATCAGTTTTTTTTTTTTTTTTTTTTTTTATTTAAAAACTTTTCTCTCGATGAAGTGTTTTCAAACATTTGGCATTTAAAGAACTGGGTCTTCTTCATGTTTTTCAGTGAAGATTGGTTTTAGACCCCATTTAGATTTCGGTAACAAATTGAGGAAAATCAATAATGTTCCTGATCACCCAGTATCGTTAAGTAAACGAAATGATCTGTAACTTTAGGATATGCTCATATAGACTAAGTTCGTAACTTTAGGATATGCTCATATAGACTAAGTTCAATTTGTGGATGAATATGTGTGATGATAGTGTATTAAATAACGGAGATATAGGCATTATTTTAAAACTCTAAAAAAATCAACATGTTTTTACTTTCTCTCCCCCATAGGGTCGAGAAAGTATTGTTTTATGGTCAAATTTTCGAACGGGAATTTTTGTTATATTTACATGTTCTGAGGTGCCCTTAATACGAAAATCATGTTTTTAGCGAATGGTCTGTGTGTCTGTCTGTTATCAGCATATCTCAAGAACAAATAGTAGCAGAAATTCCAAACTCGATATGCTAAATGTGTATCATATAGGGATGCTACACTAAGCTTTTCGATGAGATAAAGCAAATGGTTCGTGTACAGGGATACTCAAAATTATTCAAATACATTACGTGTATGGGGGGTAATTGCAGGTAAGTAGAGTTTAATATCTATAGACTGCACTAAACAAAATGAAACGAATATATATTTTTTGTAATAGTGAACTTGGAAAAAAACTTTGTGTACGTAGGAGCCTCGCCTCCCCCCCCCCTGAGGGGGAGGGAGTAAATTTTCATGATGGGTATCTTTCAAAAGAGCTCGCCAATACCTTTAAAACGAATGGTTGGACCATCGATCTGCGATAATTTAAAATAAAGTTATCAATTTTTTTCATTTTTAACATTTTTTTTAATGTAATATTGAGAATAAATTCAACTTTTTTTGTATATTTGGTGTTAAACTACTTCTCTAATATGGAAATCGTCTGCATTATCATGGAGGGTAATTTTTTAAATAATAATTTTAATAAATTATTTTTACTGAGGGAATTTGTAAAAAAAATATAGAAGAAAGTCGTGTGGTGGCCACAACACACTAGTTATTTGTTGTTAGTGGATGTGCTTTATTAATAATTCCAGGAAAGCTGTTCGGGAATTGAAATAAATTCCTCATAGAGATATGGTAATAATAAATGTTTTAAACTAAAAATTCAGTCACTTGTTTTTCTTTATATTTACACGTTTTGAGGCTTCCTGATTTCCGTAGTCAAGTTTTTTAACGTTTGATCTTTGTCTATGTCTCTCAGAGCAACTTAAAAACGAATAATTTTAGGAGATCCAAATGTTGTATTTTGAAGTTAATATAAGTTTGTTGCTGGAAAAGTTTGATCAAGATTGTTAAGTTTCAATGAATGTTGCGTGTGAAAATTGTCTGTATAATTTTAAGAGAACTTTTAATTTTAATAACAGAATTAAATTCTATATAAATGTAGGTGCATTAATGAAACGGGGTGTTGAGGGGTGTGGAAGCTCTCTCTTCACATAGAACTAATTATCTTATAAAACTCTTCTGAAGCCTAATTTGAATTGTTTAACATAGGTTTACGTAACAGTACTCGTTATCTTACCTCTTAATCTCCAACCTGTATTTATAGTATTAAATTTCAGTGTAAGAGAAAGTTATGTGAGTGACACACCAGATTATTTATTTATAATACACAGAGTTTTTGACGAAAATTACTCCCACCTTTGGATAAAAGCTTTTAAAACAATATACGTGAATTAGAATACAAATATCTTAATTATCTCATGATATATGAGTATAACATATTTTAGTAAATAAACAAAAATATGTTAGAGTTACAAGCTTATAAGGGGTTTTTCACAAAAAAAGAACTTTTGGTAAGTGATTAAAGTAATTAGATCTTTAAATTACCGTAGCGTATGAAAAACCCCATAAGAAATTTCAACTCTTGGAAAATATCTCAAATCCAGCTTGTTCTTTTTCGTGTAATTTGCTTAATTTTTATTCTATTCCAATGCACTTTTGACAAAAGTTTTCCAATATATCTAGCTTTTAACCTAAGCAATAAAATTTTTTTTATCTGTCGCACATGCGCAATGAATACGTTTTTCATAAAAATGCTCATATTTCATATTTAAGATATTTGTATTCTGATTACATTATTGCTTTAAAAGTGTTTTTCCAACTTATCTGAAAGTGGAAATAATTTTTGCTAAAAAATGTGTATATTATAAATAATAAACATGTTAATTTTTTTTTAGAATTTTAAAATAAGTGCTTTTATCTCCGTTATTTAATATACTATCGTCGCACAAATTCATCCACAAATTGAATTGGGTCTATATTAACATATCCTAAAGTTATAGATCATTTCGGTCAATTAACGATACAGGGTGATCACAAACATTATTGATTCTGTTCAATTTGTTACCGGCCCCCTTAATTTTGCGTTAACGGCCCTCTCCACTTACCGTCACCGGAAGCAGCGAACCAATGTTATTCTATGGGGAAATTTTCTTTACAAATAACTTATTAACTTATGCTTATTTTTAAATTCTGTTTTCACATTCAAAAAATTCCCAACTGTTAAATTGACGCACCTTTTTTAAAAATGTATTTTTTTAATTTTTAATATTTTATTTTGAAATTGCAAAATGAAAAAAATTCACATACAGAAAATTCGTATTTTGCAGCTTCAAAATAAAACATTAAAAATTAAAAATTAAAAAAATAATTTTTTAAAAACGGTGCGTCAATTTAACAGTTGGGAATTTTAAGAAAGTGAAAACAGAATTAAAAAATATGTATTAGTTAATGAGTTATTTGTAAAGAAAAATTTCCCATAGAATAGCATTAGCTTCGTCTTCCGGCGGCGGTGAGTGAAGAGGGTCCTTAAACCAATCTTCATTGTAAAACATGAAGACGACCCAGTTTTTTAAATGCCCAATATTTGAATACACTTCATCGAGAGATAAGTTGTTTTTAAATTGAAAAAAACTGATCGTTTGCAAATCTTGCTAAACTTTTAAAAGTAAAAATGAAGAATGTAATCTGATTACAGATATTTGCAAGAGTTTATACAAGGCAAATCCGTATTTTGCTAGAAACAAAATTGCATGACTTACAAATTACGAAACATTTTCTTACAATCGGCAGCAAAAGTATCCGAGCTCTAGCAAACGTTCCTATATTAAAAAAAAGTACATTTAATACTGTTCTGTTAAATAAGTCCTTGTCGAATCATGTTCTTAGACTAAGTCTGTGCAGCTGTATTTAAAGGAAAGCATTTGCGAGACCTCAAATTGGCCTAATTATACAGGATGTCTATCAATTTTCATGAACTAACCAACTATTATATATGAAAGGACATTTAATAGGGTGTTTATATAGCAAGTTTGGGGAAAATCGTTAGAGTCGTTTTTGAGATATGGACTTACGGTCCTACTTTCGGTTTCATACGTCGCACTTCCGGTTTTCCAATTTTCACCAAAAGTTAAAAAAATCAACTGTACACCAGACCTAAATTAATGCTAATGTTTCGTCGTTCTACGTTTATTAGTTTCAGAGATATGATAGTCAGAAGATCCCCCCCCCCCTTTCCACACACACACACACACACTGACCAATTGCCAAAAACAACTTTTTTGGATTCAGAAGACCTGAAAACATATAAATCAGTTAAAAACTCAATATCCAATTTTTGGACCGAATGCAATACTCCCATTACCTACGTTAGTTGGGTTAGTAGTCCAGAAGTAATAAATGATTTTGTAAAATTTCTATTTTTCTGGGAGAAAAAATTTAACTTTTCATATCGTAACTTATCATAACTTATCATAACTATTCATATCGTGTAAAATCCTCATTATTAGTAGTCACTGTATTTTATATTTAGTATCAAGCTAATACTACTTCTTCAAACCAAGTATAAGCAATGATTTCGTGTAATACTGAAACTAAGATTTGGAAGTGGAAAAATGTTTTTGAGGAATTATTTTTATAAAGCAAATTTTGGAAGAGGAATTTTTTTTAAACTCAGTTTTGTAATTTTTTTTTTCTTTCTTTAAGAAAAAGAATTTTGTGAAATGTGAAGGGCTTCTTTCATGAGAAGTCGAATTTCATGGAATGACAGCTAAATGACTACAATTCCTGGTTATACGCATGAAAAATTAAAGCAAATATCGAAGTTTATTACCATAAAATAATAGTCCGGTCAAAAAACTGGAGCCCGAGTGCTTTTTGGAGGGGACCTTTTTTTATGCTTGTAATCAATTTTTCCCATGTTAAGGATAGCGAGTGTGCCACTTATATATAGCGAGTGTGCCATTTTTGTAATTTGGGTGTTTGGTCGCCATTTTGGAAAATGTCGAGCAGAGTTAACTGTAAATTAAAACACTAAAATCTCCAAATTTTGGTGGTGATTTCCACATGCATGGCAACCATCGAAATAGAAAAACATATACTGATTCTTTATTAAGAATTTGTCTTTATTACTGAAGAAAAAAATATTTACAACAAGAAATATTTCTTATTTGGTGTGATAAATTAAAGAGGAGAAAATTTCCGATGATATATATTCTATTCCATTAAATTCTGAGATCACATTAATTAGTATTATCCCAATTATGGTTTATGTTTGTTCCGGATGATTAATTAACTCGTTAATGAAATATAAATACTCCTGTCAGTTAAAAACACAAGCTTTGTTTATTGTAATGCTTCCATAATTCGAGCAAAAAGAAAGCTAAATGCTAAGCAGAAAACGAATGTACGATATGTGAACAATCAAATATGTCCAAAAACATTTCTTTACAGCAGCCAAATCAGAATACATAAAATAAAATTGCAAAGTATGTACAAGAAGGAAAAATTTCGAGCACGAAATATGATAACATCCATGAGAAATTTAAAGATGACACTGTTCCTAGGAAAGTTCACAAACTTTACAAGGTTGAAATCGTTGGCAAGAAACTGGCACGAGCGAAAGAATTACATAAAAGATCTGTTCTTTGAACAAGCGATGAAAAATGTATTGATCATTCTAATCACCAGACGATCGAGGCACGCATACGTAGTAAATTTACAGGTCATACTCAGTTGTCGTGCATTATTTGTAATGAACCGTTGCAACATGAAAACAGTTAGAAATAAACTTAGGAAAATAACACCTATAAAATTTAATAGACTAAAACTTTGGATGTTTGGAAAACTTTTTTAAAGGCTGTTAACCATGTTGAAGCTGAACAATCAAAGAATTGAGTTCAAGCTCTAGTTACATTCTATGAAAGTGACGAAGAGATCCTAAACGCAGTGCGTCAGACATTTAGCCTCATAAGACTGATAGAAAACATATTGCAGATCATTGCACAATGAGGCCTCTAGTGATGCCATAATAATGATAATAATAATAATAATAATAACAACTACGGCAGTGACTGAATTGGATGGCTGAAAAACAAACTGAAGTATTCAATAAAATATCTGAGTATATTGTCAAGTATTTGGATATCCGCAAAGAAGTATTTACGTTTAGGGACTTGCTGTATGAATATGAGCAAATCCAGAGACATATGATAATGATAAACGAAGAAATCAAAGTGACTTACGATGATAATCACACTCTTAGATCACTACACCAAAAGCTAGAAACACACTCTGGGAAGGAAATTGGATTTCAATCGAGATTTAGACGAAACGAGTCATCCATAATATTTTTCCGAAAGCATGAGAAAACGTATGTGGAAAGTGACCTGAATAATTGGGGCACAAACATTTTAAATTTGATTAAAATATTGTGAAAATATTTCACAGCAAACATATGAAAGCGCCACAACACAATTGCCATGCTCTGTCAGGTTCAAGAACTGCAAAATGATTATATACCTTGTGACATTCACAACTTAATAGTGTTTCTAGCAGATCCCCATTCTAAATTGAAGACAGCCATGCAGTGATTGAACAACAATTATAACCAGCAATATGTTTTTTTTCACAAAGTGTCATGCACTTAATCACAAGAAAACGCCAGCCATTACAAGTAAGTCTTTCATTGTCAGTACAAAACTTAACTAGTATTAAGAAACTTATTAATATCCTTAAAATTTTTAGATTTGCTATTTCATATAGCGACATACAGTCGGTAACAAAAGTGTCCGAACACTAGCAAAAATTCCTATGTAAAAAAAGTACACTTCATACGGTTTTGTTTAATAAATCCTTGTCGAATCCTGTTCTTAGTCAGTGTAGCAACATGATTCGATAAGGATTTATTTAACAAAACCGTACGAAGTGTACTTTTTTTACATAAGAATTTTTGCTAGTGTTCGGACACTTCTGTTACCGACTGTACTCGATGAGTTTTCAGCATTAGTATTATAGGAACACACACACACACACACACAAAAATCTAAATCAAATGGATTTAGATATCTTATGTCCTCAACATATTACATCAGGTAGGTCAGGAACAGTCGTAATGGATAATCACGATTTTCATGAAGACGGATTAATAGGTTCCGAGACTAGTCATTATACAAACATCATAATGGCTCAACCAGAATCTTTTCAAATTTAATTAAGTGCCGATGAGATAAAATTAGTAGTACCAACGCCTCAAGTTAAAAGGACACTGGCCTTTCAATGGTTAAATCTGTAGCTATGATGGTAGATACAGTCGGTAACAAAAGTGTCCGAACACTAGCAAAAATTCCTATGTAAAAAAAGTACACTTCATACGGTTTTGTTAAATAAATCCTTATCGAATTATGTTCTTACACTGACTAAGAACAGGATTCAACAAGGATTTATTTAACAAAACCGTATGAAGTGTACTTTTTTTACATAGGAATTTTTGCTAGTGTTCGGACACTTTTGTTACCGACTGTACAGCGGGCCAAAAGCAAAGAGATTGGAATCCAGGGAACAAATACCAGTGATTCGCCGATTAATTGCTCACTCGCTTCATCGAATGATTAAAGTGACAGGAAATGTACTCGCATATACTGGTTATCGCTGCAATCTTTTAAGCAAGATTGAAAGATGGGAAATTTATAGTGTCAAATCTTACCCAAAACCACCGACTAAAAATTTGTTAAAGACATGTTGGATTAATATCAACGAGTAACAGAACACAAGAAAATGTCGTTAATTCAAATTGTTGCTGATCAAGCTATTTATAAATACATTGTAGAGTATTTGTGTGAAAACGAGAGTAGATGGTAATTGTATGAACATAATGTTGACTGGTATTGTATCAGGGATCTCTTGTGCTATAATCTTACATCTGGTGAATAAGATCCCCGATTTAAAGTACCACGGACATGTGAAGCAGATGCCAGAGAATTCTTTTTTTCCATGAAGTTCAATTATTTGTTTCTTATTCTTGATCTGATGTATGGATCATTGCTTCATACATCAGTCACCTGGCTGAAACAGACATGTATATGTACTGGAAAATTTGGAAAAAGATGAAAAATTCTATCAATACTGGTCTTTGTTCTCGGAACAAAAGATAGTAAGTGCGGCACTTGCAGTGTATACATTTACAGGTTGTGATAAAATAGAAGGCTTTTTTGTCTTGAAGAAGGTGACAACTGTGAAACGTCTTCTTCAGCAAAATAATGAACTGCTCTTGAAAACAATGTATCATCTTGAAGTTAAACAGGAATTATCCGATGAACTGTTCGTTCAATTGGAATTTTTAACTATTAGAATAATCTATAAATGCCCAGGGAGTGAACGACTGTGTGAAGCCTGAGCACGTAAATGGCGTCAGATACATCAGTGTGATACAGCTAGGCTGCTCCAGATGAAGATTCATTTAGACAACATTGTCTTCGAAGCCACTTGCACACTTACAAATACGAGAATGCGATGTTGGCAAAATGTAGGATTTCAACAAAATTTGAGTAGAAGCGAAGGCAAGTTGGACTGCCACCTGCCACACACACTCTCCGTTGGAGTACAGTTGCCTCAGGCCAAAACACACTTGAAGAGGAATAAGACGGGGAAACAGAAGAAGAAAATGCCCATTCCACATTGTGTGATTCAGCTACAGAAGAAACCGATGTGGTGCTTGAGTGTTTTACGATATAAGATGTATAAAGATGATTATGCGTATTCACATATGCTTAAGGCAGAAAATAAATATTATTTACCTTTTAAAAAATACTATTTCTTATATTAATATGTAGTACTTATTCCTAACATATCGCAATAATAAAGTGATACAACGTATGTTAACCAAATTTATATTTTCATATTTTTTTGTATAATTACTATCAAATTTTCAGATAAAAAGCTTTAACTTAGTGAAATGTATAAATTGATTAATTATTTGTCCAACAGCCCTTTAAATGTGGAAGTTGTTCAAGTAAATGTAAAGTTTTTTGTGTTTCTTCTTAACATTAAAACTAGCCGCCATTTTTCAAAATGGCGGCCAAACGTCCAAATTACAAAAATGGCGCCCATGCTAAATTTCATTCTCAACATTTCAAAAATGAATTACAAACATAAAAAAAAGTTCCCCTCAAAAAACGCACGCACTTCAGTTTTATGACCGGACTGTAATCCATCATGATGAATTATCGATAATTCAATAACATACACTAAGCGACAAAAAAAAAAAAAAAAAAAAAAAACAGCCGCATTGCAGAAAAAATTACTTATACCTTTTATTTGTAATAACTTTAAAATTAATGTTTGAAACAAATAAAACTGTCTTGTTTGCATATTACCAAAGGTATGAAATGATACCTATGTACATTTTTGATTTAATAATTCGCTTTATTGCACTCTACGAAGTACTTTTTAAAAATCTGCATAAAATTTTCTTTTTGAACATAATGTAATAACCATATACTTTGTATTCTATTGTGATTTATTATATCAAAGTAAACAAGTTATATTTTAATATATGAAATAAAACTATTTATTTGTTAGATCTAAGCAATTTTTTATTAAAAATATGTATTAAGCATTGGGTTAATTCCGCCTTTATATGGAATTATTGCTTTAATGCACAATGGCATGGTTTTATATACAGTGTTTTAATATAAATCTCAGAAATTTCAATGTGCCAAATATCACAAATAATTTTTTCTAGTTCTTGCAGAGTTATAGGCTGCAAATTTCTAATTATCTCCCCTCTTCCCCGCCTTTTTATAGACGAAACATTTTTGAGCGGATCCCGTTAAGAACTATTTCCATGTCTGGTAAAGAAAAAATTCTACTATATCCTTTGTAGGATTTAACTTAAAGTGAAAAAGATATGATTACTTACAGAATTATAGGTTCTCATGGGAATGGATAGGAAATTTTGACAATTTGAAGTTAATAAATTTACCACAGACGCCGTGTAGTAAGGTGCATTATCATCTTGAAATACTGTTTGCGGAAATGTCCAATACTGTTGCGGAAATTTTTTAGCCATCTGAGGTCTTGTTTTCCTAATTCTCTTCACTAAGAATGGGATTTTTTCAAATTTTCTGTCATTTAAACCTGCTTGGTTTAATAGTTGCTGTACTGTAGTTAAAGAAATAATGCTTCTAAGCACTTTTTTTTAATCTCTTTTATGTCCTAAAACCGATTTTATAAGCAATGGCTTTTTAACTTACGGGCATCTTCCTTGGATGAGCAACATGGCCGCTTAAAACCAAATTTCCAGTTTAAACGGCTAAAAATTTTTATATCTTGCTAAAAACCCTTTTACCAATATTCCGTTAACATTCAATTATTTTGCCATCTCACGTATTAAAATATTTTTTGATTTTTCTTCAAAAATTAATACTTTTTGTGGCATCGTTAACTGTTTTATTCTTACCATTTTTTAAATAATTTCTAAAATTTGAATTTTCCTGACAATTGCATTTCGTTTTTAACACTAAACTCAAAGCTAAAGTGTATGTGGAGGACAACATAATAAAATCTGTTCGAAAATTTGCATTTTAAAGGATAAAATTGGCGGTTGTAGAAGGTGAAAAAAAAAATATCCAAGTGCGGCTTTTTTTTTTTTTTTTTTTTTTTTTTTTTTGTCGCTTAGTGTATATAAGTTTCGAGACATGCTAAGAATATTTACGAAAATAAGAGCGCGAATAAATAGACAGGCAGACAATGAAATCGTAGTTACAACAACTTAAAAAGAAATTTCAAGTGACATAATTAGATAATAAAAATTATGTATCAATGTTAAAAAAAATGCAACTTTGTTGCCAGAAACTCTCAGTAATTACAGAAAAATACGTTTTGTCAACGTAATTTTTCCGTAATTTAGGACTTTTTTCTCAAATTACAGAGAATTTCTGAGAGCAAAGTTGCATTTTTTTTTTTACAGTTACAATGTTTTTAAATTTTCTGTTGAATGATATAAACTTGACAATCCTATGTATTAATAAATAGTTTTTTTTTTTTCTTAATTGTCTGATCAATTTGAAAGAAAATAATTATAAGATAAAAATACTTTTTATATACCATGTTTTTAAATTTTCTGTTGAATCTTACCTATAGAACTACATTAGCACTTTATCAATGTGTAGAAAATTTTTAAAGTGATAATGACGTCAATTTTTTGTGAGATGCATAATTTAACTTTTTACAATTTTTTAACGTTCACGTTTAATTAAATATATTTATTTTTATGTCAAAAGAAAATGAACTCGTAAATGTTTTTGGCAACAATTAAATTATAGCTAATATTTTAATGGCTATTTTTAAAGCTATTAGGAGGTTATTATTTTCATACTTTAATAAAAAAATAAAAAAAAATAAACTAATAAAAAATTTGAAAATCGGGCTTTGAAGTATTGTGTTGTCATCAGGTTCTGAGCTATTCTGAAAGTTTCAAATGTCTAGCTAGTAGGGAAGTTAGTTAAAAATCGATTGCAAGATTTGTACCGGACAAACAAGAATAGTTATAAAAACACGGTAATGATCAAATGTGTTATAAAAAGATCAGTTATAAGAAATTTTCAAACATTTATTAATCGAATAAAAGTTTTTAAAATGTCTAGCTAGTCCGGTTTTATAGCTATAGAACTATATTAGCACTTTATCATTGTGTATTAAATTTTTAAAGTGTTAATGAAGTCAATTTTTGTTGGATGCATAATTTAATTTTTTACAATATTTTATTGTTCACATTTAAGTAAATGTTTTTATTTTTCTGTCGGTAAAAAAAATGAACTCGTAAGTTTTTTGTCAACAATTAAATTATAAATAAAACTTAAATGGCTAATTTTAAAGCTGCTATGAGGTCATACTTGCCAACCATCTCATTATGAACCGTACAATTTTTAGTACCCGCCTTTTTTTTTTTTTTTTTTTTTTTTTTTTTTCACACCAATAATTTTTTAGAGTAATTTTAGGCTTATTTAATCGTAACAATACTTGCAAAGAATAACTAAAAATATAGTGGTGTGAGAAAAGGGGCGTTTTTTCAGGGGGCGTTAACAATTGTACGGTTATTAATGAGATGGTTGGCAAGTATGTGAGGTTATTATTTTCACATTTTATTAATTAATTAAAAGAAAACATTTATTAATTGAATAAAAGTATTAAAAGATGGATTGACATCGTGTTCTGAGCTATTCTAGAAGTTTCAAATGTCTAGCTAGTCAGGAAGTTTGTTAAAAATCGATTGCAAGATTTGTATTTGACAAACAAACAAACAAGAAAGCAAGTTAATAAAAACATTGTAATAAAGAAAGAAAGAAAGAAAAATGAACAAAAGAAATGAAATGAAATAAATAAATAAAACCTTTAGTAGTCCTTGCAACATTGCTTTATTTCTTTACTTCAGCTCGAGAGGTATGAAAATATAATTTTAATAACAGACATTTCGAAAACGGTTTGTTGCACTTGCATTTCCCTCCAGTTACTCACTAAATACGAAAACGAGATATTTTGACTAAATCACGTTTCTTCACGCTTGAGAGTAAAAATAATATACGTTTCTCAAAAGAATCTGATTCTTAATTTGGGTGGGAGTGATTTTTATTTCTTTTAAATTGGGTCATATTTTTAAGGTAATGAGAAAGAAATTAAAAATAAATTGGATAAAATTGAACATTCTGAAAAGATTTTCTTTTTCTTTTTTAGACACACCGCAGCTAAACAGAAGTTGTAATCTGTAGATCGACCTTATTTGGAGAAGAAACTGCAAAAGTGAAAGATTTTTTAATTATTTTATTAAACAAATTAATTATTTTATTATGCATTATATATTATTATGTAAATGTGTCCATTATTTTTCCGTTGTTGACGGATTTTTTACATCCATAGCCGGACTACCATAGGTAATTGGAAGTATTTCATTCGGACAAGAATTTCGATATCGAATTTTCTCCTAATTAACATATTTTAAGATCCCCTGAATAAAAAATAAGGAGGGGGGGTTGGCAATTGGTTAGTGTGTATGTGTATATATAATTGTGTGTGGAGGGTGAGAAGGGGGGGGGGGGGGGGGAACTGACTATGATATTTCCAAAATGAATAAAGGCAGAAACCACGAGCCTCTAGAATGAAGACATGTTCAGTATATAGAGGATTTTTTCAACATTTGGAGAAAACTGGAAAATTGTAAATGGACATTGAAAACCAGAAGTGAAATCTAAAATTTGTATCTCAAAAATAGCTCTTAATTTTCTTTAAAAATACTATAAAAACATTCTGTTAGACGACAAATACAAAACTTTGAATAAACACCATAAAATGCAAGAACTCGCAACAATTGTTTTAGGCCGAAAGAAAATACGACCCTTCGTCAGGCGAATAAAATAGGCACGAGTGCTACAAAGAAAGCGGCAACAGCAACGCATAAAACCAATTCAAGTGAAGAATTAAAACGAATAAAGTTGAATGTAAATATCAATAATGGTATGACCAGAATCTCATAAAATAAAAGAGGAAAATAAATAAATAAATAAAAGTAAAATGTAAAAAAAAAAAAAAAAATCTAAAAAAAATATTAAAACTAAACGAAAACCTATGTTATTTGAGTAATTTCCAAGCATTAGACAAGAATGGAGTGGAATAAATACCATTAACAAGATTTTTTGAATTTTTAAATATGTAAAAAGCTTCATGGAAATCCATATGGGAAGAGGAGATAGGAGATGAAATTATGGGCTTAAGCAAGTTGTTTATAACATTTTGAAATCATTTTAAATAAAATAAATTGAAAATAAAATAAGAAGTTCCGCCAGTTTCCTCACATGGGTAATTTGGAGGTAAAATTTTCAGCCCAAAATATGTTCCCTGTAATAATAATAATAAATAATAATAATAATAATAATTGCATACAGATAATTATAGCTTAGATTATCCTTTTTCTTGTGATAACATATTTCGCCATTTTTGTTCAAAATCTGTGAGGTCTACGACATGTTTTGCTTTATAATAACAAACATAATTTGAGATTCGCAGTAATAATAATAATACCATCGCTTGTGCGCACATAACAATTCCCTACAGTTTTAACATAAGAAATTCTTCCTACGGTACATATTACTTCTATAAAATTCAAACTATATAAGATTTTGATGAAATTCTGGCAAAAGCAGAATTTAGTTTAGGACGGAGGACAATTTTTTTTTTTTTTTTACAAATTATAACATCGCTTTCAAATTATTCAATTATATCTTCGATAAATTTTAGATTTCGATAAATGTCCAACTATCGAAAAATGTCACCGCAAAAATTCCAGATTAAGACTAATAGTCCCCAGTCCTAATAAAAAAAAAAAAAAAAAAAAAAAA
The DNA here is from genome assembly GCA_963930645.1 of Salticus scenicus. Taxonomy (NCBI): domain Eukaryota; kingdom Metazoa; phylum Arthropoda; class Arachnida; order Araneae; family Salticidae; genus Salticus; species Salticus scenicus. The sequence goes on from OZ005660.1 coordinate 15,523,585, forward strand.
AAAAAGGATAAAAACTTTTAATTTTTTATATTTTTGTATGTAATAGGTATTTAAACAAAAATGATTTTTTTTTTATTATTAAGAAAAGTATAAACAACACTTTGTCATTATTAAAATTTATTTAATAAATTATAAAAAGAGTTAAACTTTTTTTTTTTTTTTTTTTTAATTTTACTACCGATTTACCACATTCTACCCTACTTCTGTCTTACTAAAACAAAAACACACAAACAAAGCTTTTTCTGAGATGTCGTCCTTAGAGTATAAATTTGACTGAATTTCGACATTTAGCATTATACTTTTGTGAGATAAAAATCGCCTGTATTCACCATGGTTATTAATTTTGATAAATATAATTTTTAATAAACGATTTGCACTACGTGAATTTGTAAAGGAGAATATACAAAAAAGTCTTGCGTTGTGTGTGTGGCCACAGCATACTAGTTCTTTATTTTTTCCTTTCTTTCTAGGTAGAGCGTAGACAATCCAGCGGGTATATCCTATTGCTGAAATTATGTGTTTGGTGACAAAGTGAATTGCTTTTCCAGTCTCTCAAAAAGAAATTCTCCGAAATCGAAGAAGGAATGATGTTGTAGTTTCTTCCATACTAATAAAACCACCCACACTGACCTTTGCCATAAAGGGGCAATAAATTTAAAGTTCTAAGGGCGAGATAAGTGATTGGATGACTTTTCTGAATAGTATGATGGTAAATAACACATGTTTCTGATACAAGGGGAAACTTTAGATTGGCGGCTCTGAATCATAGACCTTATATACTAGACAACGCATTCACCCTCGTTATTTGACTGCATCATGAACGAGCTTCCCCAGCAAAATTGTCACGTGATGTTGGTCTAGAGGAAGAGTGGAGAGTGATCACTATGTTATTTTTCTGTAGGAACGAATTTTGTGTTTTTTAATATTTTTATTGTGCACGCACTTTTTATTTTAGCATTTAGATTTACACATGGATGGAAAGCTAAACTTTCATAGATTAATTACATAGAAAAAAAAATTGTGATAAATCATTTTGCAAGCGAAAAAATTGCGTTTGAATTCTTACTTCAGTCAGAGAAGTATGAGATTATGCTTGCATACGGGAAAAAAGAGAGAGAGAGAGAGGGGAATCACCCCTAGGCCAACATCACGTGACTTCCGAGACTCAGAACAAAGGATGGAGGTATCAGATTACACCCTCATGTTGAAGACATTCGCTGTAATGGTCAGCCGTATTGGTAGCGTGGCTGAATAAAGTATAGTCTGGAATTTCTAGAAAATAGTAGAGTTAAATTAATTCCTTTGAGTGCGATGGTATTTTTTTTTTCTTTTTTTAATAGTATGTTATCTTAAATAGTTTTATAACCACAGCTAAATAATAAATTAGGCATAAGAATATTTTTTTCTTGATATATAAACAAGTAATACAACTAATATAAAGGGAAAATTTTTAAAGTCAATTCTTACTTACAAACACTATCGAAAAAGTTTTTTTTTTTTTTTTTTTTTTTTTAATAATTTTGAATTAGGAAATAAAAAGCGCGCTTGAAAAATGAAATAAAAATAATTACAAGGAAAAAAAAAAAAAAAAGCTTTTTTATACCATGTTTTAAATTTTCTGATGAATCATAGAGCTCTTATCAATGTGCATAAAATTTTTAAAGTGATAATGACGTCAATTTTTGTGAGATGCATAATTTAACTTTTTATAATTTTTTAACGTTCACGTTTAATTACATGTATTTATTTTTATGTCAAAAGAAAATGAACTCGTATTTTTTTTTTTTTTTTTTTAGCAACAATTAAATGATAGCTAATATTTTAATGGTTATTTTAACGCTATTAGGATGGTATTATTTTAATATTTTAATTTATTATAGGAAAACTAATAAAAAATTTGAAAATCGGACTTCGAAGTACTGTGTTGTCACCGTGTTCTGAGCAATCCTGAAAGTTTCAAATTTCTAGCCAGTCGGGAAGTTAGTTAAAAATCGATTGCAAGATTTGTACAAGAGGGAGAGTGTGAACTAATAGTAGAAATTGAAAAAATATTGTATTATATTAATAAAAAGTGCTTGAAAACACAGCCAAATCCGTTTATTAACTTTTCAGCAGAAGCATATGCGCGGGGGATAGACAAAAGGCATCATACTCATTCTATTAACACTTTTAGAAATTTCAGTTCAAACTGGAACCACTATATGGAGTAAAGTTACAAACAATACTATAATATTGTTAAACCTCTTTTCAAGTTTGTATTTCTTCCGATTGAAGTTAAGTTGCACCAAAACTCGGATTTGCCATACTTCCACTCACAAGGGAAGTATGAATCAGTAAAATTCCTATTGAAATCAAACCAAGCTTAAATTAAAGAGCGTGGTCGAAAATATAAAGTATAATGCAAATTTTATATAGCAACTCACCCATGGAAAATTTAGAACCTTTTATCAAAATTAACGAAACAGAATGAACGGGCAAGAAAGCGTGGCACAGTGCCAGTTGTGTTTGACATGAGACAAGGTTTTCAGTTCGATCCCCGCCTCGGTCGAATTTTGAATTTTTTCTTATTTACAATATATTACCAATATTTGGTTCAACATAAAATTACGAAATTATAGGAAAAGGTTAAACCATCGGTTGATTGCAACTATTTCAGTAGTACCAAGTTTTGGTTCAAACTAATACCAAATTTTTAACAATGAAGTTAAAATTTATCTGCTAAATGGTAAAATCTTGTTAACACTTAACTTATTAGAATATAACTTTAATGCTCATACCCACTCAAAATGTGAACTCTTAATGGCCACTTACACGCTAAGTTCCCATTAGATTAGAACTAAAAGTCATTACATTGAATTGATATTAGATGAGGTTAATTTTTTACACGGAAAAGAAAAACAATAATAATTTGGTGTGACACTCACACGACTTTCTCTTACACTGTTAAAAAAAGGCAACTTTGCTGCCAGAAATTCTGTGTAATGACAGGAAACTACGTTTTGTCAACGTAATTTATCCGCAATTCACGGATACTTTCTCAAATTACAGAGAATTTCTGGCAGCAAAGTTGCATTATTTTTAACAGTGTACCCTGTATTTCAATACTATGAAGACAGATTTCAGATTAAGTTGTAAGATAACAAGTACGGTATTTAAACTTACACTAAAAAATAATTAGGCTTAGGAACAATTTTTTTGACAAATAATTTTGGAAAAGAAGGGTTTACCACCCCTTCAAGCCCTCATTTAAATGTAGAATCTACATTTCTAGATCATTCAAGGCTGTTGTTAAATTAAAATATTTACTCCAAATTATCCACACAACTTTCACCCTCACCCCCCTTGAAACTTTCCAATCTTGATCAAATTTTCCAAGTAGTAATCTCACACGAACTTTAAATGCCTGAAATTACTTGTTTTTAAGTTACGCTGATATAAGCTTACGCAAAGATCAACCATTAAAATCTTGACCTTAGTAATCAAGGAACCTCAAAACATGTAATTATCCAGTCATTTGTTTTTAAGTTACAGTCGGTAGCAAAAGTGTCCGAACACTAGCAAAAATTCCTATATAAAAAGTACAATTAATGCAGTTTTGTTAAATAAATCCTTGTCAAATCCTATTTTTAGTCAGTCTAAGAACGTGATTCGACAAGGATTTATTTAACAAAACAGTATTAAATGTACTTTTGTTTATATAGGAATTTTTGCCAGTGTTTGGACACTTGTTACCGACTGTACGCTGATATAAGCTTACAGAAAGATCAATCATTAAAAACTTGACCTTAATATTCAAGGAACCTCAAAATATGTAATTATGAAAAAAAAAATACGCTTTGAAAATTTAACTTAAAAAATATTTTATTTGTCATGTGGATATCAGGAACTAATTTTTATTCCTGGCCAGTTTTCCTCTACCAGATAAAACTAGTTGGCATAGGTGGACTCTGCTCAGTTCCCCATCATATTTATATTCTCATAAATTTCTAGTTTGAGAGATATAATCATGTTAAAAGAAATGAATTTGACAAAAGCTTGATACAGTGACAGAATGAAAATCCCCGCCTAATAGGCTATCCACCGTTCACTTCGATGTATTTATCTTATTCTAATCTATTAATTTATTTTATCAGGGTCAATTCCGTTGTTTAGTTTTCATGCTACTATTTCCAATGCAATAATCCTCAAAATTCATATTTATATGAAAAATTTACAATTTCGCTATGTTGGTAAAATCGTAAATTACGAATAATTTACGAAATTTTCCTATTAGAATATTTGTATTCAATCATGTTCAAACAAATATCATAAATGTAATTTTGAAGTTGTCTAATGTATTTATGAGCATCAAAATGACAGTTTATGCTCAATTTTACCTTATTCTGGCATGTTAAGTAAATCGTAAATTCCAAATAACTTACGAATTTTTTTAAATTGGAAAAATCATAGTCTATTATATTCATGCCAGTATCCTAAATAATATTTCGAAAGTGGTTTGACATCTTTACGATGAAAATATCCCTCAAGATTGACGTTTATGTGAAATTTTGCTCTATGCTGCCATGTTAAGAAATTCGTAAATTTCCAATAACTTACGAAATTTTTATATTGGAAAATTCATAGTCATTAATATCCATACCAGTGTCCTAAATAATATTTCAAAAGTAGTCTGACATCTTTACGATGAAAATATCTCTCAAAATGGACGTTTATGTGAAGTACTGCCATGTTAAGAAATTCGTAAATTTCCAATAACTTGCGAAATTTTCAAAGTAGCATATTTATAGTTACTGATGTTCCTTCCGGCATCAGAACTGATATTTTAAAACTGGTCTGACATTTTTACAGTAAAAAGTTTCCATTTAATGCACGTTTAAGTGAATTTTTGTCCTATTCTCCCATGTTAAGAAAATCGTAAATTTCTAATAACTTACGAAGTTTTTTAATTCGAATGTTGCAAATAAATAGGGTTCTTGCCAGTGTCGAAAGTAATATTTTAAAACTGATCTGACCTCTCTGCGACAATTTGTTCTTGAGATATCGTGTACACAGACTAACGGACTTACACACTAACAGACTAACAGACACCCTACAGACAGACACCATAGAAATTTTGTCATTTTCGGATTCCTCACTCCTGAAAACGTGTAAAAAAGTCAAAAAACCGAGGTCGAAAATTTTCACGATTACCTAAGTTCCCCATACCTATAGTATGATGGGGAACTAATATAGCAAAGCACTTTCAAAACTTACATTCAATAAGAAATGAATGTTTTCGTATAATTATTGGCTTCCCTGTATGTCTCCTATAAATTATGCGCATACCACATTATGTAGTTAAATATAGTCCTATATTAGCACTTTCGCGACCGCTGACGTAGATTCACGTCATTTGAAAATCTCTGACTCCACCAGTGGGCGTTTCTTTCTCAATTTGTATGTTATTTATTTCATAAAAATATACTCAATATTCATTTTTGTACTGTCAACATACTACGGATATAAATGTTTTGATTGAAAAGAGTATAATTATAATGTATATCCATTTTTAATATAAATATGAATATGTAAAATTTCGTTCTAAAATATTGTAACTGATAACGCCCACAGGCGGACCTTACTGTGAAAAAGACAAAAACATGCGGTTGCGAAAGTGTTAGTAACAAACATACAGCACAACCTGAAATGTACTTCCAGCAATTTCTGTGTATTGCGTGTCACTATATTCTAATTTTTTTTTTTTTTTTTTTTTTTTTTGTGGTAGCCTTGCAAACAAACAGTGTATGATTTTTTTAATCATACTTTACACGAAGTATACTTGTATGCATACAGAAAATATATATTCATTTTATTTTATTTAGTGCTACCAACAGACGTTAAACTGAGCCTATCAACTATTTTTCTCTTAGACGTATTGTATTTGAATTTTCTTGATTAGTGTTCTACTACTCCGATTCAAAAAATTAGAATAATGTAAAAAAGAATGAGTTTGATGTTGCTAACGCGTCAATTTGCATACTGCGTCCAGGAAAAAATATATTAAAAGTATCTAATTATCTTCAGAGCATTTATAAATATAACATAAATATTTATTTTTATCTGATATATTAATAATTAACTATTTAAAAAATATTAGAATAATTCAAAGAAATAGAATACCTCGATAGCATGGTTCAAAAAATTAGAATATTCAAATTTTTCTTATAAGTTGAGAGAACGGCTGCGGGATTAACATCTGTGGGACTATAAAATGTGCTCCGTTGAAAATGAAAAGTCGTTTGGCATTTGATTGTAGCGTAGTATTTGCTTAATATGGGACGAAAGAGCGATTTATCTGAGGCTGTGAAATATCGTATTGTGTACTTGCACGAAATAGGAAAAACACAACTTTTTATAGCAAAAGAAGTGAAATGCTCTCAAGCAAGTGTGAGTAGAGTTTTGAGAGAATATTCTAATAATAAGTGTTTTCAAAATAAACACTTTAAAAGTGGTCGAAAGCCAGTAACTTCAAGAAGAGATGAAAGGCAATTGAAAAAGATTGTGAAGAAACATCGTTTTCGGAGTGTGAGATATGTGCATAGAAAATGGAAAGAAATGGGTATAAATGTCTCCAAATCTACAACACTACGACGACTTCGCAAATTAGGTTTTAGATCACGTGTGCCTAAGATAAAGCCATTCTTATCATCTAAGCAAAGGGCTGCTAGAGTTAAATGGTGTAAACAAAGGCTATTTTGGGATCACGACGATTGGAAAAAGATACTTTTCAGCGATGAAAGTGTGTTTTGTGTGTCTCACGGAAATCAAGGTATACGTGTCTGGAGACTCAAACATGAAGCTTATAAGAAAGAATGTTTAAAACGTTCGTTTAAATTTGCGACCTCTGTTATGGTATGGGGCTGCATGACTGCTGAAGGCCCAGGCAGGTTGTGTATTGTTTCCACAACAGTCAATTCAGAAGTCTATCAAGAAATTCTTGAACATTTCATGATTCCTTCAGCTGAGGATTTATGTGATGACGATTTCTTGTTTCAGCAAGATTCAGCTTCTCTCCACACTTCCAAATCAACAACTAAATGGCTCAAAGAGAAGGACATACCTGTACTCCCTTGGCCTGCAAACTCACCCGATCTAAATCCTATCGAGAATTTGAGGGGAATTATGAAGAAACGACTTCAAGAAGTTGCGCCTAGAGACAAAAAAGAACTTATTTCTAGTATAAAGAGCATATGGGCGAATTTGGATAAAAAAGATTGTGAACCTTTAGTTAAAAACATGCCAAAACGTTTAAGAGCTGTCATTAAAGCTAAGGGTGATGCAACAAAGTACTGATTAGCAAGTAAAAATACTTAGAGTTTAAATTATGTTCAATATATTTTCATTATTCTAATTTTTTGAACCATGTTAGAAAGTATTCTAATATTTTGAATTTTTTGTTGTTAGCTGATTTAAATATATTTTCTATTTCATTGTAATGTGTTTACATTTTTATAATCTGCAAAATATGCAGATTCATATTATAGTACTTTATATTTGATATTGTTGATTATTTATTTGATAAATTCGATTTTCATTTCCCTTGACCATATTTCTTTTCATTATTCTAATTTTTTGAATCGGAGTAGTACATGAACCACTTTTCTTAGCTTAACGAAAATTTTACTGTTGCATCCCTGTATAATACAGATTTAGAAATACCGAATTTGAACTTCCTGCTAGTATTCGTTCTTGAGATATGCTGATGAAAAACAGGCACGCACACAGATCAACCGCTAAAAAATCCATTTTCCGTATTCAGGGGACCTCAATACATGCAAATATAACAAAAAGTGAGTTTCAAAAATTTGACTTCAAAACAATACTTTCTCTACTACACATATTTAAGAGAAAGTAATATTTTCATTTATACGATTGTTGGAGAATTTATTATTTGGAATTCATTCATAGAAATAAGTTCCATTTAATTCCATATATTCTGAAATCAGTAAAAAGAAGAAAAAATTATCCGGTGTGTCACTCACACGACTTTCTTTTATCCTGAAATTTAATGCTATAAACACAAATTGGAGGTTAAGGGGTAAAACAACAAGTACCGTTATGTAAACCTATATTAAAACAATTCAAATTAGGTTTCGTAACCGCTTTATTTCACAAATAATTCTGTGAGAGTGGGAGTTACCATCTCCCTCTACATCCTCCCCCCCCGTTTCATTATTGCACTTACATTTATATAGAATTAAAATCTGTTATTAAATTCAAAAGTTCATTTAAAATTATGCAGACAACTTTCACACGCAACATTCCTTGAAATTTATCATCCTTGGTCAAACTTTTCTAGTAACAAATGTATTAACTTCAAAATACAACATCTGGATCCCCTGGAATTATTTATTTTTAATTTACTCGAAGAGACACAGACAAAAATCAAACATTAAAAACTTGACTTCGATATTCGGGAAACCTCAAAACGTGTAAATATATAAAAAATCAAGCGATGAATATTTAGCTTAAAAAAAAAAAAAAAAAAAACACTTTACTGACCATATGGCTATCAGGAATTAATTTCAAATTCTGAGCAGCTTTCCTGGACGTGGTAAAATACTATTATAGCAAAGCACTTCCACTAACAATAAAAATTATGAATGTTATGGTTTAAATATTGGCAACCTTTTATATCTTCTGAAAGTTATGTACACACCACATGGCGCAAATAAATACAATCCTATATTAATAACACACGGCACAACCTGAAATACACTTCCATCAATTTTCAAGTATTGTCGCACTATAATCTAGTTCTTTTGTGTAGTCTTGAACGAATAATGAATTATTTCCATCAGTGACGGTCCTACAACTCTCGAGGCCCTGGGCGAAAATTTCAATGGGGGCCCCCTAACTGGAGACTCTACTATTTAGAGCCCCCCCCCCTCACACTTCTTCACTTAAATTTATTACTGTAAAAAGGCACTGAAAAAGTTTTAAGATTGATTCATAAGCCAAACACCCAATAAGAAGGCCATTGATACCACTTGTGCTGCCTTAATTAGGCTTAACATAAACTATTATTATTATTATTTTGAGTTGTCCCTCTAAGGTCACATTTTGTGCATTAAGGCTCTTTAGACAGGAACCTACGGCTTAAAGAACTGCAGGGAATTTTTCAGGTTAAAATAATGGAACGGCAACTTCACCAAATATTTATACTCAAAAATTAAGTTTTTCCGGAGGCCCCTTCATGACCCGAGGCCCGGGGCGGACCGCCCCCTTCGCCCCGTCCCTGGTACGCCACTGATTTCCATACCATATTCTACTTGAAACATGTTTTTACGAATATGAAAAATATCTATTCGTTTCATTTGGTTTAGTGCAGCGTATAGATATTTAAACTCTACTTACCTGCAATTTCCCCCACGTAATGTATTTGAATTCTTTTATGTGTTCCTGTACGTGTACACGAACCATTTGCTTGATCTGAACGAAAAGTTTAGTGTAGCTTCCCTATATGATACACATTTAGAGTAGTAAGTGTGGACTTTCTACTATGTTCTTGAGATATGCTGGCAAACAGATAGACTAATACACAGACACACAGACCAACCGTTAAAAACATGATTTTTGGATTCAGAAGACCTGAAAATGTGTAACTACAACAAAAACTCAATTTTGAAAATTTGACCCCAAAACAATACTTTCTCTGCCATTTATATAGGCAAGTGAAAGTAAAGGTATCCTAAATCGATTTAAAAGTTTATGGGGACATGTAGAATGATTACGCTTTATTTATTCCGTATAAAGTTATACAAAACTTTCAAAGAAGATTTGAGTTGTTTCTCTTTGACGCAGATGGGACACCGGTGTCCCTTTTGCTTATTTATTTTTTGACGCTCTTATTACAAATATTATTATTACATGATAGTTTTTTATTATAAAAGAGAGTCTAATAGTTACTATAAAAAATCTATTAGATTATCAGAGTGAATTTTTTACTAAAATAAAAATGTTAAAGAAAAGTAGTTTGAAAAAATTTTATCAACCCATTTCAAAAATTTATTTCTAATTAAATTTGATTATTTAAAAAAGATCAGTAATGAATTTTTGCTACTCCTATATCTAAGTAATTGTAAATAAGTGCAATTTGTAAAAATATTTATTCATGGGACGCCCGTGTCCCATGATGAATTTACCTTCAACGCAGAAAGGGACACCGGTGCCCCACACTATATTTTAGAAACAAATTAAAATTTTAAATATAACATTTTCCACTTATTTAGATCTAAAATAACTTAAAACTATCAAAAAAAGTGTAAAAATTATGTTTTATGAGAAATCTGCTTCAAAGGGTTAAATAAAGGATGACATATTGAATTCGGATTTAATTTTCACAAAAGCTCAAGTGATAAGCAATTTATTTCGTTATATAATTATGCCAGAAATAACGAGATTAACGAAACGCTAAAGTGATCCTTTCATTCACGTCAGAAATCACATACAAAGTCTAGTCAAATTGAAAAGAAAAAAAAGAGAAAAGTTAATTTACGAGAAAATTTATTATTCAAAATCGTGTTTAAAAAGATTTTGGTGACATATGAATTGTTTACGCTTTTACATAATGCTGCAATGCATATTGTAGTGTAAATATAATTTTATTTGTCTTGTCGAAATATTATATCAGATTTAATGATGATATAATTACTTCATTGTTGATTATGTTATTTTGCGCCTGTTAAACTTTAATGAAAGTTCTAGTCATGGATATAAATTCTAAAACTAGTAAAAAAGAAGAATGAAAGTTAATTTGAAAGAAAATTAATGAGAATAATTTTGAACTTAAAGAACTAATTTTGTTTATTACTTTTCCCTAGATAATTTCTAATTTGCAATTTACTTGTTGAAATATATTTAATTCTTCTGAAAATAATTATCTTTCTTCTCTGCGTTTAATTAATGTCTTTCCACTAATAAAAATATAAAATGCGCATGACATTTTTTTTAAAAGCATGTTTAAAAAATAAATTATAGTCACATATCTATTTATTTTATTTTATTTTATTAGGACTGAGGACTATTAGTCTCAATCTACGGATTTTTACAATACTAGTTTTACGATAGTTGGACATTTATCGAAATCGAAAATTTATCGAAAATATAATTGAATAATTTAAAAGCGATGTTAGAATTAAAAAAAAAAAAAAAAGAAAAAAAAAAAAATAGTCCTCCGTACTACACTAAATTCTGCTTTTGCCAGAATTTCGTTTTTTTTTTTTTTTTTTTTTTTAATAATAATAATCTGTTTCGACACGAGCAGTATCGAAAAAAAAAATTTTTTTTAAAAATAATTTTGAATTAAGGAATAAAAAGCGCAAGTGCAAAATGAAATAAAGATGTTTGAGTTTGAGTTGGTAATTTAAAGATGCCATTGATATAATAACTTTTATTTATTTATTTAATTGTTTTAATAAAATATAAAACAATCAAAAGCATTACTTTTACAGACTTTCAGCTCTATGTTACTTCCTGTTACCCATGTATACATACATACATACATATATATATATATATATATATATATTGAATAATCGAAACGTTTGAATAAATATATTTCGATTGGCGACTATTTATGGCACAGATTTAGTATGGTACCCCCCCCCCCCTGGTGATTTAAAATATTTTTTGCTATTTTGAAATGAACTGAAATAGCTATCACAATTGCGTACGTATGCGAGAAACGTCCGAGCTACGTCGGTGCCGAATTTCAAATTTTCTTAAGGGGGGGTGGGTTCCCATACTAAAGCTCTGCCCTATTTTCAGCAAATCAAAACCACGACCAAGAATCGTGAAGTACAGTCGTTAATGACACATAAAAGACATTTAATTACTTGAGGTTCATTATGTTGATTATAAACGGCTAATTTAAAATTAACTATAGAATACATCCACATTAAGGAACAGCTTTATTTTATTTTATTATTTTTTTAATGACTAGTAACCATTTGCGCACCATGTTATTATACAGCTGTCAAAAAAAAAAAAAAAAAAAAAAAAAAAAATCGCCTCTTCCCAAATAATTTTGTCGCAAATCGTCGTATAAGTACGCGGATCGTGCCAAACGATTAGTAATAACGTCTAGTTTATAACTAATGGAAAATATATTATTTATGTGATATACTTATAAAATATACTACTTATAAAATATCCTGAGTTCATTCAAAATAAAATTTAAGCTCTGGTAAAACGGAATAACTTATATGTATACGTAATCATATAACTATACACATTGATGTATTATTCTTCTTTTGTTTATAAGCAATTACTTGAACAGGTTAGGTAAATAAAAGTCAGTCAGGTAAATAAAAAAAAAAAAAAAAAAAAAATTACCTTGCATTGTGTTCAGCAAGCCTGTGTCACCTCACTCCATCTGTTTATTCCATTATTAGCTCTTCATCAATTGTTGTATATTAGTAGTTCAAGACACTTGAAAAGCAAACTCTTCTGAGATATTAAAATTTTGTAAAATTGGTAGTTCTAGTGTTCAATTTGGTGTATCAGGATATAGTCGATGATGAGATTTTTAAGAGAAAAATTACTCTAATTTGTCAGTACAATTGTCTTGATTTATATCGCGTCAAAAGAGACGCTGCGCTGCGCCTGCGTAGCCTTCGAATTCTGCATAGCAACTAACTTTTAGATCGTTATTGCAGAAGAACGCTGAAAAAAAAAAAATATATATATATATAATTTTTATAAATAACAGTCAGATAATTATGTCTATGATTTTGAAACATAATCTATAAAATGAATTTAGTCATTAGTGTCAACAGTTTCTTTCTTTCAATATGAGAACTGTAATTATTTATTACGTGACCTTGAATAAACAAATGACGTATGATTTATGTTTTAGAAGAAAAGTTGTTTGGTAGCATTTATTTGATAGTGGATGTTTGATTACGTTTTTGATCTGTGAGTGGACCAGAAAATGACAGATTGATGATCATATTTATTCAGATGATTTTAACAATAACGGTATAGTTCGACCTTTACTTAGGGGTCATCCACATGTTAAAATTGACATCAACTTCAGTTTTTGACAGTTTTTTGGGGTTATTCGGATCAAATCAACCTAGAAAATGGTATAGTTTATATATTTCTCTCGATTTTTTTATAATTTGTCAAAATATGGGGATGCTAATGTTAAATGAATGTGATATACATTAATTCATATCTTCCCGAAAAATTATGATATTAAAATTTCACTTTATTTTATGCGTTCGAGTGAAGTGACCAAGACATATTCTATGTATATTTTTGATTAAAAAAACATATTTTGAATTATGAAAATCATTAATAAACTCATAGTTCAAAAAATTATGAATTATGAGCTATATTAATTTTTGCGCGAACAGAACGGGCATCATCAAAAATATGGGTTTCCAAATTTACAGCTCATTTCTATCGTTATTTTTCGAGTTACAGAGATATTTCAATTTTTATAGCTATTAGGGGGTTATCATTTGTGTCATCTATAACTTTTCATACACATGATTAATAATAGTTATTCAAATAAATTTAGATGCACACATCATCTATCAATTAGCAGTATTTTATTTTATTTTATATTTAAAATTGTCGTACTTATTTTTCCGTTATTATCTGAATTGACATAATACTTTTCAGTGTGAGATCTTAATTTATTATTTATATAAGAGAGCGAGATTAATGAACCATTGTACAACTTTAATTTTTGCTTTCCGAACATACATATTTAAGGAAAGTGTTGTAATCATGTCAAAAATCCGAATTCGATATTTTGATGTTTCTATAAGTTTTGAAGACCCCCGAGTCTGTTTTCAATATTTTTATAATGATGTATGTATGTATGTGTGTGTGCATGACTGTTTGTATGTATGTGTGTGAGTGAACACGCTAGCGTCTGAACGCGTTGCTCGAATGAGTTGAAAGTTGGTACGTATGTTTTAAATCACCGTAGCACGAACCCTATAGATTTTGGTGAATCTAGCATTTATAGTTTTTTTAGAGGAACGCCAAGAAAAATTCTTTATCATTATGGCCTATGGGGCCAAATTTTTAAAAGTGCGATAAAGTCTAAACGCCTTATTAAACTGTGCAAAAAATGTATACACATGTTATAGGTCATATTTGCACGAACTGTATAGATTTTGGTGAATCTAGCACTTACAGTTTTTTTTGCAGGGACAAAAATTCTTTATTATTATGGCCTATGAGACCAAATTTTTAAAAGTGCGATAGCGTCTAAATTCCTTATTCAACTGAGCAAAAAAATATACTCATATTACTATAGGTCACAGTTTCACGATTTGTATAGATTTTGGTGAATCTAGCACTTATAGTTTTTTTACAGGGACACAAGAAATAATTCTGTATTATTGTGGCCTATAGTGTTAAATTATTTAAAGTGCGATAGCATCTAAATGCCTTATCAAAATGAGCTGAAAATTTATATACATGTTTTAGGTCACCATCACACAAATCTGTATAGATTTTGGTGACTCTTGCGCTTACAGAATTCTACAGAGACACAAATAAAAACTGCTTATCATTATAGCCTGTAGGCTCAAATTATTTAAAGTGCGACAGCGACTAAACGCCTTATTCCACTGAACTGAAATTTTATATACATGTTATAGATCACCATCACACGAACTTAAGGAACTTTAGAGAATTATAGCATTTATGGTTCTTTTTACAGGGACACAATGCTTATTTTTTTTATCATAGTGGCATATGGGCTAAAACTTTAAAGGGCGATAGCGTCTAAATGCCTTATTCGATGGAGCTGAAAAATTTTATAAATATTATAAGTCACTGTTGCACTAACTATAAGCATTTTGGTGAATCTTGAATTTACATGTTTTTACAGGGACATAACGAAAAATTCTTTATCATCACGATCTGTGGGCTCAAAGTACAATAGCGTTAAATTAATCATCGTGTACTATATGGAGAAAAATACTCAAACACCCTATTATAATTTTGTCGCTTTTGTTTATTTAACAGCTCCCTTTACTTTACTTTATCTACAAAACCATTGATTATTCAATGTTTAAAGTCGAGTGGAGTCACTCCAGATTTTTATTATATGATTTTTTATATATATTTTAATCTTTATTTTATATACATTTTACGATTACTCTAGTTTATATGTTTAGCTACTTTAAGTTACTTTAAGTAAAAAAAGTATGCCACAATACTACCTTGGCTAAGAATTAATCTCACGGACGTGACAATAACCATATTACCAGCATTTTTATACATTTTTTTGCCTATTATATTATAAAATAATCTGCCGTTTTAAACATCATTTTAAATTTTTGGAACGAATAATCTGAAATATGAACACACTTTTTAGAAAAATGGCCAGTCTCTTCGCATGTGTTTTGCTTATAAAGAGAGTCTTTTCTAACAGAATTTAACAAAAAATGAAGAAAATTTTTGAAACATTATACTTTGTATGAAAGACATAAATATACTAAATATGAGAAAATATTTTTTTAAATTACATATTATGCATGCTATATATCTAATACGGTATGTAAATATGTATGCAATGTATGAAATTTGATATACAATGCTATACATATAGCGCACTTAATTTATATTTAATGAAATATATTATGTTTAAATTTGAAAGGAGTTTTTAAATATTCGTTGAAAAAATAGGAGACATTGTTATCCTTATTCAAATCACCACTTATAAGTCCATCACTTATATTATTAAAATATTCTTTTTTAATTATAATTTCCATATAATAGCGAAGTTTAAAGGAATATTTCAAATATTTCGATAAACGAAGAAAAAATTTGAAAGTTATTTATTTATTTATTTTCAGTTAGGTTATGTTTCATTGATTTTTATTATTTTTAGTACTTAATAAAAAAATAATAATGAGTTGTGATAAAAACAATGTAATACCCCCAAATATTCTGTTTATTCTATTATTATTTACTAGTTCTTTCTTTGATTTCAGGACAAAGCTTTGCTGAAATATATAATGTATAATATGCTTTCTGCATTAGTACAGTCAAATAAGGAAAGATAGAGGAAAAAATTTATAAAGTTTTGAAACTTTGGAATAATACTTATGAGAGGTCTAATAATGCAAAACAAAAAAGTCCCCCACCCTAGGGGGAAAGCTTCCCCCCCCCCTCCCCCCAAAACAAAAGTATAATTCATTTAAATGAAGAAAATAATGTAAAATTAACTTACAGAATTTTGGAATTTCGGTATAACATTCCTGAGAGGTCTAATAATTCAATACAAAACATTTCCCCACCCTTGGGGGGGGAGGGGGGCTCAAGTAGTTCGTTGAAATGAAGAAAAATTGGGAATGAAATTATAGAGTTTTGGAATTCTGGTTAAATGTTCTTGAGAGGTATAATAGTGGAGAACAAAAAGGTTTTTCACCCTGGGGTAGATTGTTATCCCCTCCCCACCCCTCTGAAAAATCATACAACTTACTGAAATTTCAAAAAATGGAGAAATAATTTAGAAGTTTGAAATTTTGACATAACATTCTTGAGGGGTTCTAATAGTGGAAAACAAAATAAAAATTCCACCGTGGAGTGGGAGTCCCTCCCCTACCTTCCTCCTCCCACCCCAAAGAAAAAATAGTTCAATTTACTAAAATTAAGAAAAATGGGGAAATAATTTATAGAGTTTTGAAATATTCTTGAAGGGTTTAATAATGGAGAACAATAAAGTTTCCCGACCTGGGGTGTGAGTTTTCCCTGCTCTCCCCCCCCCCCCCACACACACAATATAAAAGCATATAATTCGCTAAAATTAAGAAAAATTTGGAAATCAATTTTGGAGTTCAAGGAGAAAACTTTTTAGTTGCCTAATAATAGGATACAGAATGTTTACTTTTCCCTATTTTGGGAACTTCTTCCATCCCCCTCCCCCTCTCACGCCATAATCATATGATTCATTGACAGTAAGAAAATTATAGAAATAATTTATATAACTTTGAAATTCTTAGGATAGCACGCTTAAAGTTCGTAATTGGAAAAAAAAAAAGTTTTCACCGTTCTTCCGGAACTTCAAATAAGAAAAAAAAAAAAGAAGAAATCTACAGATTTTAAACTTTGGGAAATAACTCATATGGGGTATCTTTATGGTAAACAAAAAAAGTTCCTCTTTGAGAGAGGTTTGTGACCCCCCCCCTGCCGCCTCATAAAAACACCTTCGAAATTTTCAGTATTTTTTTTTTTTTATTCATGCAAAATTAATTGCTGTTCAAAGACAGCTACTATTACAAAAAATATGTCTAGAAAAATTCTGAAAAAAAAATGTCCTATGCACTATGCATAAATGAACAATTATTATTATTCTCACTTTGTAGGTTATTTGATTCCCCCCCCCCCTTCCGAAAACCGCATATAAACTCATTTACTCAACAAACGATCATTTTTTTTTCTTTCTTTCTTTCTTTCTTTATTATTATTATTTTAATGCTCACAACTATTCCGTTAAACGGAAAAATACATTACCATTATTTTCCTTTTAGATAAAAAGTAATTTTGGTCAAATTTTTCAAACATTTAATTCTAAGAGGAAATACGAATACGGTTCTACTTTTCTTTGTAGACTTAAGGGAAAAAAAAATCAACTGTTTGCATTTGCTAATAGGAAATATTCTCTATGTCTAATAATATGTCCTAATTTGAATTCGTATTAAATTATCCTCCGGAAAGCACTTAAATTGAACCTTGTATCACACCTTATGAATAAAGAGTGAATCATTTGACCGTTTCTTCCGAGGTATCGCTTCTTTTTCTGTTCTTGTTCAGAATAAGCTGGATTGAATTTCTTTGCAAGTTTTTGTTTGTGTTTCTCCTGTAGTTTTTAGAGTACGTGTAACTGTTTTTGTTGCGTTGTGTGAGGAAATCGGCCGTGTAAAAATATACTGACCAAACGTCCCCATTTTCTGGGGACATATGGGGACGCCCTTTTTTTGAAGGCATTTTTCTAAGTTTTAAAATTTGTGGAAACTAAATTATTAATCAGTAACACTTTATTTTTAGTCCTTATTTATTAGGAATTAAAAAATGCATCCATAATTTGAAAGTTGTAGCAATTTTTTATGCTGCTCTATTATAAAGGTACAATGATCTGGTCAGCCTGTGTAAAAAGCACTCTGAGACAAAATTAATTGTAAAGCGTTCAGCCTAGAAATGATCGTAGGAAACATGAGGATTTTTCCCCATTTTGGGGATTTTTGAAGCTTTAGGGCAATTTTTTGGACAGAGATGTAGTGGGAAGCAGTTTGTGGAAGAAAAAAATTGTTTTCTTTAAAATTAGTAAAATATTGCTTTTTCCTAAAATCCTGCAAAAAAAAAAAAAAAAAAAAAAAAAAATATATATATATATATATACATATAGTATACGTATATATATAATAATAATAATAATAATAATAATAATAATAACAATAATAATAATGACTCAAAATCTATCTTAATCGATTGAAAATCGTTTGTACCCGATTGTACGCAAGAATTTTTGTTTGTACCAAAAGAAAAATTTAAAACTATAGCCATTTTAATTTGGTGGTACAAACTTCACGCTGGCACCACCACCATGAGAAATAAACTCAAAATCTATCTTAATCTTTTGTACCCGATTGTACAGCAAGAATTGTCATTTGTACCAAAATTTTATTTAAACTATAGACATTTGAATTTGGTGGTGCGAACTTCACGCTGGGAACATCACAACGAGAAAAGAAACTCAAAATATATTGTTTCGAACTTGGGGGTTCGTGAATTGTCTCTGAATGAAAGGCAAAACTTGTAGAAGCTTAACAGTTTATTTACAGAAAATTCTAAACGAATACAGGTCTATAAACCAAGTATTAACTTCAGTTTCAGTAGTAAACACAGCTTAAAAAGTAGCTGTCAACAGCAAATTCACAGTAGAAACTGTATCAGAGCATTAACACACAGCAAACGCTGTAATCCAAAGAGACTCAGTGCTCTTTAAGCATTCATCAATGTCTTGGCGAAACTCAACTGAGATTGACTGATTTGGCGAAAGAAAAGGAAAATGTAGAATAGATTAGAAAAATGTAGAAAATTCCAGAAACTCGTCAGCCATTGAAGTTACAGCTTCAATATTTGGTTTTTCGATAAAAAGGATTTTCTCGCCAATGCTCCAAAAAAGTTGCCAAGGAGGGAAAAGTCGCCAAATTTGGCGCCAAATCCATTGCTGACATTAATGAGGCTTTTTAACTGGTTTTTAAACAATTTTAATGCAAAAACAAACTAGAAATGCTGAAAAATAACATTTTATCACCTGACTAAGCCTCTTTGAATGAATTTACATAAACATAGCTACGAATTATTTACAAATTCGCAACATTATCCTTATGTGTGTTGCGATCCGCTAAACATAGTTATCCAGTGCATAAAATTTCCAAATACGAAAAACACTCATTGATATATTGTTAGTATTAGTATAGGATAGGTACATATTAACTTATAAAAACAGAATGTTAAGGAATCCCTTTATGATTACTGCTAAATAAATTAAAAAATAATTTAACTATAAAGTTGAAAGCAAGTTTGAAATCATGATAAAATTTCCTAATGGAACAATGCACGAAATGAGGTTAATCCGTTTGTCTGTCTGTTATCATCATAATTTAAACAACAATATATATATATATATATATATATATATATATATATATATATGTATATATATATTTTATATCCAATGGCAAGTTACAGGACAACAGATATCAAAAAGAAAGAAATACAAAATAATCTTTTTATTCCTACAATTCACTTTTATCGTTTTGGATATACTATATATATTTTTTTTCCTTATCGTTTTTTGATATTTTTATTCTAACATTCTGATTTCTATTTCTCAAACAGTACAAATTCTACTGCATAATTGTCTGTTATTTAAATAGTAGTACAAAATGAATTAAAAAAGACAAAATATGTAAATTTTAAAAGTAACTTAAAAAAATTTCCTCAATACCAATAATAATAATAAAAAGCTTTAGTATAGGACTCCTTCGGCGAAATTTGAAACTTGACACTGAAGTAACTCGGACGTTCCTCGCAAAGGTCTTCACTAACGCAATTATGATATCCGCATTTTAATTTATTAAAAACAACATACAACAAAAACGTTACTATGTCAATGGCATCCTTAAATTACCAACTCAAATTCAAACTTAATTATTTTGTTTCATTTTTTTATTTTATTTTGCACGTGCGCTTTTTATTTCCTAATTCAAAATTATTTTTAAAAAAACTTTTATTATCCGCGATTGTAATGAAATGCTCTCCCTCTGGTGGGCTAAGGTAAATATATCATACCACTGATTGCTTTCATGCTGAAACAACGATAGAACAACAAGAAAGAACAATAAATAAATACACGTGGCTATTATATTTACTAACAACTGCAGTTGAGAAAGCTCCATCTATCGATCATTACAAACGCGGATAGTGTTTGTTTCGATACTGATTATTATTAATTTTCTTTTATTTTTCTTTAACAAAAAAAAAAAAAAAAAAAATGATTTTGATGAAATTCTGGCAAAAGCAGAATTTAGTTTAGAACGGAGAACTATTAGATTTTTTTTTTTTTTCCAAATTGTGACATTGTTTTCAAATTACTCAATTATATTTTCGATAAATTTTAGATTTCGATAAATGTCCAACTATCGTAAAACTGGTATCTTAAAAATTCGCAGATTGAGACTGATAGTCCTCAGTCCTAAAGAAAGAAAAAAAAAAAAAAAAAAAAAAATTGACATTTATGAGATAATTATGCATTGAGTCTGGATAATGTTTCAGAAGCAGAAGAGTAAAATTTTCAACTTCTGACTATAAAATTTATCCTATTTTTAACACGCTTATATTAGCTTCACCTGTATGTATGTATGTTTGTAACTTCTCTGGGAGCAAAACGTGATTGCACAAAATCCTTCATATCTCAAACAAAAAACCATTGTGTATGGTTTCCAGAGCTTTTTAAGAAAACGGCTGATGGCTGAGCTACAAAAATTTGCATGGTGGTTCGTAATGACCTCTCCTGATGCACCTCGAAGCCCGATTTTCGAATTTTGTTTTAGTTTTCTTTTAATTAATTAAAATGTTAAAATAAAAACCTTCTAATTACTGATAAATTGGCCATTTAATTTTAATCCTTAATTTAATTATTGCCAAAAAAAATTATCATTATTTTTTGGACAGAAAAAAAAAAAAAATGTGAACAATAAAAATTACATTTATTTAAAATATTTAATATTATTCCTTAATTTAATTGTTGCCAAAAAAATTATCATTATTTTTTCGACAGAAAAAAAAAAAAAAAAAAAACGTGAACAATAAAAATTACATTTATTTAAAATAAGGAAAGTAAATTAAAGCGTGTTCTTTAATTTTTTAAAACTATAATATTATTATTTCCTCTTGTATTCCTTGATTTCCGGAGTTATTTACTTTATGTGTGCTGTAGCAAGCATAGTGATTGCTTGATATGCATTGATTGCCGCATAGCTTAAATGATAAATTAAATGATGATCAGTAATAATCAGTAAGCTGGACCAGCGTAAACTTGGATCTCTAATCTTAGCAAGAATTAAGTGACTTTAACCCGCATTCATCGTTTTCCCGCTTTCATCGCTTTTTTTTCACGCACCCCATGAAAAACGATGAATCGGGATTCTATTGTATATGTTAAATATATAGTATATATAACACAATTTTCGTGTGAAAGCTGTCAGTAAAACATTAAACAAAAAAAGCTCAAACTCAAAAGCCACATGGTTAAGCCAATACAGTAACCGCCGCTTAATAAAATCACTGGTTAATATAATCAGCCACTTAATCTGATCAAATCGTCAGGACCGGAATCAAATCAATACAAACTATTGTTAAAGCCGCCGCTAAATAAAATCAGCTTCGCCGGTTAATAAACTCAAAAATATTTCCTCAGCAGCCAAAAATATCATTTATGCACACTAAAAAATTTTTTTATGTGCATTGTGATTTTTTTTTTTTTTTTTTTATGAAATAGAAAAAGAAATTAAAGCACAACAAACCGCTCATTGTTGGAGATTTCACACTTGCAGCGCATTTACAAATTAAACACGCCCCGTAACTTATCTCCGTAACAATTTCAAGGAACGTATTCTTCAAAGCGCAGTAATAAAACATAAATTTATTTTGAAATGATTTTTTTACTTCCATTACCCTACTACCGCAGGTAATGGAAGTATTGTATTTGGTCCAAAAATTCGATATCGAGATTTCACCTTATTTACACGTTTTAAGGTCCCTTTAGTAAAAAAAAAAATGTTTTTTGGCAATTGGTCAGTGTGAGTGTGTGCGTGTGTATATGTGTGTATGATGTGTGGAATCTTCTGGCTATCATATCTCCGAAACTAATAAAGATAGAACTACAAAACTTCAGAATTAAGACAGGTCTGGTGTACAGATGAATTTTCCAAATTTTGGTGCGAATTGAAAAACCGGAAGTAGCACATCAGAGACCGGTATCAAAAGTCCGTATCTCAAAAACAGTTCTAACGATTTTCTTCAAATTTGCTATATAAACACTCTATTAGATATCCTTTCGAATGATATAGTTGGTTAGTTCAGGAAAATTGATAGGCGTCCTGTATAAATAGTTCAATTTCAGGTCTTGCAAGCGCGTTCCTTTAAAATCGGCTGTACGGATTTTTTTCAAACTCGCCATATTAACTTACTTTTAAATATCCTTTTGTATGTAATTATTGTTTTCCGGTCAATAATTTGTTTTTTGTAAAAGTTGGTATCTCAAAAACGGCTCTAACGATTTTCTCTTTAGGTCACTTTTATGTTTTCTGATCACATTATCTCTCAAAAATGCATATAATAAGTTTAATAGTGGGTTAATGGAAGTCGTGTGGTTGTTTCACACCAGATTTTAATTATTATTATTTTTTTTTTCTAATTATTAGAAGGCAATTTCTAGTTCTTAATTTGAAATTACTATAATTCATGAGATTTAAACGGAAATATTTTAAATTTATAAGAACAGCGTGAACTTTTGGTAAAGTAATGATGATTTTCCTCTATTGTGCACGAGAACTTAGAATGCGTTTAATTTACTTATATCG
Source organism: Salticus scenicus (assembly GCA_963930645.1). Classification (NCBI taxonomy): domain Eukaryota; kingdom Metazoa; phylum Arthropoda; class Arachnida; order Araneae; family Salticidae; genus Salticus; species Salticus scenicus. The sequence goes on from OZ005660.1 coordinate 15,546,747, forward strand.
AAGAAACAATTAGTTAATTATCTACCAAAAATTAATTAATATTGGTTACTAATTCCACTATTCGTTACTTTTTGAAGTTTCTTTCGAAATTTAGGGAAGTAATACCTTTTCCTTAAGGGCAGGAACGTTTGCCGGATATAAAAATCAGCCGCTTAATAAAATCACTTTGGCTCAGAAGGAATGTGATTTTAATAAGCGGCGGGAACTGTATAACGAATGTTTTAGAAATTGTCCGGTCGGAAAAATGTTTAATATTAGTGAGATTCCTGTGGCTACGCACATTTTTCAACTCTGTCAGTAATTCAGATTCCTTTCTTCCTTTAATTACCCAATTTTTCACTGGAAAAAGGAAGATTGTTTCTCATAAATTACAAAACAACTGAAACCCAATCAACGTCATGTCTCCGAAGGAATTGTCTGTTTAATTTCTTCGCAAATTGATCAGTGTCGAAACTACAATAAAATGGAAGTATAGACAAAATTTGATTGTTAATTACAAGGAAAAAACTTTAAGAAAATTTCCAAAAATGAAAATTAAGGCACAAAAAAAAAAAAAAAAAAAAGTATTTTCAAAATGACTTATGCGACTTTATTTACATAAAGTAATAATGATTATTATTAGTTCGTTTGGGTTTTAGACGCATGTATAGCTAATCTGTGAAGGGGGTTTTAGAGAAGTTCTCATGACCATTTTGTGACTCGTAAAGAGAGTAAAAAAAAAAAAATAATAAAAACTTTGTTTTTAAATACCATAAATTGTAAAAAAAAAATAATAATTAAAATATATATATATATAAAAATAAAACATACTCCAAAGAGCAACTATTATTCAAACAACTAAAAAACATCTGGTGTGAAACAACCACACGACTTCCATTACCCGCTATTACACGTATTTTTTGGAGATATTATATGCATTTTTTGGAATTTTCCAGTAAGAGAAACTTCATACACGTGTAAAGACATATAAAATAGTGTTTACATAGCGAGTTACAAAATAAAAAGAAGAACAATAAAAAAAGAGTTTTTTTTTTTTTTTTTTAAACATCAATTTCCGAGATCTAAACCTGAACTACCTAATCAGGATGACCGTTAATTTTCTTGTTATAACCATGTAATACAGGAGATAGGGTATCTAAAATGGAGTTATGTAACAATTTTCAAGAAATTGTTAGAGCCGTTTTTGAGATACCAACTTTTACCAAAACTTGGCATACTCAATTATTGACCGGAAAACAATAATTACATACAAAAGGATATTTAAAAGGGAGTTAATATGCCGAGTTTGGAAAAATCTTTACAGCCGTTTTTAAAGGAACGTACTTGGGAGATCTGAAGTTGAGCTATTTATACGAGGATGCATGTCAATTTTTCTGAACTAACCAACTATATCATTCGAAAGGACATCTAATAGAGTGTATATATAGCAACTTTGAAGAAAATCGTTACAGCCGTTTTTGAGATACGGACTTATGGTCTCACTTCCGGTTTCTGATGACCCACTTTCGGTTTTCCAATTTTCACCTAAATTTGGAACATTCATCTGAACACCAGACCTTTATAAGTTCTGAAGTTTTGTAGTTCTATCTTTATTGGTTTCGGAGATATGAGAGTCAGAAGATTCCCCACATACATACACACTGACCAGTTGCCGAAAACTATTTTTTGGACTCAGGAGGCATTAAAACGTGTAATTAAGGTGAAACTCGATATCAAATTTTTAGACCTTATACAATACTTCCATTACCTACGGTAGTAGGGTAATGGAAGTAATAAAATGAAAATTGGCACAGAATAAATTTGTAAATTGCGCCTAGAAGTATAAAATAAATTCCTTCGCTAAATAACATAAAAGCTACAATTAATCATAACTTTTCAAATAAGCGCAAAATTAAGTAAAATTTCATTATTTTTTTACAAATATGTTTTTAGACCGATAGCTACAGATGCTGTTGTCTCAAATCATCCATCTTTATAATGTTGCATACTCGGAGGTTCGTAAATTGTGAATGAATGAAAGACAAATCTTGCAGAGGCTTAAAAGTTTCTTTACAGTAGGTTACAAAACATTACAGGTCTATAAACCAAGTATTAACTTCAGTTTCCCCAGAAAACACAACGTAAATAACTGCCTACAACTTCAAATTTTGGTATAAACTGTAGTATAGCAATAACACATAGCAATAGTCTTTAATCAAACAGTAACAAGAGGCTAAGTTAGGACCTCGTTACAGTAAGCCGGTTAGCGAGAAACTGACTGACATGGTTGCGATGCAATTTCTTTACATACCCTCATAGAAAACGAGAATTTTTCAGCAACTTCTCAACAAATCAGGTTAGAACTTAGATATTTGAGATATTGATAGTAAAGATTTTCTCACCAAGGTCGCCAGAAAAAGTCACCAAGGAATGAAGAAGTTGCCAATTTTGGCGCCAAGACCATTACTTCTCATGGTGAAGTTTTTTAACGGGTTCTGAATGGAAAATAAGTTATTTAAACGCAAAAACAAGATAGAAATGTAGAAAATTAATATTTTATAATCTGATTAAGACCTTTTTGAATGGATTTACACAAAAATAACTACATTGCCTCCCTCTCCCAAGGACTGCACGTCCCTGGCAGTACAATCCTTCGTCAGAAATTTACAGAAAGATTAATTTAATTTGCAAAAGGGTGAATTTAATTTTAAAAAACTGTAATATCAAAGGCTTATTTTGATACTACACACTGATAATTCTTAACCAAATACTCTCATACTAATAAATAATTAAATAAATAAAAATAAAATAAATAAATAAAAGTGACAGACATCCAGAAACTAAATTGTGCCTCCACTAAAAATAGTTCCATATCATCCTCATACATTTAATTCTCTTTGCTAGTGAATTCTGGAAACCCCTATTAGAATTCTAGATAGTTTTCTATATTGTCTTGAACAGACCTATTTATAAATCTCTGCAAATAAAAGCGGACACAAGAGGCTTGGTTAATGGCCCAACTTTTGGAAATCATGCAAAAATTTCTCACAATACAAATAATCCAAACTATTCATAATACTGTTTCACCATCTAGAAAAGTTTCGACTAGAAATTCTCGATCATTTCATCTATCCATATTATTTGTTTATCTTATGCGCATAACTCGTAAATCTGCGCTTCTATTTTAGGAATTTAGAAAATGACTACTTATTCGTTCTAGATGGAGGCGGTATATTTTCTCCCTCAGAGTGAACTTAAAATAAATAAATAAAATAAAATACCCATATCATGATTATTTATTTATTTATTTATTAGTCTTTTTAACACGCTTTTGTTAGCTTCACCTGTATGTATGTTTGTATGTATGTTATTATGTATAATGTATGTTGGTAACCGATCTGGGAGCAAACAAAAAATCTATATTGTAAAAAAAGACTTTCCCTACGTGAACGCTGTGGCTGTGAGGTAAAGCTCCGTGCTACGAACCTAAAAGTCTAGCGTTCGAGCCCAGTGAAGGGAGATTTTTTAAAAATGGTTTTTGTTTAATTCTAAATTATTTTAATTAAAGATTTAAATGTATGTAAATATTATGGTGTGTCATTCACACGATTTTCTCTTACCCTGCATTTTAATACTAAGATAGACATTTCGTGTTTTTTAGTTCACAATTCTATAAAAGCGTGTTCTTTAATTTTTTAAAACTATAATATTATATTTATTGTTTTTAAACGCATCCGAAATAAAATCTAACGATAAATAGATTTTCATCACATTTCGATGAACTGTAAAATTATTTGCGTTTTAAAATGTAGTATTTGCGGAAGGAATAAAAAATTTTAACAATTTGAAAACTATTATGGAAAATAAAATAAAAATTTGAAAAAGGTTGCCTGTTATTAATTTTCTCTGGTTTAGAATTTCTTTCCTGAAAAATAATATCAAATTTCCTCTACTTCATTAAACTAAATACTATTTTTGGAAATGCATTTATAGAAAATTACTCTTTGAAATGTATTTACAGAAATTAATTTTCAGAAAATATTTATATTTATCAACGGAATGTAAGAAAATATATTTTTTTCTTTTAAATTGCAAATTGATTACTTTTCTAAGTTAATGTTAATTAAGAGGAAGTGGTATAGTTTAATACCTTTCAAGGAAATATGCTCTAATAAAGTAATAGTTGTAAATTTTGATTTTTTTTTTCTAGTTCTTTTTTACTTTATTCTATATTCAACAAAAGAAAGTACTGGATTAATAAAAATTTTCAACTTCCGATTTTCGATGGATTTACACATTTTGAGAAGACTAGAACAGAGAATTTTTAGAAAATGTCTGTCTGTCCGTCTGCCTGTGTGTGACTAACATTTTATGGCGACTGTATCTCAAAAACATCCACACAGAATTGCATATAAATTTATATGTACAGTCGGTAACAAAAGTGTCCGAACACTAGCAAAAATTCCTATGTAAAAAAAGTACACTTCATACGGTTTTGTTAAATAAATCCTTATCGAATCATGTTCTTACACTGACTAAGAACAGGATTCGATAAGGATTTATCTAACAAAACCGTATGAAGTGTACTTTTTTTACATAGGAATTTTTGCTAGTGTTCGGACACTTTTGTTACCGACTGTAGATGTAACTTAACATAAATTACTGTCTATCAATTTTCAGTCAATCGCTCGAAAAGTGGCATTAGCTATACAGTGATTTTCACAATTAAAGAAAAGGCTATATCTCAGGAACTACTGCACATAATTATATATAAATTTATAAAAAGATGTATTTTGACATACTTTAGTGCCTACCAACTTTAAGTGTCAATCGCTCAACAGGTGATGCTGCTATACATCGATTTCCGTAATATAATGGAAGACAATGTCTCAGATTCTATTACGTATAATCAAACAATACTTGATATGTGAGATGAAAATCATAAAATATTATGGTGATTCAATTTGCATATATACCTGCTAATAGGTGGTGCTGTTATACTGTAATTTTCCCTGAGAACGGGAAGGCTATATCTCAACTTCTATGGCATATAACTGTACGAAACTTGATATGTAAGATAATCATTATGAAAACGCATTTTTTAAGATATTATTCATAGAGGGCAAAACTGTCTTTCTTTGGACATTTAGTGTTAACTTTCTTTAAGATGAAAACCGTTTGCATATATCATGGTAGATAATTTTAATAAATAATAGCTGTAATAAATTGTTTGTACAGAGTGAATTTGTATAGGAAAATACAGTCTTGTGGTGACCAAAACAGAATGTTTTTTCTTTATCATTCTTTAAAAACAATACTTAAAGATAAATAAAGAATTTTTTTTTTACTTTTTTATTCGGAAATTAAAATTGGCAATTAAACACACAGAAAAAAAAAATAAAAATTTTAATTGTTACTGTTGAAAAAAAAGCTGTTATTTCAGTTAATATTATCTATTATTTTAGAAACGATTTAATATATATATATATATAGAGAGAGAGAGAGAGAGAATAATGATTACATAGATGCTCTAACTTGCATTTAACAACTCAAAACTCTCACTTCATTCTATAGTAACGTGAAAAACATATCAAATGCTAATGAGAGTATGAAATATAATATATGAAGTACATACACTGTTAAAAATTTCTGTAAGTGTAATGTAAATATTTATTCAGAGTCTCTGTATATTTACAATAATTCTTAGTTAAAAGTGAATAATCGAGATTCTCAATCTTTATTCTGTATTTTTACCTAATTTTATTATTTTATTATTTAATTTTTTAATTAAAATTAAAAATAACTGTTTCTACTTTATAAAAAGCATTCCAAGTCCGAAATATATTCTCTCTAATAATTAATTAAACTAATACTAGTTATTAAAATGAATGCATGAAATAAGTTTTTTAACAGCTCCGTTTATTTTTCTCTGTAATTTTACATAAGACTTAAGATAATAGATTACAGAGAGTTTTCTGTTGAAATTTTTAACAGTGTAGCTCGGAATTTTAACGTAGGATAGAGAAATGCACTATCTACCAATAAGTATTTGGACACTTTTGAGTTCATATGTTTTGTCAAATATCTAGAAAAATTCTCTAGGAATTATCTTGAAACTTTAGGAGGATAAAAAACATGTTATACCTCATATATTTCAGCAAAGTGTTTTTTTTTTTTTTTCTAAAGAGGAAAAAGGGACCAGTAAAAAATTAAACAAATATCAAAATGTTTTGGATCACCCATAGAAAATAATGCTTGAAATTCGTTTTGACTCTACCACCCCAACAGCACACTCATCCATAGTACATCCTGAGGACATCCCTTAGACGTGCTTTCATCCATAGGATATCCTGAGGATGTCTTGTGGATGAGATGTGCTGTTAGGGATGTGATTACCAGGACCTTTCTAATTATCTATTATCTATATAAATTTTTATAAGGTCTTATATTCAATGGAGGAGACATAACGGTTTCTTAAAAAATTGCAAATAAAATTATCACTTTTTTCTTTCTCTTACCCATATATATGATAGAGAAAGTATTCTTTTGGTTCAAAATTTGAAAATTGAGTTTTTGTTATATTTACACGTTTTGAGGTTCTCCGAAATCCAAAAATCTTGTTTTTAGCGGTTGGTCTGTGTGTCTGTCTGTTATCAACACATCTCAAGAACAAACAATAGCAAAAAGTACAAACTTAATATCCTAAATGTGCATTATACAGGGATGCTACAGTAAACTTTTCGTTGAGATCAAGCAAATGGTTCATGTACAAGGACATCCAAGAAATTTCAACTACATTATATCCATGGGGAAATTTCTGGTAAGTACAGTTTAATATATATAGTTTGACTTAAACGAAACGGAAGGAACAAAATTTATTATACTCATATAAAGGCATGTTTTGTGTACATTGTGGTGTAGAAATCATTCATCAATCGTTTACAGGGCTACTCAAAGCATTTGGACCTATTAAGGCTGGACTTGGAAATTGCAGGAATTGTAATTCCTTTTTTGTTTGATATTTTTCTAGTAAGACTAATTTTACATACACAGTATTGTATATAATGCATATTGATTATAGACTATATGCAGGGCTACCCAGAATTAAGCAAAACATTCTTTTCTATTGAATGTAATTGGAAGAAGTGCTTTGTAAATTTTAAAATGTCGACGAATAATGCAAAATTCATTTTTCATACTCATACTGTAAACAAAGTGTGTTTTGAAGTTCTATTTTCAACCCTATTTTTTTTTGTCTAATATCATGTTTTGAGGTGCTCTGATTACAGAAGTCCAATTTTTAGCGATTGATCTCCATGTATATCATTAGTTATCAGCATAACGTAAAAACAAATAACTGTAGGAAATTTAGATTTGACATTTTGAATTTCGTATTAGGTTGTCACTTATAAATTTGATCAAGCCTGGCAAGTTTGAAAATAAATTAATAACAGCCTGGATTTTTTTTTTTTTTTTTTTAAGTAATTGTATTCACAGTAATTAAACGGGGGTTGAGGTGGGCGGTAACCCCCCACACCTTCTCACACAGAATTACGTCAAATAAAATTGTTCCTAAACCTATTTTAGAATATTTAAAAAGTACATTGAACGCTATTATCTTGAGCTATTGATCTTAAGACTTAATGTGCTATCATTATAGTATTAAAATGCATTATTATAGTGTCATTATAATATTGAAAAAGTCGTATGAGTGACACACCAGATTATTCATTTATAACAGGTAGGTTGCAAAGCCATTCCAGAGTAAAGCTATGTTTAGGAAACTAGGCATACTACATTAGTATTCATTCAAATTTTATTTTTCCGACTGAGTGAAAATAATGCCTGGACCGGGAGTCGAACCCCGGATCTTTGACTTGCAATAATAATATGTAAATAATCAATAAATATGATTTTCTTCCAATCAGTTGATTGTGTGATTTAAATAAAAAATTGTATTTCTTTCTCCCATTGTTTAATGGTGTTTTCCATTACCTGCGGCTTATTTCTGTCGAGCTATCTACATGATAGACCAGATGTTTCTGCCTAAAGGTTGTCTGAGTGAGTAATGCCGACCGGTTGTCGGCCTGGATAGCTCAATTGGTAGAGCCTTGACCTTGTAAGTCAAAGATCCGGGGTTCGACTCCCGTCCAGGCATTATTTTCACTCAGTCGGAAAAATTTAATTTCAATAAATATGATTTTCTTCCAATCAGTTGATTGTGTGATTTTAATAAAAAATTATACTACATTAGACACAGCATACAGCAATCAGAATGCAACCATGTTAAATACCTTATAAAATCGGAGCATTTTTGCTAAATATTTTTTAACTATGAATGTGCAAGTTTAAAAAAGATTCCTTTACATAATTTAATCGCCAAAAATATTGAGCTACTCATATCAAAACCCCAAATAAGTATCATGTAAATTAAAAATTCTGAGAGATAAAATGAACAGAAATTCAGTTCCCCCCTCTCTCTCTCTCTCAAAAAAACAAAAAAAAAAAAGGAAGATTATAGGAGTGTTAAGCAATATTTATTTACAATCAGTGAACATTGTACTATCGTTGACTGAATCAAAATAAAAACGTGAGTAAAACCTTTTATAGTTTAGCTTTAAAAAGTTAGACATTTTTATGTTAACTCATTATTTAATTGAAATTTTACAATTAATTTAATTTAAATATCTGTTACAATTTTAAAATCAAACATGAATTTTAATTTTAATTTTAAATTTATTTGAAATTTTAATACCTATTACAATTTTGAATTAAAATATGTTTTTTCGAATTCAATTATGAATTTTAAATTCATATAGGTGCTTTAATTGCCATGTGCGAAGTGCGCAAAATAGTTAACACTTTTTAATTATTCACTAAGACTATTTACTGCATAAGAAGATACTCACAAACTACTTTTTATTATTAATAGTATAAGCCAATGGATAATTACACTAAATTAATTATATACTTACAAGTACTTTAAATACTCATAGATATTTACAAATGAAGTTAAATACATCTTGTGCATTATAATAAATTATATTTTACACAAATTTCATCTCAAAACATTTTAAGACTTTTAAATTAATATTTATTGTGAAAAGAATCATCTTCATGTACTAATTTCATCAGTTATGTATCGACAGTTATGTAATTCAGCACATTATCCGTTGATCGTTAGCATTTTACAGATTTATATGGAAATACAATGAATTTTTGTTCATTTTATTTTATGTCTTGTAGCTTTATTTGAAATGCGCTTTAAAGAAGAATGTTATAAAAACAGTAAAAATGTTTTATAATGCGAATTAAAAATGGGAGATTAATGGGAGATTAAACGGTTAATGGGAGATTAAACGGTTTTTAAATTTTGTTTGATCTGTATAGTTTATATAATAATAATGAAAAAAATAATAATAGGAGCTAAAATTTAAAGTGATATTTTTCTAAATTTACACAGCTATTTGATTACATAGATACTCGATATTTACACAGCTACTTTACATAGCTACTCTAATTTACATAGCTATTTACTGAATTCAGAAGCTTGGCGCTTTTCCGTTTCTTAAAAATGTTTAAATATTCAAACACTAAAATATGCAAAAAAATAAAATAAAATGTGCTTATTTATTTTTTAATATTTATTGAAAATTATTATTATTATTTATTTATATTAAAAACACTTTTAACACACGTAAATTTAAATTTTTATTAAAAAAATGTTATAAATTTTTTTATCCAAAGATTTTCGCTTTAATAGTAAAGCATCTTCAGGGATTTTTTAATTAATCGTTTCCAATGAGCAGTTTTAAATATGTTTTCTTTTCACAGTCAACAGTTAAGTCTTTTAATAACGTGAATATTAGCAAAGGCAATTTGAAGTCCGGTAGAGGTTGGATCAAGGAGCTAAGAAAAATAAGAGAAGCTGGAACTATTGAAAAATCACACGAGGCTATTGTAGGAGAAAAACCATCATGAATTAGCAGAAATAAACTATTAACTATTTTATAATATTGTGCCAAATTATTGGCAAAATTGCAGCATCTTTGGAATTTATTGCATTTTTGCATTTAATTATATGAATAGCTTCGGAAATGTAAAGTTCTTGGATAGTAGATGGTGCTGTAATAATTTTGGCTTTATCCCATATAGGGTTAGCGTTTGCGTTGGCATAAAGGAAGTCGACTAGAGTAGAACTATTTCCTTCTTTGATATTTCGTATATGTTCATGTATTCGTTTATTTAAAGTCCTCTTAGTCGGTCCAATATAATAGTAAAGTTCTTTATTGCTTTCGATGGGAATTTGATAGACTCCTCCAGTGGGTCTTTTAAATAAAAATTTAAATTTACGTGTGTTAAAAGTGTTTTTAATATATTTAACAAATGACACGTGTTCAATTTAACTCTCTTTTTTTCTTAGAGATTATTTATATTATTATTATTATTATTATTTCTAAATACAGTAAAGCACCTTTTATACGTATTTCAATGGACTGACCTAAAAGACGTATAAATAAAAAGATATATATTTGAATTTTTAAAAATAACACTTTGATTACTACAAATTTAATGACACTTAAGCAAAATGTATGTAAAAATGCTAATTAATAAAGTTTCTTTAGTTAAAAAATGTATAGTATACCTTATGGTGGATTTTTATTTATTTATTTATTTATTTTTTAAGGTAATAATTAAATTTAAAGAAAAGATTTATTATAAAAAGTGAGAAAAATCATATCATTAATGCATGACTGGGTACTAATTATATATATATCATACGCTGAATATTGTATTAAATTTCTTAAGAACTGTATGAACACATCTTGAGTGTTAATTATATATATTGCGTATTTTTAATAATAAGCATTATACAATTTATGTCTATAAGCGTAGTAATTTATTTACATTAAAAAATCTTTAATATTTGTATGAAATGCTGATTGTCTGTGAGTATTAAAAATTGTACTGTGAATCCATTTCATTCTTTAATCAGTATTCTGCAATTTTTCCTGTATACCTTCCATTTGAGATGCTTTCTAGGAAAATATGCTTCTTATTTAGCATGGAAAATAATGACAGGTTGAAAATTTTTGGGAATTTTAGAAAAGTGGAAAAGACGTATAACCGATATTAGTAGCATATAAAAGAAGAATTTTTACATTAAAATGGATAGGAATGAATCAGGACTTTACTAAAAGAAAGTATAAATGTCAAAGACGTATAAACGACAGACGTATAAATGATGTTTTACTATATTATTATTATTCTCATCTTCAAATAAATATAATCAGTTGCTTATTTTTAATTTAAATTGTTTTTTATCACTTTAAAACAATATAAGACCAAGCAGCACATTTTTAAACAAACCGTCGTTTCTTTAACATGAGCTGTAATTTTACTACGACTACTACTACTACTAATAATAATAATAATGGATATAAAGGTTAAATTAATATTTGCTTATTGATTTTAGATATCAGAAGTTGTATCTGACGCAACAATAGTTTCATTTCTGAAAAAATAAATTTCCAGGCACACCCCTATAATTCCAAGATGAATAAGAGATGCCAGTAGCGAATAAAACTTTGTAAGCAAAAACTGTACGTTGGCAAAACATGCACAAATGTCTTAGATCGAAATAGCTGTACGTCCCTTATCAATCAACGCGAATAAGAAATAATAACAATAGCAATAATACTACTACTAACAATAATAATACGTTAAGTATCAGAAGTTGTTCATGATGCATCGATAGTTTCCTTGCTGAAAAATTAGATTTACAGGCATATTTCTATAATTTGAAGATGAATAACGGATTCCGATGACGAATAAAACTTTGTAAGCAAAAACCATATATTTCTAAAATACACAAATGTCTTAGGTCGAAGTAACTAAACACGGCCCTTTTCAGTTAGGGCGAACAATAACAGAAATAATAATAATAATAATAATAATAATAATAATAATATAATAGTAATATGTAATAAATTATAATAAATGTTGATGCGTTTTCATGCTACTTCTACATTTCTTTTTATCATTTATCTTTTTTTTCTTCTGATGAAGGATCATATATAATTATTTCGAGGCCCTAAAACTAATTGGATGTTTTTGAAATTTATGGTCTTTGAATAGAATTAAATGTTCATTATTATGGTAAGTAATGAATGATAGAAATGATTAAAATCAGAAATTTTTTTAGAAAAACAAATAAAAAAAAAATTATTTGTTTAAATATGAAAAGTTTCTCTTCGTTCATCAGAAAATCATAAAAATGATGAGATAAGTCGACTGTTATTGCTCGGATTATTTTATACTTTGCAAATGAAAAATAAATAAATACATATATATAAGGAGAATTAATTCGTTAATGGCTATGATTATAATTTTGTTCTTAAATTCAACATATACACTGTTGAGAAATATCAAAGAAAAAAACGTGTTTTCCCATTTTTTTCCCTTCTTCTTCTTCTTCTTTTTTTTTTTTTTTTTGCACATAATGTTTAAACAAATTAACACGTAAACATAAAATTTGGATGTCATGTTTGTTATTGTACTTTGTATAATTTTAATACAAGCAATAATTTTTAAAATGATATTAATTCAATTTTTTTCAAAAATAAGCTTTTGTAAAAATAAAATATTTAAACAACTTTATAAAACAAAGCTAAATGCGACATGGAGTTAAGGATGTATTAGAAATGGATGAAGATACACGTAACACAAAATGCTAATTTTAAACCAGATTTTTCTTCCTTTATTCAACTTTCTTTCTTTATTTTTTTCCATGAGAGACATTTTGAAGTAGTGGATCTGCAGATCAGGAGCCTCAACATCCTATTTGCATCACTAATTACTCAATAAATCATTTTCAATTACACCATATTATATATATATATATATATACATATACGAATATAATGATTAACTCCCTACATAACCAGATATTTTTCTGAAGGGAGCGACCGCCCCCTCAACCCTCCGTTGCTCCTGTCTGCCTGCATCTATTTGTATATATGTGTATATATATATAGTCCCTTTATCATTCATCCCTGTATTAACTCCTAGTAACTCATTAGTACTTGTACCGAATTTCATTCTAAATTATTGCAGAATATATCGTAAATATTTTGTTTAGTCTTGTAAATTTATTACCAATTCTAAGCCTACCATTTTCAACAGAAAACGTGAATTTAAACATACCATATGTTTACCTCATTATGCGTAATGGAGTGTAACTATTTTAAAATAAATTTGTAAGAAATACCATCTATAGACCTTGATGGTACGAAATTATTTTGTATGTGTCTGTACACTAGCCAAAGTTTATTATTTTCACCATTAAAAACTATATAACTAACTTCTTGTAACTCATTAATGTTTGAACAAAATTTGACATCATTTGGATGATTATAGAATGTCATGGAAGTTTCTTTGTGTGGTCCTGTAAATAAACTATTTAGTCTATACATGCATTTCTACACAAAACATGCTTGTAAGCATTTCAATAATGCATGTTAATTTCATTTTTTACAATGCAGTGTAGCCATGTTAAGATGCGTTTAAACGAAATTCTGCCCATAGGCTGTAATGATAAAAAAAAAAAAAAAAAAAAAAAAAACTTTGGTGTGTCCCTGTATACGAACCATAAACAATAGAGACACAAAAAATTACGCATTTATTTCTGTATTGCGTCAAAACATATGTACCAATTTATAAGCCAATCAGGGTATCTTTGCGGGCACTATTGCGGTATATACATATTCTGTCCGTAGGCCGTAATGATAAGAAAAACTTTGGAGTGTGCCTGTATACGAAGTACATTTGTAATACACATCCAAAAATATACAACTGATTCTGTGTGACTCATGAATACGTGTACAAAGTTTCGCGTGAATAGGATGAATTTGTGGCCGCTATCGCAAAACAGACAGACAGACAGAACCCAAAATCTTTTCGAGTTTCCACATGGAGGCCTCCACTGACGTTTCGGCAAAAAATATAATTATTAATTTGTAAACTATGAAAATCACCAGAATAATAAAAACTTCAATGAATAAATTTATAAGAAACATCTCATCCAAATTTCATGTTTATGTGTATATTGTTAAAAAGTTATTCACATGCAATGAAAAAAAGAAGAAAAGATGATAAAAAAAAAAAAAAAAAAAAAAAAAAAACGAATGCAGGAAAAAAATTCGATTTAAATTTAACTTTTGGAGTCGGAGTATCTTCTTTTATCTATAATGCATTATTATTTGCTAAAGTAGAAAGGGAAACTAACTGAAATTGTGTATTGCATATTGCATAACTGTAGATAATAGACACACAGAGGCTGGCAGCGTACTAGGACTGTATTATATCCACATTAAGACACACAATAATTTAAATAAGGGAAATCCATAAGCTATTTTCTTTTTGCTTTTGTAAACTAAAAACTGTCGAGATTATCCCTATTTTCTTATAAAAAGTAGCCTTTCACTGTTAAAAAAAAAGTAGAGGAGCAAAAAAGAAACTTAAAGAAAGATTTGCATAATCTATGAAATTAAAATAAACGAAGAGTTAAAACCGGAAATGGAAGAAAAGAATTTGAGAAAGAAAATCACCCTGTGATTGTGTTTGTATACATCTACAGTTCCTCAAATATTATTTATTTTATTTTATTTATTTGTTTGTTTGTTTATTTAATTTTTTAAAAATGGAAATTTAACCCTTCTTTGCATGATTTTTTCTTTCTTTCTTCTTTTTTTTTTTTTTTTTTTTTTTTTTTTTTGTGAAATAAATAAGGGTGTTATAATTTATGCTCTAGATTAAAGAAAAAAAAAAAAAAAAATTCTAGTATAAATATATAATATAAAATAATTGAAAAACAGTATGAGGGGTATATCCATTATCATGCAAATTTACATATTAAGCTCAGTGCAAAATAAATAAAAATTAGAATGTTATGGCCACCGCATGACTTTCTTCTATATTTTCCTATACAAAATTCACTTTCCTATACAAAATTCACTTTCCTATACAAAATTCATTTCCTATTCACTCAGTAAAAATAATTTATTAAAATTATTATTTAAAAAAATTATCTTCCACGATAATGCAGACGATTTCTATATTAGAGAAGTAGTATAACACTAAATATATACATAACAGAAAAGTCAATTTTATTCTAGATATTACTTTTTTTTTTTTTGTTAAAAATGAAAAAAATTGATAACTTTATTTTAAATTTTCGCAGATTGATGGTTCAACCATTCGTTTTAAAGGTATTGGCGAGCTCTTTTTAAAGATACCCATCATGAAAATTTACTTTCCCCGACGGGGGACTTCCCCCCAGGGGTGAGGTGAGGCTCCTACATATACAATTTTTTTTCCCAGTTGACTATCTCTATTATAAATAATTCTTTTAAATTTCGTATTGATTAGTAAAAAATAATTCTCTTTATGCATATCTGTACAAAATTTTGTTCTATACTACCAAGTTAAAAAATTATAAAAAGCGGTATGTCAACGCAGCCTGTTGGACAATTTTTACCAAAAGTTCTTTGGCACTAATTTATGTCAATGTGTAACTGCATACCAATTTGTATGAAATTCTGTGCAGGAGTCCCTGAGATACAGTTGCCATACAATTTTGTCACACACACACAGACAGACAAACATTTTTTTTAAATGGTCAAATCGTCTTCTACAGCTCTCAAAACGTGTAAATCCACCAAAAACCTTCAAAAAATTTTTACGAATCCAATACTTTCTTCAATTGAATGTAGAAGAAAGTAAAAATAACAGAAACACAAAAAACAAACCTTTTCCCCACTCATTATCGTTTATATTAGCAATTAAATCTCAGATTAGTTATTTAAAAAAAACACAACAAACAGCGGAATGACAAGTTCAAACCCGCTATAATCATTTGACATTTTATTTATTTTATTTTTTTATTTTCTGACAGCTACGTTCCTTATTGCGCAATAGTCGTGAAAAAAGTTGCCAGCAACAACCCATTTACAGTACATCTGTTATGAGTACAATTTTTTGTTCACTAAATGTTATGATGGAAATTTCCATCATCATGCAAAGAAGGGTTAAACATTAAATTTATTTTTCTTCAGTTTCAAATTTTGTAACTTATAATGCTCCTTGGAAATTTGTTATAACCCGATCTTTATTAAAATTTGTGGGAATGTTAGTCAGTGTATTTGCTGCAAAACTGGTCATTCATTTTTAACTGTTAGCACCCAGTGTCCTCATTTGAGGACAACTAATAAAATGGCACGTATATTTTTTGTGGTTTCTTGGAATGATCTCTGTTTTTTAGTGACAGTTTATAGCGGCACCTTAAATGACCCCTTAAAGTTTTATGTGTTTATTATTAATTATTATTTCATAATGGATAGTCATTTTATGATTTTTTTATTCGTCGCACATATATTTGCTTTTTGCGCAGGTATACTAACTTAAATCAAGTTGAATAATAATATATACTATAATAATACTTTACTTTCGAGATCTTTGTCAACATATATTAGGAAATTAATCTGTTATCTCAAAGTTTTCTTGTTAGAACACTAAAATTCAATAAAGGAGGACAGGCTTTATATTTAAAACTATCACAAGAATTGTTTAAGTTAATATATTTTACTGTCAGTTGTCTATATTAATTTAGAAGTGAAATAATAAGCTAATAATATTTCGCAAAATTAATTCGGACGTTAACGGGTTAAAATCAAGGGATTATTACTTTAATTAGAGACTCTAAATTCAGTCGAATGGCGGTATTTCATGAAGGTTGAAATTTTAAACTTTTTTGTTTGATTCTGTAAATGAAAGATGAAAACTTCAATGAACAGATGCGTTCAATTACATACAAAAGACACATAGTAAAAAATAAAATAAAATGGAACTTTAAAATAATATTATAGTTTTAAAAAATTAAAGAACACGCTTTTATAGAAATGTGAACTAAAAAGCACAAAATATCTATCTTAGTATTAAAATGCAGGGCAAGAGAAAATCGGGGGAGTGACACACCATAATATTTATATACATTTAAATCTTTAATTAAAATAACTTAGAATTGAACGAAAACCATTTTTAAAAAATCTCCCATGACTGGGCTCGAACGCTGGACCTTTAGGTTCGTAGCGCGGCGCTCTACTTCACAGCCACGGCATTCACGTAGGGAAAGTCTTTTTTCACAATATAGATTTTTTGTTTGCTCCCAGAGCGGTTACAGACACACAGACATACATACAAACAAACATACATACAGGTGAAGCTAATAAAAGCGTGTTAATAATAACTTAGAATTAGCATGGAGCATTTTGAAATTGAACATTATTTTGCATTATTTTTCCCAAAAAGAAGTATTTGCCTTTCAAAATTTATTTTTTTATTATTTAAAAAACGTTATATGCGTAAAAATGATTGATTTCATGGGAGTACTTGATTTGAGAAGCAATAGAATTTAAAACAAAAATTACACTGCTCTGCAAGAAAGTTGCCCCAACACCATTTTTACAATTTCTTTTGTAAAATAATCTCCTGAATCCGATTATGACGCCCGTTTTGCCCTATTACCCACCGTTTCTTTAGGGACGACCCCCTATTTTAAAGATTTTTCGGTAATTTTGTGGCTATAAATTTGATTTTTAGGGGGGGGGGATTATTTTAACTGTTAAATTTCTTCTGAGGGGCTACAGAGTTGGAAAATTCTGAAACATAAACATATGCGGCAAGGGGAAAATTTAGGGGGGAGGATTTGCCACTGAAATTTATGTATTACATTTCTTATATATTTTTAATCTTTATTAATGTTATTTATTAAACGTGATATATTTTTGTTTATAAGTGTTAAATTAATTGTTTTTCATTCTCCAAATCAAATTCATTGCCATAAAATTACCAAATAGTAATAAAAATTGGGGGGATGGGGGCGGGGAGGGTTGATGTCCCGGAAAAATGACTGGGCAAAATGGGAGATGTATTCGGATTCAGGAGGTCATTTTACTTAAGAATAAGAAAGAATGGTATCAGAGCTCGATTTTTTTTTTTTTTTTTTTTACCTGCAGCGTAGTGTTATTAATTTCAACTTCTCTTGTCCCCTTAAGGGGGTACATCACGGATCGTCAAGACCGTCCAAAGCCTACGCTATTCTACGGCGAAATTTGTTTATAGAATTACACATTACCTAATTTTTATTTTCAAATTCCGTTTTCATATTCTGAAAATACGCAGCCATTAAATGAGTACCCGTTTTCCAAAAATTTATTTTTTAAATTCTTTTAATATGAATTTTGAATTTCTAAAAATGCGAATTTCCACTAAATGCGTTTTTTTTTTTTTTCATTTTTAAACTGTAAAATGAAATATTAAAAATTTAAAGATTCAATTTTTTGAAAATAGGTACTCATTTAACTATTGTAAATTTCTGAATATGAAAACGGGGTTTAAAAATACTAATTTGGTATTGAGCATGTCTATAAACAAATTTCGCCATAGACTAGCTTGGGATTTGGTGCCTTGAGATTGAAATAGTAAGAGGGAGTGAGCAGCCTTGGCGTAAGGTAAGGAGTTACGGTATTTGATTTATACATATAATAATTACTTTAAACAAATTTGAAAATAATTTTAGAAACAATTTGATTAGACTTACATTTTTACGAGCAGAGTGTTACTTTTCAATCCATCTCCCCGTTTGAATAATATAGAACTTAATATTGTAATAAAATTAAAAAGTTTCTTTCATATTATTCAAGATCTTAATCGTTTATTTCATTTGTAACTTATTCAGTTAATTTTCAGTAACTGTGTTTCAGAGTAGCATCTATAACACTGTTCCAAAACAAAATCGTGAAATAAATAAAAGTAGCAAATTTAGATAGATTCGATGTCACTTAAAACGAAAACTATCACCAAAAGGTAAAATTTGCTCTAGTTTTCATTTTATCAACATTGGTTGTAGAGTATTCAAATGTAATAAATTTTTTAGAAAGAAAAATGAATTCACACACACAACTGAAAGCTAAAAGAAAAATTCAGTATATAGATTATGTTATATTTGAGCCATTTTCTTTGAAAGTGTTGTAAGTACATTTTCGACAAAAAGTTAGCTGATGATAACAATGAATGCAATCTGCTAAGAGTTTTTTGTCTGTAAACTGTTCCCTCCCCGCAAAAAGTCTTACAATTTTTCACAATTTTGTCAATATAAATTTACGTAGTTAACGAAATTACAAATATGCTTACTTTAAAAGCGGTGTAAATTTGTTTATTTGTTTTCAGCAAAGACATAATACGAGGGTAAGTCAAAAATTATCCGCAATGTAGCTAATAACTTTTCTCACAGTGTTCATACGAAAGTCTGTGCTAGTTTATATTATTGTTAAGATGTTGCGGTCCTGCAATGAAAGTTTGATCCTAATTCCATTAGAGGTTTGCACCAAAGAGAAACAACGAGCAGTGATCCGGTTTTTGTAGTCAGAAGGTGTATCAGGGGCCACAATCCATCAAAGACTTTCGGCACAGGGAACAATATCTTGCCACAGCGGAGTGTCTACGAATGTATAGAAAAATTCAAAAATGGTCGCACCAGTCCAGATCACTGCTAGTTGTTCCTCTTTGGTGCAAACCTCTAATGGAGCGGCCATGATCTATCTGCAACAAAAGGAAGACAAATGGAGGAATTAGGATCAAACTTTCATTGCAGGAGCGCAACATCATAACAATAATATAAACTAGGACAGACTTCCGTATGAACACTGTAAGAAAAGTTATTAGCTACATTGCGGATAATTTTTGACTTACCCTCGTATTTAGTTCAAAAATTATACTACAATTTCTCTATTTCGTTTTTATGTGGCAACACTGTTAATGACATAAAATTTTAACGTTATAAATGATATATTTCTTAAGTACATCATGACTATTTTCAAAAACTTTCTGAGAATGATAAAAATTTAAAATGTCACATATTAATGTAAAGTTGTAAATTAAATGATAATGGCACTACCTGAAGAAGGATTGAAATAAAACCTTTTCATTTTTATTTTACTTTATTCCTTTTTACTTTTAACATATATATTACACAAAATCTGAAGTTATTAAATTGTATTCCTATATTTAAAATTTCATGAATGAATTTTCACATTTTGTTGACTTTGAAAGCGATGTAAGTCCATTTGAGGTCATTATAAGTATAAATTTCTTTTAAATTATAAATAAAAGAACTAGAGTAAATATTAAAACATTAAAACTTCTTCCCACACCATGATAATAATAGCAAGTACTACTCTTGCTTTTGTGTCCAAATTGTTTTTTGCACCTGAAGAAGAAAATCCATGTGCTTTCGAAACCGATAGTGCTTGCTACTATTTTTATGGTGTGTGAAGAAGTTTTAATGTTTTATTTATTTACTTACTTTGACTAATACTTAAAAACAATCACATTATAAATTTAAATCAATTTAATAAAAATAAAAAATAAAAAACTTGAAAAGAGCGTATTAACATATACTCCCCCCCCCCCCCAAACCATTCAAATATAAAACCTTAAATGTCACAATATAATATGAAATGGACTTACATTATTTTCAAAGAAAACAGCTCAATTTTGTGTTATTCGATTTTATTAATAAATATTTACAACATTATTTTATAGTCTTTTGCTATCATTTGTTTAAAGCTGAGTGGTATTTACTTCTTGTTTCAGAATGCTTTGAGTTTGTATGAACTCTCCTATCACCACTTTTACGTTGGTGAAGAAATAACCCTATCCAGTAAGAGACAAGCTATCACGTCACAGATTAACATGACACAAAAACCGTTATTTTGGTTGTCGAATCGGAGATCGAGATAAACATCGACATCTTATGTAATCAAATAAATGATAAATGTCGTTCAATGATCTTTACGATGTCTGGGATTCGTAGAGCATCTAAAAATCCTTCAACAGGTTATTACTTCTGTATGATACCATCCAGAGAAAAATAAGTGAAAATGAAGATTTTTGGATCATTGTAGATTCAACTAATGCAAACTTTCAAGTTTTATTAATGTGTTTTGATGGTTTTATGTTACAAACAATCGAGTTTACATGCAAAATTTTTAGTTCAGAGAAAAAAAAAAAAAAAAAAAAAAACTATTTTTGTGTTATACGGAATAGTTAAGAAGAGAAAAATCTGGAATATCCATTTCCTTATAGAATATTATGGAATAGGGCAGTTTTTTTTTTTTTTTTTTTTTTTTTTTTTCAGAAAATCAGGAATAATTGCAATATAAACATTCCATTTTGAAATTATTATTGAATATAAACAGTATTAAAAAAAATCATCAGCATTCAAGTTTTACAAAAATCTCAAATAATATGGAATAGCTTGTAGTCTATATTATCTGAATCGCCATCTTGGAGAATAAATCGATTTCAACCACCTATTGGTAGAAATAAGTTCATGGGAATCAGACTACTAACAAACTCGACTTCCCTACTGGAAATAACAATTGGTTTCCACTCATTTTGCAGCTTCGTAAATGGATTACAGAATTCGTAATATTTACCTCCAAAAAAGTGTGAATCATGATAAACCAAAGAAGTTGTATGACCCAAGAACTGCTTGTCTCACCAACACAATGTGAACTGCCGTTCATATTTAAGGCCCAGTGAAGACGGTTGACGTGCTTCCGATAGGTTGCAGAACTTAAAAACTAGAACTTTTAAAATAATCTTACACATATTTCACATTTTAATAAATAATAAAATACCTTTTTTTTCATCGTTTTCCAATAAAATTTAAAAGTGTTTATATAAGAAAATTTAAACTTTTAAAGAGCTAAATTTAACAACAAATAATAATTTTTCAACTATTTTTAAGCATTTTGTCGGATAAAGTTCAACTACACGAAGTAAAAAAGAAGTAAAATCAAGATCAAAATGATTTAGAACAAAGGAATATTAAACTACGTTAGTAAACAAAAACATTGGCTGTTATGACTTATGCGAAGAACAATCTCCGAACCGTTGCCATAGAAATTTACTGAAAATAAGCTGTTACCAAGGGAACCACCGAATACGCAGGTGCAAGGAGAGCATGTCACATGACTCATCTTGGACCTTCTCAAGGGTTACCATTTATCACTCTACTTTATATATCTCGTTGGTTATATTACGATAAATACGATACATAACATGATACGATGTATTAGACCTATCGTCCAGAGTTAGTAGGCATTTTCGTTGAAAGAAATAGCTTGTTCGTTCGGTGTAACTTGCACATTAGTCCCGTGAGGTACAACTTTCACGTTAGTCCCTTGAGGTACAACTTTCACATTAGTCCCGTCAAGTACAACTTGCACATTAGTCTCGCCAGGTCCAACTTGCACATTAGTCCCCTTTAAATATAGTGACCAGCGAAGCTGGCAAACATTTGTTGATTCACTACCTCAATTGATTTCACATTCCGTCATTTTATTTATTTATTATTATTATTATTATTTTTTTTTTAACGGCTTAGTAGTTCTAGAGATTGCCCTTCACATACAAACTGTTCCTCTTTATACATAAGTATAGATTTCAGTACCATTTTTAATTTATACCTATATTTGGTTCAGTGAAACACTATTTACTTTATCTTAAACATTGTAGAGAATGACTGTTTTCCTTTTTCATATCGTAATTATACAGATCATTTATTTTTTCCCCTATTATATTCAAAACTGAGGTGGTCTTGTTGTAAAGAAAATATTAGAAAAAGGTAAAAATAAAATAAAAATAAAAATATACACGTTCATTTGAACATCATAGAAACCGGGTGTTCTATTGTTCATTCATGAGAAATAAATTTTTATGCATTCGTTTTTTTTTTTTCTCTCTTTTCTTTTTTAATTATATCGAAATAAAATATTATTTTGCGGTTTTACTTAAACGACGTAAATAAGCGTTATTAGTAGTTGCAGAATGATTATTCATTTACCAGATGTTTTAAATAGGAGGATAATTTGAAGTAAATATAAATTTAAACTTCAAACAAACCGCAAATTCTATTACACACCCTGCAAAAAATAAGCCGACTCCCTTTCTTTTTTCCTTTATTTATTTACTAGCAGGCTACGCCCGCTTCGCTGGTCACTATATTTAAATGAATTTTAGAAAGAATTATCAATATTTATTTTTTTACACCACATTATACACAAAAAACTAAAAAAAAAGTATCTAAAATTGCTTCAAACCTCGCTTCGGGTACTCGCTGTCTACGGCAGCTCTTTTCCCCCCCGCACTGCATCAGGTCTAGGTTTCCCATGCCTGCAGAAAGATCTTTCCCAGGCACTTTAATCTGGATATTTATCGACGACAGGAAAGATCTGCTACTATTTAAGATCTACGATTTTAAAGATGACTGTATCTCAGCATCTATTAAATATTTTAGTTTTGAACCATGTATTTTATAGCCCATGCTATTTACACTATATTACGATTTGATTTCGACCAATATAATAAAATAAATAAAAATAAAAAGTAGATTAATATATATATATATATATATATAAACAAATAAATTTTAATCAATTTAATCGTTTTTGCTATGTATGTACTTCCATTTTTCCCGATAGATACTGTAAATAATAATTAAAAAAAAAAAAAAAAAAAAAAAAGTTTTTTCTTTTAAAAGAATTAATTAAAAAATGAAAAATAAGAAGTTGGTCTACTATAAAAACTTAAACGTAACTGTTATAAAAACGTTTTTAAAATTAAAACTATTAATTATACTTAATTTTTTCTACTGCATTACAATTTTGTTTCCAAAAAAAAAAAAAATCGCCTTTAAATGAATGTATTAAATAAAAATAAGTTGCGTAATCCGCGTTTGTAATGATCGATAGATGGCGCTTTCCCAACTGCAGTTGTTAGTAAATATAATAGCCACACGTGTATTTATTATTGTTCTTTCTTGTTGTTCTATCATTGTTTCAGCGTGAAAGCTATCAGTGGTGTGATAATTTCACCTTAGCCCACCAGAGGGCGAGCATTTCATTACAATCGCGGATAGCCGTTGCTAAGATACGCAGACGATTGAAGCAAAATATTAAATTTATGAAAAATGAAACAAAGAAGCCAATATTTAAAATCGGAAAAACATTAATTTAATAAATTCAAATTCGAAATTCGAAAAAATCTCGATTAGGTGCACACTTGCAGGGACCCAGGTACCTATATGCCAAAATCTAAAAATTTAATATGTTTAATTTTTTCTACTGTATGTGTATAACTATTTGATTTCAATAAATATAATAAAAAAGATTTCTTCCTCAAATGAATTCAAATAAATAAATAGTTTAATAGCCGTTGCTAAGATACGCAGAATTTCGAAACGAAACAAATTTCTGAAAAATGAAACATTGAAGCCAATATTTAAATTCGAAAAAACATTAATTTAAAAAATTCAAATTCGAAATTCGAAAAAATCTCGATGAGGTGCACACCTGCAGGGTCCCAGGTACCTATATGCCAAATTTGGAGGCTCTGCGATTAGTAGTGTGAGCACCAGAGCGCA
Organism: Salticus scenicus; assembly: GCA_963930645.1. Taxonomy (NCBI): domain Eukaryota; kingdom Metazoa; phylum Arthropoda; class Arachnida; order Araneae; family Salticidae; genus Salticus; species Salticus scenicus. The sequence goes on from OZ005660.1 coordinate 15,571,273, forward strand.
GATACACACACAGACACACACACATACACACAGACACTTCTCTTTATTTATATAGATAAAATTAAAATGAAATGAAACACTATTTTCAAGAAATTATCTGAATAAAAAGAAAGACATTTTCATTGTTGCTGGCTCCTTTAATAAAAGTTTTAAATAGATAGTCAATTTTAAATATATGTAAAAAAGTTAATTTGAATGTTAGAGAAACTAAAATTCGTCGCTGATCCAGGAAAAATAAATTTTTATTCATTTCTCTCTCTCTCTCTCTCTCTCTCTCTCTCTTTTTTTTTTTTTTTTTTTTTTTTTTATTATTATTATTACATAGAAATAAAATGGTAAGTAGATGGTAAATTTTAAGTAAATGTACTTACTCATTTAAACATAAAACAAACTGACAATGCTGTTGCACACTCGGCGAAAAATAAACCAACTGTTACTTTTTTTAAATTATTTTTATTTTTATTTATTAAAAATTTTATGTATTTATAATCATTTTTATTTATTGTATGAAATGCTACTTTCAGATATTCATTTGAATAACAAAAAACAGATTTCTAGATGTATTTTACTAAAAATTTTAAATATGTGATCAATTTTACCGTAATGTAAACTGCCAATTACATCGCTCATCCAAAATAAAATACCCCCCCCCCCCACACACACACAGACACACCTTTTATTTATCTATTTACGTTTACTTGTATATTTTAATTTTTATGCACACTTACATTATTTATGCATTTACATTTGCACTATTTATTTATATTTTAATTTTAATGAAAGTGCAACAAGATACCATTCTAAAGTATTTATATAAATATCATAAAAAACATTTTTAAGTGTTGCAAAAAAACTTTTTCTTACAAGTTTTAAGGAGGTGAGAAATGTTAAGTAAGTGTATTGATTGATTTAATTGTTACTCAAATTTATTTCTCTATTTATTTCTCTTAATTGAAGTCAAAAAAATGTTTTCAGAATTATTTATCTAAATAATAAAAAAGACATTTTTGACAGTGTATACTGATATTGTATTCTTTTATTAAAAAGTATTAGATTAAAAAAGTGAATAAAATAAATCCGTACCCCATGTAATTTATTTATTTATTAGTCTAATTTCGCATTCTTTTTTTATTAATTCATTTAAAATAGAAATAGATAGATTAAAATTTTCGATTAGCTGTAAAATTATCTGCGATAAAATTTACAAGAAAAATAATGATTTTTAACTATTGCAAAATCATTATAAAAAATAAAAGAAACTTAAAAGAAGATTGAATGTTATTTATTTTCCCTGGTTTATAATTCCATTTCTTAGAAAGCAAATCCCATATTTTCTCTTTCTCTTTAAACATCCCACGTAATATAATACTTTTCGAAACGTATTTGTAAAAAAAAAGAAATATATTCTTCGAAGTGAAATTTATAGAAAATTATTCTTAGAAATATTTATAAGAGGAACGAAAGAAAAGAGTTTTTTCGCATTGCAGAATGATTACCTTTCCATGTAAACATTTTTTAAGAAGTGATGTAGTTTTAATATCGCTCAAGAAAGTACGCTCGAATAAAAGATTAATGTTGGATGACCATTATTTATCTAATTTTTAAAGATTTTTTTTTTAATAGAGTTTTTAAAGCGATTTTTAAATAAATGTGAAAGGGGAAATTTGTTTACATTTTTATTTCGAAACAAAAATTAATATAAAAATCATACAAAAAGAAAAGAAAAAGTTTATAATCAAAGTGGGAAAAGCTATTTTTTTCTTTTTTAATTATTCTTATTTATTATGCAATAGTAGTGATATAATGGGGGTTCTGCGCCAGAGGCGTAAGAGGCGTGATGCGTCGATGCGTTGATGCGCTTTGCGTCAGAGGATGCGCACATCGATCGCATCATCCCCATTCACTACTACCATTTCGACAGATATAAGCTTGAAATTTACCTTCTATAGTACTAATCATAGGGCTTTAGATAGTGTATTATCTTATTAAAAGTTTTTGTATAATACAAAAATAATCATGTTTTCTCAAAACCTTCGTTTAAGTTTAGTTAGAAAAGTTTGTAATATTAAAATTAAGTCGTGAAATTACTTTTCATACTTAGAATATACAATCTTTAGAAAAAATTGTAAATCAATTTTCCCTTTAATACATTTCTTTGTCTTTTAATAACATAAATTTATAAAAAAAATTCATTTTTTCCTTTTAATAAATTAATTTTGTAATAATCGTGCTTTTCTTAAAATTTGTATTTAGTATTAGTGTTAAAGTTAGTAGTGTTTAAATTAAATCATCAAATCACTTTCTATTATATTTCCTTTTAATAAAACAATTTTATTTTATTTTCTTCTTTGCCTTTTTTCTTTTAACCTATTAATAAAATTCACAAACATTCTAAATGTAACAATTCTGAAATAAAACAGACACGGTTTACAGTTAATTAAAAACTTTATTGCAACAATATTTTACATTATTTTCACATGTTGTTTCCAAAATTCTTTAAACATGCTTGCATTATATCACAAAATTAGTATACACATATAATTTATCAAATACAACAAAGTTTGCAACATTCAGTCTTAATCACTTTTTACAAATATTCATCTAGTAAGTTGACATTACAACAATTAGTATATACATACAAGTTCATCAACAATAACGAAGGTTACAATATAAAATCTTGAACAATTTTTACACTATTTACAAATATTTTCTAAGTTTCCAGGTATTAAGTTAACATCATAATTATTACATACATATAATTTCGACACATATAACGAAGTTTACAGTAGAGTTAATTACAATGTAGTTTACAATATCTTCATCAATTTTTTACAATATTAAAGCTTAAAGTTCTACATCTTGCTCAATTTCGCAATGTCCATAAGCTAAACTTGTTATCCCATCATCTAAGATGAATCTTTTATCATCGAAGGGACTTAGACTTATTTTATTTTGATGGATTGTATACAGTTTATGGTTTATTTGGCCTATTTTTATTTGTTTTTCAATGCTTGTTTTTTGTTGTTGTAAACACTGAAAATAGTCTCCATGATTAATTTTATGTCGCACAACCTGAGTGGATACGCCTTTCGCTCTCTTTTTTTCATCTTTGCATGATTTTATAGAATACATTTTCGCCTTCAGTCTTACAAACTCTAGAGCTATATCACCACTCAGTTCATCTTTAAACTTTCCTATGACCTTTTTGTTTTCATTCGAATAAAGAGGATGATCTGTAGGATAATCAGAAAAATCAAAGATAGATGAATTATTTTTCATATCTTGATATATGTCATCTGTTGTAATATGATACGTTAGTGAATCAGTATCAGTAAATAAGAGCGTCGCTCGGTCGTTATATAGTGGCTTTATGTAATTATAGTGAAAATTATACATTAGGAGTTTAGAAAGTTCAAGAATGCAAAACCCAACATAAATAGGACGATTCATTAAAATACTTGTTTTAAGTCTTTCGACGGCAGTTAGATCTTCGTCATAAGTTTTAAAGGATTTAAAGGTAGGAGATGCTACTAATTTTACCGCTCTTTTAAAAGTGTTGCTACAAAGTTCAATATTACGTCTTTTTCGTAAGTTTTCCATGGTTTTCCCATACACACTATTGTTTAAAAGTTTAAAAAAATCTTTTTCAAAGGATGATGAAGCTTGTTTGCGTTTTTCGGTGTTGAATAATATATATTTTTCCAACCAAGGAGCTTGTTTAAATTGGAGAGCTTTATGAATTGCAGAAACTTTCAATCCTAATTGAAGATAGAGTTTTAAGTTTCGATAATGCACCACATAATTTTTCTTGTTTTGAAGGTAAGGTATTAATTTTGGTGTTCCAACATATTTTCTATTATGAAGCATACTTTTGGCATAAGGTGACAGCATTTCTTCGGTTAAGGCTAATCTTTCAGGTGCAAGTGGATAATCGTTATGGGTATGATGAAGGTGCTGAGGGTAATCAAGATCAACTTCAAAAATATAACCGATATCAGAATCATCTCGAAGAGATAGAATCCAGTCTTCAGTTATATCATTTATATCGATCCATTTAAAGTTTCCGTAGGGTAAGTACTGGGACATAGCCCAATCGTAAAGGTTATTGGCATCCCAGTACATTATATAACTTTTGGGCTCGTTCGGATTATAGTCATTCATATAAGGGTTGTTTGCTCTGGCCAATCTTCTGCTAATCACACTAATTCCACCTCGAATCCCTTTTTCTATTAACAGTAACATAGTAATATCTGTTAACAGTTCCAAGGGTGTCTCAGTCATTTTTAGTCAAGCTTGCCATGCAAGTCCAGGAGTGGTAAAAAGGTGCGCACAATCAATTTCATAATAACGCATGCAAAGTTCTCTAAAATTCTGAAATACGTCAGCAAGCAATAAAACGTCTGTTTTTACATACAAATCATGATAATCGCCAAGATTTTTCATGTTAAATGTATTCCAAATTTTTTGGGCATGTTCGTAATCATCTTCTGAAATGGGCTCTTCTGTCAAAGAATTATAAAATGCAGAAGGAGGAGGGAGTGATGATTCTTCGAATTTATTAAAGCAGTTAAAATAGTCGTATGGATAAACACCTTTGCGTGTTAGTAAATCTAAACATGTGTTAACGGGGAAATTTTCTTTTAAAATAGTAAACTGCGAAGAGTCAAGGTTTTTCACAAGTTTTTCTAGAGATGTTGGAAGAAACTGAAACGAATCTAAGAAAATCAATTGAATAGGATATCCAGGTTTCTTTAATCTAAAGGTAATGTAATTTTCTAGGGTTGTAGCAATAACTTATATTTGATGATCTTTATATTTTCCAAGTTTTGTCATAATATGATGACCATCATAATTTTTCAAATTGTGAAATATAACAGGAATTGATTTAGATTGTTTAAAGTTAAGGTTGCAGGAAGCATGTAATGCTCCTCTATAAGCTCCCAAAATATGACAATGATCTCTGACACGATCATTATGTAAAGGTTTTTTACACAAAGTGCAAAGTTTAGCTTCTTGAAAAGCTTTCTCCTCCTCTAGTGTTAATTTCATTGGTTTTATTTTCATTAATTTTTGACCAAGCATCTCTTTTTCTTGCATAATTTGGTCTAAAAAGTGCTGTAACAGCATTTTCACCACGATAAACCACAATAGGTTTAATAGAGTGTCCATCAGGACCGGTAATAACATATGCATAACCACAAGGCTCATGGTATGCAATTTTTTCACTATGTGAAATATCTGAAGAAGGTGAAACTGAAGTAATAGGTACTAGAAGACTTTCAAAATCGGCATAAATTGTATAGGCAACAGGATGTTGTAAGTGTGTACCTGAAAATTTTAAAATATTATTTTCCTCAGAGGGCATTTTAATAACTTGCACTTCATGTTCTTGACAGTACTGGATATGTGATTTTAATAAATCTTCTCTAGTGAAACGATGAATGCATCTAAAACAGTTATATGCAGCAGTCTTGTGTTTGGTTAAATCACCAAGGAGACGTGAAAAGTTTCGGATGAGACAATAATGTTGTCTTCCATCATCAGAAATTAGTAATAAGTTGATTGTATCAGGGTCTTCTCGGGGAGAAATGTACAGGGGACACACTTCATCGTCTTCATAACCGAAGACATTTATCCGTAAATCATTTATCTTTTCAATGATAGGTATCTTTGTTAGAGGTACAGGACATGTTACATTACCTAGTTTAATGGTATTTTCCTGGGATATGTAATGAGATACGCGTTCAGGATGTTCACTACGGTCTATATTCAATTTATAAGCAATTAAGCACCAAATGAGGCATTTTTGATCTTCATTTTCAATGTTTAACACAGCTTTTTTTGCAGTAAGTTTTGAAGGTAACTTAATATAGCTGCTAGCAGCTAGAGGATGGTATTTAGCTATTTTCAGTTCCAAATAATGAATTTTTTTAAAAACCCATCCAGACCCTCGCTGGATGAATTCTTCTAGTGACTTAAGGATTTTTGCATATCCTTCGAGAATATGCTGTTCAATAGAATCGTTAATAAGTTCTGTAAAACAGGAACTTCTAAAATATGTTTGAATTTCCTCCATGTCGTCATTAGGTCTTTTACGTTCTAGCGAAACTTTCATGACTAAATACCACTTCAAGGCATTTTGTTCCTTTAACTCACATTTTAGTTTTTCAACTACTTGAGACTGTATATATGACTGAAATACTTCTAAATCACACACATTATTCTCATTGGGATAAAACATCAGTGTTTTAAACACGCTAGAAGCTTCCACTTGTCTTTTAGCCCTTTTAGACTTTACAGCAAGCGCAGTTATCTTCCGTTTTCTAGTAACATGTTCGTGCTCTTGACGCTTGTGAGAAATCAGTTCAGATTTTAGATCAAACACTTTATCACAGTCACTGCATGGATATCGGGAACTCTGGTGAAATTTTAAATGTCTTTGAAAATTATCTAAACGAGAAAAAACTAGATCACACTGTTGACACTTTATCGAAGATACTTCATCTCTACTTTTATGAAGTAGCATATGTCGTTTCAATTCCCACTTCCGAGTAAAAGTCTTTTCACAAGAAGAACAATTTAAACTTGGCGATGCTTTCTGAACATTCTTGTCAGCAGATAGAGATTGTATTTCACCATTATGAGTCATTAAATGTCTTTTCAAATTGAATTTTAGGCCAAATGCTTTTCCACAGTCATCACACTTGAATAACTTCTCTTTCAAATGTAGCTTTTCATGGCGATGCAAATCATATCTCCTTGAAAATGTCTTGTGACAAGTTGAACAGCTCTGAAAAAAATTAATAAAAGGTTTGTTTTAGAATTTTTATACTCATAAATAGTAATTATAAAAAGTTTTCTTAACATAGTTTTATTAAACATGATTCAATTATTTTTACAAATGCAATGTAAAAAATACATTTGCATAAAATATTTACTATCTTAAGCAATTTTCCTAACATAGTTTTACTAAGGCATTGTAAAAAAATACATTTGCATAAAAATATTTACATTCTTAGACAATTTTCTTAACATAATGTTGTAAATTTTTACTCGTGTAATGTTTAATTCTATTTTGAAAAAAGTTTCTTAACAAAGGTAAAAAAAAATTTAATTTTATTAAACTTGATTTTATTATTTTTACTAATGCAATGCAAAAAAAATACATTTACATAAAAATATTTACCATCTTAAGCAATTTTCCTAACATAGTTTTACAAATTTTTACTAATGTAATGTAAAAAATACATTTGCATAAAAATATTTACTATCTTAAGCAATTTTCCTAACATAGTTTTACTAAGGCATTGTAAAAAAATACATTTGCATAAAAATATTTACTATCTTAAGCAATTTTCCTAACATAGTTTTACTAAGGCATTGTAAAAAAATACATTTGCATGAAAATATTTACCATCTTAAGCAATTTTCCTAACATAGTTTTACTAATGTAATGTAAAAAAATACATTTGCATAAAAATACTTGTTACCTTAAACAATTTTTCTTAACATAATGTTGTAAATTTTTACTCATGCATTGTTTAATTCTATTTTGAAAAAAGTTTCTTTACAAACGTGAAAAAATTTTCCTATCATGAATATTTACTAACGTAAAAAATATTGTATTTCTAAGAAAAAATACTCAACTCACCTTATTTTTATCACCCAAAGAGCTTGAGAGCAGGGGATTATCAACAGTCACAGGATGAGACATGTCATTAAACATCTGAAAGGAATAAAAAACTTAGGTTAAAATGGTTAAAAATCTCGAAAAAATCTTTAAAATAAAATTAAAAAAAATCTTTTAAAATGGAAAATAATTAAGATTGAATTAATACAAGTTTAAAAAAGATATTGTTTCATTAAAGAAAAAACTTACAAAGGATGATTGAGGTTCTTCATGCACATTCTTTGCATACGATTCTTCAATCTTCGACATTTCTTCTCTTGTCAAACCGTAGTCGATGAAAAACTAAAAAAAAGTAAATGGTTTTCATTTAAAATATATTAAAAGTTCCCTATTGCAAAATAATTTTTAAGTTATTAGAATCCTTTTAAAGAAAATTAATTCTTTGAATCAATCAAATGCTATCCTAACAAAATACTATTTCTAAAAAATTCTAATAAAAAATTCTAATAAATTGAAATTGTTTATTTCAAAAATTGATTTGTCTTTTGCGTCACGCTATCCTAAACTGTAAATAAAATTTATATAAATGCTGCTTTGTGTCATAGCATCCAAATTAAGTGAAAATGTCTGCTAAAGGATAGTGTGAAGCAAAGAAAAAAATTGCTCAAATCTTATTTGCAGTTTTGGATAGCGTGACGCAAAAGACAAATCAATTTTTGAAATAAACAATTTCAATTTATAATGTAAACTCAGTGAAAGTGTGATTATTTGATATCATATTTGAAAATTGAAAGCATAGTTTCAAAGTGTAAATATACTTTATAGACAAAACAAAAATAATTGTAGTAGAATTTAAAAACAAATCTTGTAAAGTAACACCGAGGCGTCACTGTAATTTTGATATCATTCCTTTTAAAACCCTTATTTTGAATTTGAGATGCGGATAAAAAAGCATCAGTGAGTAAATTTTATAAATCTATCTATGTTGAAAATATTGTTCGCACTGTAAATACGAAGAATATTAGAAGAAAGTAAATGACAAAATAAGAAAATCTATGTATATTTTAATTAATACTAAAGCGTCACTTAAAATTTGATATCATTATTTTTAAAACCTATATTTCAGTTTTTTATTGCCATAAAGTAGCTGCGTCACAAGCTTTTAACCCGTTAAGGGTTTTTTGTATTGATATCATTCCTTTTTAAGGGTTACTGATCATTTGCTCAAAAAATTAAAACATAGGAAAGGTAGGATGATTTCTGTTTTGACTTCCGTGTATTGTAATCCCAATTTGCAAAATTGGTTTTGTATCTTGCATAGCTCAAAAATGAATGATCGTAGAATGTTGCAAATTTATATTTTGACTGTCATGATGTCTATTTGTACATCTGCAACTTTGGCTTTAATACGAGCTCTCGTTTTAGAGATATCTACAACATTACATGATTTTTCATAATGTCTGTATCTACACATGTGTATCTCGCATAAATTTAAAATGGTTGGGCGCAGAACATTGCAAATTGATATATAGGTTTGTTATAACATCTAGTTATGAACTTCCCTTTTTGGTCTTTCTGTGACTTTATTTTGGAGATATTTATGAAAATTATATATTCTTAATGAGCAAAAACAGAAAGGTTTTGACATTATATATGACCATATCATCATAGAAAAGATTTCAAAAGAAGCTAATGATAGAGATAGTAATGATAATGCTATGAAAGTTAGCATTTTCGCAAGTAGAAAGTAATTCTTAAATAATAATCAATAAATAACTGAATTCTTAAATAATAATCCATGAATGCATTTTATTTACTGACTATTCAGGCTGTAATGGTATTATTATGAGAGTTCTCGACATTTTTGCGTGTAGAAAGTAATACGTAAAGAGATTAGCAGGTTTTAGTTAATGAATGCACTTTATTTAATGAATATTCAGCTAGTAGATAAAGAACGTAATGACAGTTATAAAATTTGTTGAAAATTCTGCATGTAAAAAAGAATTCTTAAAGACACAAGCAGGTTCTAATCAACGAATGCACTTTATTTAATGAATATTCATCCCATAATGATAATGTTTCAAAACCTGTCGGCCTTTTTTGTGTGTAAAAAGTAATTCTGAAACACAGGAGCAAGTTATAGTCGACGAATGCACTTTAATGAATATTCAGCCCGTTATGATATTGTTATGAAAATTGTCAACATTTCTGCATGTGAAAAGTAATTCTTAAAGACATGAACAGGTTCTAGTCAATGAATGCACTTTATTTAATGAATATTCAGCCTGTAGACAGAGCCTGTAATGATATTATGAAAGTTGTTGACATTTCTGCATGTAAAAAATAATTCTTAATAAGAAGGTTCTAGTTGATGAATGCAATTCATTTAATGGGTATTCAGTCAGTAGGATAGAGCCCATAATGATATTGTCATGAAAATTGTTGACATTTTTGTATATAGAAATTGCATTAGCAGGTTCTAGTGAATGAATGCACTTTATTTAATGAATATTCAGTTTGCAGATAAAGCCGTAATGATATTGTTTTAAGACTTGTCATCAATTCTGCACATAAAAAAGAATTTTTAAAGATACGAGCAGGCTCTAATCTACAAATGCACTTTATCTAATGAATATTGAGCCTATAATGTCGTTACAAAAGCTGTCGGCATTTTTGCATGTAGAAAGTAATTCTTAAAGACGCGAAATGGTTATAATAAACAAATGCAAGTTATTTAATGAATATTTAGGAAACGGTTGAATAAAACCATTTTTGGAGCCACAAAAATTAATAGTCAATGAATATTCTCGAAACAATCCAATGAAACAGTCATTCTTACTACAGAAAATAAATAACACTGTAACACTGTTAAAAAAACATGACAGAACAGAAAATTCCCAACCATTAAATTAGTACTCATTTTCGAAAAAATTGATTTTTCAAAATTTTTATATATTAAGAGTTCAAAAATTCAAATTTTCGCATTTTTCTTATTTTTTAACCACAAAATGAAATACAAAAAATTTAAAATCAATTTTTGTAAAATGAGTACTAATTTAACGACTATGAATTTTCTGAATGTGAAATCGTAATTAAAAAAAATGTGTTTGATGATGAATAATTATAGAAACAAATTTCCTCACAGAATAACATGGGGCGTGGCTGTCAAAGAAATTACATATTGTTCACTCATAAAGTCGCAATAGACCGCATCGAAAAACTTCAAATTTGTTTTGTTAATCAAAACACAAACGAAAAATCATTTAATGAACTTAATTTAATTCAGAATGCAATTCTTAATACTCACAGACAATCAACACATCAGACGAGTATATATATATATTTTTTTTTAAATGTAATTAAATAACAACCGGTATAGACATAAATCGTATAATATTTATGATTAGATACACAAACTCAAAATGTGTTTATATAGTATTCAAGATAAGTAATACAGTACTCAAGATATAAGACAGGTAATTATTACTCAAGTCATGGATTATGGTTTATTTTTCTGATTTTTAACACTTTTTTTTTTAGTTTAATTTTTATTTTCAAAAATAAATTCTACTATAAAGTAATGCACTTATTTTAAGAAACTGTTTTAATTAATATTTTCACATAAATTATGTTTCAATGCCATAATTTATGTGAACATTTGTAGTAATCAAAGTTTTATAATTAAAGTCTTACAAGGAGAGGTCACGACATTGAAATTTCAAATCGGGACGAAATTGCGCAGGATTGTAGTATACTATGAGGGTAACAACATATTAAAGCAGTAGGACCCACTATCCACAAAATTTTGAGAAAAAAGTGTTTAAAGTTTCAGTAATCTTTAAATACAAGTTATTTCACAAGTGAGTAAGCGCCTCAGTGGTGTGATCCTAAAGCGCAAGTCTTCCAACCAGACACCTTGGGTTTGAGGCTACCTACGGGACTACTTTTTTTTTTCTTTTCTTCTTTAACTTTTTATGTTATCTTAACTTTTTATTTATTTTATTTTATTTTACAATTCAATTCAAAATTTGAAATTTAAAAAAAAAAATTATTTAATTTTCTTGAGTATAAAATAACTTTTTCTATTTTTAATATTTATAACTTAAAAATATAATAAATTTCTTATAACTTAAAAAATAAAGTTTAGTTTTACAAAACCCTAAATAAGAAACATAAAGAAAAACAGACAAATATTTAAATAATTAAAAAATAAGCAAGCTGTAAACAAAGTGTAAAATAGTTAGCATGTGTACTTAAATCTTGGTTTGAGTTTCCTGATTTGGTTTGAATGTGTATAAATTACGTAAACGCTTCCAGCTTGTTAATAATAAAGAGCAGGCCATAAAAAATTAAAGAAGAAAAAAAAAACGGTAGTTCCGTAGGTAGCTTCGAACCCAGATCGTCTGAACGGAAGACTTGCGCTTTACTATTACGCCACTGGGGTGTTGACTGGCTTGCAAAACAACTTGTATTTAAGGATTACTGAAACTCCGAACACTTTTTTCTCCAAATTTTGTGAATAGTGGGTCCTAATGCTTTAATATATTGTTACCTTCATAGTATACTACAATCCTGCGCAATTTCGTCCCGATCTGAATTTTCCCTGTTGTGACCTCTCCTTGTTAGTAGGAATTTGTATATCTATCTGCAGCAAAACAAAATTTGTCTATGATCCTGGACTGACGCCAGGGTTGGCACAGTTTAAACAAGTGATTCTCAAGCGTTTTAGAGCTGACGCCCCCTTAAGAAGTGAAAAATATAACACATGCAAAATTTTAAATATTTAGTTTTAATACTAAAAAGTGCTTATATCGCCCCCCCTACCGCACAAAGCAAGTTCACCGCCCCCTCAGCAGCTTCTTCCAGCACTCCCTGGGGGTGGTAACGCCTCCCGTTGAGAACCTATGGTTTAAACCAACTGGTATTTCTTGATTTTTTTTTTTTTTTTTCCTTTCCAAAAAATTCAAAATTTTTATTCTATTACTCCTTTTTTAATTGAAATTTATAGATTATTTTTATGTAAATGACTTTTTACTTTTATTTTAATTCAGTTTATTTCAATTGTATTTTTCTTCAGAGAAGGTTTTAGTTTATGTTTTATTGCGTGATTGGCTGGTTTTAATAAATTTATTATATATGGGGGAGGGGGGAAATATGTAGAAATTATAGATATTAAATTTAATAAATTTAGCAAATTTGCATTAATTATCTTATAAAATCATACATGAAAGAATCTAAGGCTAAATGTAGTGAAAAGTAAAATAAATAATGGAAAGCACATCTATTTTGTACAAGATATAAAGTAAAAATTATATGAATTATTTTATTACAATGTAACAGCACTAGAATTAAGGAAATGATATCAAAAATTTTAATATCCAAGTATTGAAAAATGTTGAAATAATTTTAATCGTGAAAGATTCTAAATCCGATGAAGAGTGTTTTCTTAAAATAGAAAATTTAGTTTCAATAAAAGCTATAAAACTTCTAATTTTATTTATATGAAATGCAAATTCTACTCAATATGCAATTTTCAAATGGATTGCAATATTCCATTACATAATCCAAAAGTAGAATTTTTTCTTAAATCTCTTCCTATGACTCTTTTTTATTGTATTGGAGTTTTTTTTTTTATTTTTCCCTAATTCATTAAATTAAGAATTTTATTGTTATTAAGTTAATTTGTTATCATTAAATTGAAGGAAAGGCATGTTAGGTTTAACATTCACTATTTAAAAAAAAAAGTCAACTCACAGTAATCCTGTTATTAGCATTTACATCATTTTAATGAAAACTGAATACTACAATTATGGAATATTTTTAGAAGTTCTGAATATAAAAGAATTAAGCTATAATAAAATGCACTTTTATATAACAGTTCTGTGACTCAAGGATGAGATCGACAAAAATGTAAAAATAAATAAATAAATATAAACTTTATGAAAAAGGTAAACATTAAAGCAAAATATAAGAATTCAGGCACAAAAGCCTGTGCTACAGAAATAAATTATTTGATTGTTTTATTTTTAAACATAAAAATAAATAAATGTTTTATTAACATGGCTATGTGAAAACGTTTTTAATTACATGAGACATAAGAGAATTTCATGTCTGAAAGTACAAACTTTGTTTCTTGTATACATTTGTTACAGAAAGAAAATCAACTAACAAAAAAAGCTGAAAAATCTCATCCCTATTTATTATCAATAATTTAAATCATTTTTAGATGAAGTAATAATTGATATTGGAATATTAATTACTTTTTAAAGTGACAATTTTATTTACAACTATGTATAATGTGACTGGGAAACATATACTAATAAAAATCTGGTTTAAACAAAAAAAAAAAAAAAAAAAAACCTGGTTTTTGCCAACCCTGACGGACGCCCAAATCTGGTATAGCAAGAAGTTAGTGATGAGGGCTGGAAATTTTTTGAAAAATTGACAAAAAATGCAATTTTTTTTTTTCTTAGTAAATTATTTACACAACATATTTAAGCATATCTTTCATTAGTCACAATACAGTTAATAGTTATTTATAGTAATGTAAAATATGTTTTGAGCAAATTGTTCGAGAAGGAGAAAATTAATATAATACAAGAAATCTATAGTTGTTAATCAGAATTTTGAATGTTCCTTCAACAACAACTTTCTCTGATTACAGTTATAAAGCATTTGCAACATCAACATATATATAAAGAGGAATATATTGAAAAATTAATGCACTGCTATCCCACTGAGCTTGTATCTGTTTTTTAAAATATTCATTTGATAAATAATGATACAGCAATCTTTTTCTAACTCAGGTAGTAATTTTGATTTAGGTAACCTCATGAACTCTAGTTCTGAGAAAGACTCTGAAAGTTCATGGTCATAATTTTTATCTAACACCCAGTTTATACATATAATAAAAATAAAAGCCTTTAATAAGGCCACAAAATTGGCATTATTGAAAATCTTAGAGAAAAACCTCATATAAAATTTCAACTCTATTTTCAAAAAACTTTTTTAAACTAATTTCTAAAGAGAATAAACAATCGGCAACAGAAGTATCCAAGCACTAGCCAATAATTCTGCTAGTGCTTGGATACTTTTGTAGCCGACTGATCCCAGTGGCAGAAAGTTTTGTAGCTGTCTGTAACAGGCTTTTAAAATTTCGTAATCTGCCTGCAAAATTTGCGTGTAATCATGGGTGAAAAAGGCTTACACTACCAGAGAGCGTCTAAGATGCCATACATGGGCAGTGCATGGCCGCAGGCGAAAAATGCATAAAAATTGCAGACAATTTTTTATGACTGCAGCAGGGTTGGGTTTTTCACATGACAAGGGTTTAAACCGTCAAAAACCTGTATTGTCAAAATTCAAAATCTATAAATGAGCTAGAATCTGGTTAGAAATAGGATTTAGCAATGTTTGCCATATACAAGTGAATATCTAAATATTATGCTGTTTATAAATTAACAAAACTTAAAACAAATTGTAGATGTAGATAATTTATAAAAATTTAGGTAAATATACTGGTTTGTAACCTAAGAAATATATACAAAGTACGCATAGACTATTTTGTATGTTTATGTTTATGTTTATTTATATTAATATTTATGAAATTATAAAATTCCAAAGTTATACTTATAAGTTTTTACATAAGCCCTGAAAACACAGGAATACTGATTTTTTTTTTTTTTTCTCTTTAAGTAAAACGTAATATATGGGCAGTAAATTAATATGAATTTGAAAATAATTATATTTATAACACTTATCATTTATTAATAAATTTTTATCTATTTATTATTATTATTATTGATTCTATAAATATTTGTACCTGTTATAGCTTGGACAATTGGTGTTTGGTGTTTTGGGAGTAAGGCTGATAGACTACTCTAGGGTCTTAGGCCTAAAGGGGAGTGCCCTCCATGGGGGTCTTTCTAAAGGGTCCTAACCCATATTTGATATTTATGTACGTTTCGGAGAAAACCACGAAAAATTCTGAACAGCTAGGGCGATGAGCATGCCCTGGGATTGAACCCGGCACTTCACGTCTACCAGCTTTGAACGTAGAACTGCTCGGCTGCTGGTGGGCCCTACAGCTTAGACTAATAATTTTTTTAAAAATCTGTATGAGTAAATATTAAATTTATTAAAATTTATACATGTCCATAAAGCATTCATATTTCTCTTGTCTCACGGTAATTATAAAAATTTCAGACACAATTCAAGCTTGTTTAACATTCAGAATTATTGCTTTTTCTTAAAAACTTGCAATGTCAGCAATTATTAAAAAAAAAAAAAAAAAAAAAAGTTTTTCTCTAAAATATTTAAATACAAAATATTAGGCTATGCATTTTTATTTTACTGGTTAAATACATAATACTGAAAGCACAATACTAAAAAAATTGAAATATACAATGTTGTATTGCTAATAAAAAATCAATCAAAATGATCTATCAATGATTTATAAATCATGAATTTTTAGAAGCCTAAAGTTTTGTTTTTATATTAATCAAAATGTTATAATAATGTTCCTTCAAAAACATTAATATGTTTACTTTTTAAAACATGGTACTTATAAATAATATCTTATTAAAAACAACTACTTATACAGAGGTTAATTCAGAACAAATTTAGTGCAGCATTGAGGCACTTTACAAAGTCAATTTTTAGCAATGATGTACCTTCACAAATTCAACTTTTAGCAAAGAGGTACCTTCACGAATTCAACTTTCAGCAAAGAGGTACCTTCACAAAGTCAATTCTCAGCAATATGACTGCACACTAAAATATTTTATAAGCTTCACTGCATCGAACACAGAAAAATACCCTCAATTTGAATATTTACTGCAGACAATGATAAATATCTAAGTAAACACCTACTTAATTTATCTTACATATAAGAAACAACTTAATTCGCCCATATATATATTTATTTTTACAACTGTTTCATTTTATTATTTAAATGTATTAAAAAAAAACTGCTTTACGTATTTTAGTTAATTGTTCTGAAGTATCATTAATTTTCACAAACTTACTTGTCCAGTGGCAGAAAGTTTTGTAGCTGTCAGCAACAGGCTTTTAAAATTTCATAATCTGTCTGCAAAATTTGCATGTAATCAGGGGTGAAATTGGCTTACACTCAAAAAGCCTGAAAGCTGATTGGAACCGGGGGGGGGGGGCTTAACATCAGTGGTGATCTCATGCAACAATACACAAATACAATTTTACTGCAGAACAATATAGTATAAACAATTGTGTGTTTTCATTCATATCATTCAATTAAATATTTTATAGCAATATTTGACACAACACAATATAAATAATTATAAATAATAAAAGTATTAGTTTTAGTTTTGATACAGAAATTTTTTTATCAGTGCAGACAAAAACTGTCCGCAAGCAGTTTTTCTATGTCCGCGACTATGTCGCAGTGTCTCTGCCATTAGGCTTACTTGATGTTTTCACAAATTATTTTATAAATTCACAAATGGGGTATCATTTTTAAAAAGCTGGATTAACCCCTGTTATATTTTTAAAGTATCACATAACTAAGCTTAACATATACTATATTAAGCATAGTTATAAATTTCATAATAATATATAAAAGTATCACAGCCTATTTTGAATGAACATAGAAATAATTCGTAATAAAAATTTTTATTAGTGCAGACAAAAACTGTCTGCAGGCCGTGTTTCTGCCACTGGGGTATAGATACAGTAAACTCCCGATTATCCGCGGTGAACGGGGAATAGACAACCGCGGATAATCGAATCAGCGGATAATCCGCAAAATGGTCAAAAAGGGGATATAAATCAACACATAAAGCCTTTTGAGCAATACTATTTAATTAACAGTTAAGCATGGCCTACATATACAATTTAACATACCAATAAAAATTTCTACTTACATTTTACTCTATTTCGTAACAAAAAAATCGGTGAAGCATTTTTGTGTTTTTGTAGTAAAACACTTTTTCTTAATTTGCGATTGCAGTTTCTTTATCAGCATTTTGTCACAAAGTGATACATCGTCCTGTTCCTCGAGATATTTTATAAGTCCATCTGCATGTGCTAGGGCTGCGTCATGGCTCATCCTCTGCTGAGTATTATCTCCTTCTTCCTCTTATTCTTCACTATCTTCTGAAACTGGGTCTAATGCTTGGTCCACAATTTGTTCATCTCTAAGGTGTTCAATACCTGGATCATTGGCGTCAAAATTAATCCACTCTTCAATGTTTCCTTCATTGACTTTTTCTCCTCCAGTAACAGATTTAGCTAAATTTACCAAATCAAGAGCAGAAATTTTTTCCTCCTCTATAAACTCTACCAAAGTATTTTCCACATTTGGTAAAATTTTTCTCCAAGATCTTACCAATGCAGACTGCTTAACTGCCTCCCAAGCAGTGTGTATGCATAAATGCTGTCAAGAATCGTGTAATATCTCCAAATGCCTTGAAAGTCATTACTCTCTTCGATCTTTTTTTGTAATAAGTTTGTTCTGTATGTTTAAATTCCCTTTTAAATTCAGGCCCTTGAGGACCGCGGATAATCCGACCGCCGATAATCGGGAGTCTACTATATATGCTTTTTATACAAGCAGAAGGAAATACAATTAATTGTGTAAATAAATAGAGCTCGAGTTTGAATAAAATTTGGTGAAGTCTAATAGATTGAATGAATGCCATCATAATTTATGACTGGAAGAATGGAGAACCGTTTGGAAGAATTTGGTATTTCTTCATTTGTTTAAAATATCTAAAATTGAGTAATACTTGATAAAACTTATATTGGATGTCACATTTAAATATTTTAAAAAATTAATAATAAAATAGAATCCAACACTTCTCAAAACTTCCAGATTCATTTCTTTGAATAGAGGATTACATCCATTATCCAATACTACCACTATTATTATTTTGTGTTCAAAAGTTATGCCTAAAAAAAATTAAAAATCAACAAAATTTTGATGAAATGCACACAACCTTACATGGTCTGAGAAATGCTTTGCCAATCGAGTTTTCTCTGCCAACGGCAGCCAAATCCCATGTTATTGGAGAAATTTATGAGAATTACTCATTATCAAATGATTTTTTTTTTTTTTTTTTTTTTTTTTTTTTTTTTTTCCAATTCTGCATTTACATTCAAAAAATTCATAAACTTCAAATTTGTTCTTGTTTTTCCAAATCAGTTTTTGATTTAATTTTTAATGTTTCACTTTGTATTTATGAAGTGCAAAAAAAGCACTTTGTTCATTTTTTTCCCTGCTTTATAGCTTAATGAAGTATTCAAAAATTAAAGAAATAAATTTTGAGAAAAGTAAAAACAAATTTAAGTATTCTGCATTTTTTAGCTGAAAAAGTTTTTGCCTTCACTTTATGGATCATCAAAATTGGGATGGCAAGTCCTAGGACCACCCTTAGGGGCGAGTCCCAAACTGTCGCCAATTGCTGATAGCATAGCACAAGTGCAACATAAAACTAAATCGACCTCTGTATTTTTTAATTATGAAAATAAAATTATTTTAAAAAATCATCGAGTCATTTTCATAACAATTTTTCCAGTATAATTAAAGGGGATTCACCTGCTGTTAATACTATGTGGACAGTCTCCGAGAGCTATCGAGTATTGAATGCACACAGATACCTTATTTATATTGATTACTCAACTATTATTCATGCATAACAGCAGAAAAACTCCTCTACAGGCTTATTTTATGCATTAAAATATAAAAATACCTTAAAATTTAACCATCAGTATTTTCATGCTTTGTATTTTTAGGTTAAATTTAGTGTATTTTATTGTTTGTGTCTGAAAAAGTTTATATTTTTTCTTCAATTCAATGCTTTTGTTTTAATCAATAAATATCTTCTTTTACAATGGATAAAAAGTTTGCAGAATTAAAATTATTCTGATGAGTAAAACTGTAAACATTTGAATCATCAATAAAATTTCTCAGATTCAAGTATGGTCTTAAAAACCCATAACGGGGTTTGCACTAGAAAAAAATATTGAGGAGTGAGATTCTCAAACTCCAATAAAAAAATGCATATAAGGAAAATCAAACACTGAACTACACATAAGAATCGCATACATGAAATCAACTTGTAAATAAACCATGAGGCATTTGTAAAGTGGTCTAATATGAATGAAAGAAAAATTATAAATTGTAAACCAAAAAGCTTTGAATAGTAATAAACAAATTTCACTTATATTACTTACCTTTTTTTTTATTTTGGTAAGTTATGTTTTTATTTTCAGATCAGTATAAGCTTAATGTAGTTTTACATGCTATAGTGATACTTATATCTCCAGAAAAAGAATATTGCTTTAAATAGTTTACAATATAAAGTAATAATCTAAAAAGTTTAATATTTTTCATGTCTGCCAATAAATGACTTAAAATATATGCTTGTACAATATTCAAATTGTTCTGGTTACAGTCTTCCTTTTTTGTTTTTCATTTCAAATTAAAAAAAAATTACCATCTGTGTATAACTCTTTAGAGACCTGATTAAAAATTTTTAAGTTTAAATGACAAATGAAAATCAAACATATCGAGGCGGTTAGAATAATGTGTATATTCTATATCAAATGATATTCATCTTTTTCTAATATTTCTGGCATTTTAGTATTTTGCTAAAGCTTTTCTTCTCATTCTAGTTTTTTGCTAAAGAAAATTTTTACTCAACTTAAACCCTGCAATTCATTGTTTTAAGGCAATGATATTTTAGATGTTGATCAATGGTTAATCAAGACAGATGGAAACTACGCTATCCAAAATTATCGTTTGTAACAACAATTTTTATGTTACACAAGTTTGTTGAGACAGCTCTGCCTATATTACCATAAAACAATGCAGTCACTATATATGTTTATATATTGCTTAATATTTTGAAACGCCGCCTGATTCAAGATCCTCCGTTTCGTAACAATCTCTGGTATTTAAAAAATAAATAAATAAATAAACGTACTTTAAAGTTTTAACATAAAAATAACCGATGCAGAAACAATATATCTCAGTATTCTCCGAAAAGTGCTGTTTTCAAAATAAAATAATAACAAGCGCAGGGATACAGTGTAAAGGTAAATAACTAGCATCTAGAGAACGCCGGATCTAGATGATGTACGCATGCGCTTCAAAGACCATGGACCATGGTATAAATTTGTGTGCATCCGTGATTTAAACTTTTTCGCTTTAAAACTTTTTTAATTTATTGTGAATAACGATGAAATAGAATATCTATAATTAAAAATTACTTCTTCTTATTTTAAATATTATCTAAATACTTTTTTGACGAAATGGGAAATTTTAAAATTAAAAATATTTTCTTCATAGCAAAAATTTATTGACTGCATTTACGTTGGTCAGCCAACCAACGTGAGCAACTGAAGCCTTGAAAGCAAGAAGTAATAACCGCATCACGTCCTTTTTAGCCGAAGAAAAGCATGCAATTGGCGGAGTAATATAGTTCTATTTTTAAAATAACTTTTATAAAAAACAAGAGTTTTCCTGAAAAAAACGAAGACGTTACTAGATTCAGAAAGATCCTATTAACAACATATATTAATTATATGAAAATCCTTCGAGCCGTTTTAGAGATATTTTTCAGAATTTGAGTCCATTACTCCAACCGTTTTCCCATTTTGGCTTTAAATTGAGATTCAGATCTCAAAACATACTGCATGTAGAAATGTAAAAATTTCAGGATAGATTAAGACCGAAGATAAAAGACTATTTTGAAAAGATCAGAACAAAATATGGCATATTTGCTGAGATATTAAGCGTCGGCTTTTACAAATCTCTTTGAAGTCAAACTAGCCGTATATATGAGTTCGCAGCGTCAGTTTGGGCTTCCGCTTGCGTCACTCGAAAAACTGCCGTTTTTCATGATTATTGTAATGTCAACTTACTAGATGAATATTTGTAAAAAGTGATTAAGACTGAATGTTGCAAACTTTGTTGTATTTGATAAATTATATCTGTATACCAATTTTGTGATATAATGCAAGCATGTTTAAAGAATTTTGGAAACAACATGTGAAAATAATGTAAAATATTGTTGCAATAAAGTTTTTAATTAACTGTAAACCGTGTCTGTTTTATTTCAGAATTGTTACATTTAGAATGTTTGTGAATTTTATTAATAGGTTAAAAGAAAAAAGGCAAAGAAGAAAATAAAATAATATTGTTTTATTAAAAGGAAATATAATAGAAAGTAATTTGATGATTTAATTTAAACACTACTAACTTTAACACTAATACTAAATACAAATTTTAAGAAAAGCACGATTATTACAAAATTAATTTATTAAAAGGAAAAAAATGAAATTTTTTTATAAATTTATGTTATTAAAAGACAAAAAAATGTATTAAAGGGAAAATTGATTTATAATTTTTTCTAAAGATTGTATATTCTAAGTATGAAAAGTAATTTCACGACTTAATTTTAATATTACAAACTTTTCTAACTAAACTTAAACGAAGGTTTTGAGAAAACATGATTATTTTTGTATTATACAAAAACTTTTAATAAGATAATACACTATCTAAAGCTCTATGATTAGTACTATAGAATGTAAATTTCAAGCTTATATCTGTCGAAATGGTAGTAGTGAATGGGGATGATGCGATCGATGTGCGCATCCTCTGACGCAAAGCGCATCAACGTATCAACGCATCGACGCATCACGCCTCTTACGCCTCTGGCGCAGAACCCCCATTATATCACTACTTGCAATAAATAATTTGAGACAATACAGAAACTGCGTCATAGGGAAATACAGTAGATGATCTTTATAACTCGCACCTTCGGACTAGAGGTTTTGCGTTATATAGATCATATCACAGACTATTAAACTTACCTTCTAAATACGACCACGTGAATATTATACACTGGGAATAAATGAATATATTTACAAATTAAACTAATTTCAAAATGCATAAAACACAAATTAATTAAAGTCTAGAAAACATAATACATTAGAGGATCTTTATAATGCACACCTTAGGACCAGAAGTAGTGCATATTATAAAATTTTGCATTATCTATATAATTTTACAAATTGTAAAACTTATCAAGTAATCTTGGTCAAATATCGCCTGAAATAAATTATGATACTTAACTTTGAGAACCATTTCAAAAGTTAAATTTTTTCATAGCATGAAATATAGAATTCAATAAATTTTTAAATTTACATAAATAATTATTTAAATAAATTAGCAGCAAATACATTAACATTATTCCTAATATTGTTTTACGAATCATTTACCAGTATTTTATTTTCTGCAGTTTTATTGATTTTTTAGTATTATGAAATTTAGTTGTTTAGTTTTCTTGTTTTAATAAATTTAAAATATTTTATTCATAAAAAGAAATCCCCCCCCCCCCCCCCCGTCTTCTTCTCGCCTTTACATCTGAATTTGTTCTGAATTGACTGTTCTCCTGTGGATTTAAAAACGAGGAAATTCTTCTTTAATCATGCATGTATTAGCAGTTTCAAGTTTTTCATCTGATAGTTAATTCCAACATGCCTTTATTTTTATTTATTTTAATACATGTAATTAACAGTTTTTGATACTCACTGTAATAACTGTATTATTTCTTTATTAATTAAAAACTATGAATTAGGAATATAAAGATGAAAGAATGTTTCAAACATTTATTTTAGTTGTGTGTGAATATATCTACATGTTACATAAATAAGTTTCTCAAAAGAAAATTTTTAATGTTTTCATCCGATCAGTAGTGCGTTTCATAGATCATTGCATTATATAGATCGATGTATATAGATTGGCGTTATAAAGAGAGTATTTAACAATTCTAAATTGGCACATTAAAAATTGATGCTTTAAAAATTATCAACTAGCATGTCATAAAATCATGTACAAGTAGTTATACATCAAGTATTTCTGAGAGAAGGAAATATAGATTATTGAGAATATAAAATTGGAAACGAGCAAGAAAAATAATTTTGATACATAAATATTGGTAAATATTTAATTTAAATTTTCTATAGGGTCAAACGATGCAGACATATGCACTAAATTATTATAATGATAAATAAATTTCTGTGTATGCAGATGCAGACAAATTTCAAAATAAAGAGAGAAAATAATGCATAATGAGGTGAGTTCGTCTGTGAATTATGGTTTAGGCAAACGTGCATGAATGCTTATACGTGTATGATTCGCGAATAGATTTTAATGTCTAGGTATTGGAAAGAAAAATCATTATATATATGTAATAAATCAGGGAGGTCCTTCACCGTTCCTGGAGGCAGTAACAGTCAGGGCTCAATAATCATGCACACGTCAGCTGACTTTACATAACTTTATTTAATTCCAGTTATGACTGAAGAGAGCAGAAGGCAATGGACAGTTCTTATTCTGCAAACAGTCGCGGTACTTGAATCCTACGGTGTCCCGGACCACACGGGAATCGGCTGTTGGTTGGGGCTTCCTTTACGCTGTTAGCCGAACTCGCCGTCATTTAGCTTTCGAACCCGGTGGCCGGCGTGATTTTGTTAGACTATTACTAACAGGGAATAGCTATTTAAGAGCGCTTAATTTTAGCGAGTTTCATCTTTTATAGTCATAATTTTGGCATATTTCTGGCGTAAACCTTAAACTCCTCCCTATTTCTTTATTGTTTACATTATTTAATGAAGCAATGCTTCTTTGTGTCCTGTTGACCAGTAATTTCGCGCGGCCTAGACAAGGTGGTACCCCAAATCGGCAAGTCGCCAAGTCATTAACAACAATATTTATAATTTTTTCATCTGACATATCCCTAATTTTCATCACCAATTACAGTCATAACTCTTAAATCTCATCTCTAAACATCATTTAACTTATTTATGGAATATTTCAGGCATCAAAATGCTCATTCAATTTAAATTATTAACTTGTCTATTCATTTTCGAATGACTGCGATTACGAATTTCCGTTTTTATTTTCTATACTTTTAAAGTAACTTACTGCCTAATATTCATTTTGCAATATTTACTTAAAATATGAAAATATTAATTTAAATATTAATTTAACATTAATTCTTACCTCTTTTTTTTATCCTATTATATATATATATATATATATATATTTAATGAAATATTTGATTTATCTTGAAAAAATAAATCATAAAAAAAAAAAAATTATGTATGAAAATGTGTAGCAAACTAAACTTTTCAGTATGAACTAAACGATTCAAAGAACCAAAATTACATTGATGAAACGAGGTGACCTTTATTACACACGACATACTGAATTTCATTCAGTTACCACTTATGAACAAGGTGGAGTTCAAAATACCATACAGTTTGTTATAATTTTATAACAAACAAACATATATATATATATATATATTTGTTTCTGTCATACTTCTGAATATTAAAATTACAGAAGAAAATCTAGTTTATTTCATTTAAATAATACTTTTAAAGGCATTTTTAGATTTTATGAAGTATTGTAATTAAATTTATGTATCTAGGAACTGCCGTAAAAATACAGAAAAATATCGTAGATAAAGTTATATGAATATTGATCCAAAATACATATTCCGGTAAAACTCCTTACAAATTTTCTTTATTTCTTTTATTTATTCCCTCTAAAAATACTTGAAATTGAAATAATTCTATTGATATTATAGTTCGGAATTTTCATAATAGTTGTTAGCTTCTCTATGCATGTTGTCAATACATTATAAACAAAAGTTAATATTTTTTTGCAGTATACTGCTATAAGGTAAAGCTAGGAGAGTTTGCGTACAAGTCAACAAAACGTTATAAAAATTCTAAATTTTAATTTTTTGCTAAACTGTTGGTGTATAGCTTTGAAGTGATCCTTCTTCTACGCATTCCATTACTATTTTGTTTGTTATACTATGTTTTAAAGCAACAGCTGTATTAAAACCAAGAGAGCTATTTTGCGCAATCTTTCCTTATAGGGTAGGAGAATTGCGCTTAATTTTAACTACAATTAAATTGTTAATAATGAGAGTTGCACTTAAATGACATTGGTATAAGGTTTTTGTAAACAAATATTTTTGTATTACATGAAGGTATTTCAATTTAATAATTTACACACACACACAAAAAAAAAAAAAAAAAACTAGTTGGCATAGGTGGACTCTGCTCAGTTCCCCATCATATTTATGTTCTCAGAAATTTCTAGTGCGAGACATATTACTAGTGTATCTGCAGATCAGGAGCCTCAACGTCCTATTTGCATCAGACATTATTCAATAGGTCATTTTTATTTATTCCTTATTATATAATAGTATATATTGATTCGATCGACTTATTACCAAAATCAAATACATTCCAGCCCCCCTCAACCCCCCGTTGTATCTCTCTTTGTATACCTATTTGTATATGATATAAAGTGTTACGAAATTGTAAATAATTGCATTTATTTTTGTATAAATTCTTTCAAAGAGGTTTAGTAAGTTGATAAAATGCTAATTTTGTGTCTTTATAGTCGTTTTAGCGTTAAAATAGCCAAATTTTCCTTTAAAAACGCATTAAAAAGCTCCTATAAGGGAAGAAATAAATTTGGCGCCAAATTTGGCGACTATTTCCCTCCTTGGCGATTTTTTTGGCGATCTTGGCGAGAAAATCCTTATTAGAGATATACCAAATATGGAAGCTCTAAACTCATTGGCTGATGTGATACGAGAATTTTCCAGAACAGTGTGTTTTCGTTAGAAAAGTATAAAAGAAGCATTATTTTCGCCAAGGCGGTCAGTCTCAGATCTATATCAGTTTCGTCAAATGCTTGCTCAATGGGCTCATGAATATGTGTACCAAATTGCAAGTCAATAGCGTTATTTTGGGGGCCGCTATCGCGGTACATACAAATTCTTCCCATAGGCCATAATGGTAAAAAAAAACTTTGGCGTGTCCCTGTACACGAACTTACAAATGGAAAACTATACAGCTAATTTCGTGGGCATCATGAACATGTGTACAAAATTTCAAGTCAATAGCGTGTTTTTTGCGGCCGCTATCGCATGACAGACAGACGGAATCCAAAATCCTTTTGAGTCTCAACAGAGGGCCTCCATTCACATTTCGGCAAAAATTGGAAGTCAGCTTGATTTTTGCGGTGGCTATCGCGGTACATACAGATTCTTCCCATAGGCCCTAATCATAAAAAATCTTTGGCGTGTCCCTGTACACGAACTACAAATGGAATACACACCTAAAACTATACAGCTGATTCCGTTGGGCTCATGAACACGTGTACCAAATTGCAAGTCAATAGCGTGATTTTTGTGGCTGCTATCGCGGTACATACAAATTCCTCCCATAGGCCGTAATGATAAGAAAAACTTTGGCGTGTCCCTGTACACAAATTACAAATGGAATACACACCCAAAACTATACAGCAGATTTCGCGGGGCACATGAACACGTGTACCAAATTGCAAGTCAATAGCGTGATTTTTGTGGCCGCTATCGTGATACATATAAATTTCGCCCATAGGCCGTAATGATAAGAAAAACTTTGGCGTGTCCCTGTATACGAACTACAAATGGAATACATACCAAAAACTATACAGCTGATTTCGTGGGGCTCATGAACATGTGTACCAAATTTCAAGTAAATAGCGCTTTTTTGGCGGCCGCTATCGCGCGACAGACAGACAGACAGACACAGCCCAAAACCGTTTTGAGTCTCAACAGAGGGCCTCCACTGATGTTTCGGCAATAATGTTAAAAGAAATCAATTTGACCAAAGCTTCATACAGTGACAGAATGAAATCCCCGCCTAATAGGCTATCCACCGTTCATTTCGATATATTTATCTTATTCTAATCTATTAATTTATTTTATCAGGGTCAATTTCGTTGTTTAGTTTTCATGCTACTATTTCCAATGCAATAATCCTCAAATTCATATTTATATGAAAAATTTACAATTTCGCTATGTTGATAAAATCGTAAATTACGAATAATTTACGAAATTTTCCTATTAGAATATTTGTATTCAATCATGTTCAAACAAATATCATAAACGTAATTTTGAAGTTGTCTAACGTATTTAGGATCCTCAAAATGGAAGTTTATGCTCAATTTTGCTTTATTCTGAAATGTTAAATAAATCGTAAATTCCAAATAACTTACGAATTTTTTAAATTGGAAAAATCATAGTCTATGATATCCATGCCAGTATCCTAAATATTATTTCGAAAGTGGTTTGACATCTTTACGATGAAAATATCCCTCAAGATTGACGTTTATGTGAAATTTTGCTCTTATTCAGCCATGTTAAGAAATTCGTAAATTTCCAATAACTTACGAAATCTTTATATTGGAAAATTCATAGTCATTAATATTCACGCCAGTGTCCTAAATAATGTTTCAAAAGTAGTCTGACATCTTTACGATGAAAATATCTCTCAAAATTGACGTTTATGTGAAATTTTCCCTTATACTGCCATGTTAAGAAATTCGTAAATTTCCAGTAACTTGCGAAATTTTCAAAGTAGCATATTTATAGTTACTGATGTTCATTCCGGCTTCAAAACTGATATTTTAAAACTGGTCTGACATTTTTACAATAAAAAGTTTTCATTTAATGCACGTTTAAGTGATTTTTTGTCCTATTCTCCCATGTTAAGAAAATCGTAAATTTCGAATAACTTACGAAGTTTTTAAAATCGAATGTTGCAAATGAATAGGGTTCTTGCCAGTGTCGAAAGTAATATTTTAAAACTGATCTGACCTCTCTGCGACAATTTGTTCTTGAGATATCGTGTACACAGACTAACAAACTAACGGACTGACCCACTAACAGACTAACACACTAACAGACTAACAGACTAACAGACTAACAGACTAACAGACACCCTACAGACAGACACCATAGAAATTTTGTCATTTTCGGATTCCTCACACCTGAAAACGTGTAGAAAAGTCAAAAAACCGAGGTCGAAATTTTTCACGATTACCTAAGTTCCCCATACCTATAGTATGATGGGGAACTAATTCACGATTACCTAAGTTCCCCATACCTATAGTATGATGGGGAACTAAAAAAAAAAAAAAAAATCAGAAAATGAAAATGAAAATCAAAAAAAGGATTAAAACTTTTTATTTAAAGAAAACAAATTGAAGAAGCAGATAAAAAAACAAGACTAGATAATAAAAAGTAACATTCAGTTGCTAGATAATATATTTAACTTAAAATTAATAAAGTTCCTTTTCAGTTTGAGAGGTTTCTTGTTTGTTGTCCTAATCTGTCGTTGTCTATAATCGTTGCACTCGTTGTTATAAATGATGCAACTTTCATGCAACCACCTACCACAAGTAAAATTTATAAACGTGTCCATGGGAAATTGTTTAATTTAAAAATATTTTGTAATATACCATTCTATAAAAATTCCAAGAAAGGGTTTTGAAAATTCAAACAAACATTTTTAAAAATGAGACAAAATACAACCTTAGACCGTTCAACCTTAGACCGTTCAAAAGCAATGAACATGTCCATTTAAGTGGACACTCCGCTATCGACATTGTAGAACTACCTGGAGTTTCAGAGCGCCCATTGTACCCTTTCCTGCCGATCCCCTATGTGCGCAATCTCTCCTAGCTTTACCCTATCATGTTTCTAGAAATAACATTTCAGTGATTAGAAAAACTGCATGTTATATATATATATATACAATTGTACATTAGCAAGGAGCAGCATTGCGCTCATCTAATGTTACTTTTTTGTATTTAAAATTAAAGTTTCCACATTCCTACATTTGTACAATATATATATATATATATATATATATATAGAAAAGTTCAAAACAGAGTAAAAATTGAGCAGCTAGATTATTTACTTATATCCTTAAACTAAATTGCAAATTTACAGGGATTTTGAATGAACATTCAACCAGATTTACAATTTCTTTTGCTTTCCTTCATTCTTTCTTTCCTTTTCTTTTTTTTCAACTTTTTACTTTCTTCTATATTCAATAGAAGAAAGTATTGGATTCGTAAAAAATTTCGACCTCGGGTTTTTGATGGATTTACACGTTTTGAGAGCTGTAGAACACGATTTGACCATTTTTAGAAAATGTCTGTCTGTCTGTGTGTGTGTGTGTGTGTGACAAAATTTTGTGACAACTGTACCTCAGGAACTACTGCACAGAATTTCATACAAATTGGTATGTAGTTGCACCTTGACATAAATTAGTGCCTATCAACTTTTGGTAAAAATTGTCTTACAGGTTGCGTTGCCATCCCTATTTTTCTAAATTTCTAACATGGTGCTATAGGACAAAATTTTGTATAAATGTGCATAAAGAGAATTATTTTTTAATAATCATTATGAAATTTAAAAGAAATATTTATAATAGAGATAGTCAGCTGGAAAAATTTTTTTGTACGTGTAGGAGCCTCGCCTCCCCCCCCCCCCATCCCCTGGGCGGAAGTCCTCTTGCGACGGGAGTAAATTTTCATGATGGGTATCCTTCAAATGAGCTCGCCAGTACCTTTAAAACGAATGGTTGAACCATAGATCTGTGATAATTTAAAATGAAGTTATCAATTTTTTTCATTTTTAACATTTTTTTTTTTTTTTTTTTTTTTTTTTTTTTATGAAATATTGACAAAAAAAATGACTTTTTTTTTTTTTTTTTTTTTTTGGATATTTAGTGTTCTACTACTTCTCTAATATGGAAATCGTCGGTATTATCATGGAAGATAATTTTTTTAAATAATAATTTTAATAAATTATTTTTACTGAGTGAATTTATATAGGAAAATATAGAAGAAAGTCATGTGGTGGCCACAACATACTAGTTTTTTTTTTGTGATTATTTATTTAGACCCGAAATTATAGTTGCACATTTATGCAATTTATTAAATTTGCTTACAAAATTTATATTAATAAACTTATCATACCAGCATTTCGATGCAATTTTTGGTAGTAACCCCATTATATTATAAAAAAATTCATACTAAATGTCATTTTAAATTAGGATTTTGAGTAAAATATGCAAACATTTTCGTGTATTTTGGAACGAATATTCTGAAAGAGAAACATTTTTTAGAAAAATTACAACTTTCTTCGCACGTGTTTTGCTTATAAAGAGAGCATTTTGTAACAGAATTTCATAAAATTCGAAGAAAAATTTTAAACATTATGCATTGTATAAGAGCCAGATATACTAAATATGAGAAAGTATTTTTTTAATTACGTGATATGCATATTGTATATCTAATGAGGGATGTAATATCGTAATTCAGATATACAATAATGTAATTCAGATGTAAAATATCATACATATTACACAGCAAAATTGGAAATAATGATAAATATTGTGCTTAAATTTAAAGATAATTCTTCGAATATTTTATGTAATTCAGATATACAATATCATACATAAATTACACATCAAAATTGGAAATAATGATAAATATTGTGCTTAAATTTGAAGATAATTCTTCGAATATTTTATGTAATTCAGATATACAATATCATACATAAATTACACATCAAAATTGGAAATGATGATAAATATTGTGCTTAAATTTGAAGATAATTCTTCGAATATTTTATGTAATTCAGATATACAATATCATACATAAATTACACATCAAAATTGGAAATAATGATAAATATTGTGCTTAAATTTGAAGATAATTCTTCGAATATTTTATGTAATTCAGATATACAATATCATACATAAATTTCACATCAAAATTGGAAATAATGATAAATATTGTGCTTAAATTTGAAGATAATTCTTCGAATATTTTATGTAATTCAGATATACAATATCATACATAAATTACACATCAAAATTGGAAATAATGATAAATATTGTGCTTAAATTTGAAGATAATTTTTCGAATATTTTATGTAATTCAGATATACAATACCATACATAAATTACACATCAAAATTGGAAATAATGATAAATATTGTGCTTAAATTTGAAGATAATTCATCGAATATTCCATCAAATGCGGGGAAGTATTTTTCTTCTTTAATCATCAATTATAAATATTATTATTTATATTACAGTACTTTCTTTACTTTCCGAACATACATATGTAAGAAAGTGTTGTAATCATGACAAAAATTCGGCTTTGAAATTTTGGTGTATTTGCACGTTTTAAGGTCCCCTAAGTTATTATTTCCTAATTTTAGGATAATGTGTACAAGTGTGTGCGTATATGTGTATGTGAACACGATAGCGTCTAAATACTTTGTTGTAATGAGCTGAGAGTTGGTACCTAGGTTATAGGTCACCATAGCACGAACCCCATTGATTTTAGTGAATCTAACATTTATAGTGTTTTCATACGCACACACAAAAAGAAAAAAAACTTTATCATTATGGTCTATGGGCTCAAATTATTTAGAATGCAGTAGCGTCTAAACACCTTATTCGAATGATCTGGAAATTTATATACATATTATAAGTCACCGTTGCATGAATTGTATAGATTTTGGTGAAACTAGTTCTTATGGGTTTTTTTTTTACAGGGACGCAACGAACATTATCACTATAGCCTATGGGCTGAAATTCTTTTAAATACTGTAGTGTCTAAATGACTTGTTCGATTGAGCTTTAAATTTATGTGCATGTTATAGGTCTCCAGTACATGAACTGTATGTATTTTGATGAATATGGCACTTGTACATTTTTACAGGGACACAACGAAAAATTAATATCATTATGACGTTTGGGCTCAAATTATTTAAAGTGCAATAACGTTAAATTAAACTATATCCCAACTGACGAAAAATACTCAAATAACTTGTTATAATTTTCTCTCTTGTTTATTTAACGACCTCTCTTTTTTTTTTAATTATTTAAATAAACGTTAGTTACTTAATGTTCGGTAAGTCGAGTGGAATCACTCTAGATTTTTCAAAAATTCATTTCGGTGTAATAGTTCAGTTTAAACAAAAATTTCAAATATTTGATAAATGAAAGAAATTTAGACTTTTTTTTTTCTTATATTACATTATTTAATGCTTTACCGATATTATTATTATTATCATTATAGTTGTTATTATTATCATTTTTACTATTACTATTACTTTAAAACAAGACGCAATGAATTATTATAGACAACGAAAGTGGCCATTGATAACAGAGATAGAAATTTAATTCTAAGACTTTTTCGTATCACCCAAACTTCCACTTTATGAAAGTAATAAAAGCGCCGACAAAAGATAACCTTGAAAACATTTGATTTAACATGGAAAAGAAGCAAGCCATGTTACTGTTCCTTTTCCTCATTTACAAAAAATAATAACAATAAAAAGAAAGAAAGAAATGAGAGGTAAAATAATGCAGCTAACTTTCCAGTCTCGTAAATTGGCATTAGAACTTCTTTTCGAAATAGAACATTCCGAAGAATAATTCATGTCTTTACAGATTATTATAGCGGCTTATTTAAATCGCAAAAAGTAAAGCTTTATACAGGAATATATCCCTGCAAGTACAGTGGTTTTTAAAATATGCAGAAAATTTTTAATAGAATGGCATAACATTTCCTACAGAGACAATTTATACCTAAAATAAGAAACTGATAGGTTGTGAAAATAATAATATCTTTTTCTATAGTATCTTAAATAAATTTACGCAGAACAAACTATTTTAAAAAATTCTTATTTATAAAAATTATTTTCCATCACGAAAGTGACAGTTTTCATTCCAGAGAAGAATAATACTAGATGTGGAAAGAAGGTGAATTTTGTGCTCTACGATAGAGTGACCATATTTTTTTCATTGAATTTGGGGACAAAGATGGCGGTGTCCTCGAATTTCGAGGACAAAAAAATAAAAAAAATAATTAAATCACCTTAAATTGTAAAATTTTAGTAATTTTTATGTATAAAGCATCTAAAAGAACTTATTTCAGCATAAAATAAATTACTATAATAAAACATTAATAACTTTATAACCGGCGTCCCCAAATGTGTTGTAATTGTTTGGGGACGAAGGTAGTTTTGTCCTCGAGATTCGGGGACTATCCTCGAGAATCGAGGACATATGGTCAGCCTACTCTCAAAACACATGGGGGGAGGGGCTTCTTCAGGGGACCCCCCCCCCCATGTAGGGAATGGAAAATGAGAAGCTTCTGAAGAAACGTGTGCTTTTTAGCCAAAAAATACGTTTCTAGCCCCCGACTTCTCCCAGATGAAAGGAAAAATATACAGCAAACGAATTCAAGATTAGAATTGGATTAATATAAAGCAATTAAATAAGCAATTAAATTCACAAATAAAGTACAATAGTAAATATATCAATATAAAAACACAAATATACAAATATATATATATATATATATATATATAGGGACAAATTTATATGACGTAGATTGAAAAAAATTGAAACTAGAGGTCTGCAGGGGCCGGGTTCGGGCCGAAATTTTCAATCTGCTCTCGGGCCGGGCTCGGGTTTAAATTGTTTTGCAGGCTTGGGCTCAATTATTTTGTGTATACTCGGGCCGGGCCGAGTGTGGATGAAATTTTTTCCGGGCCGTGTCGACCCGAATCTATTTTTTTCAGTTTCCTCGTTAATCAACGAAAAAGGAAAGTCATAAAATATTTCTTCAGTCATTTATTTTACAGAATCTTACAGGCTGGTATGTCACATACATTTTTATTTTGTTGAAAAATATGTGTAACAATTTAATTGTCTATCAGTCTGTCTGATCGCGATTTGATTTTCCGCAAATATTTTTAGCATGTCTCGAAATTAATATATTTTAGTTAAAGTAATATTAGATGGTTTTCTAATCAAAATAGTATGCATGTCACTACTAATTTGCGCACATGTGACATGTACAAACAAAAGAAATTAGATGAGTTACTGTGTATAAGGTTTGTGTCCTATCGTTTGTAGAGTTTAGATGGTATGAAGACAATAAAAATCCTTCCACTGTAACTTTCTCGCTAAAGCTCCTTTTTCTTTACTCCAGTGCACTGGATGAAAGTAGCATTATTTTTAGCATGTGCAAAAGCAACTTTTCTGTTGAATATGGTTGGATTAGAATTAAAGTTTTGTTTACCGGATCACATGAAAAATTCGGATACATTACCGTATATATAAGAGGAAATGGTTGAAAGTGCATGTTTAGTTATTAACCATTTGAAATAACTTCCTATATTGTTTGATGAATGCTAATATTTTCGATTTGACATTCTGCCTGACTTTGTGCCTTCAGTACGTCTGTAATAAAGAATTTCTGTTTAAATATAATTACCTTGTAAAAGTTCAGCAGTTTTATTAAAGAACATTCTATTGCTTGGCTATATAAAACCGCTGCAAAACACATACTCAAAATCTTTTACATGGAAAAGCATGCATTTTTTTTGTTTTTGTTTTTTGTTATTTTGCATATCTTTGAATCGGGCCCGCCCGGGCCTGATATCATCGTTTTCTGTCCGAGCCGGGCCTTAAAATTTCGGCCCGTGCAGACCTCTAATTGAAACACTTCTCCCCACCACCACCAAAAAGAGAGAACCATCTTCTGCTGGTAGCACGTTAGATTATATTTAGGAAGATTGGATAGTTTATCTAGTAGGAAAACAGGATAGCGGTTAACAGTTAAAATGATTTTAAGATTTTGAAGAGCTAAATTCAGGTCTAAATGGTTATTGCAAATCATTTTATTTCCGTTAATTTGCGTAAACATAATACTTTTTAAAACTCTATGACTAATGCAGAAAAGCCAGTTCGTCTGATTACAAACTTTAAAGCAAAAATTGCGCTTTTATCATAAATACCAATTAACCAGTTTTTACTTAATTTTTAACACTTTCCAACAGGGTTGAAAAGTGTTTATGACTTCGGTTTGTCTGTCTGTCTGTTCGCGCTCTAACTCCCGCAAATATTTATGGAATTTCTTGAAATTGATATATGTTATTCAAGTTCACTATCGGATGATCCCTATTGAAAATGGAGTTTATACCTCTACTGATTTGTGTACAGGAACCCCCGAAAATATTTCAAAGTATTGTGTTCTTTGAGAGGCATTTCTATAAACCATATTTTCATAACTTTACTGTACAAATATCTTAATCAAATTGAAATATGTTATACAAATTCACTATCCGATGTTCCCTATTGAAAATGGAGTTTATACCTCTACTGGTTTGTGTACAGGATCCCCCGAAAATATTTCAAAGCATTGTGTTCTAAGAGAGGCATTTCTCTAAACAATATTTTCATACCCTTACTGTACAAAAATCTTAATGATATTGAAATATGTTATCCAACTTCACTATCGGATGTTTCCTATTGAAAATGGAGTTTATACCTCTACTGATTTGTGTACAGGAACCCCCGAAAACATTTCAAAGTATTGTGCTCTTTGAGAGGCATTTCTATAAACCATATTTTCATACCCATACTGTACACAAATCTTAATGAAATTGAAATATGTTATTCAAGTTCACTATCGGATGTTTCCTATATAAAATGTAGTAAATACCACCACTGATTTATTTACAGGGACACACAAAAGTGTTCCAAAGCATTGCGTTTTATGAGAGATACTTCTATAAACGAAATTTTAATAACTTTACTTTGCACGAAGATTTATAAAATTAAATTATGTTATTTACAAGCACAAAAGAAAATGCTTTGCATAGAATATAGCATGATTAGCATTAGATTTACAGGGTGACACAAAAATAATCAGTTCTATTAATAAATGTTTGGTAAAATTATACTTTCGTTTACATTAAGCGTTTTTAACACTTTCTAACATTTTTAACACTTCCCAACAAGGTTGAAAAGTGTTAATGAATTCGGTTTGTCTGTCTGTCTGTCCGTCTGACTTTCCGTGCTCTAACTCCCATAAATATTTGTGGAATTTCTTGAAACATATATGTTATTCAAGTTCACTATCGTATGTTCTCTATTGAAAATGGAGTTTATACCTCTACTGGTTTGTGTACAGGGACTCCCAAAAGTATTTCAAAGCATTGTGTTCTATGAGAGGTATTTCTATAAACAATATTTTCATACCCTTACTGTACAAAAATCTTAATGAAATTGAAATATGTTATATAAGTTCGCTATCGGATGTTTCCTATTGAAAATGGAGTTTATACCTCTACTGATTTGTGTACAGGGACCCCCGAAAATATTTCAAAGCATTGCGTTCTATGAGAGGTATTTCTATAAATCATAATTTCATACATTTACTGTACACATATCTTAATGAAATTGAAAGATGTTATTCAAGTTTACTATTGTTATTTCCTGTAGAAAATGGATTAAATACCATCACTGTTTTATATACAAGGACACTCCAAATTATTCTAAAGCACTACGTTCTTTGAGAGATATTTCTATAAATAAAATTTTAAAAACTTTACTTTACACGAAGTTTTAGGAAATTGAAATATGTTATTTATTTGCACAAAAGGATGTTTTACATAGAATATAGCATGATTAGCATTAGATTTACAGGGTGACACAAAAATATTCTGTTATATTAAGAGCTATTAATAAAAATTTGCTAGAATTCTACTTTCGTTTACATTAATCATTTTTAACACTTTCTAACCTTTTTTTAAGTGTGAATATAATACCAAATTGTGTATCTGTCCGTCTGTCTGTCTGCCCGCACTCTAACGTCCGTAAATATTAATGGAATTTTTTGAAACTGATATATGTTATTCAAGTTCACTATCGGATGTTCCCTATTGAAAATGGAGTATATACCTATACTGGTTTGTGTACAGGGTCTCCTGAAAGTATTTCAAAGAATTGTATTCTATGAGAGGTATTCCTATAAACCGTATTTTAATACCTTTACTGTACAATATCTTCATGAAATTGAAATATGTTATTCAAGTTCACTATTGGATGTTTCCTATATAAAATAGATTACATACCACCACTAGTTTATGTACAGGGACACTCAAAAGTACTCCAAAGCATTGCGTTCTTTGTAAGATATTTCTATAAATCAAATTTTTATAACTTTACTTTCCACGAAGTTTTAGGAAATTGAAATATGCTACTTATATGCACAAAAGAATGCTTTGCATAGAATATAGCCTGGTTATCATTAGATTTACAGGGTGATACAAAAATGTTATGAGCTATTAATAAAAAGAGCTATTATATTAAGAGCTATTAATAAAAAAAATTCTAAAATTGTACTTTCGTTTACATTAAGCGTTTTTGACACTTTCTACCATTTTTTTTAGTGTGAATATAATTTCAATTGTGTATCTGTCTGACTGTTCTCCTGTCCGTCTGTCTGTCTAGCTGTTTTTCTGCGCTCAAATTCCCGTAAATATTTATGGAATTTCTTTAAACCGATATATTTTATTCAAGTTCACTATCGGATGTTCTCTATTGAAAATGGAATGAATACCTCTTCTGGTTTGTGTACAGGGATGCCCAAAAGTATTCGAAAGCATTGTGTTCTATGAGGGGAGTTTCTATGAATCATATTTTAATAACTTTAACGTATAGAAACTTTAATGAAATTTTAATACGTTATTCAATTTCCTATCGGATGTTTCCTATGTAAAATAGAGTACATTTCTAACTGGTTTGTGTACAGGGGCACTTGAAAGTATTCCAAAGCATTGTGTTGTATGAGAGTTATTTTTATAAACCAAATTTTAATAATTTTATTTTCCACAAAGCTTAATGCAATTGAAATATATTATTCGTATGCACAAAAGGGTTCCTACTATGTAATATTGTATGGTTAGCATTAGATTTACAGGGTCACACACGCAAAAAAAAAATCAGTTACATTAAGAGCTATTAATGAAAATTTGCTGGAATTGCACTTTTGTTTACATGAGCGTTTTAATACATTCTTATAATTTTAGTGGGAATATGATTTCAATTTGTGCATCTGTCTGTCTGATTGTCTACCTTTCTATCTGTTTGTCTCCGGCTCCTATCATCCGTGAATAATTTGAGAATTTTTAAAAAAGGATACACTCATGTTCCCTGTTTAAAATGTCATTAATAGGTCCTGTACAACTAGTTTGTTTACAGGGACATGACAACAACAATAAAAAAAAAGCCAATGTATTACGTTTTATGACAGAATTTTTTAAAAGTTATATTTTAAAAACTTTCTACTATAAAAATCATAAAAACATTGACATGTATTATTAATATTCTAAAATATTGTTTTGTATAGAATATGATATGATTAACTTTCAGATTTACAGGACTGCAGTAAAATATTCAGAAAAATTAAAAGCTGTAATTATAATCTAACGGCTGCGTTTTGTTTTGCGTTAAGCCTTTTTAACACTTTCCAAAATGCCTAAGAGTAATTTTAAAATCAATGAGTCTATCTGAATGTTTTTCAGTCCTTCTGTCTGTTGTGTGATAACGTAGGCAAAGAATATTTAAAGTTATTCGATACAACAATTGCGTACAGTGTGGAAGTGTTGCTAATCAATGCGTACTGCATGATTTTTCTTTCTTGTTTAATTTTTAAATCCAGGAAAGGTATTTTATCTTTATTGCCAGTTCTGTTTAAGATAAGGTCCGAGGGATACATTTCAGCAGCATACATATTTCGCAAAATTTTCACAGTTTATAGCTATTACATCATCAGCATATCTATAAAACTGAATGTTTTTAAATTTTCTCTCAAACATATAGCGAAAAATGTTGGCGAAGGCACTCAAGTAGCTGGTTCCCATCAGGATACCGCGAATTTGTAAAAAATAATCTATACCGTTAAATAAAACATTTTCAAAGATACAGAATTTAATAAGGAATATAAGGAATATATAATTAATACAGAATATAATCCAATAAATTTTTATTAATCAATTACATGAGAAAACTAGTTGGCATAGGTGGACTCTGCTTAGTTCCCCATCATATTTATGTTCTCATAAATTTCTAGTGCGAAACATATTATAATCATGTTAAAAGAAATGAATTTGACCAAATCTTGATACAATGACAGAATGAAATCCCCGCCTAAGAGGCTATCCACCGTTCATTTCGATATATTTATCTTATTATAATCTATTAATTTATTTTATCAGGGTCAATTCTGTTGTTTAGTTTTCATGCTACTATTTCCAATGCAATAATTCTACAAATTCATATTTATATGAAAAATTTACAAATTCGCTATGTTGATAAAATCGTAAATTACGAATAATTTACGAAATTTTCCTATTAGAATATTTTTATTCAATCATGTTCAAACAAATATCATAAATGTAATTTTGAAGTTGTCTAATGTATTTATGATCCTCAAAATGGAATTTTATGCTCAATTTTGCCTTATTCTGACATGTTAAGTAAATAGTAAATTCCAAATAACTTACGAATTTTTTAAATTAAAAAAATCATAGTCTATGATATTCATGCCAGTATCCAAAATAATTAAAAAGTGGTTTGACATATTTACGATGAAAATATCCCTCAAGATTGACGTTTATGTGAAATTTTGCTCTATTTTGACATGTTAAGAAATTCGTAAGTTTCCAATAACTTACGAAATTTTTATATTAGAAAATTCATAGTCATTAATATTCATGCCAGTGTTCTAAATAATATTTCAAAAGTAGTCTGACATCTTTACGATGAGAATATCTCTCAAAATTGACGTTTATGTGAAATTTTTGCCCTATACTGCCATGTTAAGAAATTCGTAAATTTCAAATAACTTGCGAAATTTCAAAGTAGCATATTTATGATTACTGATGTTCATTCCGGAATCAAAAATGATATTTTAAAACTGGTCTGACATTTTTACAGTAAAAAGTTTCCATTTAATGCACATTTAAGTGAATTTTTGTCCTATTCTCCCATGTTAAGAAAATCGTAAATTTCTAATAACTTACGAAGTTTTTTAATTCGAATGTTGCAAATGAATAGGGTTCTTGCCAGTATCGAAAGTAATATTTTAAAACTGATTTGACCTCTCTGCGATCATTTGCTCGTGAGATATCGTGTAAACAGACTAACAAACTAACGGACTAACACACTAACAGACACCCTACAGACAGACACCATACTAATTTTGGCATTTTCGGATTCCTCACACCTGTAAACGTGTAAAAAAGTAAAAAAAAAACCGAGGTCAAAAATTTTCACTATTACCTAAGTTCCCCATACCTATAGTATGATGGGGAACTAACTCATAGTACATTTTTTCAAAAATTTCTAAAACTAAATAATATGGAATACTACCAAAACGATTTTTCAAAATCATAGCTGTTAATTGTTAATATATCTTCTGAGTTTTCTTTAAAATATTTTAATATTTTGTAGTTATTTTTAAAGATTGGCATTTATCGTCAGACTCTAAAGTATTCAAGATATTAATGAGTAAATAAAAAGTTTTTTATTTGCCTTGTAATTATAACTAAAATTTCCACAATTAACGAAACGAAATTCAATGGTATTTTTATGAAATTTAACATTAATAAAAGGTAGAGAAAGTTAAAACTGTTTCTATTTAAACTAAGTTTTTTATCAAAAACCAAAATTCTTTTTCTTATAATTGAAGGGGAACCATTTAACCTTTTTGTAAGAGCAATTACCAGAATATTCTTTTGTAATTAACATTTTAAAAAAACTTTACAAAAAATGGCAAAATTATTTCCGACTTTATGAACGGTGGCAATAATAATTTTTTCTTTAAATTTTCAATATTTTCTTTTCGGTCTATATTATAATCTTCATGAATTTTATTTCCAAAGTAATTCCTTTAAAATATTAAATCCTTTTCAAAATATTCCAAAATTTTCCTTTTCCAAATTCTAAAATCTTCAAAAGGCCAACTATATTTGTATAAATGATTTAGAATATCTAAATCTTTTTTAATAAAATCCATAACTTTTCTATTGGTTTAAATAAAATCTAACCTAAAATTAGCACCTGAATTCATAAGATTTCTTAATTTAGTATTTTCAATTATACCTAGATTACCTGTAATGATATGTTCATGATATTCTCAGGCGACATTTAAGAACTGGTCTGGGAGCCCTACCAGCTGAAGAGGGTTCTCTTTTTTTGTTAGTTGGGGGGGGGGGGAGTTGTTCAATGTTTTTCAATCTACTTGTCATATAAATTTGTCCCTATATATATTTATATTTTTGTATTTTTATATTGATATATTTACTATTGTACTTTATTTATGAATTCAACTGCCTCTTTTAATGCTTTGTATTAATTCAATTATAATCTTGAATTAATTTTCTATATATTTTTGCTTTCATCTATGAGAAGTCGTGGACTAGAAACGTATTTTTTGGCTAAAAAGCATACGTTTCTTCAGAAACTTCCTTTTTTCCATTCCCTTCATGAAGGGGGGGGGGGGGGGGCGCAGAAGGCCTTCATGTGTTTTGGGATTATTTTTTATTTATTATCAGCTTGTTTACTTATTTTGATTTTATACTTCTCTTGCTGCATTTGCGAATTGGTTTAAAATACTCAGTTTCAAGTTTTTATAAAAAATTCAAGTTTTATTTCTACTAATTTTCAAGATTTATTTTATATATATCAGGGTGTCCCTTATACGATACGGGTAATTTTTTTTTCTTTTTCTTTCTTTTTTTTTTTTTTTTTGGAAATCCGATACGCATAAATCCTCTATTTTTTTTCTATTTGACCCTAAACACTTTTTAGCAAAGTATCAGATCTTTGGGATAATGTTAACATGTGTCCAATTGACGAGAAATACAAACATAGCTTGTACGTGTTTTACGTACGTGGTTATGTACGTGTTTTATATATTGTGTTTGAATTTATAAGGCAAAATGCTGCGTTTGTTAAAAAAAAATAAGAAATCACAAAAGGACGCTATTTAAAAAAGAAAAGCTAGAAGAAGACACGTAAAAGCTTCTGACAGTATTACGATGCAGATTTATGGCCAATACTTGGAAAATCAAAAAGGGACCACACAAACAGAGCCCCTCAGGCGACCGCCATAAAGCCCCTGCTAAGCCTTAAGTAATGCATTAAGAAATCTAGAAGCAAGCAGATTGGTGCAAACCTGGTCCAATCAGAGAAACACCCAATAAGGAAATTACAAAGTAAGACCTAAGCACCCAATAAAAAAAATACAAGAAGAAAACCTCTTCAAAAATTATAATGAGAGACCTCAAGGAAAATGATAAAAATTTTCAAAAAAAGATTCTGTCGATTGTCTTCATGCTGAAAACATGTAAAAGAATTCTGTTTACTGTCTCATCGTTATGACTTATGTCATCTCCGCTAAGAAGTTGCTCGTCATTTGAGCTTACTATAGAAAAAGGCCGAGCCTTGGCCATGATGAAATTATTTAAAAATATGTAGTGCATTTATTAAGTGACAAGACTGTATGGATTATGTGCCCAAGAAAAATGTTTAAAGAATTGTTCCATTTGATGACACACCTCTCATGCCCTGGCTGCTCCACAGCATCTGGTAATTTGGTGAAAAAACTCCTTTTATTCATTGGTCAGTAATCTTAAAATTTTTGCAAAACGCATTTTAAACATATGCCTGTTTCTAGGTACTCATCTTTATCCTATTTCGATGCAATTGGTATAATTGTGATTAAAAGGGTGGTCATTGTGATCCCACATATGTTGTGTATTTTTTTAAATTGTGAAGATCATCGTTTTAACTATTATTCAAAAATGGAAATTTAATAAAGAAATTAATTAAAGTTATATGAGTCTGAAATTATTTGATAAGAGTAATTTTCCTTTACTTATTAATAATCATATTCCTTTTCAGATTAATGTCTACATTCTTAATTAGGTTAATTTTAGGGCATTTCACAGAGCATGCCCGAATATCGAATTGATATTCAAAATGTACTACCACCTAGAAGTCACCTTAGAGCCACGGACGTAAGGGTAGTTTAATTTGACTTGTTTCCTCCCAACACAAATCTCCCACTTTCATTTAATTTCAGAAAGAATACACCAAAATATATTTAAATAATGAATTTATAGACATTTTACATTTAACAAAGTACTCACATAGGGTATTTTAATTTTTTTTTTTTTTTTTAAGGTCCTTATAGGAGATCTACCTATTGCAATGGTCCTCATGACACGACCTCTGGAAAATTTCTTC
This sequence comes from Salticus scenicus, assembly GCA_963930645.1. Lineage (NCBI taxonomy): Eukaryota > Metazoa > Arthropoda > Arachnida > Araneae > Salticidae > Salticus > Salticus scenicus. The sequence goes on from OZ005660.1 coordinate 15,614,939, forward strand.
ATATCTTCACCGATCATGACCCCTAGAACCCAAAACCACCCTCCGTTCAAAAGTTTATATATATATATATATATATATGTATGTATAGCGCTTTTTCCCATGTTAAGTTGTGAACACGATAACTAGAGTAATTTTTATTTAAATTTAACCAGCTCAGGATATGTTGTCAGGACAGTAAAAATCTCGGTCGAGTTCGTAGATGGGGTATCTAGCTCAAAGGGGGTGGAAATGCTGGGGGGTGGAAATTTTCATTTGCCCATAATTTCTTTAATATTGAAAATAAGGGAAAATTTCAAATCAGACGAATTACCACCTTACCCTAAAGAACAATTTTTGTATTTAAACTTTTTCGATAGCTTCAATTGCTTTCAAGTTACAAGCTAAAAAGTGGTTTTTCGTCAATTGTTCTATATAGCCGACATTTGCTATACAGCTTTCATTGCAAAAATTTATAATCTGACGCTTATGTCACGTGCAAATGATAATAGAGTTCTAACAGATGATGTCACGAGCATGTTTGCTGAGGGACAGTTGACCCCACTGACCCATTTTATCATTGCGGAATAGCGTTACAAATTTATTGTAACACAGTGTTGTAAATGTATTTGTAAAAGCATAAAAAAATTCGACTGCTACGCTTCCAAAGGCATGGAAAAATTAGCGTTGTCCTTCAGCAAAGTACAGTTTCTAAGAAGAAAGTCACGTGGTTGTTAGAACTCTATAAAAAAGATCACTGAAAATATAATGAAATTTTAATCATGTTTTTAAACAATATAATAATCTGATTTAAAGGAAAAAGAATGTTTAATTTAATAGAAAACATGACGTCACAATTACAACAATGTACTGAGAAAAATGAAATAAAATTTTATCCCCGATTTTAAACAAATAAAATAAAAGCCAATAAATAAATATATAAATAAAATCGACATATCTTAGGGCTAAGCAGATTTAGACTTAGCTTTATGACATAGATGTAAAAAATATAAAAAATAAATGTCATCGCAAAAAAAAAAAAAAAAAATCGTGTAAATCGATGCTAAACGAATTAAACTGTCATGATAGAAAAAGTAATAAATTTGGAAACATTTAGGTATCATCCCTTTGACAAATGAACTAGGGACGATTTTTATGAATTTTCCTTTGAAGTTTATTTTCACTAAAACTTAAATTTAAATTAAAGTATTTCATTACTTGAATTCCCTTATTTTAATAAATAAAATTATACCATTTTAAAAAAACTAAAGAACACTCTTATTAATAGTTACATCATATCAAGTTAATAAAAGTGTGTTAATTAGAAACCATGTTAAATGCTTTAATTAATCATTTAAATGTATAAAATTAAAATAATACGTCAATCTTAATACAAATATCGTTTGTGGTGAATAGTTTAGAATGCCAGTTTAGGCAAGAATTTCAAATTTAAGATTGAGAGTAATGCGTTACAGCTTCCTTTGACTTTTTATCTTGTGGAAACAAGATATTGGTGTGTAAAGAAATATGAGGTTTTCACGTGGAAAGAAAATAAAATGACGCCAAAGCTGCCATTCTCCATCGCCAAGCTCGCCAAATTTTGTCGTCATATAACGAATTTTGTCGCCAAGTCAAAAATTTCGTCGTCAACTATCAAATTTTGCCGCCAAATCTCAAATTTCATTGCTAAGTTGCAAGTTTTGCCACCAAAATCTTGCCAAATCATACAATTTACTAAATTCGTAACAATTAACATTGAAATTTAATGATGCCCAAATGGTCCAATGTTAACTAATGTTAATATTAATGTTCCAGCTTATGTGAACCAAAGCAGTTTCACTTTGCAATTTTTACTCATCTGACAATAAGAATCACAAAAACACAGTACAAAACTTTCAATAATTCAGTAAAAATTCCAATGAAATAACTATCCAAAAACCGCTACCACTTAACTGTATTTGACTTGACTATAGCAACGCTAGGCTCACCAGTGCTTGACTATAGTAAGGTCACAAGTGCATTTTCACGTTTCTATTATGTTTTCTTTAAAAAAAAGATATTGAACAACAGTTATATGGATTTAAAAAAAAAACTTATAATTTTGATTCAGCTTGGGTGGGGAGGGGGGCCCAATAGCCCCCTCCCGGATTCGCCATTGCTGGGATTGTGTATCTGACTTCTATTTGTTGAATGATTATGAGCTTGAATTAAAAAAAAATGAAACATTTACAGACCAATAGATCTAGCCTAAAATTTTAAGTAGAATGAATAAAACCCTTTTGTAGTTGAAAATTAAATTCCTTAAAAACAGAATAGCGACGTAAATAATGCAATGTGTGGGAACAAAGTCATTGGAAAAGTATTAATGCAATGTAACATTAACGTAAAGGAAAAAAATATGATTGCCTTTAAGCTTGCCAAAAAGGGATTTTTTTTTTAAACGAGGTACTTTTATCTGTGTTTTAATGCACAACGTAATAAATGATTTTTTTTCTTCTGCTACTGTAATAAAACTATGAGTCAACTGTACAGCTATATCAAATGCAATGTTCAATACTTTAATCTTGAATACAGTAAATTTTGCTTCCAAAATTGTGGCGTTTGTTTCCCATAAAGATGGGCCTATTTTAGAGAAAGTTACCCCTAACTTTGAGATGTGGAAATACGTTTATACACTTGATTGGTATAAAATTAACCACATTAAAATTTTAAATAAAAGAAATGAACGAGAGTATTTTTATAAGTTGTAAGGTTATACACTCCTTCTCATAATTATAAGGACATCCGTTTTTCTATATTAACTAAACACTGAACACTATTATTTAAACAAATATATTTTTTATTAATTTGAATTTCATTAATAGACGATACTTAAAAATTTTTATCGTTTTTCTATCTTAAAAAACTTTAAATACGGTCAAAAAAAAAGATTTTTCAGGTGTCCACAATTATAAGGACAGCTCAAATCTTAGTATTTTTTTTTTTTTTTTCAATTATTCTTTAAATTAATATTTTTGGGGGTCTCTTTTTAGGGTGAAACAGTCAGACATTCTCTTTGGTATATATATATATATATATATATATATACACACATTTTTCTTTAAGATTCAGTTTCAGTACCATTTCATACAGCATAGATGGTATTCTGAATACATTTAAACTATTTAAAATTGCTTTCCACTTGCATGCACTTTTCTAATGTGATAAGTTAAGGTTTTTTCAACTTTTAGACCACGAGAAAGGCAACAATACAGAAGTTTCTTTCTTCAGACTATTTCCTATTGCTCTAGAAGTAGAGCAAAAATGTAAGTCTTGTTGAAAAAAATATTATTACCCCCCTAAATCTAAATAAAAAAAATCTGATAATTCCAAGTTTAAAATTTGCGGGTATTCTCTTGATGTTCATAATGATAGAAAGAATTATTAAATTCATTTTGCCTTCAAGATAAACAGCTCCCCAGAGTACCAAAGATTCACCTTTAAAATGCTCGATTCATATCTGCCTTTAAAAAATTTGCTCTGTCTTTCACTATCTTCCGATCGTGCCAGTAACTGTTAAAACCAGTTGATTAATCAAGAATAAAATGTGTTTCATTCGAAAATGCAACATTTTACCATTTAATATTGTCTTTATTCAACTTTAACACAGACGTTCTTCCCCCCATTAAATGCTTATTGATTATTACAGGTTTTTTGTTCATTTTAACAAATTATTAATTATTTTAAACATGCATAAATGTAGACCCCAACCTTTCGTTAAAAATTACGAGCAAATTCAGCAGCAGTCATTATGAGTAGAACAGTTAGAGGAATTATGAGTCTTCGATCTCTGTAAAACACTATGATTTTGCATCAGATCTCTCTCCTATCGAATCAGCAGTTCAACGTTTGATCATATTTCCTACAGCAATTTTCGATCTTCGAATTTCATTAGAAATTCGGCTGATTGAAATTATCATTCCACTTAAAAAACACATTTATCATACTTCACTACATGAACGTTCTTTTTTTCGAGGAATTATCAATAATGTCCGTCCAAGAAAAATTGAAGGCTTATATATGAATTAATCTAGCCCAGTAGTTAACGAATTCTCATGTCAACTGTAATTTATTCGCTAGTAAGTTAAATAAAACGAAAAAATCTTGATTGTCCCTATAATTATGAACATCAAAAAACGTGGGAAAAAAATATTTTGTATTATTTTTTATTAATTTTGTTTCATATTAAAAAAATTATAGCAGTTTTGGTTTTTAGAGTACTAGATATATTAAGTTCATTTAGTATAATCTTGTTCACAATTATTTTTACATTAGTTATTTCAAAATATCAAGTGTCCTTATAAATATCAGAAGGAGTGTAGTTATAAATTCATTTTTATGTAATAAAATACTCACCATACAACGAGTCGAAAAATTCTTCTTTTAACGAAATGCATCTTTCTTCGAAACTCAGAATATTTCCTTGTTCATATTTATCACTATTTTTGCATTTGTTTCTTGACTAACGTTTTCTTTTAATAGGGACGAGCCAGCTATTTCTTAAACTAAATACCGTAAATACGGACTTAAAAATTTTCAACAGACTTTAGGAAGCGCAAATGTTGGTAAAATGTTTTTACTGCTGAATTACATGAAACCATTTCTTACCATAGGTTGTCACAATAAATAAGCACGCACTTTGGCAGACATATATAATAGTCCCCTCTGCACTTTATGTAACGAAAATACAGAGATAGATAAAGAACATCTTCTCAAATGCTCTTTGTTGAATGAAGAAAACCTATATGACCGATATTGGCGTGCCAGGGAGATGATGATGCTGACATTTAGTGACTGAATTCCTTCATAGTTTATGTATTTATACGCAATTTTTCTCCTTTGAATCGTTGTATTTTTAATGTTTTAAATTTGTTAATTATCCTGTTCTTTATATTTTTTAATTCGTCATTATTTTCCCTTTCTATTTTTGAGCTCCAATCCTATGTATCTGCGATACATGGGAGCCTATGATGTAGAATCAAGTGCTTTCGCAATTAAATAATAATAAAATAATATAAGCACGTATTTCCATTTGTTTCTTCGTTAATTTGAACTGAAGGCAGAGCAGTGATATTTTCAGCCTGGAAAGCTAATTTTAAATCAACATTGAACTACATAAGGGTGGAAAAATAAGATAGAGAGCTCCATAAACTCTCTATAGTCGACTTTTATTTTCCTTTAGCTACATAGAACTGTAACGTATCGCCGATTTCAGAATTTTCGAAATAATTTTTAAAGATTTCATTGAAAATAATGAATCTCATTGAAATTATTAATTTTCCAATTTCTTTAAACATTTGAAAACCCTGATATCTGGACTTTTTGATACCTGATGAATTTAAGCTTCAAACATACTTATCTATACAAAATTATTGGCTTGATGTAAACAATCTAAAAGCGCCAGTTCTTCGTCTAGTTTTTGTTCTAAAAGCACACAAGTACTATTGATTCGTCCTGTATTGGAAGCCGTGGTATCACAACAGAGAATCTGCATTTAATCTTCAATATTCCAATCGTGAGTCATTCTAAGCAGCTTGTGCCTAATCTTTCCACGATGATTTGTCCAATTTTGGTACAAAAACAAGTTTTTCAATGCTTCCAAAAGAAATCACTATAGGAAGATATTCTGCTTTCATAATTCAAAAGTTAAAGTCTGATAATAATTTACTACATAATTAAAAAAAATAACGACTCCTGACTCGTTATCTCACATTTTCCCAAAATATAACACATCCACGAATGACGAGATTTAAGCATTCATTTTCTGTCAGTTTTACTTCGCAAATATTATTAAATAGTACAACGTAGACTTGACGATTTGACGGAAGTCTGGATCCCAAGATTTCATGACTCATGTACCCTACAAAAAATACCTCTTTTTTAAAACTACACGTCCATGATACTCGTTTCTTATCTTACTGATGCAAAAATTATAGAGGGAATCGTCGGAGCAAAATCCTGGTCACGGCACCATTTTGCTCCGACGATCCCCTCTATAATTTTAAACTCTGATTTTAATCTATTTTTAATTTAGTTATAATTTAATATTTTACATAATTACATCTTTAGAAAAATGAATACTATGTACCAAGGTTTCGAAGATCATCGTCGGGAAAGATAGATTCAAATTAAAGAAAAAAGAGAATTCATTCAAAATAACAAAGAAAATTATTTTTTAATTTCTGCATTTTAATTACAAATTAATACTGTTATTCAACTATAAATTTATATAAAACAATTCAATTAAATAAATTAAATAAATTTTAAATAAAATTCTAATTTTTTTAATTTCCTCATAAAATAATGGTGGAGAACTTACCTCATTTCACTTGGGCCTTCATTAAAATGCTCACACACAGAAAAATAGCAGGAAACAAAATGATTTGATTCGAATCTGATTTATTCCGTTCTTTTTTCACTATATATATCTAACTGGTTCTGTTGTGTTGTCTTGCTAATATCTGAACTTTAAGACCTCAAATATTCTTTATCATAAAACCCATAATTTTAGCTTTTTTGGAACTTCTAGATCGGCCATGACTCTTAATCATCCCTAAACTTTGATTTCACTCGATCACATGTTTTTCGCGGACAAACAGTTTCTTTATTTCAGCTTAACTAATCTTATGATAAGATTTTATTTCTATTTAAATCTACGTTTTATAAAAACTAACGTTCAATCCCTGATTCTTAACAATTTATAATATGAATCATTTAATCTCACAGCCTTATTTTGCAAGGAATGTTTTCACATTCCTAGCATGTCGTACTAAATTAAATTCTGTCATAGACAGAATTTCATCCATAGTTTTTTTTTTTTTTTTTTTTACTAGCTGCCAGCATTTTTTGCTAACGACCACTTTTTATTCAAATTCCTGGAACCCTGAGCATAACATTGTTTAAAGACTAAATCATACGAATTAACTTACAGGAATTATCGTCTTTATAAGAATAAAATAAAAATTTTACTTAAAACGAAAATTTGCCTCTTTCTCACACTCGCACAAAATATTCACTACATACAAGTCTTGGATTATTTTTAAAAACAGGTAACTCAATCTCTATCCATTACATTTGTAAACTTAGACAGTTTTAACTTAGGCAAATTAGTGGCTAACAATATTTTCTTGCTTCAGTTTCGAGTACCAATATTTAAACCATGAAACTGTTTATGTAAAATCAGAAATCAAATAAGAGGTCAAGTAAAAAAAAAAAAAAATGTAAACACAGAATTTATTTTAGTACAAGATTATTTTCTATACATTGTATATATACTCGTATAAGCCTCTGTTCGCATATTTTTATTGCAAAAGATTTCGGGTGTTATCAAGCCCCGATGATGACTATTTGGGGCCATGGGCAAGGCAAAATTAGGGGGCCCCTCGAAACCGTTGCAACATCATTTATGTCCGATAGATGATCAGTCGTATGTACAATGCATAAACAATATTTTCGAGGCTAGATATTTAAATATGTTAATAATTTTTACATTTTCAGTTACTATTTATGTTAGCTACAAACAGTTGAATATGGAATAAATTTGTTCTGCTGATCCTTTCATGATATCCTAACTGACAGGCGACAATAAAAAAGCCCTCTCTAGTATGTTTAATTTACATTAAACAAGAACTGTAGAACTGATAAATAAATTTAGTAGTCATAGATTTGCCAGCTTTGGATTGTCGCTCTACTGCCATTGTTTACACACTAGGATTAATTACAGCGGGATTTACTGATTAAAATGAATTTCGAACCATTTCAAACTCTCTGCCTCAACGAACCTGGCATATGTTTATCCAAGGCCCCACTATTTAAGGAATTAGATGAGCCTGCAGAAATAGAAAAAGTAAATATATCAAAAATGAAAATTCTGTTTCCGAGAACATTTAGTATTTTTTAAAGATAAATTTCATATATGTAAATATATATATAGATTTGAATTTTTACTCAAATAAAAGGGAATATTTTGTAACATTAGGGCTTTTGGTGGCCTCTCAATGTCCGGGGCCCCTGGGCAAAGTCCCGGCTTGCCCATGCGATTATATGGGCCTGATCCAGCGTCTCATCGAATAGAGTTTTGGTTTGGACTAGTTCGTAAATAAGTAGTCCATAATTTTTTAAACATCGAGGCTTACGCTTGTTGAATTAAAATGTACATTAAAATCAAAAACAACAAATAAACAAAAGAACCACTTTAAATTTTATTTATTTATTTACTTTTATTTATTTAACTACTAGCAGGCTTTGCCCGCTTCGCTGGTCACTATATTTAAAGGAAACTCTTTTCTATATAGTTTTATGAAAAAAAGAGAAAATAATAATACTGAAATCGCTCAAAAGTTCGCTTTGGGTTCCCGCTACCTTCGGCAGCGCCTTGTTCGTCCTCGCATTCTGCGATACCTGTCCCTATTGCCTGCGACAATGACTTACCCGTGGGCTTCCATTTAGGTGCTTATCATATATGACAATTTCGATACGGACGGTATCGAAAATTTTGAAGTAGCCCTTTATATTTGAATCCTAGTTATATATGAGCAACATTACACGTGATGTACATAATATTTGCTTTCAAATTATTCTCTAAATATTTATTTGATTTAATCGATCAATCATAGAATGACAGCAATTTCAAGCCAAATATAATATTACAATATGCTATGATCGGCTACTTCTATCGCATGAGACAATTATTATTATTTTGTGGTTATATATACTTCATGCTTAGTTAATAGTAGTTGGTAAATAAAAAAAAAATAAATTATTTAATTAATATGTAAATTTCATCATGGTACAAACTTAATATAGCTCCCCTTGGCGACTTTTAAATTTTTGTTGCCGTTTTAGACCAAAATATAATTTATGCGATTATTGTTCCTACGCAAGCGAAGTGTGACGTCAATGACCGTCCGTGGATGCAAGAAATGATTTCCTATGTTAATCGCCCATTGGATGTTTTGTAAAAAATGATTAAAAATCGAAGAAAATTATTTCCCGAGTTTAATCCCCATATTTGGGTACATATATGCTTTAGTTATCGTGTGCATGTGTTAGATTGAGTTATTTTGCTGTCAAATTGACAAAATTTTAATTTTAAATTTCAAAACTCTGTCGTTCTTAGCGCTTATTGTATTTGGTGATCAAAAACGTAATATGAAAATATACATGCCAGATGTATATTTTCGTAATATGCATTGTACGAAATATTATTTCATATTATTCATGGAACAACTATAGTATTTCCCCTCAGCTAGATTTGGCGATTTTTCGTTGGCGATTATGGCTAAATCATAAATCTAAAAATCATAAATCATATAGCATAAATGATAAAATCGTAAGCTAAATTATAAATCATAAATCATAAAATCATAAATCCAAAATAAATAGCATGCAGGCTGCCATATTATATCGCAAACAATCCAGAACGACATCGTTATCGTTCAAATCGGCGCCAAAGAAAAATCGCCAAATTCAGCTGAGGGGAAATACTATAGTTGTACCTTATTCATTACTATCTTAAAATAAGTTGTTAAAATAACCATGATTTTTGAAAGGAATTAAATTATGTTCGCCAAATAATTTGGCGATATTTTATTTTTCTACCAAGGATGACCGATATCAAATCTATTCCGCTACAACATATTAGTATCTTATATTAGATACTTTATTTAGACATTTGAAAACAAATTTGACTTCAAAATATGATACAATATTTATCATTTCCCCTTCAATCAGTATATTAGTTGGATATTGTGTAAATATCATCCTTTGAAATGAAATGTTTGTGTTTTCAATCGAATATGGGAGTTTGGCATTTTTTTTTTTTTCTAGAGTTTTGAAATTAAAAATTCAAATTTTGTCAATTTTACTACAAAAATAACTTAATCTAATGCATGGACATGATAACTAATACATATGTATACCTAAATACGGGGATTAAAATCAGGAACTATTTTTCCTCGATTTTTAATAATTTTTTACAAAAAATCCAATGGGCGTTAACATAGGAAATATTTTTCTTGCATCCACGAACGGCGAGTGACGTCATCACTTCGCTTGCGTATTTCTTTCTATCTTTTCCTTGGCGAAAAATGTCCGATCTACTTCAGCATCAAAATTATAAAAAATTGTCAAGAATTATCAATAAGAAAATACCTTTAATATATTGCTGAATTAGCGTTTATGCCAAGCGTGTTTCATCCGCCATCAAACAAAAAAAAAAAAAAAAAAAAAAAAAAAAAATCTGAAGTTTAGGTATATAAAAAAATGCTGTGAAATAAAATTCAGAAGAAATATGTTAGATTTTTAATATTACTATTTTATTTTAAAATTATAAAGTGTCATTTTCTCATCGACCAATTTAACATTTAGTAATTTCTTATTTTTCGCGTGAAAGCATATTTCGTTTTATGCTGAAAACAATAAATAAATACATCTCGTAAACTTTTTTTGGCAACAATTAAAAATTTAAATGGCTTATATTAAGTCAATATAAGTCAATAAGTTTATTATTTTCATATTTTAATTAATTTTAAAGATTTTTTCAATTTTTTTTTTCCTAAACCATCCCTGACCTATAAGGAAAAAAACAAAAAAAGAATGATCGAAATCGGTCAAGCCGTTTACGATTTTATAAATAACATACAGACAAACATTCATTTTTATATATATAGATAGATAAGGACGTGTGAAAAATAGTTTATTCGACGATTTTGAATCCGACTGTTTACAAAAAGCTTCAGTTAATGAAAATGACGCTAGAAATTATACTCATGACGCATGTATGAAATATTTTATGAATATTGTATTGTTAACATGAAAAGAACATTTTATTGTTATATATATATATATATATATATATATATATATAATATTTGAACGTTTTGAATTATCATTATTTATTATCTTTTTAATATATAGGAGACTTTTGTTCAACATAACTAGGGTGCTCTGCCTCCTGCTCGCTCCGTTTACGAACCTCCGAGGAAGCTTCGTCTCCCCTCGACTCGCTTCACTTATTAACCCCTGCGACGCTCTGCCTTTCGCTGAATAGGAATTGCTGATATTCGCTTCTTTACCTTTCATTTTTTTTTTTTTTTTTAATGAAATAATGTGCTAAGAATCAGTAATTTTTTTTTTTTTTCAGAAAAGAAAAAAATGGACTCTTCCCACCTGACGTCAGAGATCACATGATAGGTGAAAACAAACAGCAGACGAAGTCTTCTATATCTATAGCGATTCCTGAAATACCATATTTTCTATTCTTATTTTTGATCAATCGTATTTAATCTGTAATATTTTTTTTATACGTCATCATTTTTAATCCATTTTATATCATTATTCATCATCTTTTGTTTGCTGTATACGTTTGCAATCATCATTTAGTTTATAATTGTTACTAGCAGGCTTTGACCGCTTCGCTGGACATTAAAGTTAAATGAGTTGTCAAAATGCCATATCTTTATTAATAACCTAAGTTCTCGCTGTGATTGGTAGAGGTTTTTTTGCTCCCAATGTGAGGGGTCTGAGTCCCCACTGTCTTCGGCACAACTTACCCACTTCTTACTTCCCCACCCTCAGAGGTTAAGTTCGAAGTTTTGCAAAATCCCACTAATGTACATAATGCGTATACTTAATCAATATCCACACACCAAAATTCGCCATTCTAAGATAATTCACAGCGAATTCAAACGGAAAAACCTGTTTTTACACATGTTTATTGCCCTCCGACTCCGAGAAGGGGGGGGGTGAATTCGAATTTCGTGAAATGCAGTTAGAATAAGTGCCTGATGCATACAAACAATTTATGCACCAAATTTCGTGACCACAGAAGTCTTTAATAGACAGTATTATAAATAAATAAATACAAAAAGCACAGCTTAAGTATCGGAACCCTTTGGTGACTTTAAATATTTTAAGCCATTTTTGCGATGAACTGAATTGGCTATCTCAATTGTGAAATTAAAGATCTTGGCGAGAAACGTCCGAGCTACTTCGGTGCCGAATTTCAAATTTTGCCAAAGGGATCCAATACTAAAGCTGTTCCATATCGAATCTGGGTTGAAAATGGAAAAAGGGTAAAATAAATTAGAAATATCATACCTATATTTATAAATTTGATACCGAATGAAAGGGGTGATTTTGCTGAATCCAGAGGTTCAAACAGTTTTTCGATGCGACAATTAGATTTTTAAAAAATAACTAAAGTATGAAATTTAAGTGGCAACGGAAAAACGGATAAAGGGAAAAATAAATTAGAAATATCAGACCTATCATTACAAATTCAGTACCAAATGAAAGAGGTGATTTTTCTGAATCCTGGGGTGTAAACAGTTTTTCGATACGACAATTAGATTTTTTAAAATTAACTAAAGTATGAAACTTAGATGGCAACACTTCATTTCAATCTTTTCATAATTTGTAGTGCGAATCACGCGAATACAAAAGTCTTTAACTTAAAAAATTATTTTTATATTTTATTTTTCCATTCAAAGCATTTTAGTGAAAAAATATTTATGGCGCATGCGCAGGCGTTTTTTACCCACAATTTAAACACTAATCATAATTTTGAAAATTTCTATAGATATAATTTCAAGTTGGGTGAAGACCTAAGTTTCTGCCAAGCGCCGTTAAATTCCGTCCAGCCGTTCTCGAGTGATGCCCGGACAAACGTGTTTTAGTCTTTTACCCCCTAGGGGGTGGGGAATTTCTGAAAAGTTGATGGATATAATTTTAAGTTGGGTGAAGACCTAAATTCCTGCCAAGCACCGTTGAATTCCGTCTAGCCGTTCTCAAGTGATGCCCGGACAAAAAAAGCGACATTCGGACTCGATGACACACATACACACACACACACACACACACAGGCAAAATTTTCTGAAGTCATTTTCGGCTTTCATGGGGTTTAAAACGTGAAGATATCGCAAAATTTTTTGATTGCGACAAATTTACAGACAAAAGTCTGATTTTATTAATATAGATTGATGTTAATGGAGAACATGTTAAATACTCTGATATTTGGTACTTAAATCATTGACAGTGCAACATCGTACGGTGTAAAGTCATTTAGACCAGTAACTAAGTTAATTAATTTGTTGTAACACCTTTATGCAATTAAATTTAATTGAAAACATTTTAAAATTTCAAATTATGATCCATAAACATTTCACAAGTACAAGCTATTATTTATTGCTAGATTAGTTAATGTAACAGTTACACTAGAACATACAAAAATCGATTATCACAGGTGAAAATAAATAAACACATAAAGTGTTTTTTTTTTTTTTTTAAATTATTAAATTTACAAATGCAATTATTCTATTCTTCACAAATGCACAATATTACTTTTATTTCATTTTATAGTAAATATTAACACTTTTGTTCTTAAGAACAATATTTAATTGAATTCGATTCTCAGAATTCGACTATTTGTTTTCGCCTATTACATGACTGAGCAGACGACGCTGGGAAGAGTCCATTCGTAACACCTAGACCATTTTATGTTACAGATACAGTATGTGAACTTCTTGGGGACATTTAAGTTTTTGTCACTATTTGGCGATGGATTTTTTGGTAGAATTGCTTGTTTAAAAAAAAAAAAAAACTTTAAAATTAAATTAGAATAACCTTTTTAAAAAATTAGAACCTATTTTTTCTAATGCCCATACTTTTTATTATTGAATTTCTTTAGTTAATTTATGGCAGTACATACTCTCTGTATATATTTATTGAACTGCAAGATAATAAATTTAGACATTTAAAAATATCGAAAAGAGAAAAAGTTTATTATTATTATTATTATCATTTAAATTTGGAAAAACCTCCTGCAGCTTCAATTATGAATTCTCTTCCGTACTTTTCCATTTTGCCGGTGAAGCGATAAAGTTGCCAAGAATGATATAAACGACGCCAAACATTAGGCACCTAAGACAGAGTAATTGTTTCAAAACACTTCGAATAATAATAAGAAAAACATTAAAGAAACTTAGGTACAACTATAGTATCTCCCCATAGTTGAATTTGGCAATTTTTCTTTGGTGCCGATTTGAACGATAACGATGTCGTTCTGGACTGTTTGCGATATAATATGGCAGCCTGCATGCTGTTTATATTGGATATATGATTTATGATTGATAATTTATGATTTTATGATTTATAATTTATAATTTAGCTTAAGATTTATGCTTTTTAGATTTATGATTTAGCGATAATGGCCAAAAATAAATCGCCAGATTCAGCTGTGAGGAAATAATACAGTTGTTTTGGAACGTATTTTACGTTTACTTATTTTATTTTATTTATTTTATATTTTTATGAATTAAATTTTCTGAAGCTTTGCTTAAAGCTAGCTTTTAAAAGTGTTGTCCCATAAAAAATATAACATTTATTTTGTCAAATCCTTAATAACGTATATAAATAAACTTTAAATTTGAAAAAGAAAAAATAATCTAAGTACAAATTTACTTTTAATCCATAAATGTATTCTTGTTGCCAATAAAACTTGCTTGGCGAGAATTTCGCCGGCAAAAGGAAAAGTACCTTCGCTCCTATCTACTTCTTACATTAACGAATGTCTAATTCTGTAATGTTAAAAAATTATCAATGATAAATAAGAAGATTTTTCGTTTATAATTGAGTTTGAATTTAAATCTAAATATTTTTGTATACCAAAATCTATCCAAAGTATTTAAAAAAAAAAAAAAAACGTTTTCAAATAAAAAAAATCTGGTGTGAAACAACCACACGACTTCCATTACCCACTATTACACGTATTATATGCATTTTTGAAAGATAATGTGATCAGAAAGCATAAAAGTGACTTAAAGAGAAAATCGTTAGAGCCGTTTTTGGGATACCAACTTTTACAAAAAATCAATTATTGACCGGAAAACAATAATTACATACAAAAGGATATTTAAAAGTGAGTTAATAGGGCGAGTTTGAAAAAAAATCCGTACAGCCGTTTTCAAAGGAACGCGCTTGCAAGACCTGAAATTGAGCTATTTATACAGGACGCCTATCAATTTTTCTGAACTAACCAACTATATCATTCGAAAGGACATCTAATAGAGCGTTTATATAGAAAATTTGAAGAAAATCGTTAGAGCCGTTTTTGAGATACGGACTTACGGTCCCACTTCCGGTTTCCAATGTCCTACTTCCGGTTAAACTCAATTATTGACAGGAAAACAATAATTACATACAAAAGCATATTTAAAAGTGAGTTAAAATGGCGAGTTTGAAAAAAATCCGTACAACCGCTTTTAAAGGAACGCCTTTGCGAGGCCTGAAATTGAGCTATTTATACAGGACGCCTATCAATTTTCCTGAACTAACCAACTATATCATTCGAAAGGACATCTAATAAAGTGTTTATATAGCAAGTTTGACGAAAATCGTTAGAGCCGTTTTTGAGATACGGACTTACGGTTTCCGATGTCCCACTTCCGGTTTTTCAATTTTCACCAAAATTTGGAAATTTCCTCTGTACACCAGACGTATTTCAATTCTAAAGTTTCGTAGCTCTATCTTTATTAGTTTCTGAGCTATAATAGCTAGAAGATTCTCCACATACATACACACACACACACACACACACACACACACACACACACATACACACTGACCAATTGCCAAAAACCACTTTTTTGGACTTAGAGGACCTTAAAAGGCGTAAATCAGGTGAAAACCTGATATCGAATTTTCAGACCGAATACAATACTTCCATTACCTACGGTAATAGGGTAATGGAAGTAATAACTAGTTGGAACCCGTCGAATTCGACGATCATTTTATTGACCGTAATGTTTCAAAAAAACGTCGCATTATTATTTAAATGTATTTCAAGTTAAAAAATCTAATATAATTTACGACATTTCACTTAAAAAAAAGAAAGTCAGAAAAATGCTTATAAATAGAAATACTATATATGACATGACTTTCTACAAAATACAGTCAATGTAACGTCAAACTGACTCCAAATAAACAGTTGCTATCTTTTATTTTCTATTTCGTTTAATACTAAGGCTACATGTTAGCTGACCCGTCCGGCGTTTCCCGGGCCCATGGTAATAACCTTAAATGAACCTTAAATTAGTATGGTTTTACATCTTTAACTCGATTTTGTTTGAATTTCTATTTTTAAATAAAAGCATCGTGAAAAAATAATCAGCTGTACCAAAAAAATTACCTCGAACAGAACGAAACTCTGCCTTGTGACCCTGGTGCCTTCGGCAGCGCATACGCCGGTCGCTAATAACATAAAAATATTCCCAAAAATTAACCTGGAACCGAACGAACCCGCCCGATGCTGGCCGGACCCATGATACCTTAAATGAACCTTAAATTTGTATGATTTTATACCTTTAACTCCATTTAGTTTGAATTTCTGTTTTTAAATGAAAGCATCACGAAAAAAATCAGCTGTAACAAAAAAAATTACCTCGAACAGAACGAAACTCTGCCTTGTGACCCCGGTGCCTGCGGCAGCGCCATACGCGGGGCCGCTAATAACATAAAAAAATTCCAAAAAATTAACCTGGAACCAACCGAACCCGCCCGGCAATGCCCGGGCCCATGATAATAACCATAAATGAACCTTAAATTTGTATGGTTTTATATCTTTAACTCAATTTTGTTTAAATTTCTATTTTCA
Organism: Salticus scenicus; assembly: GCA_963930645.1. Classification (NCBI taxonomy): domain Eukaryota; kingdom Metazoa; phylum Arthropoda; class Arachnida; order Araneae; family Salticidae; genus Salticus; species Salticus scenicus. The sequence goes on from OZ005660.1 coordinate 15,631,605, forward strand.
AATGAAAGCATCAAAAAAAAAAAAAAAAAAAAAAAAATCCTCAAACAGAACGAAACTCGGGCTCGTGAGCCGGTGCCTGCGGCAGCGTATATACAGGCCACTAATAACATGAAAAAATTCTCAAAAATGAACCTTGAACCGAGCGAACCTCTGACTCATGTTACCTCTGCCTGTGGCTGCTGCACTGTATAGCAGGCATGCATGCTACGCACGCGTTGCAAAATCCACTTTCCTCCACCAGGGGGTGCATTATGTTGTATACGAACATCACCAATCGCCTTGAATTTCCAAGACCTTTCAAATAAGGTGTCACTGGTGGTGTCAACTGCAAAATCCTTTAGTTGTACTTTCCACCGCCAGGGGGCACAGCGTGTTCTATACGAACAACACCAACGGTAAGGAAACACAAGACCTTTAAAATAAGGTGTAACATGATAGGGTCGACTGCAAAATCACCTAGTTCCATTTTTAACCACCAGGTGGTGCAGTATATTGCATACGAACATCCCCAATCAACATGAAATTTCAAGACCTCTATCACCAATCGCCTTGAATTTCCAAGACCTTTCAAATAAGGTGTCACATGCTGGTGTCAACTGCAGAATACTTTAGTTGCACTTTCCACCAACAGGGGGCGCAGTTTGTTCTGTACGAACATCACCAACGGTCAGGAAATACCAAGACCTTTAAAATAAGATGTAACATGATAGGGTCTACAGCAAAATCACTTAGTTTCATTTTTCACCACCAGGGGTCGCACTATACTGTATGCAAACATCACCAATCGACATGAAATTTCAAGACCTTTAAAATGAGGTGCTACATGTGTGGGTCTAAAACGGATTTCCCTCTCAAACTAATTTCCCCCCTTTCCCCTCCCCTCCAAATCTACTTCCCCCCTTTTTCCCCCCCTTTAAAATCGAAAATTCCAAATTCGCAGATATTGATTTTTTAGTATTCGTCTCTAGTCCCCATATGTACAATTTCTTCACCGTGAAGTAATTTGGAGCTTAGTTAAGCTCGTAAACGTGTTTTTAACCCGTTTCCCCCCCGTGGGGGAAACCGTTCGACTTTTTTTTATTTTTTCTCTTTTCATATCACATCTATAGACCAAGACCTTTTTTTAGACACCTCAACCAAATTTTTATACCAAGTAGTTCTCTCAATATAGTGGAGACAGACAAAAACATGTTTCAAATTAATATATAGATTCTTTCCTGTTGCCACACTGTAAAAAAGGCACAATAATTAAAAAATAAAATGATAACACGTGAACTTTGTTTTTATAAGGCAATAAAAATTCTAAAAATTCAAATTAACTCGCTGTATTTTTGCATTTCCGAAAATGACGTCATTCTAAAAAAGAAATGTGCATTTTTCGTATATTAATTGGGACCATTCGACTTTTTTTTTATTTTTCTCTTTTCATAGCACATCTACAGACCAAGACCTTTTTTTGGACACCTCAACCGAATTTTTACACCCAGTAGTTCTCTCAATATAGTGGAGACAGACAAAAACATGTTTCAAATTAATATATAGATAAATACACTTTAATGGTAAAGTGAAACGCGTTAGTTATACAGGCACAACATTATTTCGTTATTCACACACACACACACACACACACAAAAAAGAACAAACAAATAAAATAAACATAAATATTGCCAGTAATAAAATTAATTTTCTAAAAGTAGAAAAAAGAAAGGATATTTGCGGAACTTATTTTATTTTTTTACACCAGTGATAACACTTTTATTTCCCTGTGGAGAATGGCGTCATTGTGGAAAATATGTAATAAGAGAAATTATTTCTTTAATGGCAAATAGAATACCTTTATAAACCGAGGTTTTCTATTAATAACTTCGTTAATTAAAATGATACAGATTTCTAACTACCTGAAATGCCAGCCTTGAAGTATTCGAAACACATTGATACCTCCCTTGATGCAGAGCATTTTGCCCTCCGCGAGAAGATGCTGTCGCAGACAAAAAAATTTGACGCCAGGTACAGAAACTTTTTTTTTAATATATAGAGATTATTTTAGTACTTGTTAATTCAATGGTTAAGAATAAATTTTTAAGTATGTAAAAGGTTTTACATTTACATACAATAATTTCCATGCCTTTCCATTTAAATAAAAAGAAATTGTTGCGCAAAGGAGTAAACGAACGTGTATATATATATATCTAATATATAAAATTCTCGTGTCACAGTGTTTGTTACCATACTCCTCCAAAACGGCTTAACCTATTTTAATGAAATTTTGTATGTACAGTCGGGAAAAAAAAAAAAACGCAACACCTGCTGTAATTTCGTTATTAATTGACGCAGGAACATCTAATAGACATAATTCAACAGGAAATTAAATGCACTTTCTGAAAATGTTGTCGAATTTCGAATTAGGGGTCATCTACATATTGAAATGAGCGCCAACTTTGATTTTTTCAATAGCAACACCAAATTTTGACTTCATATTCGAATTTCTGAGAGTCTGGCTGTGCGGAAAAGTATACTGTTTGTATACTTTATCTTTAGTATTTATAGAGTAATAATCAAAAATGTGTTAGGGGGTTATCAGTAAATGTAGAAAAATAAAATTAAGATCCTATAAGAAACAGATAAAATTTTAATGTTTCACCGGAAATTTTTGAGGTAAAAAATAATCATAAAAATTAATGACTCTACTAACAAAGTTAATTTAACTGACTTAACAAAGTTAGTAAATTAACTTTGTTATTATTTTTTAAGATTTGATTCGTTATCTCATGCAAAACTTTATAAGAGACAACCCCCTAAACCACTCCAAAAGAAAGATTTATTTATATCTCGAAAACTAATAACTGGAATGAGCTGCAAATTTGCATACCCATATTTTTCAGCATTAGGATTCATTTTATGTAAAATTTAATATAGGTCATAATTCATAATTTTTATGAATATGAATTTATTAATATTTTTCAGAATTAAAAATATTTTTCAGAATCAAAAGTAGTGATGGATAATGTTTGGGTTTCTTCACTGTATCTTGTAAAAAAAAATTATACCGTTCGTGTTATTTTTTGTGAAGATATTAATAAAAGTTTGAAATATGAATTTAACATTAGCACCTTCAAACTTTGAACGCTTGTAACTCTGTGAAAAAATAAGTAAAATATACAACCAATATATTTTTCGCGTTGTCGCGATCGCAGGAATTCAAATATAAAATAAAAATGGGGCATTACCATTGAAAAAAATCAAAGTTGGTTCCCGTTTTAATATGTAGACGACCCCCAATTCAAAATTTCGGTCCATTTTCTGAAACTACTTACAATTCTCCGTCGAATGATACCTATCACATTTCTCTACATTGATTACCAACGAAGTTAAGTTGAGTGTTGCGTTTTTTTTTTCTCCGACTGTACATTCGGTAGGTCTGCGAATAGGTTTTTATCTATTAATGAAAGTTGTAACTTGATTAGTTCTTTCTTAATTAATTTTTAACCAAATCTTTCAACAACTTTTCTAACTAGATGGCGTGAGTTGTCCGTTGGATGTATGGATGTTTGTTACTCAATCACGTCACAACGGTTAAACGGATCTGGATAAAATTTGGTACCGAGATAGATAATAATCTGGAATAGGACATATGCTACTATTTAGGATCTGGATAAAATTTGGTATCGAGATAGATAATAATCTGGAATAGGACATATGCTACTATTTGATTAGATTTTTTAAAATTAATTAAAACTAGCTGGTACCCATCGAATTCGACGATCACTTTATTGACCGTAATGTTTCAAAAACCGTCGCATCATTATTTAAATGTATTTCATGTTGAAACATTTAATATAATTTACGGCATTTCACTTAAAAAAAGAAAGTCGGAAAAATGCTTATAAATCGAAATACTATGTATGACATCACTTTCTACAAAGTACTCTCTATGTGACGTCAAACTGACTCTAAATAAACAGTTCCTATCTTTTATTTTCTATTTCGTTTAATACTAAGACTATATGTTAGCTGACCCGTCCGGCGTTGCCCGGGCCCATGATACCTTAAATGAACCTTAAATGTGTATTATTTTATACCTTTAACTCAATTTTATTTGAATTTCTGTTTTTAAATGAAAGCATCACGAAAAAAATAATCATCTGTAACAAAACAATTACCTCGATCGAACGAAACTCTGCCTTGTGACCTCGGTGCTTGCAGCAGCGCATACACGGCGCTAACAACATAAAAAAATTCCCATAAATTAACCTGGAACCGAACGAACCAGCCCGGCAATGCCTGGGCCCGTGATAATAACCTTAAATGAACCTTAAATTTGTTAGATTTTATATCTTTAACTCGAATTTGTTTGAAATTCTATTTTTAAATAAAAGCATTGCGAAAAAAAAAAAATAATAATAATCAGCTGTAACAAAAAATAATTACCTCGAACCGAACGAAACTCTGCCTTGCGACCCCGGTGCCTGCGGCAGTGCATACGCGGGTCGCTAACAACATAAAAAAAATTCCCAAAAATTAACCTGGAACCGAACGAACTCGCCCGGCAATGCCCAATCCCTTGATAATAACCTTAAATGAACCTTAAATTTGTATGGTTTTATATGTTTAACTCGATTTTCTTTGAATTTCTATTTTTAAATGAAAACATCACAAAATAAATAATCATCTGTAACAAAAAAAAAAAAAAAAAAAAAATACCTCAAACAGAACGGAACTCGGGTTCGTGACCCAGTGCCTGCTGCACGTATATGCAGGCCGCTAATAACATGGAAAAATTCTTAAAAATTAACCTTGAACCGAACAAACCTCTGACCCGTGTTACCGCTGCCTGTGGCAGCGGCACCGTATAGCAGGCATGCTACGCACGCGCTGCAAAATCCACTTTCCTCCACCAGGGAGCGCAGTATGTTGTACACGACCATCACCAATCGCCTTGAATTTCCAAGTCCTTTCAAATAAGGTGCCACATGGTGGTGTCAACTGCAAAATCCTTTAGTTGCACTTTCCACCGCCAGGGGGCGCTGCGTATTCTATACATAAACACCAACGGTCAGGAAATATCAAGACCTTTAAAATAAGTTGTAACATGATAGGGTCTACTGCAAAATCACCTAGTTCCATTTTTAACCAACACGGGGCGCAATATATTGTATACGAACATCCCCAATCAACATGAAATTTCAAGACCACTATCAACAATCTCCTTGAATTTCCAAGACCTTTCAAATAAAGTGTCACATGGTGGTGTCAACTGCAAAATCCTTTAGATGCACTTTCCACCACCAGGGGGCACAGTGTGTTCTGCACGAAGATCACCAACCGTCAGGAAATACCAAGACCTTTAAAATAAGGTGCAACATGATATGGTCTACAGCAAAATCACTTAGTTCCATTTTTCACCACCAGGGGTCGCACTATACTGTATACAAACATCCCCAATCGACATGAAATTTCAAGACCTTTAAAATGAAGTGCTACATGTGTGGGTCTAGAACGGATTTCCCTCTCAAACTAATTTCCCCCCTTTCCCCTCCCTTCCAAATATACTTTCCCCCTTTTCCCCCCCCCCTTTAAAATCGAAAATTCCAAATTCGCAGATATTGATTTTTTAGTATTCGACTCTAGTCTCCATATGTACAATTTCTTCACCGTTGAGTAATATGAAGCTTAGTTAATCTCGTAAACGCGTTTTTAACCCAAAAGGGTGGGAAGAAACGTTTTCCCACCCGTTTCCGCCGGGGCAGAAACGGTTTCCCCCCGGGTGGGAAAGCATTCGACTTTTTTTTATTTTTCTCTTCTCATAGCACATCTACAGACCAAGACCTTTCTTTAGACACCTCAACCAAATTTTTACACCGAGTAGTTCTCTCAATATAGTGGAGACAGGCAAAAACATGTTTCAAATTAATATATAGATATGAAAATAATAAACTGGTAATTACCTTAAGCCATTTAAATTTTTAATTGTTGCCAAAAAAGTTTACGAGGTATTTTTATTTATTTATTTATTTTTTTTTCAACATAAAATGAAATATTCTTTCACGCGAAAAATAAAAATTACTAAATGTTAAATTGGCGAATGAGAAAATAACGTCTTTATGACTAAAATAAAATATTAATAGTAATATGTGACAGAAAATTACAAACTCGAAAAGACTTATTTACTCCAAAAAATGTGTTCCGTGAAGAAAAACGAACATTATAATAAGAACAAAAGTGTATCTGTTTCCACCCTCCCGATTTTTCATTCCCTTTTCTTTCAAGGGGTAAAAATCTATTTTTAGAACTTCCACGTGACTCTTTACATCTACATGTTTTGATCAGTATAGATCATAGAATAATAATAAGAAGAAGGAGCACGGCAATACTCTTAATGCTTACAAACCCCTTCTAGTGAAATGCCAGCAAATGCTACTTTTGCTACTCAAAACCTTAAAGTAGGGCCATAGAATAATAATAATATCGCTGTTTGTTGTGGCAACACAACAGCTTATGTAGAAACACTTATGCTCCTTCTTCCTTTATTATTATTCTATGGTATAGATTCTGTTGTTAGTTCGTTTTTACGTCTTATTATGTATAGTGAGATTAATTCTCGCTTGCTTTTTTATTTTACTTTTGTTTTCTTTTTTCTTCATTAAATATACTAGCAAAAAGACTAAGATGGTGTCAATGGCGTTTCTTCAGTTAATACTAATTATATCATTATTTTACAGAGAAGACATAAATTATAATAATAATAATAAATGAAAAATGTTGAGAAGAAGCGACTTGTTCATGGGACAGCCAACTCCTCAGAACAGAAAAAGGTAAGCTCATCATTTTCATTACTTCTGGTTTTGAATAAATGATTAATTGTTTTTCACCTTTTGTTTAATAAAGCGCTAAGAATGCGCCACCGAGTGCAGAAATAAATATTAATATTAGATTATGCGCCTGATAGGATTATTAAATAGATGAAAAAAAAACTAAACAATTTATTATTGTTACTATTGTTCTTAAATGAACATATTAAAGCTTACCTAGATTATAAATTGTCTGGCTGTCCCAAAGATAAAGGGAAAAGTATATAAAAGTAAATTAATATGAAAATAAAACATGAATATTAAATAATATTATTATTTAACAAAACAAAAGTATTTTTGTTTAAAGTAAAACAAAAGTATATTCAGTGTTTGAAATCATATTAAGAATATGAAATAAATGCATTCGTACATTTTTTTGAATTAAGAAAATTAAGAAACCCTGTTTTCTGAAAAATTGAAGAATTAATAATATCATAAAAACAAAACAAAATAAATTCTTCTCAAAGATATAGTATTCACTATAAATAAAAAGAAATCAGAAAATGGCATCCTTTAAGGAAAGTCCAACAATTGAGAAACTAAATTCTGAAAATTATTCAGTTTGGAAGTTTAAAATGCAAATGTATCTTATGAAGGATGAATTATATGAGGTTATTACAGATGACCCGCCAAATCCTATAACAGATGTATGGCGAAAAAAAGACAATAAAGCGCGAGCAATCATAAATTTGTTCATTGATGACGCTCAAATCATCCACATCAAACAATGCCAAACAGCTCTAGAAACATGGAATAAATTGCGTGATATCCACGAAAGAACGAACTTAAGTAGTAAATTATACTTATTGAGAAAATTATATAGCACGAAGCTAGAAGAAGGTGGCGATATGCAAATCCACATAAATAAAATGTTGGAAATCATAGATAAATTGAAATCAATCGGGGAAGAAATTAAATTCGCGCACATTTCTGCACTGTTACTATGCTCCGTACCCAAAAGTTATGAAACCTTAATTATAGCCCTTGAAGCTCGCCCTAAAAATGAACTCACACCTAACTATGTTAGCAGCAAATTGCTAGATGAATTCAGTCGTCGAAAAGACGTCTCCGAAAACAATACAAATTCTTCTAAAGCTTTTCATATAAAAAAAAAACTACAGTATAATAGTAATTTCAAAAAGGAAAATAAATACTGCACGTACTGCAGGAAAACAAACCACAATAAATCGGAGTGCTGGCATCTGAAAAACAGAAATGCTGATAACACTAAAAACAAACAATTTAGAAATAAATTCAGAACAACCAATTCCTCACAGTTAGTGACACACAATGATGAGTTGCCACACACACATACACAACAACAAAGCCATTCAAAACAAATGAAGCAAATAACATCACAAACAAAACAAATGGCTTTCACGACTCAAAACACAATGACGAACAACTTTATAATTGACAGCGGTTCCTCATCGCACATAAGCAACAATATAGACCTTTTCTTTAATTTAGATGAGTCACAAAAATCGCAAGTATGTGTAGCAAACGGTAACACCCTCACTTCACTTGGTTCAGGAGAAATAAAAATTGAATACCTAGATCCAAATAAACAAAAAAGGGAACTAACACTAAAGGATGTTTTATATGTTCCAGAATTAAAGGCAAACTTAATATCTGTACACAAAGCCACCTAAAATGGCTGTAAAGTCATATTCACTAAACAAAAGTGTTACATCTCTTTAAAAAATGAAACAATTTTAGAGGGTACAAAAAATAACAACTTATATGAGTTAAATTTGCCCATGCCAATAAACAAATATAACACATACCTGACTGAAGAATGCCAAAATCCTAACTGTATTACTCTATGGCATAAACGCATGGGACATAAAAATTTCAACTCCATTAAAGAACTAAACAAAAATCAATTAGTTCTGGGAATAAAAATCAATAACTGCAAACACGAGATAACATGCGAAACTTGCATCAAAACAAAACTGACTGACACCCCGTATCCAAAAATTGCAGAAAATAGGGGAAAACAAATACTAGAATTAGTACATAGCGATGTTTGCGGACCTATTCAGGTACCAACAATAGGTGGTAAATCATATTTCTTAACTTTTGTTGACGATTATTCTAGGTATACAATGATTTATTTTCTAAGTAAAAAGAGCGAAGTAATCGAGAAATTAAAAGAATACGTCAATTTTACCACAAACAAATTTGGAAAGAAACCAGAAACAATAAGGTCAGATAATGGTGGTGAGTACATGAGCAAAAATGTAGAAGAGTTTCTTAAAGAAAATGGTATTCACCATCAGCTCACCGTACCACATTGCCCAGCCCAAAATGGGGTTGCGGAAAGAAAGAATCGTACACTAATCGAAATGACACGTACACTTTTATCAGAAGCTAACTTAGACAAAAAATTGTGGGGAGAAGCTTTAAACACCGCCAATTACCTACAAAACAGACTACCTAGAAAAGCCACTACAAAAACTCCTTACGAATTATGGCATGGTAGCAAACCAAATTTAAATCACTTAAAAACTTTCGGCTGTAAAGCCTATGCTTACATTCATAAAAGTAAACGGGGTAAATTAGATGACAAAGCCCAAGAAGGCATTTTTGTCGGCTATGATAACAGCGCTAAAGCGTATAGAATCTACTTGAAAAATGACCACGTAATGCTGAATGACTCCATGCTTAATAAACCCCATAATTAGTTTAATTTAGTTAAGTAAGAAAGTTTAGTATTGTCATTAACTTAACCCAGGTTATTTAAATTTCCCACTTAACACTTAGGGAGGCATCCTAGCATAAAATGAAACAGTGCACAATAAGAAATTTACTCATCATGTTAAAAACCAAATATTATTTATTAAGGGGAATTAGGATACATAAATTATTAAGTACATTAGGCCCGTATGGCCGGTTTAAAACTTGCATACCTAAAATTTACCGATATATAATAATTCTTTTATGGAGTCCTAATTTTTTTTTTTTTAAATTACTCAGGAAATCGCTAAATAATAAAAATGCTTACCGAAAATCTTCAGCGCAGTTTGAAGCATCATCATCCTTCCAGAGCAAACACTTATCACAAAATCCCGACACTGAACTTAATCCAAATCTGACTCTACGTTCACAAATTTAAAATCTCTTCTTCTTTTTCCTCTCTCTCCTCTCCCTATATCCCAATCCGAATTTTTATCCCCTTTTCTCTTTCCTCTCATATTCCCCTCTTTCTCTCCAATCTCTGGCTAGTTCGTCGTTAACCTTAATATTATTGGATTTTAGGAATTGAATAAAATTTTCCGTCATTGGCTCTTCCTTTCCCCTTTTAAAATTTTCCTAGCCTTATTTTATTTTATTTTCTCAGCTGGTTTTTCGCGCGCTTTCCGCATCTTTTCATCCGTATTCATCTCTACCCTTTTGTAGACTCGAACGCTTACCAACAATCCTTGCATTATTCTGGTCCCCGACCTATTCAAAACTCTCTGAATTTGGCGGTACCTTGTATGTAACATAAATTTTTCTTTCCTCTTATAGAGAAGACATTTCCAAAATTTGACTTCTAACATTTCTTTTGAACGTATTCTAATCGAAAATATTTCTTGTGCTATAAATTTACACTCAGTGCCTTTATTTTTTTGTTATGATTTTGACTTTTACTATCGTACACCTGAATAACCAATCCTTTCAGCATTATCCCTGCTTTCAAGCCTTTATTTTTAAAATATCCCGGACATCTGGCCTTAAAGTTGTTTTCGTTTCTTACCTAACACGATATTTTCTCACAATAATAATTTTATTTTTGTCCACCCAAGAATTCCTATAAGCGAGCTATCCTTCTTTAACTTTCATGGGAAATCGTGTGTGACCATTCCTTTCTTAGGAAAATATGCCCTTTGCAATGTTCCCTTATTCACCTCTAAGTTTAACCGCGCTGTTATTATTATGCCTTAAATTCCAAATCTTTAAATTTTCCTCCAAAGAAATTCCAAGATGTCTGAGCGTGTCTCAGCAATATATCGAATTCCCCAAAAAGAAAAAAAAATGAGAAAAAAAAAAGAAAAGTGCTTTAACTCACGCTGTGATTAGGACTCCATATACATTGCAATAAATATAAAACAGTATTATAATAAACAGAATAAATAGATATAATGACATATAATCATAAGTGTAATAAACAGAGTATATGCTACTATATGCATAATATGAAACCATACAATAAGTGAAAAGAATGCATCATATAGAAATAGGTATATATTAATTCAGACAATAAGTGAAAAGAATGCATCATATAGAAATACGTATATATATTAATTCATACAAGAAGTGAAAAGAATGAAACATACGATAAAATACATATATATATAATTAAATTTTTTTTTTTTTTTTTTTTTTTCTTCTAATAGAATAGCACAATTGGTACACTATTCTCTATACCTTTTAATTGTATAGAGGTGAGGAAAAGAAATTCTTTACGATTTATGGGCTCACAAGTGTACATACAGACACCGACAGCTATATAAATACATATATAGTGTATGATTATTATCTTTTCTTTTTCCTGATTAATGGATATAATTTTTTTTTTTTTTTTTTTTTTTTTTTGAAATATTGTCATTATGTTTATATTTTTGTTAACGTGAACGACAGCAACAAGTAATTATTGTAGAAAATATTGTAATTAAAATACATATGATGAATAAAGATGATCCTATGAATTTTAGTAAGAAAAGATGGTTAGTAATGTTTGGAAATTTAAACCAATCAAACCAAGTGTTTGAACCTTCAACATTTAGTGTTCTTGTATAATTAGTATTCAGTTGTAGCAGTTCCACACTTGGCTCATCCAAACAGAACTTTATTTTCTTACACTGAACGAGAGTTGGTGCTTTTAAGCACAACTTTTCGTTATAACACCGTGTTTCTGCAAAAAATTTCACAGTTAGTATCGACGGGGTCGTTGTAAGTTGTACTGCTTTAGTGTGCACAGCTATCTCTTGAAAATGTACAGTAACTACACCTGGATCACAAGTGCTTGTTGCCTGGAAAGTGATGCGTGCCAACACAGGGCAGTTATAGCATCCCGAGGCTGTGAGATCAATATCTTCAAATTTCGGACATATTGTATTTGATTTTATTACCATTTTAAAATTAGTGAAGTGCAACTGTATACGAACAGCCGCAGACATTAATAGCGATGATTTTAACACATCCTCTTGTACTTGAAATAGATGAATGTCTTTTTGCAATGGCAATGCATGCTCCTGGGAAGAAACGAGATGAGTTAATGCATCCGAAACCATTGTGCAACGCAGGACATCCTCGAAAAAATCACAGTTTGATATATTGGGGTCGAAGATAAAATCTTTCGTAAAAGAAGTATTTGCTTGTATAGCTCCTATTTGACCTGCGTTGGGGTTATTTCTGGGACTGGCTGGCGCTAGATATGCTTCTGAAGGTCGACCAACTCGTTGTATAAAATAGTCTTGGAGGTTTAGTTGTGGTTGGTCATAGGCGCCCAGAATTGAAACTTTGATTCCCGACTTTGTGTACGCGGAATCTGTTAAAGATAGCCGTGAAACTGTGTTGTTTTCAGAGTGCGTTAACGATACATGATATTGACATGTATGTCCAGAGATTTTGGATACTTCATAGGTTTTTAACAAGTCTGGTTCAAACCAGACGCGAAAAAAATTGCAAGCCGCTCGAGTTAACACCGTACAGCCCACACCTAGTCCCCCTGGGACGCAGGCTGTAATGCCAGGAAATTGACGGCTCTCAGCCGTTTCGGCTTCAAAATGGTTACCATTCTTGCCAACGTATTGTTTTATGCAGTGCACACCTCGTCCGCAGAATTGATTAAAGATACAAGAAATCTGCGATATGTATTTGGCAGTAACTGGGAATGTGAAATATTGTCTTTCTGTGTGAAAACTGCATGTCACTTCTTCTAATTTAATTTTTAGTGAGAACAAATGATTTTCGTGACTGTCCGTGAACCATAAACACGTTTCCGCTTGAATTGTGGGTAATGATATTTCTGCAGTTGTGTACAACTGGCATGCCTTTGTTCCATCCTGTAATACTTCACAGGTCTTTAAGTCGGAAGTGATGATCGAATGTGAGTTACACTCACTACTAATTTCAGTGCAAAGTAATGCCATGGTTAAAAGTACTAAAGGGAGAGACGAAATTCGTGGATTTTGTACAGCATGATTCTCCAAATGTTGATAAAAGTTTAACATCAAATTTCGCATAATGCTGCCGATAAAAGCACCAGTAAGTAATGAAACTCTGGCGAGTAATTTAAGGCATTTAATAATGATATAAAAAAGAAAAATTACTGATTTAAAAACATATATGATATTCTTAATCGCTGTTTTAAGAAATAGCAGCATAAACAGGATAACTGTAGTTAATAGTATATACATGATGTATTGAAAAATTGGAGGTAAACATTTTAGATGTTTTATCACTTCCCAACAAAAAAAACATTGTTTGATTTGGCAGATAGTTTTCCCTGACACGTGGAATAAGCCCGTTACGGAAATACCGCTCGGGTGTAAATAAATTACTGTAATGTCTGACCTATAGGCCAATAGTTCGAAGGGGATTCGTATCATTAAGTCATTTGGCACAGTAAGCACATGCTCATATTCATCATTTCTAAGTATGACTCTGCCTGTGTCAGGCAAGGTCAATATTGGATCCGTAAAGTTTATGGTTAAATTGTGGTTTTGAAAGAAAGCGGATTCCCCTTCTAGGAGTTTACGACGATGCGGTGTTATTGCTTTATTTTCAAATAGACAAATGTCAAAAGTAAGTAATTCTGGGTCATAAATGGTGGCATCCTCTGTGACAGCAATCATTATCTGTTTCTTTTGTGTATAAGCACAAAAACAGTCACTTTTAGGGGAGCAGTTATGGGTCTCACAAAACTCGGGCGTGCCTGTACAGCGATTTTCACCGCATTCACATAGAATCTTTCGCTTGTTGAAACATTCATACGAAGTGCTTTTATTATCTGGTTCCTCTGAGTGTCGTAAGATGAATGAAGAGGGCATAATCAGGGAGTAGTCTTTTGCTAGGATAAATGTTCTATTCGCTTTTACACAGTTGTGGCAGTGATGGTAAAGACAGGCATTGGCTGGAAAACTAATTTTTGTGATGACATGTCTCGTGAGGTGGTGGCACTTAAGTTCATTGTAAAATGAACACAATTGTGGCCTGAAATGTTTGCTTTTAACGGCAGATGCCAGTATGAATAGCACTGAAATATAAGAAAAAGCATTTTCATTAATAGCCCCTCCTGAGTAAATATAATTTAATTATTATTATTATAATTTATTTATTTTTCTTTTTTTTTTTTTTTTTCGAATATGTAAGTGACTGTTTTAACTGGTGTGCGAGAAAACTGCATATATTATATGATTTCCATTATTATTATTATTATTATTATTATTATTTTTCTTTATATATATATAAATTCAATTCCCTTATTAAATGAAATTTGAAATTTATAATATCAATAGATAAATGTACCCCTGAAATATACAAATTGGAAGAAAAGTGAAGTTAAACATGAATTTGTTAAATATAACGCAAGGAAATTAAATGAAATAGAAAGATAATTTAATTTTACTTTATTTCACCTTACGTTATTTATTTATGTATATATATATATATATATATACATATATATATATATATATTTTTTTTTTTTTTTTTTTTTTTTCTCCATTAGAAAATAACAATACATTTAAAGGATAAATTATTATGATTAAATATTATTAATATATCCTTTTTTTTTTTTTATATTATTCTTATTATTCTTATTAATATTATTAATCTCATATAACAGTTAACAAGTTTCTCACAATTGGCCAATTTGTGAGAATGAACAACGTCTGTTCATAAGATTAATATAAGGGAACGCGAAATGTGCGCCTAATTATAAGATTAACAAGAGAATTGAATTTGAGATTGTGAAAATATTACATATATAAGGTAATGGAATAAAACAAAGTTATGTAGAATTAACACTATTCTATACATAAAGGACGAATTTCTCAGGAAGGAATGCTTCGTATGTATGTGTACTTAATAAGAATTAAATAATAATGAAAATGAAAATTATAAATAAATGTTAAAGGAATTTAATACTTCCTCATCTTTAATATTATGTTAAGTCCATAATATTACTGTATTTGACACTAATGCTATATTTCATATAATCATACCATAAACAAAGTGAAACTGTATTATTTACAAAGTTAAAGACAAATATAAGTATAAAATAACTGAATACATACGAGTAATATTTGTCTAAACCGTACTATCGACAAGGCAAAGTCTAGTTGATTATAATATTTATAAAATATTTTCTAATTACCCCGGTACGTATGTATATATAGATATGAATAAATATTTATTTAATAAAATGGAAGATCAAGGAGATAAGTATAAAATTTTATCCTCTAATCATAACAATAATAATAATAAGACATATAAATAAATATTGCCTAATATAAAATAAAATTAAAATAAAACTGATATAGATATAAAATTACGTATTTAAATCTTAATAACGAGTATAATAGTTATAATTATCGTCATACATCGACAAAACAAAATACAACTGAAAGGATATGTGATAATAGAATATCAAATCACGAATATATATATATCGATAAATAAAGATGTGTATATATACATATGTATACATTATTATTATTCATTTATTCATTTATTTATTTATTTAATTAATTTTTTTTTTTTTTTTTTTTTTTTTTTTTTTCAAATCCTAGTCAATAAACTAATATGACACAAAAGCGATATCATTCTGTGTATTTTAATGCTAAGTCAAAAATTTTGTCCGCGAAGGGTTGAACTGTACTGCGTAGAAAATAGCGGGGTGGTGGTGTTGGTTCGGTGTTGACCGGTGGGGAGAGTGTATAACTAATAGTGTCTTGAGATGATGTATGGGAGGAAGGGATACTTTCGATACTAGAGTTTGTTGACCCCAGATTTACTGCTTTGGGAAGATTCTTGCCACCGCTGTCTAGAAGGTAAGAATTGTTGTCTAGTTCTTCGAAAATTGCGTGTGGTCGTGTTTCTGGGGACGCTTCTATATTAGGGGAAGGGAAGGATTGTGTATTATCTGTAATTGTTGTATGTAACAGATCTAATTCTGGTTTTCGGGCAGTATATGGAATAAGTCTTTCAGCGTGAATCTTCATGTCTTTATTTTTGTGAGGGTTTATAGCGTCAACTATAGTATAATTTACTTTATTATGCTTCTTTAAGATACGATAAGGGCCAAAGAATTTGCGACGTTTCGTGATATTTAAATTACGGTCCCGTGCTGGGTCATATAAGTAGACTAATTGACCGGGATAGAAATCACGATATCTGGCCTTTTTATGTTGGTAATTTTCCATCGCGATAGCGGCATTCTCTAAATTTTGTATCACCTTTTCGTGTGCGTATTTTAAATCTGTTGTTCGTTTCAGGATATAATCTGGATATGCCATTTCCTGTGGTGTTGAGTTATTATTTATAATGTCGGTTGGTAATAAAGGGTCATATCCTAAGTGGATATATGCAGGTTTTTCGTTAGTAGCAGAATGAATTGTAGAGTTATAGATTAAGGCGTAATATTGCACGAAATCGTCCCATTGTAACGTATTGTCAGCAAAAATAGCAAGTGACTTTTTAATATTCTTGTTGGCAGCTTCACAAACCCCATTTGTTTGAGGTCTCATAGGTGTTGTGAGTAGTTTGAGGACTCCTAGTCGTGTACATAGTATTTTGAACAGATCGCTGATAAATGAAGGTCCTCTGTCACTTAACAATTTTTCTGGAATGCCAAATAGACTAATGTAATCTATAAATCTGTCAACACTCGTAATTGCAGTAGCGTCGGGGACGGCGTATAATCTGATAAATTTCGTATAATTATCTATAAAACTAAGGATGTATCTGTTACCCTTATGTGTTCTAGGTAATGGGCCAATGTGATCGCATGATACCATTTGCATTGGTCTAGTGGGTTTGAAATTCCTCTGAAGTGGGACAGGAGGTAACACATTTGGACTCTTGAAACTTATGCAATGTGCGCATGATTTTATAAAATGTTTTGTGTCCGAATATAAATTTTCCCAAAAGTATTTCTCTCTAATGTTGTTGTAAGTTTTAAATACTCCAAAATGTGCCATATGATTTGCTGCTAGTATGTGCGGCTTAAATTTGTCTGGTATAACGATTCGTAAAATGTTAGTGGATTTTCGAAATCTTGGTATAAATGCCGAATGCATAAGTAGTCCGTCTTTCAAAAGGTAGTTTGGATATAAATTTGAAAGTAGTGTTGGTGAATTTTCTAAGGTTTTAATTATTTCCGAAAGTTTGGAATCCGTGCGCTGAGCGGTTTTAATGTCCTGAATTGTTGGGAGATTAATTTGAACATTATTTACTGTTAAAATATCTAAATTGTTGATTGGCATACTGGTAATTCGTTCCTTATTGAGAGAAAAATTTCTCGAGGGTACATTTCCTAATGAAAAATCATCACTTTGTCCTTTAACATAAATTAGTATATAAGCTCGTTGGTTTAATACTTCTTCTATATCAACAGGCAATACTTCATTATCATTCATAAAATACCAATTCCCTTTCGAATCCTTAGTTAAACAAAAATAATGACCGTCATTCACGTAATTACCCGAATGTACTATTATGGCATTTAAATAATACCATAAGGGTTTATATTTTCGATATGTCATGTAAGGTTGAAAATTTATTTTATCATTATAAGTCACGTGATGTGATATCTTTTCACCTCCTTTTTGAGAAAATGTAAATCTTTTCAAATGAAATGTAAGTACTGTAGGAGATTTGGAAACTGAAATTTGTTTTAGTGCGTCTACCATCGAATTGCAATTATAACAATAATAGTCTGCTTGCAAATGCTCTGGTTTTGTGAATTTATGTAAAGCTTTCGTTAGGGAGTCTGTACCTTGTGTAATATCTAATGAGAAATCTCTAAAAGGGTCAAACGTTATGCTCTTATGCCTACAATTTAGACATTCTACTTCACTACGGAAAATTCCTTGAAACATATTTTGTAATATAGTTGATTGATTGTATGAATATCTGAAAGCGTGAGTCTCATGAAATGAAACTGATTGTTCTAAATGATCAATAATTCGACCCAGAAATTCGTGTGCATCCTGTTGGATATTGTACTTAAATTCTTTGTCAATAGTTTGGAGATTTTGATAAAACTCAATGGGTTGTACTACTCTTCCCGTTTTTTCCATTACTGAGTCTATGTGTCGTTTTAACATACAAAACATACAAAATGTATTTGGCTCACACGTGAACTCATGGTTTGAATTATGAAATAGAAAATTCACTAAAGGTGGGAGATATGTAAGACATTGTAAGATAACATTTATATAACAAGTGTTGCCCATGTTTTCTAATCCAGCTCTCCTTTTATTAATTGCTTTAGATTCTGGGTGTACGTTATCGTGCTTGTTAAAGTGTGTAATATTTGGTTGTGAAAGTAAATTTCCTACTGTTTTATTTTTAATTTCGGAAATATTATGTTTAGTATTCTGTGTTGGAATGTTATAACTCTTTTGTAATTTTTCTCTGAAAGGGTTTAGTGAGTGATTCGTATTGTTAGTGCTTACAAAGAAATCTCTAGACAGAGTATCTGCGACAATGTTTTGCGATGATTTAATTAATTCGAATGTGTAGTCATAATCTGATAAAAAGGCAAACCAACGGGTTACTCTGTTACCGGGTGATTCGAGAGAAGCTAATTTTGTTAAAGCTGAATTATCACACCTTATTATAAAGTGTCGACCATAGAGATAGTGTTTAAAACTTTTTACCGCTTGAACAATAGCCAAAAGTTCTTTTTCAAAAATGATATATTTACACTGAGTGGGATTTAGTTTCTTTGAAAAATATGCTATAGGGCGAATTATACCGTACTCATCCCTTTGTCCTACCATAGCCCCTAATGCATTTTCACTACTATCTGTAGAGAGAATAAATTCTTTATCATAATCGGGATGTATCAAAATAGGGGGTTTTGATAACTTTTCTTTTAGAATATCAAACGCTCTTTGAGCTTCTGTTGACCATCGGAATCGTTGATTTTTCTTAGTCAAATTCGTTAACGGTGCAGATAGAGTGGAAAAATTTTTGATAAATTTTCGATAGTATGAAACAAGACCTACGAATCTTCGAATCCGCCTTACAGTAGTGGGAACCGGAAAATTTTGAATTTTAATTATATTTTCATCTAGCGGCTTAATTCCTTCTGCGTTTAATTTATGTCCTAAGAATTGAATTTCAGGGAACATAAAACAACATTTTTCTGGATTTAATGTTATTCCATACGTACGAAATCGTTCAAATAATTTTCTTAATTTGCTAAGCATGTGTAGCTCGTTGTTTGCACCGATGCCAAAGTCGTCGATGTAATTACATATTTTAAGGTCTGTCAAAGGCGCTAAAATCATATCTGCCAATTTACTAAAGTGTTCTGGGGATGCTGACATCCCTTGAGGCATTGTGAGATAACGATAAGAGCCAAAAGGCGTAGAGAAAGTTGTCATGTCTCTATCTTGCGGTTTTAATGGAATTTGATAGAAAGATGAAGAGAGATCTAAAGTTGTAAATAATTTTGATCCTCTTAAATTTTCTAACAAATGATTTATTATAGGTAATTTGTACCTTGGGTATTTTAAATATTTATTTAAAATTCTGTAGTCTACGACATGTCTCCACTTTTGTTTCTCCGGATTACCAGATGGATTCTTTTTTTTTAATGAGGATTAGTGGAAAACTAATATGAGAGTCCGAGCGTTCTATAATATTCGCTTCTTCGAGTTCGGATAACTGTTTTTTCAGTTCACCTTCTAGCGCTTGTGGAACACGATACGGACGAATTGACGGTAATTGAGATATATCAACCTGTAAATTTGGATGTATTGCATCTGTGCGGCCAATGGTAAACATTCGTTTACTAAATATATCCGCAAATTCCATAAGTAGTTCTAATAATTTCGCTTTTATCTCAGGGTTTAAATGTGATAAGTTAAAATCGGTAGGTTTTAATTCTTTTCGTCGTAATTGTTTTATATATTCCATATTACGAGTATCAAATACCGTATTAATTGCCCCTAGTCGCGTATGTTTATTTAAAGGGACTGCGTTATCACTTAGATTAGATATTTTAACTGAAATCTGTTTGTTATCCTCCACCGAGCAAAATGTGTTGACAATTTTTATATTTCGATTCTGTAAACACGGGACAAAATTTACCTTTTCTCCGTGCTTAATTGCCATATCTAGGTTTAGCTTAATTTGCCGTGACTCATGTGGTTGAAGAGTGAATTTCGCAGGTATTCTCGCGTAGTTAACATGAGTTGTGCTAATATTATTCGAGAGTGCATCTCTCAACGGCACGGTCACATTCCGTGAATTCAATGTATTAGTTTCAAAATTTATATTAAATTTCTGTGATTTTAATAAATCATATCCTAATATGGCATGATAATATTTAGATAATGGATTTCTAACAATATAAAACTTATGTCTAAATGTTTTATGTCCGATTGTCACTGGAAGAGAAATACATCCTACAATGTTCATATCATTACCTGTTACGGATTTAAGATTTATATCAATTTTCAAGAATTTAATGTCTTTATCTGAATTGAATTGTTTAAAAACATTTTCCTGTATGACACAGACACTGGCGCCACTGTCACAAAGGCTAGGAGTGAGAAATCCTGCTAATTTTACATCTACTATAGGTAAAAATATGTGTCTGGTATTTGAATCGATAATCTGTGTGTTAACCACATCATTAGTTATCGGTCTTCCGTTATATGGCTTTTGTTGGGTCCGGGAACGCGTCGCAGACCGAAATTCATTGTGCGTTCCCGATTTTAGTTTAAATGTTTTCTGTTATTGTGCTCATAGACTTGTGGCTGTGGTCGGGAGGAATAACCTCGAGTTCTATTATTTATGTTACTCGTATTGTGTTGACGAGAAAACGAGGGGAATTGGGGTCGAGTACGATTTGCGGGATTTGAATAACACTTGCTGAATGACTCCATGCTTAATAAACCCCATAATTAGTTTAATTTAGTTAAGTAAGAAAGTTTAGTATTGTCATTAACTTAACCCAGGTTATTTAAATTTCCCACTTAACACTTAGGGAGGCATCCTAGCATAAAATGAAACAGTGCACAATAAGAAATTTACTCATCATGTTAAAAACCAAATATTATTTATTAAGGGGAATTAGGATACATAAATTATTAAGTACATTAGGCCCGTATGGCCGGTTTAAAACTTGCATACCTAAAATTTACCGATATATAATAATTCTTTTATGGAGTCCTAATTTTTTTTTTTTTAAATTACTCAGGAAATCGCTAAATAATAAAAATGCTTACCGAAAATCTTCAGCGCAGTTTGAAGCATCATCATCCTTCCAGAGCAAACACTTATCACAAAATCCCGACACTGAACTTAATCCAAATCTGACTCTACGTTCACAAATTTAAAATCTCTTCTTCTTTTCCTCTCTCTCCTCTCCCTATATCCCAATCCGAATTTTTATCCCCTTTTCTCTTTCCTCTCATATTCCCCTCTTTCTCTCCAATCTCTGGCTAGTTCGTCGTTAACCTTAATATTATTGGATTTTAGGAATTGAATAAAATTTTCCGTCATTGGCTCTTCCTTTCCCCTTTTAAAATTTTCCTAGCCTTATTTTATTTTATTTTCTCAGCTGGTTTTTCGCGCGCTTTCCGCATCTTTTCATCCGTATTCATCTCTACCCTTTTGTAGACTCGAACGCTTACCAACAATCCTTGCATTATTCTGGTCCCCGACCTATTCAAAACTCTCTGAATTTGGCGGTACCTTGTATGTAACATAAATTTTTCTTTCCTCTTATAGAGAAGACATTTCCAAAATTTGACTTCTAACATTTCTTTTGAACGTATTCTAATCGAAAATATTTCTTGTGCTATAAATTTACACTCAGTGCCTTTATTTTTTTGTTATGATTTTGACTTTTACTATCGTACACCTGAATAACCAATCCTTTCAGCATTATCCCTGCTTTCAAGCCTTTATTTTTAAAATATCCCGGACATCTGGCCTTAAAGTTGTTTTCGTTTCTTACCTAACACGATATTTTCTCACAATAATAATTTTATTTTTGTCCACCCAAGAATTCCTATAAGCGAGCTATCCTTCTTTAACTTTCATGGGAAATCGTGTGTGACCATTCCTTTCTTAGGAAAATATGCCCTTTGCAATGTTCCCTTATTCACCTCTAAGTTTAACCGCGCTGTTATTATTATGCCTTAAATTCCAAATCTTTAAATTTTCCTCCAAAGAAATTCCAAGATGTCTGAGCGTGTCTCAGCAGTAATACTTGCAAGAACAGTTAAATTCATTGAAAATACTACAAACAATTCACGAGAAAACAATGAAATAAAATTACTCTCAGAAAATAATACAAATGAACACTCCGACACAGAATCGCACATAAGGCGCGAAATTGTCAAAACTGACATAAGTTCACCAGATCAAAATATCACTAGTGAACACAACACAAATGACACCTTGAGAAGGTCAAATAGACACAATAAAGGTGTACCTCCCGAAAGGCTTATTTACTTAGCAGAAAACTTTGAGGCTAATGAACCTAAAGATTATAATGATTTTCTCAACATAACAAACCCACAAGAAAAACAGAACTGGTTAAACGCAATGCAGGAAGAAATGAATTCCTTAATCCAAAACAAAACATTCACTTTGGTAGAACCTCCACCAGGAAGAAAAGTAATTGGGTCCGAATGGACTTATAAGGTCAAATATGACTCCTCAGGCAAAATAGCCAAATATAAAGCAAGATTGGTAGCGAAGGGCTTCAGCCAAAAATATGGCGAAGACTTTCACGAAACTTTTGCCCCGGTGGTATCCCATAGCACAATTAGAGCTTTTTTAGCCAGTGCTGCTCACAGAAACAGACAGGTTCACCATATTGATATTAAAACTGCCTTCCTGCATGGAGACTTAGATGAAATAGTATACATGGAACAGCCTAAAGGCTATATTTCACCGGGAAACGAAAATAAAGTATGGAAATTAGAAAAAGCCCTTTATGGTCTTAAGCAAGCCGCCAGATCATGGCATTTGAAAATCGGTGAAACTCTAAAAGAATTGGGTTTTGCACAAAGCACAGCAGATGCCTGCCTGTTTAGGAAAGATGAAACAGATCCCATACATATAATTATTTACGTGGACGACCTTTTAATATCAGGGTCGGACCAACAAATAGAAGAAACTATCGAAAAACTTAGTGCAAAATACGAGCTCAAAAATCTCGGGGAAATAAGCTACTACCTCAGCATTAATATACAAAAATCTAAACAAGGAGAATACTTTATAAACCAAAGATCTAAAATTAAAGAACTAGTGGAAAAATTCAATCTTCAAAACGCTAAGCCCACAAATATACCTATGAATCCTGGTTATCTGGATAATGCCTCCGACGATAATCTACTAAGCAACAATACAAAATACAGACAAGCCATCGGATCCCTATTATACATTGCTACTATCTCTAGACCTGACATTGCAGCAGCTGTCAATATTCTGAGTAGACGCAACGAGAAGCCCAGGCAGCAAGACTGGGATGCTGCGAAAAAGATTATATGTTATTTAAAAACCACTGAAAAATTGAATTTGGTTATAAGTGGAAAGGAAAAACCTATCCTAACCTGTTACGCCGATGCCGATTGGGCCGGTGATAAATCTGATCGCAAATCGATGACAGGAAATCTATTCTTAGTAGGAAAAACACCAATCCAGTGCACATCGAAAAAGCAAACGTGTGTAGCTCTGTCTTCTGCAGAAGCAGAGTTCGTATCAGCCGCAAATGCTGGACAAGAGATATTATGGCTCACCAGAGTGTTAGAGGACCTTGACTTACCACAGGAACTGCCGATAAGATTATTTGAGGACAATCAGTCAGCCATTAAAATGATTGAATCGCCCAAACACACAGCACACTCCAAGCATATAGACATTCGTTTCCACAGCGTGAAGAACCTGTGTGAAAATGGGACTATTTCTCTACAATATCTGCAGAGTAAATTAATGACTGCAGACGTGTTGACCAAACCGACTCCTAAGCCAATTTTCCTGAAACACCGAGACAATTTGGAACTAAGACACTATTCCTCGTTTGAGGAGGGGTGACAGAAAATTACAAACTCGAAAAGACTTATTTACTCCAAAAAATGTGTTCCGTGAAGAAAAACGAACATTATAATAAGAACAAAAGTGTATCTGTTTCCACCCTCCCGATTTTTCATTCCCTTTTCTTTCAAGGGGTAAAAATCTATTTTTAGAACTTCCACGTGACTCTTTACATCTACATGTTTTGATCAGTATAGATTCTGTTGTTAGTTCGTTTTTACGTCTTATTATGTATAGTGAGATTAATTCTCGCTTGCTTTTTTATTTTACTTTTGTTTTCTTTTTTCTTCATTAAATATACTAGCAAAAAGACTAAGATGGTGTCAATGGCGTTTCTTCAGTTAATACTAATTATATCATTATTTTACAGAGAAGACATAAATTATAATAATAATAATAAATGAAAAATGTTGAGAAGAAGCGACTTGTTCATGGGACAGCCAACTCCTCAGAACAGAAAAAGGTAAGCTCATCATTTTCATTACTTCTGGTTTTGAATAAATGATTAATTGTTTTTCACCTTTTGTTTAATAAAGCGCTAAGAATGCGCCACCGAGTGCAGAAATAAATTTTAATATTAATATGATCTGAATTTTATCACATAGCATTTTTTTATATACCTCAACTTTATATATATATTGCACGGATGAATTGCGCTAGGCATAAAAGATAATTCAGCATTATATTAAAGGTATTTACTTACTGATAATACTGGACAAATTTTTAAATTTTGATGCTGAAGTAGATCGGACATATTTCGCCAAGGACAGCCACTTAAAGCCAAGTAGCTCATCAAAAATATAACTAAATTATAAAGTATTGAAATAGAGAAAGAGATAGAAAGAAATAGGAACAATAATCGCATAAATTATATTTTGGTTTAAAACGGCGACAAAAATTCAAATGTCGTCAAGGGGAGCTATATTAAGTTTGTACCATGATGAAATTTACATATTAATTAAATAATTTATTTTTTTTTATTTACCAACTACTATTAACTAAGAATGAAGTATATATAACCACAAAAAAATAATAATAATAATTGTCTCATGCGATAGACGTAGCCGATCATAGCATATTGTAATATTAAATTTGGCTTGAAATTGCTGTCATTTTATGGTTGATCGATTAAATCAAATAAATATAGGAAATAACTTGAAAGCAAATATTATGTACATCACGCATAATGTTGTTCTTATGTAATTGGTATTCAAATATAGAAAAGCTAATTCAGATTTTTCGATACTGTCTGTATCGAAACTGTCATATATGATAAGCACCCAAATGGAAGCCCACGGGTAAGCTATTGTCGCAGGCAATAGGGACAGGCACCGGAGACTGCGAAGACGAACAATTCGATGCCAAAGGCAGCGGGAACTCAAAGCGAGCTTTTGAGCGATTTCAGTATTTTTTTTCTTCTTCTTTCTTTTCATAAAGCTATATAGAAAAGAGTTTCCTTTAAATATAGTGACCAGCGAAGCGGGCAAAGCCTGCTAGTATATATATATATATATATATAACCTTTATTTATTTATTTATTTATTTGGTGAGGGCATTGACTTGTTTTTCGTATTTAATATTTTTAAAGTTAAAATGGGGTTTTAAATTAATATGCTTTGAACCAAATATGCGATTGAATAAAGAATATAAAATTTATCCTGATTTATAAGTGTACCAATATTTGTAGCGATTGGTTGAACAATGTAGCTTTGTATAGCAAAATACCTAGCATTTTCAAGGTGAAACAGAACAAATGATGACAACGAGAAATGTGTAACCGAACACAATAGTCCTATTGTACTAATGAAATATACTTTTTTAAAATAGTAGAAGAAAATTAATGTACAGAAATATTTCTTAAAAAGAAGTAGTGGAAGTAATTCAAAAGAACTGAAAAAATAATTAGATTGAAAAACAAAATAATAATAACAACTTCTTGCAGGGTTCATTGCAACAATTCAATAGTCATATATTTTATTTTTAAAAAATTACGTAACATAATAAATAACATTCAGTCAGTTCCTATTACAAATATCTTTAACAATAATAAGAATAAAAAAAAATCTTTAAAGGAAGTTAAAGTGTTTTTAAGTAAAAAACTAAAATCTCATTAAAACTAAAATCCGCTTTTTCCCACGTTCCTCTTCAAAGTAGTCGCTAAATGTGAGGTCAATACCTTCTTTTTATAGGCACGTTATTCCTTTAATAAAAGAAAAAAGAAGGAAAAAATATTTAGGTATTAGCTATTCATTTATTTTTTCAATTTATCGTATTACTATTTAAGTAGACATTATTTTCTTCTCTCTCTATATATATCAGAAAATAATCAGGCGTGTTACTCACACGACTTTCTCTTAGCTTGCATTTCATTCTCTTAGCTTGCATCAGAGACAGATTGTAGAATAAGACGCAAGATCGATAATGTAAGAATAATGTACAATCTACTTTAAAAATAAGCTATAAATAATAAGTTTGAGAAAATGGACAGCCAGAACATGAAACACGACAATAATTTTGACTAACCGACATAATGTAATAAAACTTTTTGCAATTCAAAATCACTTATGAAATAAAATAGTAAATTGAAAACCAGATCAAATAGAAATAAAGACATTAAGAATCACATTACTTCTGCACTGAGAAAAAAAAATATACCGCCTTCCTCTAGAATGAATAAGTGGCCCTTTGCTAAATCCCTTAACTAGAAATATAGATTTCCGAGCTATGCTCGTAAGGCACGCCAATAAACTGAATAGACGAAATTATCGAGAATTTCTAGTGTACACATTTCTAGATGGTGAAACAATATTCTGAATACTCCAAATATTCTGAATCATTTGTATTGTGAGAAATTCTCGCTTGATTTTCTAGAATTTGGTAGTAAACGAAGATTATAGTTGCTGAAACCTGCTTCTTGTGTTCGCATTTATTAGGAGATATTTTTAAATAACTTTGCCCTAGAGAATATAGGCAAACGCTCTAGAATTCTAATAGGGCTTCTAGAACTCCTTTCCAAGGGGACTAGAATTTATAAGAATGGCATGGAACTATTTTTTCTTGAGCCACAACATAGATTCTAGATGTCAGTTACAGAATTTTTTCTCAGTGTGTATAAAACATCAAATATATGAAATTGTATAGTAATTTTAGATACCGGGAGTCTCATAAATCTATAGACATTTTAAAAATTCATAGACGGAAGGGAAAAAAAAAAAGAAGATTTTCATCGATAGAAGATGTTCCGCAAACGCGTAACGAGTATGCAAACCAGTGTCCTATAAATTACACGGTTTAATGATTAAGAGCTCATTTATTATTTTTTCCTTGTGCATGCATGAAGATTTAATTGTGAATGCTCATTTTGTGGATAAAGCGTTATTGGAGAAAATGTTTTACCTCTGCGAAGAATGGCCGACTGAAGCTACAGTTAGCTGTGTTGTAACACGTTTGTAAACTGTAAATAATGTAGTCTGATAGCAAGTTAAAAAACCTGAAAGTACAGTCTACCCAAAGTTTTTTAGTGATTTCTCTTTCTTTTACACTTACATAATGAAAATATCCATGGTGTCACTTTGTTAACCTTGAATAAATTTAAATATTCAAGATGGCGTCCGAAATGGCTTAAAAATCGTATATCGGCATATCTTCGTTCATAAAACAGACAGGATACTAATTTTGATGTATCATATGCTGTTTTCAGGATCAGGGAATACAAATTACAAAATATCTGCTCGGTGCCATTTTGTTAATCTTGAGCAAATTTAACCATTCAAGATGGCGGACGAGATGACTTCAAAATCGCATATCGGCCATATCCCCGTCTAGAACAGACAGGATAATCATTTTGGTGTCTAATATTATGTTTTCAGTGTCAGGAAATACAAATAACGAAGGATCTTGGTGATAAAATATATATTTATACTGAAATAGAACATGAATGGTAAACTGAAAATTATGTATAAAAATACATAATTTTCAGTACTTTACTCAGTAATAAACTTGTATTTATTACAAAGTAACTGAAGTAAACAATGGTTATCAAGAACAAAACATAAAAGCAAAAACCTTTAAAAGAATGAACTGATTGTTATTTTCTTCATTACTTACATCGGCCATAGTGTAAGCAAGTTCACTTGGTCTGAACTTTGATCACGGATTACAACAAGTTTTTTTGCCATACAAAATACTGCACCGGTTTATTTATAAAACAAACAGCTGTATCGTCTATTAGAGCAAGGATCTTTTTTGCACAACCACAGCGCACCATTTGAGGTATCTCTGCTGGGGTCAGATTAACTCCAATTCGAAATGTCACAGGAATCAGGCTTTTAATGACAATGTCTTCTCTCTAGCTGAATTCCTTCGCTAGTTGGGGTGGATTTTCTCCAAGCGCAGATTTCCAAATAGATACTTGAAAATTTGCCCACTTTACAGGTTAAGTAAATGCCTGAGTAGTAGACGGTGAGGCACACAGTTTTACGGTCGTGTTCTTAATTTCAGTTCCTATTTTTATACCACATTCTATCTATATATATTCTGGGTAATTTTTAAAATTTTAATGCTGAAATAGATCGGACATTTTTCGCCAAGAACTCCACTTTCGCAAAAGCCGCTTTAAGCCAAATAGCACATCAAAAATATAAATAAATTATAAAATATTGAAAAACAGAAAAAAAGGAAAGGAAAAAGAAAAGAAAAGAAAGAAACAGAAAAAATAATCACATAAATTATGTATTTTTGTCTAAAGTGAAGATAAAAATTCAAAATTCGCCAAGGGGAAATCTATTAAGGCTGTACCATGATCAGGTTTACATATTTCATTATTTATTTTTCTATATACCAACTACTATAAACTAACTCAACTACTATTATAACCACAAAAATTAATTGTCTTATGCGATAGACGTAGTCGATCATAACACATTATAATATTATATTTTACGTGAAATTGTTGTCATTTTATGCTTGATCGAATAAATCAAGTAAATATAGAAAATAACGTGAAAGAAGATATTATTTAAACCACGTGTAGTGTTGTTCATATGTAACTGGGATTAAAATAAAAAATTGCTACTTCAATTTTTTTCGATAATGTCCGTTTCGAAACTGTCATCTGATAAGCACCCAAATGGAATCCCACTGGTAAGCTATTGTCACAGGCAATAGGGACAGACACCCGAGAGACTGAGAATGAGTGGCTCTCTGCCGAAAGCAGCGGCGAGCCAATGCGGGCTTTGGAGCAGTTTTATGATTTATTCTTATTTCTTTCTTTTTTGTATGTGTGCGTGTGTGTGTGTATAAAGCGATGTAGGAAAGGGTTTTCTTTAAATATAGTGACCAGCGAAGCGGTCAAAGCCTTCGTTGATTCACTAATTTCATTGATTTCAGGAATTTAAAAATGATTTCGTTAACAAACTTTGACCTATTGGCACGCAAGTAGCATCAGTCCGAGTTTTGTACATTTCGAGTTTGATTTTGAAATTTTTCCCGCATTCGGAATTCGGTTCGTTCCCAACCCTACTAAAAATGATCCGTAGAGATCAATAAAAAAAATTTGTACGTGGAAATGGCCAACGGATATCAATTGACATCCACAGAAATTAATATCCGTAGAGATCAATAAAAAAAAATTTGTACGTGGAATTGGCCAACGGAGATCAATTGACATCCATAGAAATCAATATCCGTAGAGATCAATAAAAATAAATTTGTACGTGGAATTGGCCAACGGATATCAATTGACATCCATAGAGATCAATATCCATAGAAATCAATAAAAATAAATTTGTACGTGGAAATGGCCAACGGATATCAATTGACATCCATAGAGATCAATATCCATAGAAATCAATAAAAAAATTTTGTACGGGGAAATGGGCAACGGATATCAATTGACATCCACAAAGATCAATATCCATAGAGATCTATTGCTATCAGTAGTTCACATCAATAAGATAAAACAAAAAATCTATAGATTATTAAATGAAGATCCACAGCATCTTGCTCAATTAATCTTTACAGACATCCATCAACCTACTAATATAAGCACACGTATAGGTCAATACATAACAAATTTGAGATAATAAATTTAAAATATAGAGAAACAAACTTTAATTTATAAGAAGTACACACTCATGTTTGTGAAAATTGCAACACCATAAAAGAATTGTCAGAAATTAATGAAATTTATTCCAGATATTACTGATAGTAGTACAAATAAACAATCACATATACAAAACGAAAAAAAAAAGGCTGAAATCAGTACTGTGTGTGTCTGCTACGCTGAGCAATGAGAGCCTGTACACGTCGTGGCATTGAATCATACAGGTTATGAACGAAATCCTGGAGAATAGCATTACAGATGACTGACTTGATGCTAAACTTCAATCTTACTGTGTGCCCCACCAGTTGTTCGAGCAAGTCACCAACCAATGAAATCAGAGACATGCTCGATGAGTGACATAAGCAGGCTATGGAAGAAGCTAACCCTGTTGTGCACTGAAGAAGGCTTGTGCAGTATGAGAAACATGCGCACGGGCATTATCCTGCTGAAATACAGCATCAGAAATGCGTCGAAGAAGGGGAAGGACCTCTGGCTTTGAAATTTCCCTTACGTGTAGCAATCACTATTGAGTTGCATACAATGTGCACTAGATGGGATCGACAATTATATCCAATAGCTCCCCACACCATGATGCTAGGCATTTGTGCAGCATGATGCTGAAACTAGATAACACACTGTGGGAACAGACGTTTCCCTCAGTAATGTTTGATGCATACTCTTCCATCATTGTACTCCAGATTGTAGCGAGATTCATCGGAGAAAACAATTTGTTGCCACTAGGTACGCCACGTGCTGTGTTACTGAGCCCTTTGAAGTTGGAGGCGTCCGTGATTCAGTAAGAGCAGAATCCTGTGTAGAGGAACCCTTGCACGGAATTGATGCTGCAGCAAATGGTGATGATCCATGGAGCTACACAACAAAACACCTGTAACCGTACTCGAACATTGTAGTAACACACAAGAGGAAGCTGTATGGTCCATCACAGCCATGTGGATGGGGTGTCTGTCGTCTCGTCCCGTTGTTCTATTACGTGCCCTACTGCCAGGTTTTAGGCTTGTTTGATTCTCCCCTGTCCATTTCTTCCAAACACGCATCACTGTTGTGGCATTACACTGCATGCGGGCTGCGATTTCTCAATACGAAAATCCTCTCTCTCACATACCAACAATGTGGCCTTGCACAAACTCCATTAATTGTTCATATAGCATCTTCCGCTTCGATGTGGCATACTGACCATTAATGAAACGTTTACCGCCGACATAGGATGATAAACAGATTTCAACGCACCTTTACAGTCCTTTATGTACCTGGAACATGTGACTGATAAGGATTCAGATCTCGTTCCATGCATGCCCAATCGTTTTGTAATTCTAATCATTTGCATGCCTCACCTTACTTTACATTTCCTGTAAGTTTGGTTCAATTTGCATAATCCCTTTATGGTGTTGCAATTTTCACAAAAATGAGTGTAATTTTAATTCGCAATATTTTAAATAATAGCAGTTTACATATTCTAAGTGAAATAATGATTTTCTTTTTTTTTTCAAAAAAGTATATATATATATATATATATATATATATAGCTAACTAAAATACTTAAACTAATCAATCAATTAACTTTTTAGATCTTAAAATAATCATTGATGGTAATAAAATTTTCACAGATATCTATGACAAACGGCAAGATTTTAGTTTTAAAGTAAACTTATTTACACATTTTAATTCCTGTTTGCATCTTTCAGTATTTAGAAACATCATCATTAACCATTTATTTCAAATTAATAATTTATGCTCTGCGAAGTTTAAAAACAAGAATATTAATAAACTGATCACAGCCACTGCTAAAATGGGTTTTCCTATAAACTTTGTATTTTCTATCCTTAACCATATTTTTTTTTTTTTTTTTTTTTTTTTTATGTAAACATAAAAAAGTAAAAAAATAAATAAATAAAAATAAAAAAACTGTGTACACTTTTGTGTATCTATAATAACAAAAAAATTATAAAAGACAATATAAAAGGTAGCGGTTGGGTAGGATTGTTAAATTAAAAAAAAAATAATAATAATAAAGCAGAAGGCTTGTTGCATTTACTTTGTATTGCTATGCAAACTTTCTTTTTTCATTAAAATTTCAGTTTCTTCTTTTTTGAGTTGGCAACTATTCTTAAAATTCTAATCATGCTATTAAACACATTGTAATCAATCATTGTTGCTTCGAGGTCTCATTGTTATTCATCTGCTTTGAAATTCTGCTTTTTTAAATCCATATGACTCCTATTCTGGTCCTTGCAGGCTGGGGGAGTGTTGCCGGCCTGAAACTAGTTTAACCCCACAGTCAAGTCACAAGTCTTGCCGCCTGCTTCCTTCCTTCCTATCTTAAGTTTCTTAAATTATTTTTTCATAAATTTTGATATAGTTTATGGTTTTAAGTTAAGATTTGTTGTGTTACTTTATTGATTCGTTTGTTTTCAGGCTGTTAATTAACAAATCTGGTTTCTTTAAATTTATGTATTTAATCCCCTGAATTTTTTTTTTTCATTTTTCTGAACTTCTCAAAGAAATTTTTAATCTTATTGATCATTGGTGTTTCAGTGATCTTGTATCTGTTGCTTGGCTTTTACTATGCTTAATAGATCATCATTATTCTATATATATATATATATATATATATGGACAATGCAGGTCTTTTCTGCAACAAACTTGACTTTACTAAGCGCTTTTTTGTTTCTTCAAGTGGGTCTTCTTGTTTTTCTTTCTAAATAATCCTTTCATGAAATAATTCTATAAATAGAAAGAAAAAGTAAAATTAGATATTTAACATAGAAAGTGCTACAATAGAAAATAAAATAACTGAAAAATAGAATATAATGGAGTTTCACAGTGTAAATTGGGTAAAGAGTCAATTACGACCAAAATAACCATTCGTATGTCAAATTTTTTTAAAATAGATATTTAAAAAAATAATCACACTTTTTTCCTATGGGAACAAAAAACTAAGATTTTTTGGATAATGGTAGTGCTGACTCTAGGCTAATTTGACATCCTGCAGTCCTTTTTTCAACCCATTTTATCATCCAGCTGTCATTCTAAATGTTCAGAGGCCTTTAGGTACTTTTCTTCTTGACTTTTCAACCTTCTAGCAATAATTTTACAGCATTCCTGAAAGAACAAATGCATATAGAGTATATATATATATATATATATATATGTGTGTATACAGTCATTCCCACTTAATTGCGTAATTTATAATCGAATACCCCGCTTATTCAAATAAAATTTGTTAGAACCAAAATCAATCTCATAGGATCAATGTTAAATTTCCCCATTAAAACAAATATTTGTCACGTACTGTCCCCAGTTATTCAAATAAAATTTTAAGTCTTTCTTATTAAAAATGATTCTCAATCAAAAAATACCAGATTTCCTTTTCTAAAAGTAATTAAAAATTGTTCATTGTTGCTGAAAAAAGCAAAATTTGAAAACATCGAATGTGAAATACGGCATGATGAGAAAGTAATTAATGATTTTGAGAACAGTGAAATTCATTCAGATGGAGCTTGTGCAATTTAAAGAATTAGATGGAGATGAAATGACAGAAGACGGCAAAGAAATTTTCACATCTTCCTCGCAAGAAAAAGATGAAAATGTAAGTAATGATGAGCTAATCTATCCATTCCCACCTCTGAAACAAATGAGTCTTATGCTATAATTCGCCGACATTTTGAGGCTTGTTTAGGTGACTATAATCTACTTTATAAATTAAAAAAAGAATTGTAGAAATGTTCAGCATCCGTGAAAACATAATTAATTATCAGAGCTTTCTTCAGAGAGGAAATAAATATTATACGAGTGAGTGATAGTGAATATTCTACTTCTTTATAAGCTCTGGAATCCAATTAGGTAAGTTTAAAAAAAAAAAAAAAAAAGAAAAAATGGCATTTATGTTGCAGATAGAAAAAAATTAGAAATTACAAGGATTACAGGTGGCATCTGATTGGCGATTGTTGGGAACACACACACACAAAAAAAATTACACGAGTGAAAGATATTGAACAATTCTACCTCTTTATAGGTTCTAGTATCTAATAAAGCAAGTTTAAAATGAATATTAATATTTATGCTATGGATGGAGAAAGATTAGAAATTGCAACGCAGTTGGGGGGGGGGGGGAATGAAATATTAAGAGTGAGTGATATT
Organism: Salticus scenicus; assembly: GCA_963930645.1. Classification (NCBI taxonomy): domain Eukaryota; kingdom Metazoa; phylum Arthropoda; class Arachnida; order Araneae; family Salticidae; genus Salticus; species Salticus scenicus. The sequence continues at coordinate 15,665,994 of OZ005660.1, forward strand.
GAACAATTCTACTTCTTCAGAGTTTCTGGAATCTAATTAGCAGGGTTGGGTTTTTTCACAGGACACGGGTTTAAGCCATCAAAAACCCATCAGAAACCTCTACCATCAAAAACTTGTATTGTCAAAATTCAAAATCTATAAATGAGCTAGAATCTGGTTAGAAATAGGATTTAGCAATACTTGGCATATACAATTGAATATCTAAATATTATGCTGTTTATAAATTAACAAGTCTTAAAACAATTTGTAGATAATTCATAAAAATTTAGGTAAATTAACTTGTTTATAACCTAAGAAATATATACAAAGTATGCATAGACATATTTTATATGTTTATGTTTATTTATATTAATATTTATGAAATTCTAAAATTCCAAAGTTACCGTATATTTCTGAATATAAGCCGATCCAAATATAAGACGACAGTACGTTTTTCCCTTCAGAAATTTGCCCAAAACTGCAAACCTGTGTATAAGCCAAATTGAAAAAATACTCTTTTAAAGTTTAAGTATATCGCCAAAATGGTGAAAATATTGCCAATCTATAAAACTTTCAGGATAATCTGTCCAATGAAATTGCGCAAAATGCGTGCTTATCCAACTGAATTCCTTACCTTGCTTAGCTATGATGTAAAATGATTGCTGTGTGTTCACCAACGGCAATAGTTATAACTCTGGCAACCTTATCAAAAGGGAGGCTAGCACAGGCATCGAACAGACGGTCTCGCACACACAGTGAAGGACAAGTGCCGGCAGCTGAAAACAATAGTCGCTGAAATACCAGGGGGCCTAACGTCGATGCTGCTGCCGCTGGATGTTTGCATAAATAAGCCATTTAAAGACCGATTGTGTCGATTTTTTTTAATGACGTATCTAAATTATTTTGTATATTTCTACTTTTGAGTATTTTTACCAGTGCCTCAAGGCAATCTTTAAAAAAAAAAAAAAAAAAAAAACGAAGATTTGCCACTTCTTTTGATAGTGTAAGCCTAGAAACATTTTAAACAGAGATGATTTAATTGTATAAATTAAAAATATGATCAGGAGTCCTGTTTTTTCAAGTTTCTCTTATACTATTTCCGAATCAGACAGAGAAGTTACTCCGTTTGTGCAATCTGCCAATGACGTCAGCTATCAGCAGGTCAAAAAAAAAAAAAAAGAAATGTAAACACCAGGGTTGGCAAACTGGGCCCAGCCCAGAAAAACCCGCCCGGGTTTTTCTGGGCGGGTTCACCAACAAAAACCCACTGGGTTTTTGTTAAAAATTATTTATAACTTACAAATCCCATCTATAAAGTATACTCTTATTTTTATTTTCTAAAAAAATAGTATTAAACATTAAAAAATAACTACACAGTTATAAATAAATATAATAAAAGTAAGTTTGTCTTCTATAATGAGTTCTTCCCAGCGTCGTCTGCTCAATAGCATGATGTGTGAATAACGTAAAATCGAATTCAATTAAATATTGTTCTTAAGAACAAAAGTGTTAATATTTAATATAAAATAAAGTAAAAGTAATATTGTGCATTTGTAAGTAAACACTAGAATAATTGTATTTGGAAATTTAATAATTTTTAAAAAACACTGTGTTTATTTTTACCTGTAAGAATCGATTTTTGTATATTGTAGTGTAACTGTTACATTAACTGATCTAGCAATACATAATAGCTTGTTCTTGTGGAATGTTTATAGATTATAATTTGAAATTTTAAAATGTTTTTAATTAAATTTAATTGCATAAAGGTGTTACAACAAGTTAATTAACTTAGTTACTGGCTTAAATGGCTTTACACCGTATGATGTTGCACTGTCAGTGATTTAAGAACCAAAAATCAGAGTATTTAACATGTTCTCCATGAACATCAATAACAAATATTAAACTAAATGATGATTGTAAATCTATACAGCAAACAAAAGATGATGAATGATATAAAATGAAGTAAAAATGGTGATGTATAAAAAAGTAACGCAGATTAAATTCGATTGATCAAAAATAAGAATAGAAAATATGTGATTTCAGCAATCGCTATAGGTATAGAAGACTTTGTCTGCTGTTTGCTTATCACCTATTATGTGACCTCTGACGTCAGGCGGGAAGAGCCTATTCGTTCAATTTTCCTTTTCCTGTAAAACCTAACGATATTTTTGTTTAACAGTTTAACAGCGGACATAAATGTTGTGCAGAATCAATATTTAACTAATTAAATTGTTTAGTTTTAAAACTTTATAATAATTTTATCTTAATTTTAGTAGCAACATAATTATAAATCTAATAAAATTTTCTTCTATAACTGTTTCAACTATTAAAAAACTTAAAAATAAATAAAAAATAAATAAAAAAGGATAAAGCAGTGCAGCTTATTTTTTAAATTAAAAAAAAATTTAAATGATGTGTTTGTACTTAAGAATTTAAATTCTTTTATTTTATCAGTTATTGTCATTACGAATATTTATTTTGAATAAGCATACATTAAAATAAAATTTAGCTTAATCTTACTAATTAACACTATTTTAATATTAGAATGAAACCAATTTTTATATCTAAGATAAATATTAGATTAATTATTAATTAGTAGTTTAATATAATTAGGTGTATTACAACTAATATACTAAATAACATATATCTAACATTGCAATGCAAATGCACTCAAACAAAAACCCGCAAAAGCCCAGAAAAACCCAAGTGGGTTGGGTTTTTCTAGAAAAACACGGGTTTTTGCCAACCCTGGTAAACACACGTGACTACATCGAGCTGCTCTAGAAATAAATTTAAAATTGCTAATTTAAGAGTTTTATAAGTGATAATTATTTAAAAATAAGGTTTAATATCACTATTTTACTTTATATATTAGTTTCTAAGCTTAACCACTTCACTGGCCACTGTAGTATGTGGAAGGTTACATTTCCCCCAAGTTATCGCAGGATGGCCGGTGAAGTGGTTAAAATATATGTACATTCAATCATTGTTTCTAAAGTGCATTTTTTTGCTAGAAATGTGGACTCTTATATAAGACGACCCCCCGTACTTCAGCTTCTGAAAAATTTCCAAAAATTCTCGGCTTATACATGGAAATATACGGTACTTATGAATTTTCACATAAGCCTTGAAAACACAGGAATACTGGATTTTTTTTTTTTCTTTAAATAAAACATAATATATGTGAGCAATAAATTAATATGAGTTTGAAAATAATTATATTTATAATCTATATTTATTAGACTTATCATTTATTAATAATTTTTTATCTATTATTATTGATTGTATAAATATTTGTACCTGTTTATAGCTTAGACTATTGGTGTTTTGGGAGTAAGGCTGTTTGACTGCTCTAGGGTCTTAGGCCTAAGGTGGGGTACCCTCCGTGGGGTCTTTCTAAAGGGTCCTAAGCCCGTATTTATGCAAGTTTCAGAGAAAACCACAAACTCTGAACGTCTAGGCCGACGAGCGGTGGCTGGGATTGATCCAGGCACCTCATGTCTATTAGCTTTGAGTATAGAACCACTTGGCCAATGGTGGGCACTACACCTTAGACTAATAAATGTTTTAAAAATCTGTACGAGTAAATATTAAATCTATTACAATTTATACATGTCGAGAAAGCATTCTTATTTCTCTTGTCTCACGGTAATTATAAGAATTTCAGATGCAACTCAAGCTTGTTTAAGATTCAGAATTATTGCTTTTTCTTATAAACTTGCAATATCAGCAGTCATTAATATATATATGTATATAATCTATAAAATATTTAAATACAAAATATTAGGTTGTGCATTTTTATTTTACTGGTTAAATACATAATACTAAAAGCACAATACTAAAAAAATTGAAATATACAATGTAATATTGCAAACAAAATGACTTATCAATCAAAATGATCTATCAATGGTTTATAAATCAAGAATTTTTAGAAGGCTAAAATTTTGTTTATATTAATCAAACTAGCAGGCTTTGCCCGCTTCGCTGGCCACTAAATTTAAAGGAAACTCGTTTCTATATAGCTTTATAAAAATAAAATAAAATAAATTACTGAAATTGTTCAAAAGTTCGCTCCAGGTCACCAGGTCCGTCCCTGCTGCATTCAGCAGCGATTTGGTCATCAACTGCAACTCGGGCGCTTGTCCCTATTACCTGCGACAATAGTTTACCAATGAACTTCCATTTAGGTGCTTATTATATAACAGTTTCGAAATAGATAGTATCGAAAAAATTGGAGTTTCCCTTTTATATTTGAATCCCAGTTACATGTGAATAACACTATACGTGTTGTTCACATGTAACTCGGACTGGACTCAAACGTAACTGGGTTTAGACAACATAATATTTGCTTTTACGTTATTTCACATGTTTTTTTTTTTTTTTTTGTTTATCCAATCAACCATTAAATGACAGCAATTTCACGCCAAATATTACAATATGCTGTGACCGGCTACGTCTGACGCATGAGACAATTAATTTTTTGTGTTTATATATAATTCATGGGTTGTAAACCTGATAGTACAGCCTTAATATAGTTCTCTTTGGCGGCTTTTGAATTTTTGTCACCATTTTAGACTTAATCCATTGTAACAATAAGACTTAATCCCTTGTAACAATATGCTATGAGCACTATTTCTGCCGTATTTTAGACAACTAATCTTTTTATGGTTATATATATTTCCCATTAAACATATTTTAATTTATTTATTTAAATATTAATTTGAATTTTTCAAATATTTCTGTTCGACAGCGTGAGAGTGCAGTAACACACAGAGGTTCATTTGTTTGTATGATAAATTAGCATAGTGATTATTATATAAAAAAATAAATAAATAGGTAAACATTATCGTGTTACACAATTTATTATGTCGCTCCATTGGCGGCTTTTGAATTTTTGTCGCCATATTAGCGATGGATTTTTTTTTTTTTTTTTTTTTTTTTTTTTTTTTTTTATGAAAAGGGGAAGACTATTTTGCTAATAATTTTATCAGACTCTTTTTTGTTTATACATAAGAATCCTTTATATTCTGCTTATATTTTTAATGCTTTTTAGGTTTAAAATAGTACTTGTTGAAATAAATTTACTATCTTTAAAACTGCATTTGTTCTGTAAATTTTGTGTAAAAATAAATCATTTATGTTTTTATATATTTGATGCGCTACTTAGATTAAAATGGCTGTTGCTATATTAAACTTCTTGTCGAAAAACATTTGGTGTACTTCAACACCAAAATTTAAAAAATCGCCCAGCAGGATCTGTTAATGAAGCTGATAAAATAAAAATATGGTTCATAGAGTTTAAATAATCTATTTAAATTTTTTTTTTAAATCCAAATTATTAATCTATCGTATCACATACATAGATATAGTAATAATATATAGATTGATCATTGGGGACAAAAAAGTGATTCCTTTTCACTCGGGAAAAGACGGCGATTTTACCAAAATATGATGGCAGTCTTTCCCCGAGTGAATACACACGGGAATATGCACGAATGTTTTAGCAAATAAAATTCATGAATAATTTATTTACTAAAGGTGAATGAAAAGCCCCAGATATAGTTTCAAATTCATTCTTCTTCTTTTTTTTTTTTTTTCCTTCAGTACCACTTAATGGCTGATTCCAAAGCTTTTATTTTCGGCATCAAAAATCTTTGCACGATAATATGGGGATGATAGATCTATCTATACTATTATATCTATGATCACATAAATCTTTTCGAAAATAGAATAAAACTTAATTTGAAAAAAAATAATAATAACTTTTGTTTATTAACCAAAATAATTGATGAAATTTGAAATGCAAGTTGGTCTTGTGGGGTACAGGCTGTATATTATATTTTTGTGTTCGTGAGAGAAAATTTAAAAGAATTTGAAAACTGCAATTTTTAATCCCTTTTAAAAATCATGTGACTTAATGTGAAGCAGATTTTTCATTTTTTTTCTCCTAACGGTTTCCATACAATCTTCTGCTGTGGCCACCTAAAATTCATACTTTAGTTAATTTTAAAAAATCTAATTGTCCGATTGATAAGCTGTTTAATGCATCGGATTTAAAAAAATTTCCCTTTCATTTGCTATCTTATTTGTAACGATGCGACTGATATTTCTAATTTATTTTCTAATCTTTCTGATTTATTTTCCTCATTTTAAATAAGTGTACGTTTTTTTTTTTTTGTTTTTTTTTTAAATTATTATTATTTTGTCGAAAAAAAAATGGCAACAATTAAATCATGGATAAAATGTTAAAATTTAAATGTCTTATTTATCAGAAATTAGAAGGTTTTTATTTTCACATTTTAATTAATTAAGAAAAAACTAATCATCCGATTGATAAGCTGTTTAATGCATCGGATTAACAAAAATTTTCACTTTCATTTGGTATCTTATTTGTAACAATGCGACTGATATTTCTAATTTATTTTCTAATATTTCTGATTTATTTTCCTCATTTTAAGTAAATGTACGTTTTTTTTTTTTTTTTTAATTATTATTATTTTGTCGAAAAAAAAAATGGCAACAATTAAATTATGGATAAAATGTTAAAATTTAAATGGCTTTTTTATCAGAAATTAGAAGGTTATTATTTTTACATTTTAATTAATTAAGAAAAAACTAATCAAAAATTCGAAAATCTGACTTCGATGTGCACAATGACCCTTCGGGGGGCACCTTTGTGTTAAATCTCGTGACTGTCCGAGCTACCGTTTTCGAGATCAGTGAAATATACACATATTGCTCACTTAATAGTATAAGATATTAATCAAAATGTTATAATTCTGTTTCTCCAAAAGCATTAATACAGGTCCCGAAATTTCAACTTAGATTACACTCGCTGAAAGAAAAAGTCACTCGCCACAAAATATGATTGACTGTTTTTTACGTATAAGGTGACCAGAATTTTATATTGGAAAAAGAGGGGAAATTATGCATTGTCTTTTATTTTATAAGAAAAGAGAAGGCATTCAATTTTGAAAAAATGGTCATTTTAGAGGACACAAAATTGAATGAAAATGATTATAAAAACCGATTCAAAAGCTACTTTACAGAAGTGGTACAATCATTTTTATCTCAAATGATGAATTTGGATCAGTACACCTTAATTTAAATTAATATTATACTGATACGTGAGGAAAAATCCTTAATTTTTATAGGTGTCACTGGACAATATAGATTTTTATTATTATTATTATTAATTTTTGCTATAGACAAAAACTGTTTTTGTGATACTTTCATGCAATTATACAAAAAAAGTTGGTAGACATTTTTTTATTAAAATCATAATCATAAAAGAAAAAATAAAATTAATATTCGGCAGATGAAACGATTTGTTTTAATGAACAGTCACTCTTTATCAGTATTTTATAAAAATTCTCACAAGTATAACCTAAATTAGTCTCAGTAGTTAATAAGTTTTTAAAATAGATATATAAAGGGGATTTTTTCACATGTCTACATTTGTTCATTGAAGAAAACAATCGCTTTGTGGGAGCGTTTTTGCCAGGAGGACATAAAATGAATTCAACTAACTTTTGCATATTTTTGTGAGATGGTGGTAGTATGTTATCATTAACGCCAATTACATACACTAGGGCTCTAGGCCTGAGTAAGAGAGTCCTCCGTGGGGTCTTTCTAAGAGGTCCTAGCCCATATTTACGCTATTTTCGGAGAAAACCATGGAAAACTCCTAGCGGCTAAGCCAACGAGCGCGACCGTATATCGAACCCAGCACCTCACGTATAGCAGCTTCGATAACTGAACCTCTCTGTCACTGGTGAGCCTATTTTTATGAGGAATATTATTAATGCAAAAGTGAGAACACACGTCAACCCACCGCGTACCAACAGGAGCACCACCTTCTTAATGATTTCATGACAATTTCAATAGTGATTCCGTGTTCTGGATCAAAGAGCTGTACAAATATAGGGAATACTTTTATTTCTTCGTAATTCGAAGAATCTGAATAGACATAAACAATAATATGCTTTAGCAAGTTTATTAGAAAGTTGTTCTTTTGCGAGCATAACGGAGAGAAAAGTTAGTGCTCACCGTTCGATACAGCCAACAGCCGATTGAGCTTCCCAATTTTGTGAAATTTTTGAAATTAAGGACTAAATCCTTTTCATTTGAAAAAGAGGACAGATGACGAAAAACATAAAAAAGAGGACTTTTTAGTCCTGTAATGTCTTTTTTTATTTAGGAAGGCAGAGCGTTCAAAAAGAAGACTGTCCTCCTAAAAAGAGAATGTCTGGTCACACTACCTAAGATTAGCATGATTTTATGTTTTTAAATTGATATATATGTATTATTTTCTTTTCGGTAGCACCGTATACTGTAAGAATTCTCTCTATATTTAGACCGAAATTTTACTCGCCACAGTAAAATTTCCACTCGCCTATGGCGAGCGGAAATTTCGCACCCTAATTAATATGTTTACCTTTTAAAATATACTTATAAATATCTTATAAAAAACAACTATATTTTTAAAGTATCACATAACTAAATTTAACATATACTATATTAAGCATAGTTATAAGTAAATTTCAAAATAATATATAAAAGTATCACAGCACATTTTGAATGAACATAGAATTAATTCATAATAAAATTTTAAAATCCCAAAGTTTAGTTTCTTATATTAATCAAAATGTTGTAACAATGTGTTTTTCAAAGAACATCAATCTATTTACTTTTCAAAAAATCTTTATAAACTATATTTTGTTAAATTGAGTTTATATATAACAAATTATATATATAGGTTTTTGACATGACAGTTTTAACCATGGTTTAAACCATCAAAAACTGTCACTTGTCAAAAACCTGTGAACCCTTTTAATTAAGTAAGTTTTGATCACCGATTGTTGAAGATGGGGGGGAGAGTACCATAAAAAAGTTACATGAGTAAAAGATATTGAACAATTCTACCTATTCACAGTTTCTAGAACCTAATAAAGCAAGTTTAAAATGAACATTGACATTTATGCTGAAAATGAAGAAAGATGGTGATTTCTAATCTTTCTTACCAAAATCGGTACACTTGGAATCTCTGCACAATACTGTTTTGAAAATAACCTGCAGACTGGTAAAAAAAAAAAAAAAAACTGTGATGTACGTCTCACATTTTTTGCTTTGGGGGTTAGGTGTTAGGCCGTATCTTTTTTTGAGCCTAAACAATTTTACGAGTTCTTGTATGGTGTTTATTCAAAGTTTTGTACTATAATAAAGTTCAATAAAAACCAGCAAATACAAAAATACATAAATGCTGTTCTCATTTTTTTTTTTTTTTTTTAATTCCTAAAAAGTTTTAAATATATAAAGTGTTACTACAAAAGAATCATCGGGTTTCCGAAGTGTTTATTTCAGAACATAATTGGGTTACGTTACACCAATGAGTTATGCATGAAAATAAACCGAAAGCATCCAAGATTAATGTCTATACTATACTATAGATGTTCAGTTTGTGCTCTTGAGTGATACGGCAGATGTCAAGGTGATAGTTCAGTTTGTTCCACACATTATGCAGCTTGGTTGCGTCGATGATTGTGAATGCAGACGTAATGCGGTCTTACAACTCAGCCAAAGTGGTAGGTAAGGGTGGTACATAGACACAGTCTTTAACATATCCCCAAATGAAGAAGTCACACGGTGAAAGGTCGGGCAACCCGGGAAGCTATGAAAACAATATCTTGTCATCCCGGCCACATCGACCAATCCATCGTTGTGGAACTTGCCGATTAAGGTAGTCACAAACCTTTTTGTGCCAGTGTGGCAGAGCTTGATCCTGTTCGTAAATAAAACCGTTGATATTGTATTCCAGTAGTAAAAACAACCATAACTGAAGCATGTCCAAGTAGGAAATACCCATCACATTGTCCGTACCAAAAATGAAAGGTCCACACACACACCTTGTTACGAGAAACTGCACAAAAAACATTGATTTTTGTGGAATCGTGTTCGTGTTCCACAATTTCATGGGGACTTTCTGTGTCCCATATCCGTACATTGTGTTAGTTGACCTTACCACTGAGATGAAAGGTAACTGAAAACAAGCTTGTTTTCAAAGTTGTCGTCCTCACAGGCTTCTTGCATGTTCTCACAAAACGTCTTTCTTTTGGGTAATCGTCCGGCTTTAATGCCTGCTGCAGCTGTTTATGGTACGGCTTAAATTGTAATGTTTTTCTCAATTTTACACACAGTTGGCTGTAGAATGGAAAGTTTGCGGCTAGGGCAGTTTGTTGATTTCTTGGGACTACGGATGAAACTCGCTCTAACTCTGTTCACTGTTTCTTTAGTAACGCTTGGTCGGCCGAAAGCTTTGCCTTTACATAAACAACTGGTTTCTTTGAACTGTTGATACTAGCACAGAATGCTTTGTTGGGTTGGTGGTTTGCATTTGTATGCCCGGTGGAATGCTCTTTGAATGGTTATGACTATGAGCGATTCACACTCTGAAAATTCTAATACACAAAATGCTTTCTGCTGTCCAGTCGCCATTTTAAATATAACGTTCGCGCAGCAACCATGGAAACCACACATACAATTGCACATACGCAGCATGAAACTGTAGTTAATGCCCTCTCGTTTGCTTTGTCGTGGAAACATATATGTTTCCAAGTTCGGACGAAGTAATGTATCAAAACCCGATGATTAATTTGTAATAACCCGGTATATACAGCAGAGCCTCGATTATCCAAACCTTGATTAACCGTTTTTTAATTCATGAAATCAATGAAGGTCAACGAAGGTTTCTCTCGCTTTGCTGGTCACTATATTTAAAGGAAACTTTTTTCTATATCGCTTTACAAACAAAAATAAAATTTAAAGAAATCATGAAATTATTTTAAAGCCCGTTTTGGTTCCCTGCTGCCTTCGGCAGCGGTCCACTTTTTTGCAGACTCTCGGGTGTCTGTCCATATTGCCTGTGACAATAGCTTACCAGTGGGCTTCCATTTGGGTGCTATCAGATGAAAGTTTTAAAACAGACAGCATCGAAAAAATTTTTATTAAAAAAAATACATACATATATATATATATATATATATATATATATATATATATATATATATTTGCAAAAAAAAAACCACCTTTCTTAACAGTAACTTTTTTTTCTTTAATTAAAATATTCAAAACTATTATATACTACAATATTCAAAACCTATCAATATGTATTAGTCAATTTAATGTGGTAAGCCAAAACACAAATTTAACGAACTCTATGTTTTAGGAAGTGCATCAGCTAAGATGTACTATGCCTAATGGTCCAGATCTTTTTTTTAATCGGGCCCTTAATACACAGCTTTTGTTCATTCACTAGTATATTGTGTATTTAAAAATAAGATTCCCATTCAGAATCGAAAATAAAGAAGAAGTTATTATGTTCCAATAGAATTTCAATAATTTTGACTTTCTCGTGTGCTGTGCTTGTTGTGGCCTAAATCAAATTAATAAGTTTTTGTTAACTGTTTTATTTATGTCACCCTATTTCATGTACAATCTTATCACTACTAATAGAGTGAAGTTACTTTATGTTTTAGGCTGAAAAATTCATTTTACATATCTATACTAATATTTATAAATGCGAAAGTTTGGATGTATGTTTGTTACTCAATCACGTCACAACGGCTAAATGAATCTGTATAAAATCTGGTACAGAGATTGATAATAGTCTGGAATAGGACATAGGCTACTATTTATGCCAGAAATTTGATTAGATCTTTTAAAATTAATTAAAATATGAAAATAATAAACGGGTAATTGCCTTAATATAAGCCGTTTAAATTTTTAATTGTTGCCAAAAAAGTTTATCAGGCATTTTTATTTAATTATTTTTCCAACATAAAATGAAATATGCTTTCACGCGAAAAAAAAAAAAAAAAAAAAAGTTAAATTGAAAATGACGTCTTTATAACTTTAAAATAAAATAGTATTAATACAAATCTAGCATGCTTCTTCTGAATTTTATTTCACAGCATTTTTTTATATACCTCAACTTTAATTTTTTTTTTTTTTTTTTTAGCACGGATGAATCACGCTTGGCATAAAAGCTAATTCAGCATTATATTAAAGGTATTTACTTATTGATAATTCTGGACAATTTTTTTAATTTTGATGCTGAAGTAGATCGGACATATTTCGCCAAGGACAACCACTTAAAGCCAAGTAGCACATAAAAATATAACTAGATTATAAAATATTAAAAAAGAAAGAAAGAAAAGAAAAGATAGAAATAGAAACAATAATCGCATAAATTATAATTTGGTCTAAAACGGCTACAAAATTTCAAAAGTCGCCAAGGGGAGCTATATTAAGGCTGTACCATGATCAGGTTTACATATTAATTAATTAATTTATTTATTTTTCTATATACCAACTACTATTAACTAAGCATGAAGTATATACAGTAGAGAGCCAGAAATTCGCCGACCTAAAATCCGCCGAAGTCCGAAATCCGCACAGCTTGTCAGATACAAACAATGAAATTCACTATTAATAAATTACAAAACTGCAAATCAGAATTTTTGGAAAAGATCTTGAATACAGATTTTATGTTTGCATTTTATGATTACAAAAAAGAAAAACAAAATAATAATATGAAGACTGCAAGAGCCAAGCTGCAACTAATGAAATTATTGACTATATTAAATTCATCAAAAGAAAATAATGATTATTGTGATATGATGATATCAATCAGGTAAATAATAAACTAATTTTTTAAAATGCTTTCTGATGAAGGTATAATTTGTAAGGAAGAACTCAACAAAATTGGTAGAAAATTAATTTGTGTTAGTACTATTTACAATAAATAAAAAAATAAATAAATCATGCAGGCTCAAGTTTAGTTTAAAACTAGCTACATGTGAACAGATTTTATCTAAATTTGACAATTTTTTTTTTCATTTTTATTTATTGTTTTCATTATATATTTTTGTTAATGTTCATTATTATTCTTATGTACCTAGTAATTTAATATTCAGTGTTATTATTGACTAGTATGTGTTTAGTTGAATTAATATTCTGTTTTTGTTATTCAAAGTGGAAATCATTTTTTATGGGCTCCGAAATCCGCAAAATCCTAAAATCCGCACAACCTCTGGTCCCGAGCTGTGCGGATTTTTGACTCTCAACTGTATAACCAAAAAATAAAATAATAATAATAATTGTCTCGTGCCATAGACGTAGCCGATCATACCATATTGTAATATTATATTTGGCTTGAAATTGCTGTCATTTTATGATTGATCAATTAATTTAAATAAATATAGGAAATAACTTGAAAGCAAATATTATATACATCACGTATAATGTTGTTCATATGTAACTGGGATTCAAATATAAAAGAGCTACTTCAAATTTATCGAAACTGTCATATATGATAAGCACCCAAATGAAAGCTCACGGGTAAGCCATTGTCGCAGGCAATAGAGACAGGCACTGGAGACTGCGAGGACAAACAAATCGCTGCCGAAGGTGCTGGGAACCCAAAGTGAGCTTTTGAGCGATTTCAGTATTTTTTTTTTTTTTCATAAAGCTATATAGAAAAGAGTTTTCTTTAAATATAGTGACCAGCGAAAACGGGCAAAGCCTGCTAATTTGTTATATATTTTTTAAACATTTCCACAAAAACTCTTATGAAGCATCTTCTCAAACTGATTGGGTGACACCCGGAGCAGATCATCCCTGCCGCCCCCACCTAGCTACGCCACTGACACCACGTTTTTATTCTTACATTATTTTAGAACTTAATTCTAAAAATGAAAACTGTGGGCCCTGACAAATTGTAATCCTATGCAATGACACAATCTATGTTTGGAATGTTTATCGCTTCTTGTCGTATGAGATTAAAATTACCCTACTACAAGGAACTCAGTGACAGAAAATTTTGTAGATGTCTGCAACAGGTTTTTAAAACTTCATAATCTGTCTGTGATATTTGCATGTAGTCAGGGGTGAAAATGGCTTACACTCAAAAAGCCTGAAAGATGATAGCAGCAATCTGGGGGGGGGGGGGGGCGTTAACAACAGTGGTGATCTCGTGCAACAATACAATACATAATACAATTTTACTACAGAACAATTTAGTATACACAACTGTCAAATAATAAGATTAACCCATTCAATTAAATATTTTATAGCAATGTTTGACACAACACAATAAAAATAATTATAAATAATAAAAGTATTAGTTTTAGTTTTGATACAGAAATTTTTAAGTGAATTTTGAAGTGGAGGAGAAGTTTTGGAGCAGTTTTTAATGAAATTAGCACTTTTCTACATTCCCGTAGAATCTCAGTAACAGGTAACAGGATACAGGTAACAAGTATAACGCTGCCTATAAAGGGAGATCTAGGCTCCTAGGTAAAGGTAGAAATTAAGAAATTTGGTTGGTGGCCAGTGGCTACTAGCCTTCATTTTTTTAGTGGCCACTAGCCACTTGCTGATAAAAGTTAAAGTAAAATAAAATTTTCTTTTCTTTAATTTTTTCGATGTTCAGTCTCGACAAATCATTAAGAAAATAATTAAGGTAGTCAACTTTTTGAAACTCATCCACAATAATACATTTCTGATAAATTTTAATAAATGAAATAGGAATAGATTTACATAATTTATACTATGAATGTAAGAAAATACTATTCAATACAAAATTCATATGTTTAAAATGCTCTTTTGGTTATATTATTTTATAACAGAAAAATTCTGATTTTTTGCCCCTTCACTATCCTGAATGGTGTCGATTTTCTACTTTTTCAAAAAAAAAAAAAAAAAAAAAACATCTTTGATTCATGAAAATATATTAGTATATGTAAATAAAATTTAAGTAAAAAATCATTTTTTAAAGTTAGAAGCTTTTTATTGTGAAGCCCTAAAAAGCATAAAATAAAATTTATTCTGGCAAAGAAATGCTAGAAAGAAATGAAAGTTTCAACACTAAGAAAATTTTAGAGAAAAATATAGGTACTTTCCTTTTGCAAGAGATGAAAATTTTTTTATGTTCAAAATATTTTAAAAAGCTTTCGAGACCAATATTCTTATTTATTAGTTTTTCTATAATCATTCGTTAGGCCAGAAATTTCAAATGTCTCGAAAGCTTTTTAAAATATTTTGAACATCAAAAAATTTTCATCTCTTGCAAAAGGAAAGTACCTATATTTTTCTCTAAAATTTTCTTAGTGTTGAAACTTTCATTTCTTTGTAGCATTTCTTTGCCAGAATAAATTTTATTTTATGCTTTTTAGGGCTTCACAATAAAAAGCTTCTAACTTTAAAAAATGATTTTTTACTTAAATTTTATTTTGTGATTTTTAGTTACCAAAAAAGAAAACGCTTCTTAAAAATACTAATTAAAATTTCTTGGGATATTTTGTAGACAACAGAAGATTTTCTTTTATCAATTGACTTTTTTTTTTCGATTATTTATCTGCAAAAAAAGTACTAATCATCTTTCATGGACCGAATCCGGGACCATCGCGTTATCAGCATGACGCTCTAACCAAATGTCTAAGAACTGTCAAGAAAACTCATGGAACATTCTAGAAAAATCTAACAAATACTTATACAAAAGGAATATTGTTCTCGAATGCTTTTTAAAATATTTGGAATATTTAAAATATTTCATGTTTTTCAAAAGTGAAATATCTATATTTTTCTTTAAAATGTTCTTGTTGTTGAAACTTTTGTGATTTTTATAGCATGTCTCTGCAAGAATAAATTTTTATTTTAGGCTTTTTAGGGCTCCACAATAATAAAAAACTTTCAGTGTTATTTTTATTTTTATTTTTCCTGAAATTTTTATTTTGTGCGTTTAGTAACTCAAGAAAAAGCTTCTTTAAAAAACTATCAAAATTACTTAGGACACTGTGTAGACAATGAAAGATTTTCTTTTATCAATTGGCATCGTTTCTATTAATTATCGGCAAAAAAGTAGCACATCGGCTTGTGAGGATCGAACCCACAAGCATCGCGTTATCACCATGACACTGTAATCAAATGCGCTAATGAGCGACGAAAAAGTCTGTTTAAATTTATATTAAAGTGGAGGCGCCTTCTTTTTAAGAATGACACAAAGACACGATGATAAAAATCCAATTTCAATAAAAAGTTTCTAAAAGAATAATATCTATATGTATTTAACTTTTTATTTTGTGCCTTTTAGTATCTAAAAAAAAGCTTCTTCAAAAAAACTCTTCAAAAATTCTTCGAATACTGTGTAGACAAGGAAAAATTTCCTTTTATCAATTGACAAATTTTCTATTAATTATCTGCAAAATTTAACACATCGATCCTTCGGGGATAGAACTCAGCACCATCGCATTAGCAACTTGACGCTCTAACCAACTGCGCCAGCAAGCAACTATAAGGACTGCTGATATTTACATTAAAGTTGAGGTGCCTTATTTATTAGCGTGACATGACGACGCGATAGCGAAATCCAATTTCATTAAAAACTTCTAAAAAAAAAAAATATTTATTTATTTATTTGTTTTTATTTAAATTTTATTTTGTGCTTTTTAGTAACTAGATAAAAAGCTATTTAAAAAACTCTTCAAAAATTATTAGGATTATGTGTACACAACTAAATATTTCCTTTTATCAACTGACACCTTTTCTATTAATTATTTGAAAAATTAACATGATGCTGTAACCAACTGAGCCATTAAGAAATAGAGATACAATGAATTGCATACTTTTTTTTTTTTTTTTTTTTTTTTTTTTTTTAAGTGGAAGTGTCTTACTTTTTAGCGTGACAGAAAACGCGGAGATAAATTCAACTTCATGTAATAAAAATCAGTTAAAATGGGTGAAAATATCTTACTTGAAAAAAAAAAAAGAGATTCAACACTTTCAGGTCTAAACTATTTCAACCGCATATCTCCTGCGGGACTCAGGGTTTTTTTTTTTTTTTTTTTTTTTTTTTTTATTAATACTTTCTTTTACTAATTAACACCTTTTCTATTAAATATCTCCAAAAATTACCATATCGGCTTTTCGAGGATCGAACTCATAACCAACCGTTATCAACATGATGCTCTAACCAACGGAGCTAACGAGGAATGCAATGCGTTGCTTATATTTACTTTAAAGGGGAGGCACCTTGTTTTTTGGCGTGTCACGAAGACACGATGACAAATTCCAATTTCAAAAAAAAAAGCTTCTAAAAAAATTATTTATTTATTTATTTTTACTTACATTTTTATTTTGTTCTTTTTGTAACTAGATAAAAAGCCGTTTAAAAAGCGAAAAATTATTAGGATACTGTACACACAACGAAATATTTTCTTTTATCAATTGACACTTTTTTCTAATAATTACTTGCAAAAAATAACATCTCGGCCCGGCGAGGATCGAACTCACGACTCTCGCGTTATCAACATGACGCTGTAACCAGCTGATGCATTCACAGATACAATGAGTTGCTTACATTTTTTTTTTTTTTTTTTTTTTTAATATATATATATATTGGAAGTGTCTTGTTTTTTTAACGTGACAAAAAGCCGATGACAAATTCAATTTCATATAATAGTAATATATACATATATATAAAGCTTCTAAAAATACTTTTTTATGTATTTTTTACTTAAAACATTTCATTTTGTGCTCTTTTAATATCTAAAATGTTTTGTGTTTTCCAATATCTAAAAAAAAAAAAAAAAAAAAAATGATTCTTAAAGAAACTCCTCAAAAAATTTTTAGTATGTAAGCAAAGAAAATTTTCCTGCATCAATTGACACCTTTTCTACTAATTATCTACGAAAATTAACACGCGAGACCTTCCGAGGACCGAACTCACGACCACCGCGCTACTAACGAGACGCTCTTACCAACTGAGCCACAGAACGACACACGAAATAGTTTATATTTACTTTAAAATGAAGGCGCCTTGTTTACTAGCGTGACACGAAGACACGATGACCAAGTCAATTTCAATTAAAAACCTTCTAATAAAAAAAATATTTTTTTAATAATACTTTTTTATTTTGCAAGTTTCTTTTTCCTTTTTTTTTCTTGTTACAAATGAATTATAAATTAATTTTTCTTTAATAATAATGAATTTTTAATAATTTGCAATTATAATCCCCCTCTCTAACTGAATTTAGAGAGTGTGGCTGTAGTCGAGATTTCACAATGTAATTGTAGCTGTCACTTTTTAAAAAGTTAATTTTGACATATTTTAAAATTAGCAGCACTAATTCATCTTAAGGATAAACAAGATCTTAAGCTCAATCATTAAATGATAATTCAATAGAAAAAAAAAATCAATCAATTTTAAGATATTATCAAATTTGTATAATTTAATGGTCTGTAGTATGTAGTACATCAGTGTAACTCAGATTAGGCATAACAAATTACATATAATTGAAAAATAAAATAGTAAAAGAACAGAAAATATTTTACAATGCATAAAATTGTATAATCAAAGTGCACAAAAAATTAAAAAAAATTATTAACCTGTAAAACTAATAAAATATGAAATTAATTAATAATTAATGCAAAAAATAAGACTTGTGCATGAAAAAGAAAATTGCATAATTTATTCTTTCTTAATAATAATTATATCTATTTTATTCTATTTCTTTATATTATTAAGATTCAATTATTAAATCCATGTTTTAAATACAGTTGTTTTTAACTGTGGCAATCTTCTTATCCTAAAATGCGAATTCAACAGAAACAAGCCAGGTGCACATTTTTGTTGAATAAAAGGGTTGAAATTTTCTTTCCCTTTCGTTTAAAAAAAAAAAAAAAAAAAAAAGAGGCTTTAAATGTGCGTTCTAACTTTCTTTTGAAGGACTTTTTTACTTTTTTTGGATGAATGTGAATTAATTTTGGACATTTGGAGACGGGGCTATTGAAGTGAAAATGCGTCGAATGACGTTTTTAATTTTTCTGCGAACGTAATACAATCGGAGTTTCAGCCGATTGATTATCTCACGAGCTTCCTTTTCGTCTCTTTCTCCCGAAAGTCGAAACTCTCATTTTGACATTTTTTTTTAAAATCAAAATCTAATACTTTTATAGAAAAATGGAAAAAAGTCATACATTTTTTTAGTATATGAATAAGACTACCTCCCAATTTCCAGTGTTTACTGTTAAAATTGACTTCTGAAAATGTCTGTAAGTGGCGATGTTAGATTTGAGAAAGCCTGAATTCGAGGCGCACGGCGCGTTTACTGAGAAAACGCCGCCGCACGATCCAAGTTTGCATTGGAATGGGGTATTCTATAAAGAATGGGTAGAAGAATTTTAAGTGTTTACTATTAAAATTGACTTCTGAAATATGTTTGCAAGTGGCGAGGTTAGATTTTAGAACAGCCTGAATTCTTTGCGCGGCACGTGTACCGCGGAAAAGCCGCCGTGCGATACAAGTTTGCCTTGGAATGGGATATATTTTATAAAGAATGGGTAGAAGAGAAGTGCACACAGAAAAATAAGTTGGTCACAGTGACCTGACAAAATGCTCAACTGACAATACAGAATTGACTAACCTAAATTGCTGACTAGCCAAAAAGTGTACTTGCTGAACTAGTCACCAAATCTGAAAAGTGTACTTGCTGAACTAGTCACCAAAACTGAAAAGTGTACTGGCTGAACTAGTCACCAAAACTGAAAAGTGTACTAGCTGAACTAGTCTCCAAAACTGAAAAGTGCACTTGCTGAACTAGTCAAAAAACTGAAAAGTGTACTTGCTGAACTAGTCACCAAAACACTATTCCAGACTAGGAAGGTTAATATTATCAGACAAAGAAGGCTAGTCGACAATCATAATTATCTGACCAGGAAGGTTAGTCAACAACCGCAGTTGCCAGACAAGGCAAGTTAGTCATATTTTATACTTGATTAAGAAAGTTAGTCAACAGATCCCAGGTATACTTCTATTACCAGACAACCGTAGGTAATGGAAATATTGTATTCGATCTAAAAATTCAAATTCGAGTTTTCACTTGATTTACACGTTTTAAGGTCTCCTGAGTCCAAAACAGTAGTTTTTGGCAATTGGTCAGTGGTGTATGTATGTGTGAAATTTTCTGGTTATCATATCTCCTAAACTAATAAAGATAGAACTACGAAACTTCAGAATTGAGGCAGGTTTGGTGTACAGATGAATTTTCTAAATTTTGGTGAAAATTGGAAATCCGGAAGTGAGACATCGGAAACCGGAATTGGGAACGTAAGTTAGTATCTCAAAAATGCCTCCAACGATTTTCTTCAAAGTTGCCATATAAACACTCTATTGGATGTCCTTTCGAATGATATAGTTGGTTAGTTCAGGAAAATTGATAGGCGCCCTATATAAATAGCTTAATTTCAGGTCTCCTTTAAAAACGGCTGTACTGAATATCTTCAAACTCGCCATATTCAATCTCTTTTATATATGCTTTTGTATGTAATTATTGTTTTGCAGTCAACAACTGAGTATGCTAAGTTTTGCTAAAAGTTGGTATCTCAAAAACGGCTCTAACAATTTTCTTGAAAATTGTTACATAAATCCATTTTAGATATTCTTTCTCATGTATTACATGGTTATTACAGGAAAAATGACAGTCATCCTGATTAGGTAGGTCAGTTTTAGATCTCGGAAATTGGTGTTTGAAAAAATAACTCTATTATTTTTTAACTCGCTATGTAAATTCTGTTTTACACACACACACATACACATATATATTAGCTTTCTCCTACAGGAAATTTCTTTTGTGTATACTTCGCTAGGTCAATTTTATGTCTTCGCTGACCACATTATTTCTAAAACATGCATATAATACGTGTAATAGTGGGTAGTGGAAGTCGTGTGGTTGTTTCACACCAGATTTTTTTTTTTAGATAAAGTGATCACAAGATATAAAAGTGACTTAAAGAAGTAGAAACCTAAAATTTTTCCAGTAAGAAAAATTTTATACACATGTAAAGACATATGAAACGAAGCTTACATATAGCGAGGTTAAAAAAAAAAATATATATATATATATATATATATATATATATATAGGTAGTTATTTTTTTGAAACACCAATTTCCGAGATCTAAAACTGGCCTACCTAAGCAAGATGACTGTTAATTTTCCTGTAATAACCACGTAATACATGAGAAAGGATATCTAAAATTGATTTATATGTAACAATTTTCAAGAAAATCGTTAGAGCCGTTTTTTAGATAACAACTTTTATCAAAACGCAATTATTGACTGGCAAACAATAATTACATACAAAAGAATATTTAAAAGGGAGTTAATATGGCGAGTTTCAAAAAATTCCGTGCAGCCGTTTTTAAAGAAATGCGCTTGCGAGACCTGAAATTGAGCTATTTATACTCCTTTCAATTATCCTAAACCAACTATATCATTCGAAAGGACATCTAATCGAATGTTTATATAGCAAATTTGAAGAAAATCGATAGAGCCGTTTTTGAAATACGGATTTACGGTCCCACTTCCGGTTTTTCAATTTTTACCAACATTTGGAAAATTCATCTGTACACCAGACCTGTCTCGATTCTGAAGTTTTGTAGTTATATCTTTATTAGTTTCGGAGATATGATAGCCAGAAGATTCCACACATATACACACACACACACTGACCAATTGCCAAAAACCACATTTTTGACAGGGGACCGTAAAACGTGTAAATCAGGTGAAATATCGATATCGAATTTTTGGACCGAATACAATATGAAAAAATATTATTATATATACTGCGCCATGAAAAAATTCGTACCATGAAAATATGCAGAAATATATAATCATAAACAACTTCTTAATCTATAGTTCTGTAATTCACGTGTTCAATTTCAGTCATAAAATTTGCACCAGTTGGGAGAGCTTATTAACTTTATTTAGCGATTAAACACACAATAAAAAACTATTTGCAGTATACTTTGAAGAATTCACAATTATAACTTAATTCAGTATATTTCAGGATAACATTGTTTCTCCATAAAGGAGCCAAGATCATAATATTTAAATCATAACTTTCATGTTCAAGAGAAAAAATTATACTTCCTGTTTAAGACAGGCCGAGAAACTAAACTAGAAAAAAAGTAACATTCTCATGGAGAAAAAAGCACCTCTCATTTGGCAAAGAGCCAACTACTCGTCGGGGGGCTGGCGAAACGAAACCAAAAGCTACGTTCAAACATGCTCCGCCCCCATGAACGAAGGTTCATAAAAATATTCTACAAGTACAATAACAACATTAGTGTTATTACAGGTTTTCATTTTCTTGGTCTTCAACTGCAAATAGATAAGAAAAAAAAGAGATTAATATACATATGAAACATTGTAACTAGATGATTAACATAAATGGATTAAAAACAGGAACATAAAAAAAAAAAAAAAAATAAATAAAAATAAAATAAAATAAAATAAAAATAAAATAAAAATTTCAAAGTTCAAAATGGTAGAGGTGATAGTTTGGCGATCGGACGCTTCAACTCTCCATAAATAGTTTTCAGTAGAACAACACGAATCTTGCCATCTGCTCCAGGAAATAATTTGATTATGCGTCCTAGTTTCCACTTCAAAGGGGGCTGATTATCATCTTTTATTAAAACCAAATCGTCTTTCTTGAAATTTGGTTTATTTATTAACCATTTTGATCGCCTTTGCAAGTCTGATAGGTAATCTGAAGACCATCTGTTCCAGAAACTTTGAAAAATTTTTTGTAGAAGTTTCCATCTTTCTAGCGGGGTTAGGTTAACTGAAGAATAGTCAGGTTCTGGTATTGAAGTCAAGGCAGTGCCTATGATAAAATGTCCTGGAGTTAGAGCATTTAAGTCACTTGGATCATTCGAGAGCGCAACAAGAGGTCTGGAGTTCAAGCACGATTCAATTTGAGTAATTAAAGTAAGGAACTGTTCATAAGTTAATATTTGTTCGCCAATAGTTCTTTTTAAATGACCCTTCATCTGTTTTATTCCAGCCTCCCAAAGTCCTCCAAAATGGGGGGCCGATGGGGGATTGAAATTCCATTTGATTGTTTCTTCGGACAAATATCTGTGGATCTTTTCGTCAGAAGAGATCAAGGACATCATTTTTTTCATTTCGTTGTCGGCACCTACAAAGTTCGTTCCTCTGTCTGAAAACAATTCTTCAGGTTTTCCTCGTCGAGCAACAAACCTCTTCAAGGATGCGAGGAATGTTTCAGAGGTGAGATCACTGAGTATTTCCAAATGAATTGCTTTTGTGGAAAAACAGATATATAAACAAATATAACTTTTATAAGATCTAACACCTCGGCCCTTACGAGGTTTGATGAGAAAGGGGCCTGCAAGATCAACCCCGACTTTCGAAAACACTCGCGATGGCACTACACGAGCAGCTGGAAGATCACCCATCAGTTGAGAGGCTAAGTTCGATGTGGTTCTAAAACACTTCATACAGTTCCGCAGATTCCTTTTCACGGCGTCTCTTGCATTAATTATCCAATATTGCTGTCGCAGGACTGAAATTGTTAACTGAGTTCCACTGTGAAGATGTTTTTCATGAAAATACTTTATAATTAAATCTGTAATGTGATGCGTTTTAGGAAGTATCGTTTGGTGTTTTTGACTCTCAGGTAGGTTTGCGTGTCTTAATCTTCCACCAACACGAATAATTTCATTTTTGTCTAGAAAAGGGTTTAAAGAAAGGAGTTTGTTACTAGCATTCAGGTTTCTTCCAGATTTTAAAGTCTTTATTTCCTCTCCAAATTCATGTCTTTGAACCAACTTCACAATAATTTTAGTTGCCTCATCAAGTTCTTGTATAGTTAAAAAGCCAGTATTTCGCTCAGATCGACATTTAGTATTTTTTATAAATCTAAGACACCAGGCTGTAACACGTCTTAATTTAGACCAAGATGAAAACTTATATAATAATTCAAATTCATTATTGCCATGAGTTAAAGAGCAAACAGTAGTTTTCCGTTGTTCTCTCAAAATCTCTTCTTCAGGTATTTTGACTTCATTTTCCGGTAGTGGTGTCGGTAAGTGCTCTTCTTTCAACCAAATTGGTCCCTTTAACCATTCTTCATTCTTCAACAATTCAGTTGCTGTGCAACCACGAGATAGCACATCAGCGGGATTTTTAACCCCTGGACAAAATCTCCACTGAGATGGGGCTACTAATCGTTGAATTTCACGCACTCTGTTCTCTACAAAGGGCTTCCAGTTACTAGCACTTCCTTTGACCCAATAAAGGGTAATTTGGGAATCACAGAAGCATAGTATGTTTTTGACGGGAACTGAAAATAGCTGCCCAAGATAATGAGCTAATCGAGCAGCTGTTAAGGCTCCCATCAATTCAAGTCGAGGCAAAGTAAGTTTTTTGAGAGGAGCTACTCTTGTCTTTGACATAATAAATGAAGTTTCACGGGAACAAGGATCACGAAAATAAGCTACTGTACCATATCCCTTCAAACTGGCATCGCAGAAAACACAAATTTGAATAGTTTCAGGAGTTAATTTTTCAAAATTCGTAAAATATTTTCTAGGCACTTCAAAATTTTCTAAATCCTGTATTTCACGATGCCATTTCTTAAATTTTTGTGTTAAAGCATCAGGTAAAGCAGAATCCCAATCAACACCCTGCTCCCATAGTTCTTGCATTAGAAATTTAACTCTTATTATAAAAGGGGAAATAAACCCTACAGGGTCATACACCTTTGCTACAGTTTGTAAAACAATTCTCTTAGTGATAATTTCATTATCAAACCCTTCTAACAGAGACTGAAAGTCTATTCTTAACGTGTCATTATTAGTTGACCACATTATTCCCAATACTTTAGAGATATTTCCCTCATTTATTTCTTCATCAACGTTTATTCCATATTTTTCCCACAATTTGCTTAATTCGTAAGAGTTACTTTTAAATTTCCTTAATGTCATATTGGCATCTTTAAGTATTTTCACAGCACCAGACGATAAAATAAATGCTTCATTTACAGAATTAGCGCCATGAAAGAGATCATCAACATATAAGGAAGTATCGAGCATATCAACTACTTTCTCAAACAAGTTCTTATAGCCCTTTATGTGATGTTTAATGGTAGCTGAGAGCAAAAAGGGTGATGTTGTAACACCAAAAGTTACACGAGTCATGCGGAAAACCTTTAATAGAGGATTTTTACTATTTATATCCTCAAACCATAGAAATCTCAAAAAGTTTCTATCATTTTCTGCAACCTGTATTTGCAGAAAAGCTTTTTCAATGTCACAAACAAAGGCAATTTTATGAAGGCGGAATTTTAAAATAATATCCAAAATATTAGGATTTAAATTGGGGCCTGCAAATAAACATTCATTTAAAGATTTTGCTTCCTTTTCTTTGGAAGAAGCATCAAACACTATTCTGACCTTTGTAGTGGACTTATCTGTTCTTATCACCGGTCTGTGGGGCATATAATATACACCAGTTTCATTTTTGTTTATTTTACACTCCTCTATTATACCCATTTTCTTTTGTTCCTCAAGAATTTTTTCATATTCATTTTTAAGCCATTCATTTTTAGACAGTTTTGTTCTCAAACCCCAAAGTCTATTTTTGGCTATTTCTATATTCGATTTTAATTCATTTTTATTTTCCTTCCACAAAAATTGAATTTCATATCTTCCCTTAACAAAATTTAAATTTTCATTAAAAGAATTAATAATTTCTATATCTCTCTGTGACATAGAATCATTCTTACTGTCACATATTCCAAGTGATTCTAAATCCCAAAAACGCTGCAAATCAAAACTGTCAAATTTATTTACAGATACAAAATGCGAATTAATTACTTCTGTACTATTATTATTCAATTTCCCCACTACAGTATATCCGAAAATAGTATTAGCAACATATAAATTATCACCGATTTCTTCAATGATACCTCTCTGTATTTTCCAAAAATAATCAGCTCCTAGCAAAATATTAATTTTGGAATCACTTAATGAATTGTCTGCCAATTTCCAGTTTTTATTTTTAATATAACTTTCAATTTCTGGTTCGCCCCTTGGGCTTTTCAAGGGAGTCGCGGTTATTAAGTCTGTAGCTAATACTTCAACATGGATGAGCCGACAAGGATGCAGTTCAATATTAAAAACCTCGAATTCCTCTTCTTTACCTTTATTTATACCAAAGGCAAAAACAGTTAGCTTTTCTGTTCTTACACGGGTTAATTTTAATTCGTGGGCCAATTCTTTAGTAATAAAACTTTTTTCACTTCCGGAATCCAATAAGAGTCTGACAGTTTTTGATCTAGAATTAGATTGGGCTATGACGCAACATGTTTGCAATAACGCTGCCTGATTACTGTTTTTTAAATGTGAATTCGATACTATAGTGTTCTCTACTACTTCTGGTTTCAAGTTTTTTGAAAAACAAAATAATTTGTTATGATCTGTTGCTTTACATTTTTCGCAAGGCTGCAATTTCACCCTGCACTGTGATGACAGATGAGATTTTAGAAAACATTTATAACACCTGCCATCCTTCTTTAATTTTAACCTTTTCTCAACATCAGTTAAATTAGTACATTCAAGAGAATAATGATCATAATTCTTGCAAAATATGCATATATTTTTTACACCTACATTCAATGAATTCATTTTATTTGGAAATTTTCTGTCATTAATTTCGGCTTTATTTTTATTTACAATTACCGAAGCATTTTTATAATTAATCATACTAAGTGATTTTTCACGCGATTCAAGTTCTACTTTAAGAAAATTAATTAAGTCTGTCACATCAGACTCATCCTTCCTTTTATCACTTTGCCTGTAATATTCAACTACTAGATCGTTTGGCAATAATTTTAATAAAATTGGATTCAGTAAATGACCATATTGGCCTTTTGTCACCCCTAAATTAGATAAACTGCGAATATTTACTTCACAAGCGTCATAAAACTTTCTCAAAGCAGTTATATTTGATGAACTTTTTACGCCTTCTAAGTTTATCAATTTATTCATGTGAGCATTAATGATAATATCCTTTTGCCCAAAACGTGTTTTCAATATTTCTATGCAATTATCATAATTTTGTTCCGTAAGTGAAAACCCTTCAATAACATTGTACGCTTTGTCAGTTAAAAGCGTTTTCAAGTAAGTGAATTTTTCAATCTTTGTAAGATTTTCATTTAAATGGATTGAATTTTCGAAACAATCGAAAAATTCGTTCCATTTTTCTATTTGTCCACCAAATTTTGGTAAGGAAATTTTCGGCAATCTCACTGCCGAACCAGTTTTTGTTTGGGTTTCACTGACAGAACAGTTTGAACTACTTTCATCTTTATTATTACATAATCTTTTTAATCTTAGCTTTATTTTGCATTTGGCAGAAATTATTTGCTCGCCGTATTTATCGCTGGTCGCGATATCTTTTTCATACTCTTTAATATCTACTATTAAATTTCCAATTTCATTATTTAAATTTTTTAATGCAATTTCTCTTTCACCTATCATTTCCTGGATTTCGATGATTTCGTCTGATTTTGTATTTTCTAGATCGTCCAATAATAAATTCTCTAATTTATTTATTAATTTAGTTACATTTGAGCGTTCCGTAGAACGCTTAGCTTTTAACTTTTCAATATTCATAGCGAGCAAATAATCAAACAAAATAATTAAAATAATTAAAATTTCTAATTTCATTTAATCAATGTCATAAATAGTAGTTAAATTTTGCTTACCTGGTTCCATATCCAGGCAGCTATCCAATAACGAATCCGGAATTCCAGTCATTATTATTTTTCAGTTTCGTTTTCACAATAAATTATCCAAGCTTTCAAATCCAAATCCAGATAAATTAATATCTAAGGGTAATTTCACTTTTAAGGGATTTCACATATCCCGAGTTTCGTTCACCATGAAAAAATATTATTATATATACTGCGCCATGAAAAAATTCGTACCATGAAAATATGCAGAAATATATAATCATAAACAACTTCTTAATCTATAGTTCTGTAATTCACGTGTTCAATTTCAGTCATAAAATTTGCACCAGTTGGGAGAGCTTATTAACTTTATTTAGCGATTAAACACACAATAAAAAACTATTTGCAGTATACTTTGAAGAATTCACAATTATAACTTAATTCAGTATATTTCAGGATAACATTGTTTCTCCATAAAGGAGCCAAGATCATAATATTTAAATCATAACTTTCATGTTCAAGAGAAAAAATTATACTTTCTGTTTAAGACAGGCCGAGAAACTAAACTAGAAAAAAAGTAACATTCTCATGGAGAAAAAAGCACCTCTCATTTGGCAAAGAGCCAACTACTCGTCGGGGGGCTGGCGAAACGAAACCAAAAGCTACGTTCAAACACAATACTTCCATTACCTATGGTAGTAGGGTGATGAAAGTAAACCCCCCCTAAAATTTAGGTATATTTTGAGATAATTAAAATCAGTATTGTAATTTTTACACATACATTTAATAAATCTCATTTCATTATTATATTTATTCTCTGCTTATTTTCCGTCTATATATTTTACAAGAAAATTGTTCAATTTTACATTTTTCTTGTAAGTTCCTAAAAATAGTAAATTTTTAACAAAAAACAGTAGGCCAGTAGAAATAACCAAAAAACAGTAGTCTACTGGTAAACACAGTAGAGTTGGCAAGTATGCAGATTAATAAAAAATTTAATTGGTTAAAATCTTTCATATTTTATGAGGAATAAGAGGTTCATATTTGTCTGCAGAGGTTTTTGCAAAAGCATTGTTATTAGTCTTAACCTCTTTAGTTTTGTAATTGTTTAATTCCCCCCCCCCCTTTTAAGGTGTTCAACCTTGAAAAAACATTTAAAAACTTTTCTGAAAAATATTACTTGTCCATCAACTGGAATAAAATACTCATAGCTGCCAACTTTTTCAATTTATTCCGGAATGTTGTTAACATTTGCCCTTTTCCTCATACCACATTCTTAATAGAATAATTTTCTTTAGCATGTAATTACAATTAAATATGAAGACAATTACTCCTCAAAGAATATGGGCGAATATAGGGCGATATACTAACAACATTCCAGAATCAATTAAAAAAGTTAGCAGTTATGAATACTGGAAATTTAACAAACTACTGAAACAAAGAATTTGCTAGTTTAATCATTCTTCCCTATATTTATTTATAATTAACGCACGCATTTATCCAACACTTTTTTATCAAGTCATTCCAAGAGGATTGTGGCGCCACATGATTTAGTCCACTTTTTTTGCACATCCTCATATATGGATTTAGAAATATATATTTTTTTTCTCATCGGTGCTTTCGGTTTATACGCTGTGGTTACAAAAATAAATGTAAACTTTTTTTTTAAGTTCCTTTTTTTTAATATTTAAGCCACCTGAATATATGTATATATTTTTTTAAATAATGGATTTTTTCCACCTGATTAAAATTACAGATAAGTACGACGATACAATGTGCTTTAACAATTGATACAGACAATATAAACAGTATGTACAGTATAGACGATACAATGTACTAAACTATAAATAACATCGAACTCCAAATTTCAGGTTATTTAAAGTTTTAAAATCATAAATATTAATGATATACTTTTTTTTTTCAAGGTGAGGGTGGACATAAAATTTGCATTAAAAACACTTTAACATATATAATAAGAATTTTTATTTTTAATCATCTCTGTAAATTTTATGCCCAGAGAAATTTTAATGCATAACAATAATTTATAAGTATTTGATCATCCAAAATAACTCTCACTTACCTGATAACATTACTTTCAACATTCTTTAAATCAAGAATTTATTTAAATAAGATTTCTCCTTCATTGAAACTATGTAATTGAAATAATACATAAAAGACAAAAATCAAGATAAAAATAATTTTATTGAAAATTATAAATGTTTTATATTCATGAAGAAGATTGCTCTATAATTTACATAAAAATTAGTCATAATAATAATATAAAAGCACAAATATAATTAGGTAATAAAACGTAATTTTTTTATGCATAATAGCTCTCCATGATGGCAAGCCACTGAAAATTGTAGGAATAGCACCACCTTTAACAATTGGTTTATTTCTTGGGACTTCATATAACTTTCCTTCTTTTTCATCAAAATATGTTATTGTTTGTATAATTCCACCAGGTTTAAAATAGAGCTCACAAACCTTAAAAAAAAAAAAAAAAAGACATCAGGACATTACTAAGAAATACGCTATATGAGGTGTAAATTTCACCTCATTGCATAGGTTGCATTCAATTAAGAAGTTGCATATATCATAGATGGCTTCATTGGAAATCAAATAAATCAATGAGGAGACGAAATATTCTATCAAAACCTTTCTTAATCTATGCATAAATTATTATATATATACTAGCAGGCAACGCCCGCTTCGCTGGTCCCTATTTTTAAATGAATCACTATAAATCACTGAATTCTCAAAATTGCATTAATTTTTATCACGTGAAAAAAAAAAAAAAAAAGAGAAACAAAATCTGATTAGGAAAAATGTCGCACCGTGTTCTCACTGCCTTCGGAAAAAATTCCCAAAATACTCCAACTCTTATTTCTGTTATTTTCCCCCTTCGCCCCCCCCCCTCCCGGCTATCCTAATAATTTTACAATTTCGAAAATATCCGCAATCGATTTGTAAGTATCAAAAACCTATCTGTACCAATTTTGAACGGCCTAGCTGTATTTCTATTTGTTTTTGCCTATAGCCCCCCCTTACCTCCCCACCCCTCCTAATAAATTTACAAATTCGAAAATATCCGCAATCGATTTGTAAGTATCAAAAATCTCTATGCACCAGTTTTGAACGATCTATCTCTATTTTTATTTTTTTGCCCCTCCGCCCCCCCCCTTCCTGCCCCTCCCAATAACTTTAAAAATTCGAAAATATCCGCAATCGATTTGTAGGTATCGAAAACCTCTATCTACCAATTTTGAATTATCTAACTCTATTTTATTTTTTTTTTGCCTCTCCGCCCCCCCCCTTCCCGGCCCCCCTAATAACTTTACACTTTCGAAATTATCCCCATTCGACTTTCAGGCCTCTAAAACCTAACTGTACCAATTTTTAACGGCCTAACTGTATTTCTATTTGTTTTTGCCCATAGTCCCCCTTACCGCCTCACCCCCCCCCCTTCCCTCCCCTCCTAATAATTTTACAAATTCAAAAATATCCGCAATTGATTTGTAAGTATCGAAAACCTCTATGTACCAATTTTAAACGATCTATCTCTATTTTTATTTTTTTGCCCCCCCTTTTTCTCCCCTCCCCCCTTCTCGTCCTTCCTAATAACTTTACATTTTCGAAAATATCCTCATTCGACTTGTAGGCCTTTAAAACCTATCTGTACCAATTTTGAACGGCCTAACTGTATTTCTATTTGTTTTTGCCCCATAGCCCCCCTCCTTACTGCCCCACCTGGGGGCTGAATTTCTAAAATTCCTGAAATTAGTTTTTAGATATTTGTATTAGCTATATTTTAGAGTAAAAATTTCATGTCTATCTATTTTTTTGTTTTAGATATATAGGATTATGCGAAATCACGTTTTACGCATGTGAAATCACGTTTTGCCCTCCCGCCCCCCTTGGGGACCGAATTTCGAAAATTCCAAAAATTGATTTTTAGACGTTTGTATTAGCTATATCTTAAAGCAAAAATTTTACGGATATCTGTTTTTTTGTTTGAGATATGAAGGATTTTGTGAAATCACGTTTTACCCCCCCCCCCCTTTCGGGGGGCGAATTTTGTAAAACCACTTCTTAGTGGATGCCTACGTCATAGAAAGAACATTGTCACAAAATTTCATGCTTGTAGGTCCAGGGGTTTGGTCTGGGCGATGATGAATCACCCCCTCACTCACTCCCTCAATCAGTCAGTCAGGAAGAACGATTTTATATATATAGATATATGTATGTGTGTGCGCGAAAACAGGGCAGTTTGGAATCGCCTAGCAGAGGCCTTCATCCTGCAGTGGATTGATAGAGGCTGAAATTGGTAATGATGATATATATATATTGTCATATAACACCATACCTTATAATTCGTATAGTTACTTTAGAAAAGCAAGCACGAGATTTTTTTAAAAAATCAATCTGGTTTTATTGATTTCTTTTAATTGAATTATTATTTTTTTAATGAATATACCCCTGTTAGAACACTATTGTTAAGCATTTTTGAAAGTTGACAACCATATTATAAATGCTATCGCTGCATAGCAGCGCCACCTTTCGAATGATTGACACCAAAAGTTGATAGGCACTAATTTAGGTCAAGGTGCATCTACATATAAATTTATATGTAATTCTGACCAGTAGTTCCGTAGATACAGTTGCCACAAAATTTTTGTCACACATACACACACAGACGGACAGACAGACATTTACTAAAAATGGTCAAATCGTGGTCTAACCTTTCAGAACTTGTAAATCCGTCGAAATCCGGAAGCCGAAAATTTTTACGAATCCAATACTTTCTTCCATTGAACATACAAGAAAAAAAAAAAAAAAAAGGTGTAATTACTAATTGTATTGCGTTAAAAATCTGAAAAAAAAAAAAAAAAAAAAAAAAACTAATAATAATGATTAAACACTTATGTGAGTTGTGAACTTCGAGACTGCAAAAATCTGCTTCAAGGTCAGTGATAGTAGTTCATTGTTTAATGCTTATATTCTGAAAAAAAAAAAAAAAAAAAGTATCTTTATTTATTTCATTTTTTCGACGGGAATGTTTATTTACTATAATAATTTGGATTGCACGGATATATATGATTCGCAATTAAACATCTGCTTTGCTTTTATTTGTTCTAGAGAAGACGATAAAATAAAGAATATTATTATCAGCCTTGATGGAATCCGTTTCCTAAATGTGTTTATTTTACATTTCTTTTTACTTTTGCAATCGTAAAAATGTTCAACTTCCGCTTTTCAATGGATTTACACGTTTTGAGGGCTCCAGAACACGATTTGACCATTCTTAGAAAAATATGTGTCTGTGTGTGTGTGACAAAAATTTTGTGGGAATTATCTCAGGAACTACTGCAGGTAACTGCATATAAATTTATATGCAGATGTACCTTGGCCTAAGTTAGTGCCTATCAACTTTTGGTATCATTTGCTCAACAAGTGACGCTGCTAGACTGCGATTTTCACAAATTCAGGAAAGGCTATATCTCAGAAACTACTAATCGAATTTGCATATAAATTTATATGCAGATAAACTTTGACGTAAGTTAGTGCCCACCAATATTTTTTGTGAACTGCTCAACAGGTGGTGCTGCTATACATCGACTTTCGCGTTTTCAGGGAAGGCTGTATCTAAGGTTCTGTTGTGTATAATCAAACAAAACTTGACACGTATCAACGTAGCCATTATATGACATTACGCAGATTCAATTTGGATGCATATCAGCCAATAAGTGGCGCTGCTATACTGCAATTTTCTCTGAGAACAGGATATGGCTATATCTCAACTTCTGTGTCATATAACTGTACAAAACCTGATATATGAGGTAACCATTATGAAGAAGCATTTATTAAGACTTTATTTATAGAGAATTAAACTGTCTTTCTTTTCTTATTATTAGTGTTAGTTTTTTCTAAAATGAAATTATCTGCATTCATCATGGTAGATAATTTTAATAAATAATAGTTTTAAGAAAACATTTTTAGTGGGCGAATGAATTTTCCTATAGGAAAATATAGAAGAAATTTTTGCGGTGGTCACAACATAATAGCTTTAAATGAAATCACGACAAGTATTTCCTCTATATTTGCTGTATATACAAGTATGAATGGAGGAAAATTCAAAATTTCGTTCACATAAAAGCGAGGATTGAATTTTATTAAAAATAAAGGTATTTAAAACAACAACAACAACAACAAAAGTATGTTGTAGCCACCACAAGACTTTCTTTTTATATTTTCTAATACAAATTCGCTCAGTACAAATAATTTATTAAAGATCTTATTTATTTAAATTACCTACCATACTGAATGCAGACGATTTTCATCTTAGAGAAAAATTGCATTGAAAATACAAAGAAAGACAGCTTTATTCTTTATAAATAATACATTAAAAAATGCGTTTTCATAATGGTTATCTCATATATCAAATTTTGTACAGTTATACACCATAGAAGTTGAGATATAGCTTTTCCGTTCTCGGGAAAAATTGCAGTACAGCAGCGCCACCTATTGGCCGATATGCATCCAAATTGAATTAGCATAATGTCTGATAATGTTCTTTTCACATATCATTTATTATTATTATTATTATTATTATTATTATACGCAATAGAACTTGAGATATCTCTTTTCCTTAAATTATGGAAATCGCTATATAGCACCGTCACCTATTGAATTATTGATACCAAAAGTGGATGGACAATAATTTATCTCGAGGTAGATCTACATATAAATTTATGTGTAGTAGTTCCTGAGATATAACCTTCCTTTGAATTGTGAAAATCACTGTATAGCAGCGCCATCTTTTGAGAAATTGACATAAAAAGCTGATAAGGACTAGGTTATGTCAAGGTGCATCTACATATGAATTTATATGCAATTCTCTGCAGTAGTTCATGAGACATAGCATTCCCTTAAATTGTTGAAATCGCTAAAGATCCTGTACAATATAGTTTCCTAATATATGGTCATGGTCTCTAGAAATCGCTGTATAGCAGTGCCATTTCTTGATGGATGGGAACCAAAAGTTGATAGGCACTAATTTATGTCAAGGTGCATTTACATATAAATTTATATGCAATAATGTGCAGTTGTTACAGAGTTGTAGTCGCCACAAAATTTTTGTCTCTCTCACACACAGAGGCATATATAATATTTTCTAAAAATAGTCAAATCGTGTTCTGGAACATTCAATACGTGCAAATTCATCGAAAAACGGAAGTCGAAAATTTTTACGAATCTAGTACTTTCTTCTATTGAATATAGAATAAAGATTTAAAAAAAAAAAAAAAAAAAAAAAAATGTAAATTGCGAAATTTTTTCAATTTCCAGGATGTAAATACGAGGTTATACTGTATTTATTTAATTTAGATATTAATAACAGTCAAAAAAGATTTATAATACTTTTCTAATTTTCATACAATTTCTACAAAAGATACATATTACTTTCGTTGAAGAAAAGAAAACAGATCCATACAAATACGGATCTATTTTTCTGGATACGAATAGGGAGCTCCGATACATGTCTAGCATGTGTTTAATGTTTAAATTAGTTACAGTTATAAAATGCCTATAGATTTAGATTTATAATTGTAAAAAATATTTTGAAAGGTGAGCAGTACGATAGCTGTGAATTGCAGTCGTAGATCGAATGTGCGCTATCGAAGATAAACAAACACAGAGAGAAAAAACACACACACAGAGAGAGAGAGAGAGAAAAGTCTGATCGTCTGTCTGTTGTTTCAGAAAGAAAATGAAAAAAGGTTTATCAATTATTCGCACCACAGAACTGGCATTGCAAAATAATACTTACAAAACTTTGAATAAACACCATAAAATTAAAAAAAATCGCAACAATGGTTTCGGGTCGAAAGAGCACACGACCCTTCGTCAGGCGACCAAAGTAGGCACGAGTACAGCAGTCAAAGCCGTGCATTACCACTTTGACTGCTGTACTCGTGCTTACTTTGGGTGCCTGACGAAGGGTCGTGTGCTCTTTCGACCCGAAACAATTGTTGCGAGATATTTTATTTTTATGGTGTTAATTTAAAGTTTTGTAAGTATTATAATATTCATGCCCACTTAAATAAATTATTTTAAATTACTTGTTGTAAATTATAAAAAAATTTTATTGTTAAAATGGAAATGTTTAAGTTATTTATACCATTAATGATAAAGTTTATACACCTTTACCGTGTCTTGATACTATTGTGGGGGAAAAATGTTACGTATTAATGAATTTAAAAATTTTTCTGGGGGAACTATATTTGACAATTTATAAGTAAATCATTCATAATTACCTGTTGCAAATTACTAACATATATTTAACCCACTATATCTAAAATTAGTATATGCTGTAGCCATTACAAAATTTTCTTCTATTATTATTTAATATAATAGCACCATATATCTGTTACAATGCACAAAGTAATTAACACAGCTTCTCACAAATAAAGATTTTACAAACTAATTTAACAAATAGATGCTGTGATACTATAACTATCTGGAAATTTACAAAGAGTAATAGTAGCGCGGCACGTCATCTGATGTACACCCAAATTGATTCGGCATAGTTTTTAAAAAGCTAGTTTTACATAGTTTTTGATGTATAACATACACCTTACATATCAAATTCGGTGCACATACATATCATAGAAGCTGAGGTATGGCTCTCCTATAAACAGAGAAAATTGCACCATGCCAACGTCACCTGTCGGCCGATATGCGTCCAAATTAAATCAGCATAATAGTTCATAATGGCTGTTGCACATATCAAGTTTAGTGCATTTATATATCACAGAATCTCAGTTACAGTATTTTCTTAAATGTGGAAAATTGCAACATACTGGCATTACCTGATGACCGATATGCACCTAAGTTGAATAAACATAGTCTTTCACAATCGACTATTTGAACATTAAGTTATGTGAAGTTCTACACAATAGAAGCTAAGATATAGTTTTTCCTTAATTGTGGAAAATTGCAATATAGTAGCGCCACTTCTTAGATGATATGTACCAAAAGCTATTCAGCACGAATTTATGTGAAAGTGCATCCAAATATAAACTTTTGTACAATTCTGTTCATTATTTTGTGAGATACAGCACCCAAAACATAAAATTTTGTTTATACACAGACAGACATCTCCTAAAAATGGTTTAATCGAGTTTAAGGAAATCTCAAATTTGTAAATGCACCAAAAGCCAGAAAAAGAAAATCTTCAAAAATCCAGTACTTCATTCTTATATATGTAGAAGAAAATCAAAATGAATTTTAAGTTATTGTGGAAATAGCGTATACAACTAAATGCAGGGCCCTATTAAGCTTTGAAGCTAGGGGAAGCTTAGTATCATTTCGGGGCTCCCTTTGATTTCGGGAAATCTTGTTTTCCTATTACATATTGTAATATAAAAATGCAATTGATAAAAAAGTTTTGTGTGTTTATGTGTATATATATAATATATATTTTTTCATTCATATATCTAGGTGGTTTCCACCCACAACTTTAAAATCGTATAACTTATTAATTAAGAACATTCAAATTTTTGACGTTAAATAATAGAATTTTCCCAAAATAGTGGTTATTTTACCTTGCTTTAGGTGAACTTTCTCAGAAAAAATTCAATCTCAGTGTGAAAATCTAAAATAGAAAATTCAAGACCCTGTTTTTAGTCATTTTGTGGCCCCCTGTTAAATT
Source organism: Salticus scenicus (assembly GCA_963930645.1). Lineage (NCBI taxonomy): Eukaryota > Metazoa > Arthropoda > Arachnida > Araneae > Salticidae > Salticus > Salticus scenicus. The sequence continues at coordinate 15,703,287 of OZ005660.1, forward strand.
TTTGAGGGGAAGCTTGTGCTTCCCGAGCCTTTTGGGTAATCAGGCCCTGACTAAATGTTTGCAATCGACTACTTAATTTATAGAGAGCATAGTTAAAAGAAAAAAATGTTGTTTAAATTGAAATATCAAATAGTTTTTAAATTTAAATGTGTTAAGAATGAAACAAATAACATGAAATTAAGTACATATTTTTAACAAGATATCCTTTGTTTATCACGAATACTTAATATGCTGCGCATGAACAATTTGATTTTGAATCGAGAATACAGTATCTAATAATTTAAACTCATATTATTTTTGATTAAATTTGTATTGAAAAAAAAAAATAATAATAATAATTAAAAATATCAACCTTTTATTACAACCATCAATCATTTGAATGAAACAAGTAACATGAAGTTGAATATATATATATATATATATATATATATATATATTTACCAAGATATTTATTATTTATCGCTAATAATTAATATTGTGTACAAGAACAATTTGACTTTAAATTGAGAACAGAATATAGTATGCAATATTAAATTCATATTATTTTTGCTAAAAGTTGTTTCGAAAAAAATTGGTATCAAACATTTAATGATAAAAAGTCTTTTTTTTTTTTATTATTACATACTATTATCAACCATTTGCCAAAATTATTTAAATTAAAAAAATTATTTATTACAGGAATTAAAAAATAAATAAATAAATAAAATAACAGATAAACGAGAAACCTTTAAATTCTTTTAATTTATCTCATTAAAAAGTTTAAATATAAAAAAAGTATTAATATTATTTTTTATTGTTCTAAGATAGATATAATGTAGCAAACGATAATTTAAAAAACATACCTTAAAATTCGGAGTTCTTTCAAAATCACCATGGATAGCATTTTTCTATATCTTTCTTAAAGTGACGTCCTTTGGAAATCCAAATACCTTCTGAACCATCTTTAGGGAAAAATAAATCATTACTATTCTGTGTACAAAAATATTAATATGAGCTTAATGTTAAAAGTGTATGTAAACAACTATAGCTTAGACAAATTAAATATACTTATTTTTTTATAATACAACGATACGTAAAACTAGATTTAAAATAACGTGTTTTAAATTTTATACATTTTAAACAACTTTATAAATTAGAACAAATTCTAAATACGATTCTTATTGTTAGAAGATTGCCGAAGCTTTAGAATTCTACAAATTTACAATTTACTATTCTAACAAAGCTTACAATAAAATAAAGTATTTAGCACTTACTTTTGACTGTAAACTCGATTCGCTGATTCTGATTACTAAAAAAATCTCTTGTTCTCTTTCTAAAATGAAAGTCACTCCAACGGCAATTGCACTATCCCGCCAAATGCGATGAGTTTATTCTTTATTTTTCGATTTCGGTTGACTAACTCAAGTTGTCAGAAGGAGACAAAAAATAAATAAACAAAAAAAAAAAAAAAAAAAAATTAAAGGAAAAAAATAATAATAATGCTGAGCTTTTGGACTAGCCAAACAAATTTTTCTTAGTCAATTGACAAAATAGGAATATTTTTTTTTAATTCTCTCATCTGACTAACCTGGTCAAATTTGAGGAAAATGAAAACTGTACCTGGAAAGTTAGTCATCTGACAAGTTTTAGAGCCAAAACGGATCATCAGACGAAACACATTAAAGATACATGGTAAAATAAAACGACTTTTGTGTCTCATGACTAGATGGGATTGTCAGGTAGTGTTTTGATTGTTTAAAATTTTGCGTAATTTTGTGCAAATTTGTCAATGTACTTGACAAACGTTTAGTGTCACAAAGATGGCACGTCTCTTGACAAGTTTCGATTTTTCATTTTTCTGTGTGTGGCCACTGCAGTGGCGACCAAAGGCAATTTCTTTAGTCGCCACTTTTAAAAATCTAGTCGCCATGTGGCGAGTGGCGACTGCTAATTTCTAGCTTTACTCCTAGGTCGCCCTTGTTAAGCACTGTTTCGTGTGTTCCTACCAAGGCACCTATAGGGGGCTCTAGAGTTCCTAACAGAGAGCGTCTAACACGTCATACATCGGTAATGCATTGTCGTGGGCGAAAAATGTCCGTAAATTGCAGACAATTTTTTATGACTGCAGACAAAAACAGTCTGAAAGTTGTGGACAATTTTTGCTTATTAGTACAGACAAAGAGTGTCCGAAAGTTGCAGACTAATTTTTTTATTAGTGCAGACAAAAACTGTCTGCAAGCCGTTTTTCTGCGTCCACGACTATGTCGCCGTGTCACGGGGTTTCTGCCACTGGGACAAGAAAGATATTTTAAAAATAACATTTGTCAAATAGTGTACTTTTAAATTGTTTTTAAATTTTTTGAATATTTTTCTCAGATAAATTAAACACAAAAAATTGAAAGAATAAGCTATAACTTGCAAAAGTAAATGCTAAGAATTGGGCGAGTATTTAAATTCAGATTACAGTCTACACCATAGATTAATTCAGATATTTTAAAATGGTACCCCTTTCGTAAATTTATAAAATAATTTGTGAAAAATCAAGTAAGTTTGTGAAAATTGATTACGCTTCCCCAAACAATTAACCAAAATTCACAAAGCAGTTTATTTAATTTTAAAATACATTTAAAGGCATCAAAACATAGCATTGGAAAGGGTTGCCAGAAGCTAAAATAAGTTTAAAGAGGGCCACTGGATATTGTGCGCTGCCAAATTAGTCAAGAGTCAGGTCTAAGACCTTTTTTAATATATTTAATGAAATTTTGTTTTATAAAAAATAATGATCCTTTCACAAAATTTTTTACACATTTTTGAAAAGCAGTTTAAAACATTGCCTGTACTAGTTTCTACCAAATATTATTATATAGACTAAATGCTAAGCTAAACGGCTTTACAATGTTTTTTTTTTTCTTTTTTTTTTTTTTCCTATAAATATATATTTTTTAAACTGTTCTAATAAATTACTGTTCCTGCTATCTTGTGTTTTGAACACTTTCAAGTTTCATTGTTTTAATTTATTGTGATATGTAAGTTTCTAGAATTTGTCCGTTTAAGAAATGTGCGTTTTTGGGAGAAGACTATATTTTGAAAAATACTGTTTGGTAGAAAAATTAAAACGATAATAATAAAACAGAAATTTTTTTTTTTTTTTTTTTTTTTTTTGTTAAAAACATACAGAATCAAATTTAAAACATTACTGTCATTACTACCATTTGATTATAGGCCCATACAAGCACTAGAAAAATATGTTCGTAGAAATTAGTTTAATTTACAGTCGAACTCGAAACAGTGAATCGCAGTGTAGAAATAGTATATGGCAAAAGTAAGTTTTAACAATAAGTGCACTCTGAATTTAAAATGAAAACATTTTAAAATGTAACAAACATTTTATTCATGAACTTACCTTGATAATTAAAATGTTACCTATTTGCAAGACCACGTTCTGCTTATCACGCGAGGCGGCATCAATCTTTAATTTTCTCCTTGATTTTCTCCATATCTGTTTTTCAAAATACTGCAATCTGCTAAACAAAAAATAGATATATTCTTTCAAGTTGAGATTGAGTAGATTTTACTTCGTAAGTAAATTAAATAGAAGATAGCTTGATAAACCAATTAATATTTGTATGAGGATATATTAAACTAGTATGTTGTGGCCACCACAAGACTTTCTTCTATATTTACCTATACATATTCAATCAGTAACAATATTAAAAAAAAAAAAAAAAAAAAAAAAAGTACGATTTTTTTTTTTCTAAGTTTTTTTTTTTTTTTTTTTTTTTTGTTAAAAGTGAAAAAAATCGATAACTTTGTTTTAAATTATCACAGATTTATAGTTCAACCATTCGTTTTAAAGGTATTGACGAGACCTTTCGAAAGATACCCATCTTGAAAATTTCTCCCGCCCCGGGGGGGTACTTCCCCCCCAGGGGGGGAAGCGATGCCCCCCCATGCAGAAAATTTTTTTCCTAGTTACATACTACTATTATCAATAATTCATATTAATTTTACAATCACAAGTTTAAAACAACTCTAATTATGCACATTTATACGAATTTTTGTCCTATGCTGCCATGTTAAAAATTTACATAAAATGCTAGCACAGCGCCACCTGTTGAGCTATTGATCCCCAAACATAATCAGCACCAGTTTATGTCGGGGACCAACTAAATACCAAGTTTGGTTAAATTTCGTTAAAAAAAAAAAAAAAAAAAAAAAAAAAAAATTGCGATATTTTTGTTTTTTTTTTGTTAAAAGTTAAAAAAATCGATAACTTTGGTTTAAATTATCACAGATTTATCGTTCAACCATTCGTTTTAAAGGTATTGACGAGATCTTTCGAAAGATACCCATCTTGAAACTTTGCCCCCCCGGGTGGTAACTTCCCCCCCCGGTGGGGGGGCAATTGATGCCCCCACATGCACAAAAATTTTTTCCTAGTTAACTACTACTCTTATCAACCTGATCTTTCGAAAGATACCCAATGTGAAAATTTACCCCCCCTGGGGGGTTATTTCCCCCCTAGGGGGGGGAAGCGATGCCCCCCCATGCAAAAAATTTTTTTCCTAGTTACATACTACTATTATCAATAATTCATATTAATTTTACAATCACAAGTTTAAAATAACTCTAATTATGCACATTTATACGAATTTTTGTCCTATGCTGCCATGTTAAAAATTTAGATAAAATGCTATCACAGCGCCACCTGTTGAGCTATTGATCCCCAAACATAATCAGCACCAGTTTATGTCGGGGACCAACTAAATACCAAGTTTGGTTAAATTTCGTTAAAAAAAAAAAAAAAAAAATTGCGATATTTTTCTGTTTTTTTTTTGTTAAAAGTTAAAAAAATCGATAACTTTGGTTTAAATTATCACAGATTTATCGTTCAACCATTCGTTTTAAAGGTATTGACGAGATCTTTCCAAAGATACCCATCTTGAAACTTTGCCCCCCCGAGTGGGAACTTCCCCCCCCCCCCCCGGTGGGGGGGCAACCGATGCCCCCACATGCACAAAAATTTTTTCCAAGTTAACTATTACTATTATCAACGAGACCTTTCGAAAGATACCCATCTTGAAAATTTACTTCCCCGGGGGGGATTTTCCCCCCCGGGGGGGGGAACCGATGCACCCCCATGCACAAAATTTTTTTCTAGCTAACTACTACTATTATCAATAATTCATATTAATTTTACAATCACAAGTGTAAAATAACTCTCTTTATGCCCATTTATACGGAATTTTGTCCTATGCTGCCATGTTAAAAATTTGCATAAAATGCGATCACAACGCCACCTATTGAGCGATTGATCCCAAAATCTAATCAGCACCAGTTTATGTCAGGGTGCAACTAAATACCAAGTTTGGTTAAATTTCATTCATTGGTTCGTGAGATACAGCGTCCACAAAAAAATGATACAGACAGACAGACAGACAGACAGACAGACAGACATTTTTTAAAAACTATTTATTCGTGTTCTCCATATCCCAAAACATGTAAATCCATCAAAAAGTGGACTTCGAAAATTTTCGCGAATCCAATACTTTCTCTATATTACATATAGAAGAAAGTAAAAATGTTTAACCAATATTAATAAAAAATCATATTATATATGTTATATCATATTATATTATACATATATAGAGAAAGTATTGGATTCGCGAAAATTTTCGACTTCCGTTTTTTGATGGATTTACACGTTTTGGGATCTCCAGAACACGAATTAATAGTTTTTAGAAAATGTCTGTCTATCTGTATCATTTTTTTGTGGACGCTGTATCTCACGAACCAATGAATGAAATTTAACCAAACTTGGTATTTAGTTGCACCCTGACATGAACTGGCGCTGATTAGATTTGAGGATCAATAGCTCAACAGGTGGCGCTGTGATCGCATTTTATGCAAACTTTTAACATGGCAGTATAGGACAAAATTTCGTATAAATGTGCATAATGAGAGTTATTTTAAACTTGTGATTGTAAAATTAATATGAATTATTGATAATAGTAGTAGTTAACTAGGAAAAAAATTCGGTACATGTGGGAACATCGCTTCCCCCCACCCTGGGGGGGTACACTTTCAAGATAGGTATCTTTCGAAAGGTCTTGTCAATACCTTTAAAACGAATGGTTGAACTATAAATCTGTGATAATTTGAAACAAAGTTATCGATTTTCTTCTTCTTTTAACGGGAAAAAAAACCTTAGAAAAAAAAATCGTAATTATCATTATTATTATTATTTAAAATTGTTACTGAGTGACTTTGTATAGGAAAATATAGAAGAAAGTCTTGTTGTGGCCACACAACATACTAGTTTTTTCTGGACTTGGGAAAAATTAATCAATTTTGCAAAACCAATGCATATGCGCCAAATCCAATTTTCTTTCAATCTTCTTGAAATTTTTACTTTCTTCTATATGTAATATAGAGAAAGTATTGGATTCGCGAAAATTTTCGACCTCCGTTTTTTGATGGATTTACATGTTTTGGGATGTCTAGATTACGAATTAATAGTTTTTAGAAAATGTCTGTCTGTCTGTCTGTCTGTCTGTATCATTTTTTTGTGGACGCTGTATCTCACGAACCAATGAATGAAATTTAACCAAACTTGATATTTAGTTGCACCCTGACATAAACTGGTGCTGATTAGATTTTGGGATTAATCGCTCAACAGGTGGCGTTGTGATCGCATTTTATGCAAATTTTTAACATGGCAGCATAGGACAAAATTCCGTATAAATGGGCATAAAGAGAGTTATTTTACACTTGTGATTGTAAAATTAATATGAATTATTGATAATAGTAGTAGTTAACGAGGAAAAAAAATTTGTGCATGTGGGGGCATCGGTCCCCCCCCTCCCTGGGGAGAAGTACACCCCCGGGGAAGTAAATTTTCAAGATGGGTATCTTTCGAAAGGTCTCGTTGATAATAGTAATAGTTAACTGGGAAATAAATTTTGTGCATGTGGGGGCATCGGTTCCCCCCTCCCACCGGCGGGGGAAGTACCCACCCGAGGGGGCAAAGTTTCAAGATGGGTATCTTTCGAAAGGTCTCGTCAATATCTTTAAAACGAATGGTTGAACCATAAATCTGTGATAATTTAAAACAAAGTTATCGATTTTTTTTACTTTTAACAAAAAAAAAAAAAAACTTAGAGAAAAATCGCAATTTTTTTTTTTTTTTTTTTTTTTTTAACGAAATTTAACCAAACTTGGTATTTAGTTGGTCCCCGACATAAACTGGTGCTGATTATGTTTGGGGATCAATAGCTCAACAGGTGGCGCTGTGATAGCATTTTATCTAAATTTTTAACATGGCAGAATAGGACAAAAATTCGTATAAATGTGCATAATAAGAGTTGTTTTAAACTTGTGATTGTAAAATTAATATGAATTATTGATAATAGTAGTATGAAACAAGGAAAAAAATTTTCTGGATGGGGGGCATCGCTTCCCCCCTAGGGGGGAATAACCCCCCCCCCAGGGGGGGGTAAATTTTCACAATGGGTATCTTTCGAAAGATCAGGTTGATAATAGTAGTAGTTAACTAGGAAAAAATTTTTGTGCATGTGGGGGCATCGGTTCCCCCCCCACCAGGGGGGGGGAGTTCCCATCCGGGGGGGCAAAGTTTCAAGATGGGTATCTTTCGAAAGGTCTCGTCAATACCTTTAAAACGAATGGTTGAACCATAAATCTGTGATAATTTAAACGAAAGTTATCGATTTTTTTTACTTTTAACAAAACAAAACAGAAAAAAAATCGCATTTTTTTTTTTTTTTTTTTTTTTAACGTAATTTAAACAAACCTGGTATTTAGTTTGTCCCCGACGTTAACTGGTGCTGATTATGTTTGGGGATCAATAGCTCAACAGGTGGCGCTGTGATAGCATTTATCTAAATTTTTAACATGGCTGCATAGGACAAAAATTCGTATAAATGTGCATAATAAGAGTTGTTTTAAACTTGTGATTGTAAAATTAATATGAATTATTGATAATAGTAGTATGTAACTAGGAACAAAATTTTCTGCATGGGGGGGCATCGGTTCCCCCCCCCCTGGGGGGGAAGTACCCCCCCGGGGGGGATAAATTTTCAAGATGGGTATCTTTCGAAAGGTCTCGTCAATACCTTTAAAACGAATGGTTGAACTATAAATCTGTGATAATTTAAAACAAAGTTATCGATTTTTTTTACTTTTAACAAAAACAAACAAAAAAAAAAAAAAACAGAAAAAAAATCGTACTTTTTTTTTTTTTTTTTTTAAATATTGTTACTGATTGAATATGTATAGGTAAATATAGAAGAAAGTCTTGTGGTGGCCACAACATACTAGTTTAATTCTGTTTTATAATAAAATGTCAATAAAAAAAAATAGAATATTTTAAAATTTCGATCAAAACTTCGCATTTTATTCAAATATTGCAGTTTTGTTAACGTTATACCTGACACAGGGTAAAATTGTGTTTAAAAATACATAAAGAGGCTTAGTTACTGAAAAATCTTAATGAAACTTCTTGTTTTATTTGTTATCGTGGAAAGAAGCCGAAATATAAATTTTGTGTTACTGAACCTGATTTCCCATTCCCCCCCCCAAAAGGGGGGGGGGGCTGAGCAGCATGCATTTTTTTTTTTTTTGAGGAATACTTTATTGCGTTTAAAACAATGCGTAGCACGTGATTCTGCATGCTTTGAAACGGGAGATACAGATTTTTAAACATTTTAAACTTTTTTTTTTCGGGACTTGGAAAAAGAAATGAACAAAATTTGCAGCTATCATTTTTTCTACTGATACCAATTGGGATCAATAGCCTACCGATCGAATTTCTACTGATGTATGTAAAGATCTATTGATATCGATTGAGGATATAATCAATAGGTTACAGACGTCAATAGCTTCTATTGATAGCGGTAGGGAAATCCATAGAAATCTATTGATATCAATAGCCTACTGATCATATTTCTAATGATGTCAGTAAAGGTCTATTGATATCAGTTGAGGATATAATCAATAGGCTACAGATATCAATAGCTTCTATTGATAGCGATAGGGATATCCATAGAAATCAATTCATACCATGTAGAACTCTATTGATGTCGATAAGTTTTTGTATTGATCTCTATGGACCATTTTTAGTAGGGAAACCAGGGCTTTTCTAATATCTTATATCTGACATACTTTTAGCGATAGAAGACCCATAGCATGATGCTATAAATGTAGTAGATTCTTCTATTATATTATGCATTTCAGCTAACATTTGCCCTAATTTTGATAACTTTAATATTTTTGAAGAACTCTCACAATGTTTAGTCTTCATATACGATAAAGATGGGATACTGTATCATTTCCTGACACAGCTTGGGCAGCCAAAAGATTCTTATTACTTTCACAAAGCTTCTGAACAGTCATTCCAATATCGGTGCTGGGAGCCAGTTCTCTTCATTAACAAGGTTTAAGTAAGGTGACATAGGTGTCATTACTTCTGATTGTTAAAAATTTATGACCTTCATCAACACAGGTATCATTTTATGTGGAATAATCACATCAGTTTCTCCATGCATTTTTCTTATATCTGTTCTGAATGTGTTAATCCTCTTGTATATTTCATTTGGCACTGAGTCCAATTCAGTAATTATCAGTTTGTGTTCATGTACAGTCGATAACAAAAGTGTCCGAACACTAGCAAAAATTCCTATGTAAAAAAAGTACACTTCATACGGTTTTGTTAAATAAATCTTTGTCGAATCCTGTTCTTAGTCAGTGTAAGAACATGATTCGATAAGGATTTATTTAACAAAACTGTATAATGTGTACTTTTTTTATATAGGAATTTTTGCTAGTGTTCGGACACATTTGTTACCGACTGTACTCCAGCACGTTTGCCACCATCCATTATGAACTTTTTGAAAATGACTTTGATAAGTTGAATTTTGTTATTTGTAACAGTTAATACAATTTTCTGAGAAGAAAGGTTTGTATTCATAATCAGTTTGTTTATGACTCCCTTGTTTACCAGCTCTAGATGTCTCCGTAATACTTTTGATACTCAATATTTTGTATGGATCAAATATTAAGTGAACATCGTTCTTTCTTAATTCAAGATCAATGCAAATCACGAAGCAGTTGACAAAGTCATTTACAGTTCCTGATAAAGGATAATGCATTGTCCACAGTAACAACACAAACATCAATTAGGAGAACTGTTGGTAACTAGTTTGATGAAAGTGTTCCGTTTGAATGTTACACTTCAATCACGTTTTTCAGAGTTCATTTAGTCTTTGAATCCCTCATATTATTATTATCAAACATTAATGTAGGCAAAAGATAAAGTTCATGGTGAAACACTCAATCAAGGTCACGGGAGCTTAATAAAACTATAATTCAGAAAAATATAATTTCTGTATCAAAAACATCTTTTGTTCTTAATACCAGATTTTTCTTGCCATTATGCATTTTTATAACCTTCATGGACAAAGTGTAATTGAATCCAGCGGGCTAACATTCTTCAAATTTAATCATGCTTGATAACCCACTTGCAAGGATGTATCAGCAATAATTAGCTTATTGCTGATACAACTTATTACATACTACACTAGATGCAATATTAACAATTTCATCAGATTGACCTTCTTCTGGTTTCAAAGTATTAATACACAATAAGTTAGGTATGAGATAGTGAATGTGGCTAAAAAAAAATGGGAAATGAAAAGAAGAAAGAGATCGTGAAACTCTATGCATCACCGCTTATTACTCTAGTATTTGCTGAACATGTGAAACGGACACATTTTCAAGTATATATTTAAAAATCTGTGTTTGAAGAAAATTCCCCACAACAACTGGAGAAAGAGTTCGGCTGGATAGAAAGTATTATAAATAAAGGCCTGATTTCTGTAACTATATCAAGCGAACTTTTTCTGGCTCCACCACAGATACTTGAAATGGTACGCTGTAGTTGTTCAAAAGAAGATCCTTGTTTCACACTGTAAAAAAATTTTGTGTAATATTACACAACAATATTGAGGAAGCTTACCATGTAGAGAAATAAAATACCACTATCATGAAGAGACATCTTACCAGCTATACCTGTGTAACTGTAGCATAACGTGTAAGGTTACACAGTAAAAGCTAGTAGCATTTCCCTGCATAGTTGTAGCAAGTAGGCTGCCTCAATGTTGTTGTGTAAGATAGCAAAAAATTTTTTACAGTGTAATGGAAGGTGCAGTTGTGTGTTTTCAAAATTATCATGGACACCATTTTGTAATTACTACGACGAAGAAATAATACAGGACACAGTTCATACAAACTGAACATGGTGACACTCAGGATGATTTAAATAATGAAGAGAATAAAAAAAGTTAATAATTTTAAAGGGTTTTGTGTTTTCGTTTTGATAACAATTGTTTACACATACATGCACATTATTACTTTGCAATAAATGCAACTTTAAAAGTATGTAATTTTCAATTCATCTTCACGTCTTATTAACTTTTACAGCATAAATATATTTTTTATAACCAAGATAATCCATTATTAGTATTCTCTGACCCTGAAAACATAGTATTAGACACCAAAATGATTAATTTCTCCGAACTAATAGACGAAGATATAGTCGATATACGATTTTTAAGTCATCTTGAATATTTAAATTTGCGCAGGGATAACAAAGCGGCACCTTGCAGATTTTCATTATGTAGGACTCGAAGAAACAAAAATCACTAAAAAATATTGGGCGGACCTTACTTCCAGGTTTTGTTTAAAAATGCCATTTAGCAACCAGACTATTAGCGGACTGTTTGATTTGTGATGAATCTCAGCGAACACATACACTTGGCAGCAAAATTATTGAAACACACATCCACACTTTTCATATATATATATTAGTTTAAACGCAAATTTTTACTATCAACTTACTTTTTTATAAACAGTATGGGACTAAGGTCACGATTCGACAAATATTTACTTAATAAAGCAGTATTAGATGCGCAACTTTTAAGTAGGAATTATTGCTAGTGATTCAATAATTTTGCTGCTGACTGCAGAATAGGAGTTATATGCTTGTAAATACACTGTCTACCAATAAGTATTTAAACACTTTCGAATTTAGACATTTAGGAAAGTTGTTTAGGAAACATCTCGAAACTTTGGTAGTGTAAAAAACATGTTATACCTTATATATTTCAGCAAAAACTGCATCCTGAATAGAAAAAGTGTACCAGTGAAAAATTACAGAGAAATCAAAATTATTTGGGTCACGCTGAAAAAAGTAAAGCTTGAAACGCGTTTTGGCTATAGCATGTGATTATGAGGATTTTTCTCATTATCTGTATACATTTTTGTGAGGCTGCCACATATATTCATTGAGATATTTTAAAAAATTGCAAAACAAAATTCCACTTTTTAAATCATAACACGCAGGGTAGAATCACTGCAAAGCCGTTTTTAGGAAATTTGGCATACTATATTAGATAAAGCATACTGCAATGAGAATGTAAAACTGCTGAATATCTTGCGAAATATGAGTATTTTTACTAAATAATTTTTAAACATGCATGCTCTAGCTTTTAAGACATTTCATTTGCATAACTTAATAGATAAAAGTATTGAATAACTTATATCAAAAACCCAAACAAATATTGTGTGAATTCAAAAGTTAGGAGAGACAGAATGAACAGAATTTCATTTCTTGTGAAAAAAAAAAAAAGGAAGATGATAGGGGTTTTTATCAATATTTATTTACAATCAGTGAACACTGTATTACCATTGGGCATTTATTAAATAAAAATAAAAATGTGAATAATTTTGAATATATAAACACCAGGCTTGTTCTAATTATTTTCAGTGAATATTTGCTTACAAAAAAAAATTACGGGACCTAAAAACTAATTGAGTAAAAAATATAGTATTTGCGATTACTCTGTATCGATGAAAGATTGAAATGATCTCTAACGATAGCAAATATTGATATGTAACATGTAGCATTTTCTGACGCATTTTTGTAATAACATATTAAAAATATATATAGGTAGGTGCTCCAGTGATTGGCATGCTCCAGTAATTGACATCCATCCCGAAATAATTAATAAATAAGAAAAATAATAAAATCATATATTTTACATATAAGAATTTTAACATTTTATGTCAAACACTGGAGCATAGGGTGCTAACAACTGGTAAAATGAATAACTAGCAGTGTCAAACACTGGAACATAGGGGCCAATTACTGATAAAAAAAAAAATGGCAGTGTCGATTACTGGAACATTGAGTGGATGTCAAATAAAAATTCATAAAAAAATATATTTGTTATCAAATGTATATATTTTAACATATATGTGGTTCTGAATGTCTTTCATAACATATGTACTAAAGATTTCTAAAAATATTTTCTGATGGCTAGAACATTAAAAACATCAGAGATTGCTCTAAAAGTGTCAATCACTGGTGCACTTACCCTATGTTAAGATTTATGTAATTAAAAAATATATACATTTATAACAAATCAGGTTTGCTTTTTCTTTACAATATGCAATTGTCAACGAAATCAACGACAGTTTCAGTTATGTAAAAAAAAAAAAAAAAAAAAAAAAGACGTAATATTCGGCAATTAGAATGCAAAATATTACGTCTCATGAAAAATAAGCATTTGTGTGACAATCTTTTGAGAAATTGTGAACGACTTTTTTGGTAAAGGGTAAAGAGAGGGAGATAATGTTATTATTAAATATATCAATATTAATAAGGTATATCAAGAAAAAAACTTATCAAATATAAAGAAAATTTAGAAAGATGTACGCAAAACTATTAGTTAATTTTTAGTTATTGGTTGATTATTTAATAAGAGGATACTTACAGACAGGGTTGCCAGATGAATTCTATAAATTTATTTTTTAAAACCACTAACTTTGTAAAGTAACAGTTGATTGATTTAATTACAGTTTTTTCTGTTTTTATGTAAAACAACTGTTTGTTAACAGAAAAATCGTGATATATAAAAATAAAATTGAAATATTCATTTGGCAACCCTGCACAGAGTACTTTTTTTTATTATAAGTTAAAAGATAATTGTATTTAAAAATACAAAAAGAATGATTAATACTTTAATAATTCTTAATGAATTTGAGAACTATTTTTAAAAAAATTATAATGAAATGTGTAAAATAAAATTTACGCTACGTATTTCTCTTAATTTATGCATATATATGCGTATATTAAGAGAAGTACGCAGCGTAAATTTTATTTTACACATTTCATTATAATGTTTTTTAAATAGTTCTTAAATTCATTTATCTTAAATATAAGCACCAATTATTTGATTCAGTAAACTATCTATTATGATTACTAGTGTTTTGAAGATTTGTATAAAAATGCAATAATTTCTTCTTCTTCTTCTTCTTTTTTTTTTTTTTTTTTTTTTTTATTCGATAAAAATTTTCCAATGTACTTTTAATTTGTAGTTTCGAAAAAAAAAAAAAAAAAATGGATTTAAGTGATATTTTTCTAAATCTATATCACAGATTTGTTTAAATGGTTTAAATTCCTTTTATGCTATGCTAGAGGAAAAGATTCGATTCCGTTAAAATAATTTCGGGAAAATAGAGTTGAGCCTTTTCTGTCTTTTTCAGTTTTTCCACAAAGCAAAAAATAATTGGAAGGATTTTTCAGTGAGATTTTTGTAAGAGGAAATATTTTTGTTTTACCTTAATCCACTGTGTAAATTTAATGTGAGATTTATCAGGTAAATTTAAATATTATTCGGTAAAAACAACTATTTAGTTGTTTTTAGCAGTAAAAGCAACAGTAAAAGCAACAACAACAAAAGTAATAAAATTGTTTAAATGTTTTAGGGGATATTTTTCTAAATCAGCAGAGCAGATTATTTGAAAATTCTTTTTTGCTTGGATAAAAGGCTTGACACTCTTAATATAATTTAGAGGAAAAGGTATAAAATTTCTTACAATAAGAATAAGAATATTTTGCTTAATGTTTCTTAATGGAATTTCAAAGTAGTTTTTCATTGAAGATCCCTTTATGCTAGAGAAAAAGAAATATCTCTTTCAAATTAATTTCGAAGAGAGAGAGAAAAAGAGAGAGAGAGAGAGAGAGAGAGAGAGAAAGTTGAAAATTTCCTTTATCTTACAGTTTGTGCACAAAACAAAAACATGATTAATTAAAAGGGATTTATGAAAGAGTTTTTATGAACGATTCCTAAGTTTTACCTTTATTTAAAATTTACGGAAATTTAACATATAAATTTAAATTTTATTTAGAAAAAACAACGACTTAATTATTCCTAATGATACTAATAATTTAAATTATATTTTTATTATTCGGATTACTAATTTTTGTTAAAGAAAACAGTATGGAAATTACAAATTTAACATTTTAAAAATGGATTAGGAATAAATAAAACAGTGCAGGGGGGGGGGGGGGGATTTATTTTCTACATTATATTCGAATTTTATGAGAATTGTTATTATTATTGTCACCTTCCAAAAAATTATAACAATCTGCTTATTTTCAGTATTTTTATTTATTTATTTTATTGAATAAAAAATGTATGGACGAAAAAAAAAAAAAAAAAAAAGATGTTTTAAACAATTAACCTTTTGTTTAATAAGATTAATTATACTGATAGTAATAATAGTATTAATAATATAAAATAGAAATCCATATTTGCTTATTGACTTCAGTTACCTCAAGTTGTTTTTAATGCATCAAAAGTTTCAATACTGAAAAAGTAGTTTTACAGGCATACGCTCCCAAAAATATAAAGATGGAGAATGGATAATTGATGATAAAGACGAGAAAAAAAAAAAACTTTGTAAGCGGAAACTAAAAACCGTAAAATACTCAACAGTTGTCTTATTTCTAAATAATTACGCACGGCCCTTCACCAGAGTAGAATTATGCGCGAGTCGAGTAAACTTGACCCGCACCCGACTCACAGGAAGACCTGCAATCCGACCCCAACTCGCAGCTTCTGACCCGAAATCCGATTCACGACCCACAAAAAAGTATTGCTTCTTTTACATTATATAAAAAACTGAATTAAATTCTATTCCGCGAAATACAGTTATATTATTAAAAAACATATCTTTCAGCCAATTAATTGCACTGCTTGGCATGAAAACTGCCCCAACACTATTTTTGCAGATTCTTATGTAAAACGACCTCTTGAATCCGAATATGACGCCCATTTTGCCCTGTCACCCACCGTTTTTTAGGGACGTATCACTTTTCGGTAATTTTGTAGCTATATATATATATATATATATATATATTGGGGGGGGGGATTATTTTAACTGTTAAATATCTTTTGAGGGGCTACAGAGTTAGAAAATTCTAAAACATGAACATTTGTCGTAAGGGGAAAATTTAGGAGGGGGGTTGCCATTGAAGTTATGTATTACATTTCTTATATTTTTTTAAATGTATTATTAATGTTTTTTATTAAACATTAAATAATTAAAACAATAAATATTTATGTATTAAACATTAAATAATTGTTAAATTAATTGTTTTTCATTCTACAAATCAAATTCCATTGCCATAAAATTACCGAACAGTGATAAAAATTGGGAGAGTGGTGATGTCCTGAGAAAACGGTGGTTGACTGGGCAAAATGAGAGTCATATTCGGATTCAGGAGGTCATTTTACATAAGAATAAGCAAAAATGGTATCAGAGCTCTTTTTTTTTTTTTTTTTTTTTTTTTTTTTCAGCGCAGTGTTGTCACATAAAAATTATAAGTACATATTTATATTAAAACTAGTGTATAACTCTCTCTAATAAAAATTACTAGTCTAATTATAAGGAAAGCACGGTGTTTTATACACCAAAATTTCTTGTGTATTTTTTAAAACATCCACAGTTTTTAATGTTCCTAGATTATATGAAAAATTTAAAATGAGGAAGTAAATATAAGTTGGAAGACAAATAATTTTCTCATATAACGTTTTAAATTTTAAAGTTTTAATATTTATGCATTTCTTCTTTACGAATTAAATTTATGTTAGTACGAGTCATGTTGCTTTTAACTGCTATGAAGGAAGGGGATGTTATCCTATATCTCTGAATTCAAATTATTATATTTATAAATAGGCAACATAAAAAATTCTTCGAAGAAAAATATTTTGCGGGTCAAAATTTAATGCTAACTCGACCCGCACCTGATTCGCGAAGCGAGTACACTGAGAAAAAATTCTGTAGTTGGCATCTAGAACCTAAATTGTGGCTCTAGAAAAAATATTTCCATGTCATCCTTATAAATTCTAGTCCCCTTTGAAAGCGAGTTCTAGAAACCCCTATTAGAATTTAAGAGAGTATGTCTATGCTATCGAGGGCAAATCTATTTGAAAAAATCTCCAGATAAATGCAAACACAAAAGGCGGGTTTCAGAAACTATAATCTCGATTTATGACCCAATTCTAGATAATCAAGTGAGAATCCCTCGCAATACAAAAGATTCAGAATATTGTTTCACCATCTAGAAATGCGTAGACTAGAAATTCTCGACCATTTCGTCTATTCAGTTTATTGGCGTGCCTTATGCGCATAGTTTGGAAATCTATATTTCTAGTTAAAGGATTTTGAAAGTGGCCATTTATTCATTCTAAATGAAGGCGGTACATATTTTTTTTTCTCAGTGTAACCTCGGTTACCTGACTCAATACAGAATTCTGTACTATACCAAGAATGTTCGGTTATCTCCTCATGAGCCGCTGAACGCAAAAAAGCGAGAAAGTTACCAAGAGATTTAAAATAATGCAAGAATTTCGAATCCAGCATTTAAATTAAGCCATTTCAATTAACTGATAAGAGTAAAGGTAGCTTTATAAAGCCCCTTTGACTTTGGAATTAATAAAATATTATTTTTCTATAAAATCTGTAATTTTCAGTTAGAAAGATCTAGCTCACAATTTATAAAATGTTAACGAAGAAATTATGATTCGTCACTAAAATTGCTAATGTTTTAACAGAATTTATCGATATTTGGTCCGGGAACTCATAATCGCTATTTTTAACCGAATTTTATTTTTCGACAAAATAGATTAATAATAGATTAATAATATTTAAAAAATAAAAAAAGCGTTTTACACCCTAAAAAAATATAAATATATACAATAAAACATCTGGAAATTGGAAGACTGGAAGCACGCAAAATTTAAAATATCTATGCAAAGTCACCTGGAAAAAAAAAACACCTTTCAATTGGTTTTTTAAAATTTCATAAAATATGTAATTTTCAATCGATTTTATAGAGAAAAAGGGATGGGGGGAGATATCAACATAAAAAAAAGGGGGGGGGGGGCTCAATTTTTTATAAAACAAATGGTTTAACCATAAAATTGGGATAATTTGGAACAAAGTTACAGATTTTTCATTAAAAAAAAAATCCTAAGTTGTTGTCTGTAGGGCATAAAATTGACATTTTTTTTCCCGATATATATACTTCTATGAGATGAAAACCTTTTGAATTCCTCAAAGAAAATAACTTGAATAAATAATAATTTTTATAAATAATTTGTACTGCATGATTTTGAATACGAAAAAATGGAGAAAAATGTGTAAATAGTACGAGGTACTAGTTTAAGATAAATTCAAATATATCTGCCGAAAATAAACAAATTAATAAACAAACAGCGAAATTTTCTAATAAAATAATAATCTTAAAGATTCAGTTCGAAATTCTCTCTGTTATTCCAAAACGAATAAAACTCCTCTTCAGATGACGGAGGTTTTAAAAGGGATGAAGGGATCGGGAACTTGGAGATTAGAAGAATTGGTACACAAAAGCGACATTGACTTCATTATCGGTTTAGTTCAAGAGGGCTTTTATCAGAAAATGCAACCAATATACACACGATATAGAACTAAAGGATTATAAAGTTCCATGTTGCTAAGCTAAAGATTGTTTGATTTTTGGCATTAAGTTCAGCTTAATGACTAATGAGTCGAGAATTCAGAATATTAGTTTGCATAATTCTTCACTTATAAATTATTAAAACTTTTAAACAAATCGAAATAAACATCAAGAATAATCTTTTTTATTTATTCGTAGACTGGAATACAAACAATGCAGCAAGTGTTTTCACTAGTTTGGGTTGGAGACAAAATCCCGCGGGACAAAATATCGCGAGGACAAAATATCGCCGACGTAAATGAATACACAGCAAAAATGAGTTGGTAATTATTAGTAATGTTGTATAAAATTTCATGACAACACATACCTAGATCAGAGCACTGACATTCTGACAAACCTACAACAAAAGTTTTTATAAATTTTACTTAAAATAGTTTAAAAACTATATTTATTAATTTTTGTCAAAATTAGTTATATAATGAATTCAATCGTGCTTATTAATTAAAAAATTTTTAATTCAGGTTTGTGAACAGTATTCAGCTTTAATGTCAGCAGTGATGTACACGAATTTTAAAATGTATTTTGAATAGTGAAAAGCAAATGATAAAATAACTTAAAAATAAACATAGATAAAACAATGAAATTCAACTCTGTGATTTATTTATTTATTTATTTTAATTAATTAATTAATATTTTTAAGGCCCTGTGGCTCCTGCCAGAGATCACACGTGACACAAAATGAAATTTTCAAATAAATCATACTATTTTTTTGACGCGATATTTTGTCCGGCGATATTTTGTCCCGCGATATTATGTCCGGATCCCCAAGGGTCACTAATCACTATTTTTATACAAAAGGAAAAAAAATATATATATTTTTCCATTTTCTTTTAACTACATATGGGTGAAAAAGAAATATATATATGTATATATATATATATAAGTTAAATTTTTACTTTATTCTACATTCAATGGATTCGACGTAAACAGAAATTCTCCTGAATTGAGAAATGAATGTTTTTGAAATTTTCTCCATACTTACAAAAATATTCAACTCTGACGTCAGTCACGAAGGAGTAATGCGTTTGATGTTCCAGGGAAAATATCAGGATTCTCACAAGCAAAACTTTTTAAAATGTTATTTTTAATACCATTTAATTTTACATTTGACTAAACATTGATATCTATTTAAAACTAGTATCTTGTTTCGTTGGTTGAAAAATGAGCCTCAGCAATACAGAAATTATGTCAAATTCCTTTGTTTTTTTACTGAAGATCACTTTTGGTATGGATGAATTAGAAACGATATGCAGTTATACTCATCTGGGTCAAGTCCTTACGATGAATGGGGACACCATGGAAGAAATTAACAACAGAGTTAAACTTGCATGGAGAGCATTCGGAAAAAATAGCGCTAAATTCAAATGCGACCTCCCAGTTTATTTGAAAAGAAAAGATTTTGATCAGTGCATTTCGCCTGCTTTAACTTATGCTTCAGAAACTTGGACATTAACATGTAAAGCTATAAAAACTTTAAACAACCCATAGAGAAGCATGGAGAGATGCATGTTAGTATTCACCCGAAGAGACAGAAAGCGAAACACTTTGATTAGGAAGCAAACCCAAGTTACTCATTTTATTTCTAGAGTCAAGAAATTAAAATGGAGCTGGGCTGGACACCTTGCGAGGAGAAATGATGATGGATGGACTTCCAAAGTCCTATTTTGGATACTAAGAGATATAAGAAAAGACCAACGAAGAGGCCACTGCTTCGTTGGCGAGATGAAATTGTGATTTTTGGAAGAGCAGTATGGAGAAGAATGGCAGAAAACAGGGCAGTTTGGAATAACCTAGGAGAGGCTTTCCTCCTGCAGTGGAATGATAAAGGCTGAAATTGATGATGATGATGATTATGATGCTCTTGTGTCCATCATAAAACATTTTTTTGTAGTTTCCTATACAAATTCACTCAGTACAAATATTCCCACATTCTTCTAAATTCAATAGAATAAAGTATTATTTTAATAAAAAATTTCGTCTGCCGGTTTTCAACGGATTTACACGTTTTGACGGAGCCAGTACACGATTTGATCATTTTTAGAAAACATATGTGTGTTTATGTGTGCGGGGTAAATACTTGGTTCTAACTGCATTTCATTAGCTAAAGAATAGAATTTCATGCAAATTGATATATAGTTGCGCTTTGACATAAATTAGCGCCTATAAATTTTTCGTGAAAATTGTTCAACAGATAGCGTTGCCATCGCTCTTTTTCTATATTTTTATCATGGCGGGATAGGACAAAATTCCTTATAAATGTGCATAATGAGAATTATTTTTTAAGGAATAATTTTGAAATTACTGAGAACCATTATTATTATTAATAGTAAACTAGTAAAAATATGTATGTATGAACATCGCTCCCCCATTTCGATATAGGTATCATTGAAAAGAACTCGTAAATAACTGTAAAACAAGAACGAAAAATCAAGCGGTGCGCATCACTGCACGTACTTCTTAATCGTGCAACTTTCAGTGTTTTTTGCTTACGTTATCACACAACAGACAGACAGAAAGACTGAAAGACATACAGATAGACTAACTGAATTTAAAATCACTCTTAACACGTTCGCTGCCGATCCCGCGCCAGCGCGGGATGTGACGTATCACTTTACAGGTGAAAGTTTACTTTAGGCTGCCGCTTGGCGAAATTTCGAAAATCGCCAAGACGGCGCCATTTCGCATCGTGTTCCGAATAGCAACCTTACACCGGCGGCATGCGAAAGCGAGCTTTTCGGCGATCTAACCTAAAAAGATAACGCGTCTTGAAAAAAAAATCCGAATAATAATAATTCATAGGACAAAAGGAAAATTTTCATAAAATAGAATTAAAAGAAAAAAAAATAATTACGAATTTATAACTAATCACAAATACAAAAATAAAACTTAGATTATACAATCACACCAAATGTCCCTGAAAAGTGTGTTGCTTTAGTAATTGATGATAAGTGTTTAGATGATAGTTTTTTTTATTTCCAATAATTTAACAGCTGTATGGAGTACAGTCGGTAACAAAAGTGTCCGAACACTAGCAAAAATTCCTATGTAAAAAAAGTACACTTCATAAGGTTTTGTTAAATAAATCCTTATCGAATCATGTTCTTACACTGACTAAGAACAGGATTCGACAAGGATTTATTTAACAAAAATGTATGAAGTATACTTTTTTACTTAGGAATTTTAAATTTAAAAGTTTTCAAAAGTTGTATAAAGTAAATTATTTATCATTAATATTTTATTTATAGTCCTCATTCATTAGGAATGAAAAAATAAATCCGCAACTGGATAATTATAGCAAATTTTAACGATTCTCTATTATAATGGTACTCTGATCTGTTCACTATACCCCTATCTCAAAATGCATGAAATTAAAAAGTATACAAAATTTTGTACTGTAGCAACCAGTATTGGCATAAAATTCAAAAATATGTCTCTAAAATTCAGGACCGTGGTTGCCCAGTCGGTAGAGCGCCGAGCTCGTAATTGGAAGATTGCGGGTTCGGTACTCGAGCCTGCCAAAAACCATTGTGTATACTAATGGTGGCTGGTGCTCATAAAATCTGTCGTGCCCGCAATGTTTTCCATGTTCCCATATTAATTATACCTTTGGGTGTCTACGAAGCGAGAGAGTCATCCCTTCCGTGGAGGATCAAAATTGTGATGGCTTGTCCCTGGACAACTCTAGGGGTGAGACCCAGACCATCGCCAATTGTCCATTGCGCAGCACTAGTGTGACGTAAAACACAATCAACAAACCAACCTCTTAAATTCAAAAGTACCTCTTAAATTCCAACTCTATTCAACCAGCCAAACAGTACTAACGCAAACATCACAAATATTCATATTTCAAAATAGATGATTAGTTGGGTTTTACGTCACACTAGTGCTGCGCAATGGGCGATTGGCAACGGTCGGGGACTCAGCCCTAGAAGTGGTCCGGAAACATGCGATCAAAAATTTGATCCTCCATGGAAGGGTATTTCAAAATAGAATACTTTCTCTCTAATAAAACACGTATCATCAATATGCAACCGAAGTGATGGCGTCAGCGAGATATTTTATCTGCTCAGTACAAATGAAACTATTTGCTATGGAAATTTAACTTATTACTCATTAACTCCAGAGTTTGCTTGTAACGAGCAGATGAATTTTTACACGTTTGACGTAATACAGCGTATTGACGTAACACATGACGCAAACAAGCAAAGGTAAACACAAAGCCTATAACACCTGGCGATGTAGCGCTCTTGTGCGACACGTCAAACATATTCGGCGGGTTAAAGGAAAAAAACGTCATTTCAAATTTTAGTCACGTGAAACCGGCAGCGAACGTGTTAAACATCGTTGGAAAATGTTAAAAATGCTTAACGCAAACAAACATACATCCCATAGATTTTTATTGCAGTCCTTAATCTATCTGAATATTTTAGTGTAACCCTGAAAAATTTAAGGTTAACTATATCTTATTCTAAACAAAATATTATTTTAGCATATCGAGAATAAATGTCATTCTTTCTTAGTAATTTTGTACCAGAAAGTTATTTAAATGTGATTTATTTAAATGTCTGTCCTAAAACTCAATGCATTTGCATTTTTTCGGGTGTCCCTGCGCACAAACCATTTGTACAGAATCGATTAATGTCACTTTAATAAGGAAACATTCCATAGTGTATTTGAATAACATGCATCATTTTTTTTTTTATTCCGAAAATATTTACGGACGCTGGAGGCGGGCAAAAAGACAGATAGACAGATGGAGAGCCGGAATACAGATACACATATTCAAAACATAGTCACAATTAAAAATTGTTAGAAAGTGTTAAAAACGCATAAGGTACACGAAAATGCAATTCTAGCAAATTTCCAATTAATTCCCTTAATGTAACTGAATATTTTTGTGTGCACCTGTAAATCATAATGCTAATGATTCTATATTCTTCAAAAAGCATTCTTTTGTGAATACGAATGATATATTTTAATTTCATTAAGATTTGTGCAAAGCAAAGTTATTAAAATTTAGTTTCTAGAAATACTCTCACTAAACGTGATGTTTTGTAATACTTTCGGGTGTCTCTGTACATAAACCAGTGGTGGTATGGACTCTATTTTCTATAGAAAACATCCGATAGTGAATTTGAATAACGTATTTCAATTTCATTAAGATTTGTCTAAAGTAAAGATACGAAAACATGGTTTAAAGAAATCCCTCTCACAGAGAATAATGCTTTGGAATACTTTTGGGTGTCACTGTATACACAAACCAGCAGAGATATTAACTCCATTTTCAATAGGGAACATCTGATAGTGAACTTGAATAACATATATCAGTTTCAAAAAATTCCATAAATATTTACGGAGGTTAGAGTGCAAATAGGCAGACAGACGAACTGAAGTCATTAACATTTTTCAACCTTTTAATATTATTTATTTATATTAAGAGGGGACAATAGCTAATCTCGCCGGCAGCCTTCGCCCATGTTATTCTATGGGAAAATTTGTAGCTACAATTACACATTACCTAATGAATATTTTTAAATTCTGTTTTCGCAGTCAGAAAATTCATAACCGTTAAATGAGTACTCATTTTTGAAAAATTCATTTTTTTTAATTTTTACATTTTAATTTTGAGTTAAAAAATGCGATTTTTCACAAAATGCATTTTTCTCATTTTCTAATCGCAAAATGAAATACTAAAATTTTAAAAAATCAATTTTTGGAAAACAAGTACTAATTTAACGCTTATGAATTTTATAAATGTGAAAACAGAATTGAAAAATATTCATTAGGTAATGAGTAATTATGTAAACAAATTTTCCCATAGAATAACATGGGCGAAGGCTGCCGGCGAGATTAGGTATTGTCCGCTCTTAAGCGGTTTTAACACTCTCTAACAATCATGCCACTTATTATGTTTGATTAAAAATATTAGTAAATTTGAGAGATTCATGTGAAAGTTATATATCTGGATAATTTAGAATAAACTTTTAAATTTAATATGTAGTATCGGCCCGTTGCTTCCTATAACCGTTGATTCCAAAACAGCCCAGTTTCCCTTTGCTGATGACGGCGAGCGCAGAATCTTAGAGGAAGGACGTAGCTGTGACGTCAGACGGACGTCACTTCCGGAGCACACGTTTTCATCGACAGGAGCTGAGAGCGTTGGCCAGAGACAGAATTCAGAGAACGGATGGATGGCGACGAGTGCATATAGACGATTTCATCTCGTTCTGTGGACGACAAGTTTTCGCTGTGACGGAGTTCTGTACTAGGCTGCGTATTTTTCTAAAGTAATTGAAAACGGAAGTTATGTGTAATTCTCTTTTAACAAAAACTGTGAACTTTGACTTGCAAATGCGATTGTTCTAGTCGGCCGTTTAATACTAATTTAAACTATAATCTTGTAAATATTTGTATAAAATACTTTAACTTTCTTTATTAAATTTAAAGTGATTAATAATAAATAAGAATTTTTTTTTTTTTTTTTTTTTTTTTTGTTGTTTAACGCTCACTAAAAATTAACCATCCCACAAGTCAGATGTGGGACGCAACTTAAATTTTGATTTTAACGTGAATTTTCGAGAAACACGAACTGTCAAAAACAAACTTTATATAGACTTCATGAACTGAAAAAGAATTATTTGATAATTCATTGAACTTCAAAACAAACTTTGTGTTTTAATCAGACTTTTAATTTTAATTAACTTTAAAAAAAGAGAATTGTGTCGACATTTCTTCACATACTTGATCATGTTGTGAACGGTGGTTGAAGTGCGGAGTGTTTTGTCTAATCTGAAATTCATATTGGATGATAAGATGCATAAAGTGTGTGTGATCTGTGGTTTCTGCGGAACAGCTACGAATCGACTAGACAGAGGTTTGAGTAAGAAATTTGCATCTGCTGTTGTTTCTGTTCTACAAAGTTACGTCAACTTTTGTTTTTATTGCATGATGGTATCATTAGGGGACATTCCTCAAATAGGTATTTGCACTAGGAAAGGAAAAATATAATAAAATTAAAATTCTGCTTCTTTTTAATGATGAAGATGGTCGAAAAAACAGACGCAGAATAAAAAAATTCTCCGGATTTAATTTTGCCGTGGATGATGACGATTATGTTCAAAAGCAAAATTTATTGATGATAATTTTTCACAGAACGAGTTGATTATAATTAGTAATTTATTAAATGTTTCCTTCCACGGCAATAAAGAAGAATGAAGAGACAGGTTATTATTGAAGTAATGTAACATTGAAACACCAAAAGAAAATTCTGAGAATGATTCGGATGATGATAATTCTGAAAATGAATCTAGCAGTGATAGTGACGTCACGAAAATTGACTCCTCAGTGCAATGCCATAATGATAATGATAATGATAATGATAATGTTATTAATGATCATAATAAACGTAAAAAATGTAACATTAACTGTAATAATATTAAGAATTCTGGAACACATGGTGCAGCTATTTCATTTAAGGATTTCGAGAACAATATCTCCAAATTTAGCGGTGAGTCGCATGAAAATATAATTGAGTGGTTCACTGAATTTGAAGAAATATCTCATATGTTTAATCTTAATGAAATACAAAAAATTATTTTTTGTAAACGATCTTTGCGGGGAAACGCTCTATTATTCATTAAATCTGAGAAAGCGCTATTAACGTATAAGAAATAAAAAAAGCGCTTATTGAGGAATTTAAAACAGAAATAAATTCCGCCTCATTGCATGATATATTTAGTAAAAGGAAAATAAGAGGCGATGAGTCTGTTACAGAATATTTTTTTAAAATGCGTGAATTAAGTAAAAATGGGCACATTGATGATGCCGCTATCACGCACTATGAAATCCAAGGAATTAATGACAAATGTGAGAACAAAATCATGTTGTATGGTGCAAAAACCCTTCACGATTTCAAAAATAAAATAAAATTGTACGAAGTATTTAAGAGAGATAGTGATAAAAATAAGCATAGATCTGATAGAATTGAGCTTAATACAAAATTGAAACCCATGAGGTATAATGTACATGAAAAATTTAGTCCTAAAATTGAAAACAAACTTTGTTGTAACTGTGGCGATAAAAACCATTTGTCTAGAGACTGCCCAAATAGAATGAAAGGTTTTAAATGATTTTCTTGCAAACAATTCGGGCACAAGAGCTCGGAATGTCCGGGTTCAAAACCCGAAGTTGAGGCATTGTGCATTGGCGTAAATCAAAACCTAAACAAAATTATTTTTATTTACAATGTAAATTTTACAGGCATTATTGATACGGGGAGTGAAGCAACACTGTTGCGCAAAAATGCTTTTAACAAATTGAATGTTGATAGATTAAATCTTATGAGTACCACTTTGAAGGGGATCGGGAAAAGTTCCGTAAGGCCGTTAGGTTCATTTGATGCTAATTTGAAAGTCGATAATTTTGAATCTGAAACTAATATTTATGTTGTAAACAATGATGTGATACCCTATGACGTAATAATCGGAATGAATGTGTTGATGTTGGGTGAAACGACAATAAATGAAAAAGGTATTTTTATAAAGAATAAATCTAGTTCTCTTGAGGTAAACTTAGTAACAGTTCTTCCAGTAAATGCATATAAAAATGAAATTAAGACGAATATTGTTATTGATGCTCCCATTAACTGTAAAATTAAAATTTCTGAGAAATCCCCAGAAATAAATGAAACATTAATTAGTGTTGAAAAGTGTAAGAATAAAACCCCTCAATCTGTTATATTATCCCAAAAATCATTAGAATCTTCCAAAAACGCCGTAAGTGAAAATGATGACGATGACGAGAATGACGAAAGTGATGACGATAAGAAGATGCTTTTAAAGGACGATAATAGTAAAGATGATGACAGTGAAGAAGAGGAGGAGCCTCGACGAAAGAAACAAAATCAGACGAATATTTTCCAAATAGATGATGACAGTGAGGAAGAGGAAGAGCCTCGACGAAAGAAACAAAGTCAGACGAATATTTCCCAAATAAAATTGCAAAATCAAGAAAACACTTCTTCAAAGAGAGACGAAAAACGAATCCTACTTGGAAAACTTTTTCAGTTAGCAGAAGAGCTGAAAGAGTTGAAGGAAAAAGTTGAAGAAAATTCCAAACGCCTTAAAAGAAAGAAATTGAGAAAAAAGCCATTGACGATAGATTCCATTGATTGTAAAAGACAGAATATCCCAAAAGAAGAGACTGCTGATATAAATTTGAGAAAATTATTTATTTCCTCACTTCCACTGAAGACTACAATTAGTGAAATGGCTGCATTATTTCCCAAAGCTGTGCAAATACAGTTAGAAGTTTTCCCTGCACATAAGAGTGCTACTATAAACTTTATGACCGAAGAATATGCTGCAGAGGCTTTAGAAACAACTAAAACTGAAAATGACCAATTAGAGGTTCTCGAGTGCGAATCCCAAATTAACTTTGAGTCCCAGAGTAAAGAATTGCGTAAACATGACAAAGAACAATTTGTCAAAGTTAAAGAGAATAATAAAACAAAATATAAATTGCGTAGACAACCACCAAAAACTGGTGAAATAGGCGACCAAGTTGCCATAAAACCAAAACTAAAGTACTTTTGTCACTGTAAGACTGCGAAAATAAAAAATGAAAATATTTGTGATGTGATTAAGGATGAATGCCATGAAGGCCCCCGTGGCACATCCACTCATGCCAAATTCCTCAAACGAGGGATAACTTAATTAAAAAAAGAGAAGAATATCAAAATTTGTATATGTGCTGTATATAAGCTTGTTATTATTTTGTGTTGCTTTTGTGTTTACATTTTTTTTTCTTTTTGTATTTTTCAGTGTGGCCGCCTGGAGGACCAATCGACGCAGGATGGCCGAGACTGCAGTATCGGCCCCTTGCTTCCTATAACCGTTGATTCCAAAACTGCCCAGTTTCCCTTTGCTGATGACGACGAGCGCAGAATCTTAGAGGAAGGACGTAGCTGTGACGTCAGACGGACGTCACTTCCGGAGCACACGTTTTCATCGACAGGAGCTGAGAGCGTTGGCCAGAGAAAGAATTCAGTTGACGGATGGATGGCGACGAGTGCATATAGACGATTGCATCTCGTTCTGTGGACGACAAGTTTTCGCTGTGACGGAGTTCTGTACTAGGCTGCGTATTTTTCTAAAGTAATCGAAAACGGAAGTTATGTGTAATTCTCTTTTAACAAAAACTGTGAACTTTGACTTGCAAATGCGACTGTTCTAGTCGGCCGTTTAATACTAATTTAAACTATAATCTTATAAATATTTGTATAAAATACTTTAACTTTCTTTATTAAATTTTAAGTGATTAATAATAAATAAGAATTAGTTTTTTTTTTTTTTTTTCGTTTAACGCTCACGAAAAATTGGCCATCCCACATATATATATATATATATATATATATATATATATATATATATATATATATATATAATCCTTTTGAGAGTAGAAGCAAAGAGTGAGAACAAAGAATAGCTAGTCAAACAATTCACGACAGAGACATACACACGCCAAACAAAGCAACAAGATTTCCCAAATTGATTCAATTATCAAGTTCAACAATAGCACTGACGCCAATGCACTGTACAACAATACCTGTTGAAAATTGAAATAGGACCGTGTAATTAGACTCTGATGAAAAGAAGGTTGACTCTAGGACAATATTTCAAGGTGAAAAAAGAGAACCCTGTAATAAACAGTAATGACCCATTAAGCGCAGTAGAAGTCAAGCAACAGACACAAGATCACCAAAACCACAAAGACCAATAAGAATGAACAAATTCTCTATGTAGGAGAAGCTCAGAAAGGTGAAAAAAAAATGCATCAAGGGATGAAATACACATATTTAAAGAAACCAAATTTAATTTTTAACAGCCCGCAAAACAAACGATACAACAAACTAACTCAACCAATTCATATGTAAGAACTTTTCTTTAACGAACAGGGGTTAAAGGGGCTGTAGCCTCCTTCACACAGAAATATATGTAAAATAAAATTATATATAAAGCTATTTTTAATTGTTTATTAAATAATTTTATATACAGTACTACTTATATTACACCTGAATCTGTAATTTATATGCATTCAATTGATATGTATACTTTACATGTATTCAAATTCAAGGTAAAAGAAATTTGTGTAAGTGCTTAACCTAGTGATGTTTTAGTAGTTGAGGCGACGTAATAGTATGTGTGTGTGAGAGAGAAAGAGAGAGAGATAGGAAGATAGAAAAAAAGTAAAGAGAATGAGAGAAAAAGAAAAATGAGTAAGAAAGAAAAACGTGGAATGAGTTGCTGTGTTCAAGTTTTTTTTTTTTTTTTTTTCTAAAACTGACAAGACTAAGGATTAAGAAAACTCCTAATGGTATTATTACACACAGCAACTTTTAGCACAATTTCCCAGTGTAATAGGAATTGCAAATTCGATTTTTTATTTTTTATTTTTTATTATTTGTTTGTAAAAGCAATTTCTCCTACTATGATAAGCCAATGAGATGAAAGTTCCTTGTACGTTCCAGAAAAGACAGGGCAGGCTGGAAGTTATTCATCGTTATTCTCTTCGCTCTCCCATGGAGAATTCGCGTCGACCCCGTTAAAAGAGCGATATATACATGTAAAGATTACATGTTAAGAGCGTCTTTACATGTACTGAGCATCGCGCAAACTAGTTTTTTGGACGATATTTGACTCAATTATCGCACCCCTCTTTCGGATTTCAGCTTCCAGAAATTGAAGCAAAAATTGGCTCAAATGAAAATTGTGTAAAAAGTTTTTGTGTAATAGGAGTATAAGAAAGATGCCCATTTAGGAAGTTCCACCCAGGCTTATGTTTTTCGAATAAACCGTCTGCCTTAAACCGAACACCAGCCGCATTATGCTATTTATTTTCTTTAACTGTTTAAAAATTACTCAGTGAAGTTTTAGTTTTTATATTAATAATTTTATTATTATTATTATTATTATTATTGTTATTATTATGGCTAACATCAGAAAAATGAAAAATAAAATTCTTGTCAAAATAATGATGCCTTTATTCTATCATGCAGAAAACAACTATGAGAATGAAATATGTATAGCGTCTTGTGCAAATTTTCCTTTTTTAAATTGGTTATAAAATGTTCGTTTTAAATTTATGCCTAAGAAAAATAAAATTAATAATAAAAAATTAATAATAACAATAAAAAACTAACTTTTTTTACTTGCAGCAATTATAACCAATGTAGAAAAAAACCACTTTTTCTTTTTCGAGCAATCACAAACATATCTCAAAAAAAAAAAAAAAAAAAAAAAGATAAATAAATAAATACAATAAAATAAAAATAAATAAATAAATAGAAGTGAATGAATAAGTAAAGCTGTTTTTAAACGGCGCGGCGTCGTTCTGTGTAATAAGAGGCTTGATTTCCTTAGCTTCGCCTAAGCGGTTCGTAAATGCTTTTTTTACGAAAGTGCAAATCTTTTGTAATTTTCCAACAAACACGTAAAAAAAAAAAAAAAAAATCTGTATAGCAAGTTATTTCGATGCTTTATACTCCTTATACAATAGCTTGCTGAAATACTCTACTCTAAGTTTGATTTCGGTAATATCCTGGCTCTTCTTCTCATTAAAAAAAAAAAAAAAAAAAAAAAAAAAGAACCTACTCATTATATTCACATTTATAGGACAGAAAAATTTGACTTCGGTTGTTTGAAGCATATAATCATAGGCCACTTAAGAAAATTTGGAGAGGTTAGTCTATTCGAAGAAACGAGACTATGCTTTAGGAAGTACACACAACCATTTACCACTGATGATATTTTTCCACAAAGACAAACACTGTCTGTCTGTCTGCACTTTTACTAATGTAGGACTAGCAAGAACTCTTTCAAGTACTAATTTCTAACTGGTTTAAAAAAATCACAGAAATTAGTTTACATTGTAATTATTTTACTGGCAAATATTCAGCTACTGAGTCACTGCAGAAAAGCCACCAAAAATTATTAAATTACATTTTTGAACGCCAATTACAAAACAAATCACAAGAAAATTTTAATAACTCTCGGTCCTTAATGTCAAGGAACTTAACCCTTTATCTACCTTATTATGAAGCAGATAAAAAACTTATTTGTAGCATATTTTTTTAGTTACTCAAGAATATTTTTTAAAGATATATGCAATAAAATATAAGCATATCACTATCATAGTAATTAATGAGGATTTTGGAAAGGGGTAATTTAGTGCACCACTGGTATATAGAGGTCGAAATATATATTTGGACTTCAAAAATGTATAAAAAAGTATTTACTTTTTATGTTGCTTATAATTTTTCTAAGATTGATGCGAGATTCTTGAGGCAATATAAGAATTAAATATAACACACGTGAAGATTGTGAAAAATGCCAAGCAAAAACAGCGAGAGCACTGTATAAAATCTTTCCTGGAACTAAAACGGCTACAGGTATCGTCTAGTGCCTCATAGTGAGATGGAAGTGAGGTATATAGGGGAAGGCGGCCTAATATGATCCTCTTAAGGTAAAAACTTGTGTAAAACAACATAACTATTTCAATAAATTTTGGCCCTTTGCTAACACATTTTACACCATATTTTGCATTATAAAGATACTTTAATAATATTTTAAGCTTAAACTGAGTAATGAAAAAAATAGATTCTCGAAAAAGGGTCCAAAGAATCATTTTACGCTTACCAAAAGGCAAAATAATCCTTCATATAGACATACTTGTAAATTACTTTTAATCTACAAAATAAAGGATATAAAAGTAATTATTACAATACATAATGAAATAAAATATGTTTTACAATCAAATAGCATACACAATTTACTTTATAAAATTAATAGGGGGAAAAAAAGTGTTTAAATAACTTTTAAAAAAGAGAGAGAACAATAAAATGGAATATTTTAAAATTATGATCCAAAAATAATAGATATAATAACAGACCCACAATAAAGTCAGAAATAAATTACATTATGCTTATTTCCGCCACATTCGATCCAAATAATGGATTCATAACGATCCACATAATGGATTCAAAACTATTTAAATAATGGATCGCTTTACCCGACAACATGGTCATCCATTTTTGGTCATATTACTGGATGACACCAAAAAACATAACGAAATTAGCAAGTGTAATATACAACTGTAAACATATTTTATTAAGTACCAAATTATATTTATTTCTGTACATGAAAGACTGTGCATCTAAATAAATAAGAAAGTTAGTGCTTAACTTAAAACATATTTTATAAAACCTACATTTAAAAAAAATTCTGTTCAGACACTTATAGTCGGTAACAAAAATCTCCGAACACTAGCGAAATTCCTATCTAAAAAACAGTACCCTTAATACAGTTTTGTTAAATAAATCCTTGTCGATTCCTCTTCTTAGTCAGTCTAACAACAGATTCGACAAGGATTTATTTAACAAAACTGTAAAGTGTACTAATAGGAATTTTTGCTAGTGTTTGGAGACTTTTGTTACAGACTGTAACACTGTAATCAATTAAATACCGCCATTGCTTCTTCTTGACTTCGTGCATCTAGTTTATATATTACCCGGTATATAGAACTACCTGTTTCGAAGAAAATATATGTGGATCGTTTTTCCCGCTAGAATTATTTTAAGCTACCTTCCTCCCCGTTCTATTCTTATAAATACTCGGTAACAAAAGTCTCCGAACACTAGTGAAAATTCCTATATAAAAAAAGTACACTTAATACAGTTTTGTTAAATAAATCCTTGTCGAATCCTGTTCTTAGTCAGTCTAAAAACAGAATTCGACAAGGATTTATTCAACAAAACTGCATTAAGTGTACTTTTTTTATATAGTAATTTTTGCTAGTGATCGGAGACTTCTGTTACCGACTGTACCCCTTTGATATTTCTTCCATATATTCGATTTTATATGTCTTTTTAAACTAATGGTACTTTAAAGTACTGTCGGTAGATAAAGGGTTAAACATATATAGAAGCTTTAATACTTAAGATGTTAAATCACGCCAATAAATTATACGTAAACTTTCATATATTTTACGTATGTTTACTATTGCATGGATTTAAAATAATGTTAAAAAAGTTTCAGATTATCTTTACATTATCACATTCACATTTATATCGTGTAAAATTTACTCGGATATAATTGCAACAATAATGTTAAAGAAGTAATATTGTAATAATCAGGGAAAATGCTGGCTTTAGTTTAGAGCATATTTAATTTTAGCCCCCCCCCCCCAAAAAAAAAAAAATATATATATATATGTGGTAGATCGACATCCTGTTTCTCTCCCCTTACTTGGCTTTCCCATGACTCAGAACCCTAGCTATTTGATTTCTCTTTGCCGTTCCTGAAATCCAAGGCAGTTTAGTTTCTGTTTGCTGATCATGTGACGGAGCGCCAGCGCTTGAGAGGAAATACGTGCTCATGACGTGAATGACGTCTTTCCGGAACGCGCGCCTGCTAAGAGAGCGCTGAAGGAACGACATTCAGTTTTCGACGGGATGTTCAGACGGAACGTAATGACTGTATTCGATGACTTGTTTTCTTTTGAGTTTTCGACGAAGCGTGCACACTAGACGGGTGCAACTACTTCGACGGACATTACCAAAGTAACATTCGATAATGCTTATTAGCATTCCTGTATATATGTAAACTACAATTTAATCTTTTATTAAATTTATAATTAGTAAATAAGTATTAGTTTTTGTTTAACGCCTACAAAAGTGTGCCGTCCCACAAGTTCAGAAGTGGGATCAAGAATAAAATCCACGGGATCAAGAATAAAATCTACGGGATCAAGAATAAAATCTACGGGATAAAGAATAAAATCTACTGGATAAAGAATAAAATCTACTTCATGAACGGATAGAACGCGAATTTTAATTTGAATTTAAATTTTGGATAGAACGCGAATTTTAAGATAAAGAAAGTGTGATTGAACGTTAATTTTTAGTTTAATCTAACTTAAAATTTGATTGAACAAACTATAAACTTTTTTTGCGAACTGTATTCCTAAAAATGATGATGCGTCTGGACTGATAAAAATAAGTTTATAAACTGAACTGTGTTTAAAATATAAACTGTATAAACATTTGTCGAACTGAACTTTTTTATTCTTAAACCATGATTCAACTAGTTGTGTGTGTTTCTACAAATGAGTGCCGACTACAACTGTGTGTGATAATACTTCGTGATCAACAGAAATGTTTACACCTGTGAAATCAGCTTAAACTTAAGCAACGAAGGATCTGCGAATTCTGTGATATAACCACGGATCAACGAGGGTTTTAAGGATTAAAAACAACAGCTGTTTCTAGTCTTCTAAGGTACGTACATTTTATCTTCTTATAAAATGGTTTCATTGGGTGATATACCCAAGATCGGCGCTGCACTGAGGAATGAAAGTTATAGTAAAATTAAAATTCTGCATCATTTTTTATTTAATGATATTGGTGACAGAAAAAATCGATGCAGAATACGAAAGTTTTCCGGCTTTAATTTTGCCATAGATGATGAGAATTATATAAAAAAGCAAAAATTCATCGACGAAAATTTTTCGTTAAATGAATTACTTATTATTTGTAATGTATTAAATGTCCCTTTTGATGGGAGCAAACATGAACTAAGAGACAGATTATTGTTACATTTGTGTGATACGGAATTACTGAAACAAAGTTCAGAAAATAATTCGGAAGAGGAAGATTCGGAAAACGAAAGTAGTGATAATGACGTAGAACAAACTGACTCCTCTGTGCAATGCCATATAGATAATAAATCCTATGATAATGACAATGATAATGTTATTAATGATTATGATTATAATGATAAAATTAAAAAAAGTATAAATTATAGTAATAATGTGAATAATGGATCACTTGGTGCAATTTCTTTCAATGATTTTGAAAATTCTATGTCAAAATTTAGCGGCGAGCCGCATGAGAACATAATTGAATTCTTAAATGAATTTGAAGAGTTAGCTGAAATGTTTAACCTTAACGAACTACAAAAAATAATTTTCTGTAAAAGGTCTTTGAGCGGAAATGCTCTGTTATTTGTAAAATCCGAAAAAGGATTATTAACGTATAAGAAACTAAAAAATGCACTTATTGAAGAGTTTAAATTAGAAATTAATTCTGCCTCTTTACACGAAATTTTGTGTAAAAAGAAAATGAAGCCAAATGAAACAGTTATAGAGTATTTCTTTAAAATGCGCGAACTGGCAAAAAACGGGCACATTGAAGATGCCGCGTTAATGCATTACGTGATCCAAGGAATAAATGACAAGAATGAAAATAAACTAATTTTGTATGGGGCTAAAAATATTCGTGAATTTAAAGAGAAAATAAAATTGTATGAAATGTATAAACGTGATAGTGAAAAAGTTAGACATAAATTTGATAGAATTGAGCTCAACACAAAACCGAAGCACGCAGCCCATAATGTATATGAAAAATTTGGTCCTAAAAATGAAGTAAATAATAAATTGTGTTATAATTGTGGTGAAAAAAACCACTTATCTAGAGATTGCCCTCATAAGGCCAAAGGCCTGAAATGTTTTTCCTGCAAGCAGTACGGGCATAAAAGTTCGGAGTGCCCAGGTTCGAAACAAGAAGTTGAAAAGTTATGTGTTAGTATAAATCATAATTTGAACAAAAATATTTTGATTAATAATGTAAATGTTATTGGAATCATTGATACAGGAAGTGAAGCAACATTGTTGCGTAAAAGTTCTTTTGATAGGTTGAATGTAAATAAATTGAATTTAATAAGTACCACTTTGAAGGGGATCGGAAAAAGTTCAATAAAGCCGTTAGGCTCATTCGACGCCGATCTTAAAGTTGATGATTTTAAAAATAAAACTGATGTTTATGTTGTACATGATGATTTAATTCCCTATGATGTAATCCTCGGTATGAATGTATTAATGTTAAGTGAAACAACAATTAATGAAAAGGGTATTTTTGTGAAAAATAAGTGTAATTCTCTTGAGGTAAATTTAGTAACAGTACTCCCTGTAGATAAATATCAAAGTGAAATTAAAACGAATGTTGTTGTTGATGCCCCTATGAACTGTAAGAACAAAAATTTTGAAAAATCCCTAGAAATAAATGAAACAGTAAATAGTGTTGAAAAATGTGAAATTAAAACTCCCCAACCTTGTTATGCTGTCAAAAAACCATTAGAATCTTCCGAAAAAGCCATAAGTGAAAATGACGATAAAGACGAAAACGACGAGAGTGATGACGATAAGATGCTTTCAGAGGATGATAGTAGTGTAGATGATGACAGTGATGAAGAAGAGGAGCCTCGACGACAGAAACAAAACCAAACGAGCATTATCCAAATAGATGATGATAGTAATGAAGAGGAGGAGCCGCGACGAAAGGGACGAAGCCAGACGAATATTTCCCGAATGAAGTCGCCAAATCCAGAAAACACTTACTCGAAGAAAGATGAAAAACAAGATTTACTTAGAAAAATTTCACAGTTAGCCGAAGAGTTGAAAAAATTAAAAGAAAAGGTTGACGAAAATTCCAAACTCCTTAAAAGGAAGAAATCCAGAAAAAAGCCATCGACGATAGATTCCACTGAGTGTAAAAGACAGAATTTGCCAGAAGAAGAGACTGCCGGTATAGATCCGAGAAAAGTGTTGATTCCGTCACTTCCATTGACGACCACGATTGGTGAAATAGCCATATTATTTCCCAAAGCTGTACAAATAAAATTAGAAGTTTTCCCTACATATAAGACTGCCATTATAGACTTTTTGACCGAACTTGATGCAACAGACGCCTTAAAAGGCATTAAGACTGAAAATGATCGACTGGAGGGTCTCGAGTTCGAGTCCCAAGATAACTTTGAGTCCCAAAGTAAATATTTGCGTAAACCTGCTAAAGAACGATGTGTTAAAGCAAAAAATAAATTGAGTAAACAACCACGAAAAACTGATAACGTAAGCAACCAAGTTGCCGTAAATCCACAACTGACTTTCTTTCATGACTTTAAAACAGTGAAATTTAAAAAGGAAAATATTGATAAAAAATATAGAAATGGATGCCATGAAGGCTCCTATTACACATCT
Source organism: Salticus scenicus (assembly GCA_963930645.1). Lineage (NCBI taxonomy): Eukaryota > Metazoa > Arthropoda > Arachnida > Araneae > Salticidae > Salticus > Salticus scenicus. The sequence continues at coordinate 15,741,277 of OZ005660.1, forward strand.
GCAAAAGCTGAATTCCTCAAATGGGGAATAACTTAAAAACAAAAATTTTTGAAGATTTGTAAAAATTTGTAAATATTTATGTTATTATTTTGTGTTGCTTTTGTTTGTTTTTTTTTTTGTTTGTATCTTTTCAGTGTGATCGCCTGGAGGTCCAGCCGATGCAGGATGGCCGAATGTGGTAGATCGACATCCTGTTTCTCTCCCCTTACTTGGCTTTCCCATGACTCAGAACCCTAGCTATTTGATTTCTCTTTGCCGTTCCTGAAATCCAAGGCAGTTTAGTTTCTGTTTGCTGATCATGTGACGGAGCGCCAGCGCTTGAGAGGAAATACGTGCTCATGACGTGAATGACGTCTTTCCGGAACGCGCGCCTGCTAAGAGAGCGCTGAAGGAACGACATTCAGTTTTCGACGGGATGTTCAGACGGAACGTAATGACTGTATTCGATGACTTGTTTTCTTTTGAGTTTTCGACGAAGCGTGCACACTAGACGGGTGCAACTACTTCGACGGACATTACCAAAGTAACATTCGATAATGCTTATTAGCATTCCTGTATATATGTAAACTACAATTTAATCTTTTATTAAATTTATAATTAGTAAATAAGTATTAGTTTTTGTTTAACGCCTACAAAAGTGTGTCGTCCCACATATATATATATATATATATATATAGATAGACAGATAGATAGATAGATAGATAGATAGATTTTTAATAAATTATCCGTTTTTATTCTCAAACATATTTTACTTTCAGCATTTATTTATTATTTAAAAATTATGTATTATATCGATTCATTTACAGATAACACATATATATATACACACACAAAATAAATAAATCAATAAATAACTAAAATGAAATTTGTTTCTAATAGTCTCTAAAAATGACAACTAGAATTACATTCACAATTAATTTTACCTCAATACTTAATACTTAAATTTAAAAACAAAGATTTATAGATATATGAAATAGAAAAATCTGAAAAGTGGCTATATTTTGGGGCATTTTCATGCCTCGAATGCTTTGTCATTAATTTGCCCCCAGCTCATATGAATAATTATTATTTTTTTATCTTCAGCGTATTAAAATTTTCTTACTTTTTAACTTTTTTTTTTTTACTGTACAAGTTTTTTTTTTTTTCTTCTTCTGATGAACTCTTTACAAACTCTTTAAACAAAAGAAAAATATTAAATCTTTATATAAATATATTAAACAATATTATTAGCGTAATTAAGATAGTTAAAAACATTCACATATAACTTAAAAATAAAAAGCATGTACAAAATTCTTTCAACGAAGTCTGAGCACAAAGATTATTTAATTAAGAACGAAACATCATGCGCTTCGCATAGATTATTAACACTTTCCAACTATGTCTATGTGATTACCCAAAGGACAAACAGAATGACAGATAGGTAGACTAATTAAACTCGTAATCACTTTTAAACATTGTTGGAAAGTGAAGAAAGAGTTAACACAAGCGGAGACTCATTTCTAGCAATTTCCAATTCTAGCCCGTGATGTGTCTGAATACTTTAGTGTAGCCCTGTAAATCTTAATACTAAACGTACCAAATTCTATAGAATTTTTTTTTTTTTTTTTTTTTTTTTATGAATAATAAATGTCGATTTAATTATAATTTGTGTAGTACAAAGTTGTTTAAGTATGATTTATAAACAAAAAAGCCTTTCTGAAATGCAATGCATTGGTTGCTTTTGGGTATTCCTATACACAAACCAGTTGTGCTATTTATGCTATTTTAAATAGGGAACATACCATAGCGAATTTGAATAACATATATCATTCTGAAGACATTTTGAAAATATTTATCAACACTAGAGGAGGTAGTCAGGCTGACAGATAGACAAGAGGACAGTTAGACGGACAGAAAGACACACAGGTGGACTAATTCAAATCATAATAATTCTTAAAGAATATTAGAATTTTTTTTTTAAATATTAAAAAAAAAAAAAAAAAAGAAAAGAAAAGAAAAAAGGAAAGTAAATCCATTTAGAGGAAATTCATGAATATGTACGAGAATTAGAGCGCGGGCAGACAGACAGACAAACCGAAATTATAAGCACTTTTTAACTTTGTTGGAAAGTGTTAAAAACGACTTAAACGAGTGTTAAAACACGACAACAAGGATTATACTTTTTTTTTTTTTTATGTTTTTGATTTCATTAAGGGATGATTCATATAACTTACTAGAATTATAAAAATTTAAAAAGGATTAAAAAAACATATAGTAGGATCTTAAAATGAAAGAAAACTAGTATGTTGTGGCCACCACAAGACTTTCTTCTATATTTTCCTATATACATATTCAATCAGTAACAAGGGGGTAGGGGGCTGAAGCCCCCCCAAAAACACTGTCATTCATAATTGAATTTTGCAATTGTAAATTTTTTATTGGTCTAGAATAACACTTTGAAAAATCTTAGCCCCCCCCCAAAAAAGTCAAGTTCTGGATCATCCACTGCTTCCCCCTCCCGGGGGGGAACCGATGCCCCCACATGCACAAAACTTTTTTCCTAGTTAACTACTACTATTATCAACGAGATCTTTCGAAAGATACCCATTGTGAAAATTTACCCCCCCCCCCTGGGGGGTATTTCCCCCCTAGGGGGGGGGGAAGCGATGCCCCCATGCACAAAAATTTTTTTTTCCTAGTTACATACTACTATTATCAATAATTCATATTAATTTTACAATCACAAGTTTAAAATAACTCTTATTATGCACATTTATACGAATTTTTGTCCTATACTGCCATGTTAAAAATTTAGATAAAATGCTATCACAGCGCCACCTGTTGAGCTATTGATCTCCAAATATAATCAGCACCAGTTTATGTCGGTGACCAACTAAATACCAAGATTGGTAAAATTTCGCTTAAATATATATATATATATATATATATATATATATACGATTTTTTTTCTAAGTTTTTTTTTTTGTTAAAAGTAAAAAAAATCGCTAACTTTGTTTTAAATTATCACAGATTTATGGTTCAACCATTCGTTTTAAAGGTATTGACGAGACCTTTCGAAAGATACCCATCTTGAAACTTTGCCCCCCCGGGTGGGTACTTCTCCCCCAGGGGGGGAAGCGATGCCCCCACATGCACAAAATTTTTTTCCCAGTTAACTATTACTATTATCAACGAGACCTTTCGAAAGATACCCATCTTGAAAATTTACTTCCCCGGGGGGGGGGGAACCGATGCCCCCACATGCCCAAAATTTTTTTCCTAGTGAACTACTACTATTATCAATAATTCATATTAATTTTACAATCACAAGTGTAAAATAACTCTCATTATGCCCATTTATACGGAATTTTGTCCTATGCTGCCATGTTAAAAATTTGCATAAAATGCGATCACAGCGCCACCTGTTGAGCTATTGATCCCAAAATCTAATCAGCACCAGTTCATGTCAGGGTGCAACTAAATACCAAGTTTGGTTAAATTTCATTTATTGGTTCGTGAGATACAGCGTCCCCAAAAAAATGATACAGACAGACAGACAGACAGACAGACATTTTCTAAAAACTATTAATTCGTAATCTAGACATCCCAAAACATGTAAATCCATCAAAAAACGGAGGTCGAAAATTTTCACGAATCCAATACTTTCTCTATATTACATATAGAAGAAAGTAAAAATGCAGTATCAAAAATACAAAAATCGTTAAATGCTGTTTGCTTATACATAATTTGATAAAAATATGATGCATTTAACCCTCCTTTAGGCGCTCGGTCTACCAGGTATGTTTTAAGCACGGATTAATAGAATAGGATAGGAAAGTCCAATGGTACGCAGTCTCGGAAACTGGAAGACAATTTCTTAGTAAATATGGAGGGCGCTGTAATCGACGTTCTCCTAGGGACCCTGGGTCGCTACTTTCTCCTATTTCTCCCGGTTCCCGCGTTTTGACAGGAGATTTTGGTTTTCGAATGAGATCAGCTGCTTTCGCTGCTTTTATTTGATAATAATATTAATAATAATCAGTTGCTTAGTAAGATGATATCATCCAAATGTTTCGTTTATGGATGCAAAACAGGCTATGATCTCTTAATCCGTGTTTTAAGTAACGTAATTCCTAATAGATGGCACGCTCATGCACTTCCTTCTCAGTAGCTGTTTATGAAGTTCATTTAAAATACTTAAAAGAAAAGAATGAAACAGTTTTTAATTAAGATTTTTTTTTCTCTATATTTTAAACCGTAAATAAATTTGGTCTACGAGTGCAGACCGCGCGCCTAACGGAGGGTATAAATAACGAATATTAGTGCCTGATTATGTTTCATAAAACAGTGAGGGTATTCCAGAAGAATGTTTCTTATAAATTTATTTTAAACAAATGTGCAGATGTCTTTCAATAATGCCCTTATTAATATATATATTTTTACTGATTGGAATTTAGTAAGAGAAATGATAAATCCATCAATGAAAACGGAAGTGGCTCTTGAGATAAGATTATGTACCAGATTGATGTTGACTGTTGACATGAATAACTCCATTAACTACAGCTACAGAAAAGAAAAGGAAAAAAAAAAAACGCAAATAATTCACAAGAGGAAAGTACTTTTATTAGAAAAGCGGTGGCGTTTCTTGATTTTATTTGATTACAATATTTTGCCTCGTTGAAAGAAGAAATTTGTTTCAAAGGCAGGGCTTAATTTCTGACAAAATTAGTTACCATATGTGGACTCTGCTCGTTGCCTCACCATATACTACTCTGATTACCAGCGCTTAATGTCTAACAGAAAAATAAAATAAAATAAAATAAAATAAAATAATAAAATAAAATAAAATAATAATAATAATTTAATTTAGCGTGACAGGACTATTTAAATTTGTATTTTAACACACTTTCAATAAATAAATAAATAAAATTATAATAAAGGGTGCTCAGTAAAATTCTTAAACACATATTCAAATAATGTGTGAAATGTCAAGATAGTGAATTTCTTTGTGTCTGAAAAGTGATATTTTCTCAGCTGCCGTCCACATATCTGGTCAAGGTAAAAAACCTTTTATATGGATATTTTGGTTTACTGGAATAATTTCTCCACTAGAAAAATTAAAGTAAAATAAAATGTATATTTTTGGAAATATAAATAAGTTTCAAGTTTTCAAAGAGCCTGCTATAGTCGTCTGATAGGCGACTGAGTTTTACTTGTTGGAATAATAAAATTCTGATTTTTAACGCGGGAAAAAATTAAATTAATATTAAAGTTTTCTTTTTGTTCCAACAAGTTTTGGCGTCCTCGACAGGATCTTTGAAAATTAACAGTAATGATTATTTTTGTTTTTGTTCTGCTTTTAAAAGTTTCGTTTTCGTTTTTAAGAACACTATGAAATAGTAATATAATTTGAGGATTAATGTAAATAATTAGAGTGTTCATAATATTATTAAAGGTTAAAATTAATGGTTAAACTATTTAATTTTTATTGAATATGCGAATGAATAAGCAGAGATGGGAATGGTGGCTGTTTCAGTTCTTTCCTTGTGACATTTTATATTCTTATTTACTGAGTCAGTTGAGTTATATAATTAAAGGTTATGTTTTAATATTTTCTGTTTTGATATTTTTAAAGGTTATATCATTTTATTTATTAATTAAATTGAGTTAATGTTTTTGTGATTATTTGAGAACAAAAAGGTTATTGCATTAGAATGATTTGAGTAATGTTATTTTAAGAATATTTAAATTGTGACTGAATTTAATTTGAGTTTTGGTTTTACATTATTTCAGTTATGATTTAATATTGAGTTTTAATTTTAAATCATTCAATTGCTGTTTGAGTTTTGGTTTTAAAAATCAGTTTCGGTTTTGCATTAATTGAATTCTGGTTTAAATCAATTTAGTTATGGTTTTAAAAATTGAGTTTTGTTCTAAAATAATTTAGTTATGGTTTTAAAATTTGAGTTTTGTTCTCAAATAATTTAGTTATGGTTTTAAAATTTGAGTTTTGTTCTCAAATAATTTAGTTATGGTTTTAAAATTTGAGTTTGGTTTTGAATTAAATTGAGTTTTGTTCTTGGATAATTTAGTTATGGTTTTAAAATTTGAGTTTTGTTTTAAATTAAACTGAGTTTTGTTCTTAAATAATTTAGTTAGGGTTTAAATTTGAGTTACAGTTTAAACTATTTGAAGTTTGAGTTAAAAAATATTAGAGTTTTAAGAACATTTTAGTTTAAATTTAAAATTTGTGTTAGGCATTTTAGGACATTCAGTAAATAAAAAATGAGTGTTGAGTTATTGAAGAAGAAACGTGCCATTGCACGTACTGCTTTTACTAGAACGGCTAATGTGATAAAAGAAGAGTTAGAGAGGGAACAACCCGATAGGTCCGTTTTAGAAGATAAATTTGTAAAGTTACAAACATCAGTAAGCGAATTAAAGGTTCACGATTCGGAATTACTGGATTTGTTGATAAAATGGAAAACTTCCGATGAGGATCTGGAAACGGAAGTTATAGCTTGTGAGGAATATTCTGATGAATTTATTTCGCTTAACCGACGAGTAAAGGAAAAAATTAATCTTATGGATTCAAAAGATAATGTTTTTGCTGTAACACCAGATAGTAGTATTAATCTCAATGAAAAGAGGTATAAGTTACCAAAAATCGAGATCAAAAAATTTGATGGTCAGTTACTAAATTATCTTTCGTTTTGGGGTCAGTTCAAAAAAATTCACGAAGATAAGGATCTTGATGCCGTAGATAAATTCCATTATTTAACGCAATCCATGTTACCCGGAACTAGGGCGTGTGAGTTAATTGAAAGTTACCCATTAACAGAGGAAAATTATCCGAAAGCTATTGCGGCATTTGAGGAGCGTTTCGGAAATAAGGAAATTTTAACTGAAATTTATGTGAGAGAGTTACTGAAATTAATTATTCAAAATGTACGCTCACAGGGCAAAGATAAGCTATCTCTGGTGTCACTGTTTGACAAAATTGAGTCCCTCCTCCGAGCTCTCGAGTCATTGGGCATAAGCCCAGACTCCAATGGTGCTTGGCTATATCCCATGGTTGAGTCTTGTTTATCCGCTGAGATGATTAGGGTATGGCAGAGGAGCATTCTATTTAGTAATGAGGGATCCCGTCTCTCAAATCTCTTGCAGTTTTTGCGTAAGGAAGTCGAGGGGGAACAAAGAGTTAAACTCGCGCGTTCTGGGTTCGAGGTTACGACACCCTCGCGTGAAGAGCGGCCTAAAGAGATTAAATTCAAAAATAAAAAACCTATTGCGAGTGCTGCTGGTTTGGTAGCGACTAAGGAGTTATCATGTGTCTTTTGCGGAAAAAATCATGAAAGTAAAGAATGTTTCAAAGCTCGGTCTTTATCTTTAAAAGAGAAATTTAATAAATTAAAAGAGTTAAAATGCTGCCTACGTTGCCTTAAATCTGGTCATTTTGCGAAGCAATGTAAACAATTTATTCAATGTCGTCTTTGTAAGCGTTCTCATCCCATAATTTTATGCCCGGAGGCTCCAGAGAATAAGGACGAGACAATAGTTAGTGAAAAAGGGTCAATTGCTGTACAGAGTACTGTGTCTACTCCTTCATGTATGAAAGAGGTCATTCTCATGACATTAATAGTTGAAGTAGTCTCAGGTGGACTGAGAAAAAAGGTTAGGTGTCTCTTAGATTATGGATCGCAGAGATCTTATGTTTTAAAATCCACCGTCGAAGCCTTAAATTTGAAAATTATTTCCACTGAGAATTTAACTCATACGCTGTTTGGGGGAGCTAGAACTGAATCAAAAAGTCATAATAGATATAGTATGAGACTTAGACCCGTTGGGAGAAGTAGTGAACATCGGTTCAATTTTCTCGAACAAGACACTATTTGCGGTACAATACCACGCATCTCTAAAGGTCCGTTATTGGGGGAATTAAAAAGGCATAAAATTTGGATTTCAGATATAGGCGATGATTATCCTGAAATTGAGATTCTAATAGGAAGTGATATTTATGGACAAATTCTCACTGGTGAAGTAGTTCAATTAAAGGGAGGTCTGACAGCTATTAATACCAAATTGGGGTGGACTTTGTGTGGGGAACAGAATAATTTTTGTGTCCAAAATTTTGAGGGGACCCAGTCCATGCTAGTGACCAACCTCCTTGTTCAAAATATGAAAGTTTCTGATATGTGGGATTTAGAATCCATCGGTATTAGGGATGAGGCGCAGACCTTTTCTAAGGATATAGAAGATCAGTTAGCACAAGAACAATTTTTGAAGAATCTTCACCGAACCGAAGATGGTAGATATTGCGTGAGTTTACCTTGGGTCCAAAATTTCCCAGTTGACCTTCCCTCTAACAGGCATATTGCAGAAAAGAGATTATTTTCCACCACGCGAAAATTGAGAAAATTAAATAGTTTTAATGAGTATGATAAGGTATTTAGTGAGTGGCTTTCTGAAGATGTTGTGGAGATAATTCCAGAATCTGAAAATAGTAAAGTAGGACATTATCTGCCACATCATCCAGTTATCAAAGTAGATAGTCTAACCACCAAAATTAGACCAGTTTTCGATGCCTCATGTAAATCGGGTAGTTCATTTTCTGTAAATGATTATTTGATGAAAGGTCCTAACCTGGTAGAAGAAATCCCAGCTATTTTAATGCGTTTTAGAGAAAAATCGATTGGCGTAACTTCCGATATAAGACGAGCATTTTTGCAGATTGGCATACAGAGGGAAGATCAAAATTATTTGAAATTTCTTTGGTGGGTAAATGACAAAATTAAAGAATTTCGGCATAAAAGAGTGGTTTTTGGGGTAACTAGTAGCCCATACCTATTGGCATCAGTCATTTCACATCATTTGTCAAACGTCGCACCAAAATATGAAAGTGTGGCGAAAAAGTTAGCTGATTCATTTTATGTCGACAACTGTGTGACCTCAGTTGATAATAAAGAAGGATTAGAATTATTTATGAGTCAATCAACTGAGATTATGGCAGAGGCCAAAATGGAACTGCGTCTTTGGACATTTGGTCCAACAAGTGGAAATGAGTTTTTAGATAACCCTTGCGATACTGTTTCACCGGTTTTAGGTCTACAATGGGACCGCAGAGAGGACAAACTTTTCATTCCGGTCAAAAATGATATTAGCATAGAAGATTTGTCAAAAAGAAAATTACTTTCCTTAATTCACTCTGTTTTTGATCCGCTAGGTTTTATTGCACCAGTAATGTTACCTGGGAAATTAATACTTCAAGAGGCCTGGGCAACTAAAACAAATTGAGATTTACCTCTACCAGATGACCTGAAAAATCGATTCTTAAAATGGTATAGAGAACTGTCTGGTATTTCTCAGCTTAAATTGCCTCGTAGAATAGGTTATGGGAACAAAGATTCGTGGTCAATGCACGTTTTTTGCGATGCCAGCCAATATGCCACGGTTATTTATTTGCGAAGTAAAAGTGACAAAAATGTATCTGTGAAATTTGTTACAGCAAAAACATGCGTGTCGCCATTGAAAAGGATAACAATACCACGATTAGAATTATTAGCTTGTGTTTTGGGTGCACGTTTGGCAAAATATGTAAGTGCAGCCCTGTTCTTAACTGACGTTCCAACCTTTTACTGGACAGATGCCACTGTGGCACTTTGTTGGATACAACGAGATGAGAGTTGGGGTGTATTCGTGAATAACAGAGTAAAAGAGATCTTAAGTTTGTCGAAAGGAGAATGCTGGCGACATATACCAGGCAAATTGAATCCCGCTGACTTAGCCTCCCGTGGCTGTACGCCTAAACATTTGCTGCAATGTGATTGGTGGGAGGGACCCGAATTTCTGAGACTTCCTCCTGAATCATGGCCTGACTCTGAAGTTTTGCCAGACGAGGAGTCAGTTGCAGCAGAAATTAAAAGAAAGAGAGTTATTGACTTGAGTGTAAATACTAATGTCACCACAGAGGTCGGTGGTAAATGGTATAAGAAATTTTCTATCTTGACATTTCACATTTTAATCTTCTCAAAAACACACAAAAATATATGTACATTTTATACAGAATTTAAAAACATAACTTTGTTTTGGACCCATTTTTTGGCCCGTTATTACTTCTGAAAATCTACATCATAAAATTTCACAAGTGACATTCAAATCAAAAAACTCACTACTCATTTTTTACCTCTTACATCTCCTTTTTCAGAAGCCAAAGCGCCCTCTATTGTGGACTTTCTGAAATAATTTTACCTTTTTCTCAACATAATGTATAGATTTTTAATTCCAAATAATTAATAGAATTTGAATGTATTAATTGTAGAGTATCTTCCCCTAACTGCTTGATACTCATTTAATAAATATTTTAATTAATAAAATAATCTTTATAACAATTTCGTATTTATTATTAATAATTAACAGTTTCAATATCTACAGAACAAAACATAATATTAAAAAACTAGAAACCAATTATTCGATATTTAAATTATACTCAAAATTCATCACAGATTAATTAATATTAATCCATTAATTTCTTAAAAACACATTCAGTATCAATCTACTCATGTTATAAATCGGAAAATAACACACATTTTAAATAAATTTCACAGTTTTAGTCTAAAAATATCTGAAAAATACTAGTCTAAATAATCAGGAAATATTCAGCCAAGATCCGTTGGCTCTGTGGTCAGAATAAACAACTACGAGCCCGAAGACTGTGAGTTTGATTCTCACCGATGGGAAGCGAAAAACAAATATGTATAAAAAAGTTTTTACGGATTTCACAAAATATTTTAAGATAGAATAAGAAATTAAATGATAAAATTGGACATTGACAGGCATTTTCGAAGTGGAACACTATCAATTGGTAACGACGCAAAATGGCAGATTGAAAGAAATAGTCCTGTCGTACTAAAAAGAAAAAAGAAAAGAAAAAGAAATAAAATCAAGAAAAGCGGTGGCGTTTCTTGATTGTATTTGATTATTAGCAGGCTACGCCTGCTTCGCTGGTTATTAAATTTAAATTCATTTTCAAAAGAATTAAATCACTATTTATTTTTTATATCACATTTTGGGCTTTGTAGCACAATTAAAATTTCCTTTTAAAGTCAAAAAGTCAAAATAACATATTAAAAATTGAATTAAATAAAATATTTCTTCCGTTTTGCACTCGTGTTGCAGCAATGCTCTATGGTCTTATGTGAATGATTCTCAAGAATGAATCAACAATTGTTTACAAATTTAATGGATTATGTATGAGAAATTAGTACGCTGTAATTTAAAAATTGTAGCTCTTATAATCAATGATATTTATGCATGTAGCACCATAAATCATATTTTAAAGCTGGTTTAATATCTTTAATATGAAAATAATTTTCATAATAGAAATGCGAAAATTTCCCCTATTCTTCAGCGTTAAGAAAATCACAAATTTCCAATAACTTACAAAGTTTTAAAATTGGAATATTGAAAACAAGTTCTTTCCTGTGTCATAAGTAACATTTTAAAACTGGTCCGAATTATCTACGATCATTAGTTCTGGAGAAATCGTATGCACAAAGCAGCAAACCAAAATACTAATAAACTGACAAAAGCCAATAAATAAATAAATAAAATCCCGAATGGAAAATATAAAAATAATGAAAAAACAGACAATAAAATTAAAATAACTAAAAAATAGACCGAAGTGTGAGAAAAGTAAAAGATGTAATATTAAAATCTTTGTTTGAGCCTTCTGTTTTGATTTTAATATGTTTATTTTACATTACTTCTTTTCACTTGAAAATATTGCAAAGAAACTGAAATTTTATTTCGTACACAGAAAGAGAAAAACAAATAACGAATAAAAAAAGCCTGTAGACCTGTAGATTAATATTGGGCTGTTCGATAAATAATGTCTTTTTTTTTTTTTTCACGTTTTTCAAAGTGAATTTATTTATATTAACAACAAACATTAATAAATGATATATTGACTATTTTGTTGGATGACCTTTTTGCCATCTTTCGGTAAGTTGAAAAATTCCACGTTCGAAGAAGCTTTGGATTTTGGAAGCGAAGGTTTTAAAAAACGCCATTATTTATCGAACAACCCAACATTTAAAGAAAAACATTTTCTGTACTGTTATAAAACCTCTAATCACCCAATTCTCTATTTATTCTGAAATTAAAAAAAGAAAAATCTTTCCTCTAAAGTGTCTGTTTCTTTATTTATTTATTTATTTGGTAGTTAAAATATATATTATTTATTGTTACGGGTTTCATTATTATATAGTCTATTGTTCAAATACTATCAACTGATACATGTCAGTTTTAAGATAGATCAGTGTATCAAAAATTGAGCAAAAAAAATTTGATGAATCATCATTGTGCAGTGATGCATTGAAATCCAGATTAAAAGATGTTGTCATGTATATGGAATATTTATTTGCCCGAAAAGTCGGTTTAATACACTATCTACCCATAAGTATTTGGACACTTTCGAATTCAGACGATTTGTCAAATACTTAGAAAAGTTCTTTAGAAATCATCTTGAAATTTTGGTAGTGTAAAGAACATGTAATACGCCATATATATATTTCAGCAAAAGGTTGTTTCTTGAAGAGAAAAAGGGGACCAGTGAAAAATTAAACAAAATTCCAAATATTTTGGATCACCCTGTAAAAAGCAATGCATTAAATCCGTTTTGGCTGTAGCATGTAATTATGAGGATTTTTCTCATTATCTGTATAAATTTTCATGAGGTTCCCACATATATTCATGGAGATATAACGTTTTTTTAAAACATTGCAAAAAAATTCCACCTTCTTAATTATAATACGTAGGGTATTGGACTAGGGTATTGGACTAGACTTAGGGTACTAGGGTATTGGACCCAGTGCAAAGACATTTTTAGAAAACTTGGCATACAGTCGGTAACAAAAGTGTCCAAACACAAGCAAAAAATCCTATTAAAAAAAAGTACGCTTAATACTGTTTTGTTAAATAAATCCTTGTCGAATCCTGTTCTTAGACTGACTAAGAACAGGATTCAATGTACTGCATTCGACACAACATACTGCAATCAGATTTCAAAAATGTTAAATATCTTACAAAATATGAGCATTTTTACTAAATAATTTTTAACTACGCATGCGCAAAATTTAAGAAAAATTCATTTGCATAATTTAATAGCCAACAATATTGAGCAACATATATGAAATCTCCAAACAAATATCGTGTAAATTCTGAAAGTTATGAGAGATAGAATGAACAAAATTTCAGTTCTCTCAAAATAAAAGCTAAAATATGAGGAGTTTTACTCACATTTTTATTTTGATTCAATCAATGCCGAATGCTAATGTGTTCGCTTTTTTTTTTTTTTTTTTTTTTTAAATACTGAAATTCTGTCCATTCTATCCCTCATAACATTTTGAATTTTCACGATATTTGTTTGAAGTTTCCATATAAGTTGCTCAATACTTTTGGCTATTAAATTATTCAAATGAAATTTTTTAAAAGCTAATGCATGCGTAGTTAAAAATTATTTAGTGAAAATGTTCATTTGATATTTGACATTTTTGTATTCTGATTACAGTATGCTGTGTAATATCGTTTGCCAAATATTGAGCAACATATGAAATCTCCAAACAAATATCGTGTAAATTCTGAAAGTTATGAGAGATAGAATGAACAAAATTTCAGTTCTCTCAAAATAAAAGCTAAAATATGAGGAGTTTTACTCACATTTTTATTTTGATTCAATCAATGCCGAATGCTAATGTGTTCGCTTTTTTTTTTTTTTTTTTAAATACTGAAATTCTGTCCATTCTATCCCTCATAACATTTTGAATTTTCACGATATTTGTTTGAAGTTTCCATATAAGTTGCTCAATACTTTTGGCTATTAAATTATTCAAATGAAATTTTTTAAAAGCTAATGCATGCGTAGTTAAAAATTATTTAGTGAAAATGTTCATTTGATATTTGACATTTTTGTATTCTGATTACAGTATGCTGTGTAATATCGTTTGCCAAATATTGAGCAACATATGAAATCTCCAAACAAATATCGTGTAAATTCTGAAAGTTATGAGAGATAGAATGAACAAAATTTCAGTTCTCTCAAAATAAAAGCTAAAATATGAGGAGTTTTACTCACATTTTTATTTTGATTCAATCAATGCCGAATGCTAATGTGTTCGCTTTTTTTTTTTTTTTTTTTTTTTTTAAATACTGAAATTCTGTCCATTCTATCCCTCATAACATTTTGAATTTTCACGATATTTGTTTGAAGTTTCCATATAAGTTGCTCAATACTTTTGGCTATTAAATTATTCAAATGAAATTTTTTAAAAGCTAATGCATGCGTAGTTAAAAATTATTTAGTGAAAATGTTCATTTGATATTTGACATTTTTGTATTCTGATTACAGTATGCTGTGTAATATCGTTTGCCAAATATTGAGCAACATATGAAATCTCCAAACAAATATCGTGTAAATTCTGAAAGTTATGAGAGATAGAATGAACAAATTTTCAGTTCTCTCAAAATAAAAGCTAAAATATGAGGAGTTTTACTCACATTTTTATTTTGATTCAATCAATGCCGAATGCTAATGTGTTCGCTTTTTTTTTTTTTTTTTTTTGAAAAGTACTGAAATTCTGTCCATTCTATCCCTCATAACATTTTGAATTTTCACGATATTTGTTTGAAGTTTCCATTTAAGTTGCTCAATACTTTTGGCTATTAAATTATTCAAATGAAATTTTTTAAAAGCTAATGCATGCGTAGTTAAAAATTATTTAGTGAAAATGTTCATTTGATATTTGACATTTTTGTATTCTGATTACAGTATGCTGTGTAATATCGTTTGCCAAATATTGAGCAACATATGAAATCTCCAAACAAATATCGTGTAAATTCTGAAAGTTATGATAGATAGAATGAACAAAATTTCAGTTCTCTCAAAATAAAAGCTAAAATATGAGGAGTTTTACTCACATTTTTATTTTGATTCAATCAATGCCGAATGCTAATGTGTTCGCTTTTTTTTTTTTTTTTTTTTTTTTTGAAAAGTACTGAAATTCTGTCCATTCTATCCCTCATAACATTTTGAATTTTCACGATATTTGTTTGAAGTTTCCATTTAAGTTGCTCAATACTTTTGGCTATTAAATTATTCAAATGAAATTTTTTAAAAGCTAATGCATGCGTAGTTAAAAATTATTTAGTGAAAATGTTCATTTGATATTTGACATTTTTGTATTCTGATTACAGTATGCTGTGTAATATCGTTTGCCAAATTTCCTAAAAATGACTTTGCACTGGGTATGATACCCTGCGTGTTATAATTTTTTTTTAAAAATGGGAATTTTTGTTGTAATAATAATAAAAAAAAAGAGAGAGAGAAAAAGAGAGAGAGAGATGCATGAATATATGTGGTAACATCATAAAAAATTATACGGATAATGAGAAAGATCTTTATAGTCACATGCTAGATAATGAAAAAAAAATCCTCATAATCACATGCTGCAGCGAAAACGCATTGAAAACATCACTTTTTACAGGGTGATCCAAAACATTTTGAATTTTGTTTAATTTTTTACTGGTCCCCTTTTCCTCTACAGGACACAACTACAGGACTGAAATATATGAGGTATAACATGTTCTTTATACTACCAAAGTTTTAAGATGATTCCTAAAAAACTTTTCTAGATATTTGACAAAACTTCTAAAATTGAAAGTGTCCAAATACTTATTGGTAGATAGTGTATAATTACAATGGAATTGTGAACAAAAATTTCTCAAGAAGCTATATTAGAGAAGAAATTCTTTAATTAGATTGGATAGTAAATATATATCTGTATAATGAGTTATTATTTCTTTAAAGTATTTTTAATTTTAGTGTAGGTGCCCCAATGATTGGCATGCTCCAGTAATTGACATCTAACCCGAAATAATTAATAAATAAGAAAAATAATAAAATCGTATATTTTACGTATAAGATTTTTAACATTTTATGTCAAACACTGGAGCATAGGGTGCTAATAACTGGTAAAATGAATAACTAGCATTGTCAAACACTGAAACATAGGGTGCCAGTTACTAATAAAAGGAAAAACTGGCAGTGTATATTACTGGAACATTGAGTGGGTGTCAAATAAAAATTCATAAAAAAAAATTGTTATCAAATTTATATATTTTAACATATAGTATGTGGTTCTGAATGTCTTTCATGCCATATGTATTAACTTAAGATTTCTAAAGATATTTTCTGATGGCTAGAACATTAAAAACATCAGAGATTGTTTTAAAAGTGTCAATCACTGGTGCACTTACCCTATATAATTTTAAAAACAAATTTTAGCATTGTTTTATAGATAAAATAAATTATAAATAAATAAATAAATAAATAAATAAATAAATAAAAGAGCCCCTGGGGGGAATCAAACTGAAGATTTCCATATTGCAGCAGCGAAAGCTGCCAATTTCGTTACTGAAACGTTGATTGTTTCCGGAAATAACTTGTACTTAAGCAATTCCTAAAATTTTAAAGGTCTTTTTTCTCAAAATTGTTTGGCTAGTGCACGCTGCTGCTTTAATATGTTGTTATCGGCATAGTATACTTCAATTCTGGGCAAGTTTGTCCCGAACGGAATTTTCCATGTTGTGACCACTCCTTGTTAGTTTTAAGAGTTTAGTGACAAAATTTAGCAATTGTTTAAGTTCTTTAACGTAATGTGGAAAAAAAAATTAATTAGATTTTGTTTTTATTAGACATTTCATGTGAAAATTTTTACTATTACTTTACAGCTTTTGAAGATGAAGCCTTCGAAATTTGAATGACCTGGACCAGTGTCCCGTGTGTCCATGCCATAATTAGATCCTGTTTTTAAATATATTATATAGTCTATGAAACAATTGTACTTGGAAATTGCAATCAAATTCGTGCTCTCACCTTTTTCAAGTTTTTTACTTAGAACACTATTGTGAGGAAAGTATTGTAATCATGTCAAAAATCCGAATTTGAGATTTTGATGTTTCTATACGTTTCGAGGTAACCTGAGTCCGTTTCCACTATTTTTACGATGATGTATGTATGTGTGTGTGTATGTATGTGTGTATGTCTGTGAGTGAACACGCTAGCGTCTAAACGCTTTGTTCGAATAAGCTGAAAGTTGGTACGTATATTGGAAGTTACCATAGTACGAACCCTATAGATTTTGGTGAATCTAGCACTTATAGTTTTCTTACAGGGACACCAGGAAAAATTCTTTATCATTATGGCCTATGGGGCCAAATTTTTAAAAGTGCGATAGCGTCTAAACGCTTTATTAATCTGAGCAAAAAATTTGTACACATGTTATAGGTCACAGTTGCACGAACTGTATAGATTTTGGGGGATTTAGCACTTACAGTTTGTTTACAGGGGCACAAAGAAAAATTCTTTATCATTATGGCCTATGGGGAAAATTTTTTTAAAGTGTGATAGTGCCTGAACGCCTTATTAATCTGAGCAAAAAAATTGTACACAAGTTATAGGTCACAGTTGCACCAACTGTATAGATTTTGGTGAATCTAGCATTTATAGGTTTTTACAGGGACACAACGAAAAATTCTTTATCATTATGATCTATGGGCTCAAAGTTCAGTAGCGTTAAATAAAACATCGTGTAATATATGGAGAAATATACTCAAACACTCTATTATGGTTTTCTTTCTTTTGTTTGTTTAACAACTCCTCTTTCTTTACTTTATCTACAAAACTGTTAATTACTCAATGTTCAGAAAGTCGAGTGGAGTCACTCCAGATTTTTATTTTATTGCTTTTATATTACCTAGTAACATTTCTGTTTTTATAACAAGTGCTATTTGTTTTCCTTAGGACCAAAACATCAAATTTAAAGAAGGGTTAATGAGGCAAACTAATGTCATAGCTTATTGTTAATTCGTCCAATTGTTTTGTTCAGTAATGAGATTGATCGTTAGAGAAAACTACAAATAATCAGCCAAAGCAAAAAAAAAAAAAAAAAAAAAAAAAATCCCACCTCATAATTGATGGTATAAACTTCTTTTATCATCAAGAGATAATATCTCACACACACATATTAATACACGTACACACATAAAGCGGAGTTAGATTTCAATACACGCAATGGTCTCATTATGCCGTCGGGCAAGCTGAATAACATGTTAGATTAGAACCTTTCAATAATAGAAGAGTAATCGGAATAAGCGACCAGCATGTAAATTTTAAAGTTATCACTGGCTAAACATGCTATTAGTAACAAAAAAAGAGGGTGCGAGTGAACTATAATGCATTAGATTAGATAACAAAGCTACCGTGTTTATAAACATCATGTTGCACAAACTGGGATTGTCAACATTTATCTAAGAAAATAAAAGGAGTCTGTAGGGTCACTGCACAGTGTAGTTCTGTAAAAAATTAATTACTTTTAAAATAACAAGCTCCAATAAAACTATTACTTTCTTAACTTAGTTTGGAATTCAGGTGCATGTAGCATGTAATTACATTGCTTATAACCAAAAAACTGCGAAAGATGTTTAAACAATTTTTATGAATTTCTACTTGCTGAAACCGAAAATTACAGTAAAAAAGTTCCATCAGATTTCGTTTTTATTTATTTATTTTATTTTAACGCATATTTTTAGTGAAATTTAGAGTGAAATCATGATGACTGGCATCCTATTATTTATTTTAAAAACATGTTCAATTATAATTACTTACTATAAAAGAATATTTATTAAAGTAAAACTAAAAATAAAATAAAATAAAAATAAAAATAAAACTACACGAAATGAAATGAAAATTTAAAAAAATTAATTTCAATTTAATTTCCATCTGTAAAATTTTTATTTTTTATTTTTTATTTTTTAATTTTAATTTTAATTTTTATTTATCTCAATTTTTGACCGTAAAACTGGAGCCACGTACTTTTTAAAATGACTGAAATGAATTAAAATGAAGTGTTTCCACCTAAATTTCATACTTTAGAAAATTAAAAAAAAAAACTCAGTTTCGTGTCAAAAAAATGTTTGCACCCCTGAATTCAGAAAAATCGCCCACTTTCATTTGGTACCGAATTTGTAACGATAGGACTGATATTTCTAATTTATTTTGGTGTTACACAAAATTGGTCTACAAAAACTGGCGACGACGTTTTTACCCAAATTAAAACTAACAGTCCTAGAAAACAAAATCTAAATTCAAAATGGGAGAAATTAGGGGGGGGGGGGGCAGTGGAAGGAGTGAAAGTGAAAGTCTGTTCGGAAGTGTGGCAAAAAGTTTCACGGGCGAAAAGAATCAATACAGAATGTTAAATCGTATGATGAAGGAACTGTTTGTTTCATTAAGAAAAATAATATGTTTAGTTTAGTGCAATAAAATTAGTGTTTTTTCTTTTTCTTTATTTATTTCTTTATTTCTTTATTTTCTGTTGTTGTTGTTGTTGTTGAAAACCCCTGTTATTTTAGAAAAAAAAGAAAAAAATAAAGTACGTGATGCGCAATGAAGGTCATTTGTAACATGCTTTTTAGCTACAGCTATATGTATGATTGTACACTAAGCGACAAAAAAAAAGCCGCACTGCAGAAAAAATGACTTATACCTTTTTTATTTGTAATAACTTTTAAATTAATGTCTGAAACAAATAAAACTGTCTTGTTTGCATAATACCAAAGGTATGAAATGATACCTATGTATATTTTCGATTTAATAATTCGCATTATCGCACTTTACGAAGTACTTTTTTAAATATCTGCATAAAACTTTCTTTTTGAACATAATGCAATAACTATACACTTTGCATTCTATTATGATTTATTATATGAAATAAACAAGTTATATTTTAATATATGAAATAAAACTATTTATTTGTTAGATCTAAGCAATTTTTTGTTAAAAATATGTATTCTGTATTGGGTTAATTCCACCTTTATATGGAATTACTGCATTAATGCGCAATGGCATAGTTTTATACAGTGTTTTAATGTAAATCTCAGAAATTTCAATGTACCAAATATCACAAATAAATTTTTCTAGTTCTGGCAGAGTTATAGGCTGCAAATTTCGAATCCTCTACCCTCTCCCCCGCCTTTTTATAGACGAAACAGTTTCGAGCGGATCGCGATTTTGACCATTTCCATGTCTGGTAAAGAAGAAATTCTACTATATCCTTTGTGGTATTTAACTTAAAGTGAAAAAAAGTATGATGACTTACAGAATTATAGGTTCTCATGGGAATGTATAAGAAATTTTGACAATTTGAAGTGAATAAACTTACCACAGACGCCGTGTAGTAAGGTGCCTTATTATCTTCAAATGCTGTTTACGAAAATGTCTAAGATACCTCCAAAATAGTCGGTCAGGCATCACTTTTATGTAGATTGTGTTTTATTTCGAGTTAATTGATCCCTTGGGCATAAAAATTTCCCCGATTGTTTGAGAAGTTATGCACCTCCGTACCATAATGTACGGAGAATGTGTCACTGTTTTAAAAGTGCGATTTTCATTAAGTCGGTCACATTTTCGTCTTCATTCTAGCTTTTTTCAACTACACGAAATAAAGAAAACTTGATTCATCAGAGAAAACCAGTTCAGCCTAATAATTAACTGATAATGTTTTTAAATTTTGGTCAACTAAAATATTGTTTTTTCTAATTCTTTTCCTTAATAATGGCTTTTTTCGCAGATCTTCCGTTCTTTAACCCACTTTGTTTAATTTTTCCCGCATTGTTTTTGAAGAAAGTAATTTACTATACACTTTTTTAAGTTCTCAACATGATACAAATCGATTTTTTAAACATTCGCATTTTAACTTGCGGTTATCTTGCTTGGATGAGCAACATGACCGCCTAAAGCCAAATTCCCAGTTTAAATGGCCAAAAAAATTTATATTTTGCTAAAATTCATTTTACCAATATTTCGTTAGCATTTAGTTATTTTGCCAACTCACGTATTAAAATATTTTTTGATTTTCATTTAAAAATTAATACTTTTTGTGGCATCGTTAACTGCCTTATTCTTACCATTTTTGAAATAAATTCTAAAATTACAATTTTCCTGACAATTGCATTTTGTTTTTAACACTAGACTCAAAGCTAAAGTGTATATGAAGGACAACATAGTAAAGTCTGTTCGAAAATTTGCTTTTTAAACGATAAAATTGGCGGTTGTAGAAGGCGAAAAGGAAAACATCCAAGTGTGGCTTTTTTTTTTTGTCGCTTAGTGTATGTATAATGTATGTTTGTAACCGCTCTGGGAGCAAACAAAAAATCTATATTGTAAAAAAAAAAGACTTTCCTTACGTGAACGCTGTGGCTGTGTAAAGCTCCGGGCTACGAACCTAAAGGTCTAACGTTCGAGCCCAGTGAGGGGAGATTTTTTAAAAATGGTTTTTGTTTAATTCTCCATTATTTTAATTAAAGATTTAAATGTATGTAAATATTATGGTGTGTCACTCACACTATTTTCTCTTACCCTGCATTTTAATACTAAGATAGATATTTTGTGCTTTTTAGTTCAGATTTCTATAAAAGCGTGTTCTTTAATTTTTTACAACTATAATATTATTTATTTGATTCAGTTTTATTGAAATCATAAAGTTGTATGTTTCATATAGTTGAAAAAATAAGTTTCTTTTTCCCTCCAGACCTGTGTTATCTGCAAATTTATTACTAGTGGATCTACAGATCAGGACACTCAACGTCTTATTGGCATCACGCATTACTCAAAACATCATTTTTATTTATTTCTTTTTATATAATACTAGCAGGCTTTGCCCGCTTTGCTGGTCATTATATTGAAATGAATTCTCGATATACCATTTCATTAATAATAATTTAAAAAAATCTAAAAAAAAAAAAAAAAAAATTGAAATCTCTCAAAATCTAAGTTAAAGTTCTCGCTCACCACATGTCCAGTCTGGAGCACCATGCCTTCGCCAGTGCCTTACCTGCTTTTTACTCCTCCTCCCTCGCAGATAAAGGTGAAAGTTTTTTCAAAATTCTATCAAAGGGCATACTGCGTACACCACACACCAAAATTCGCCATTCTAAGGTAATTTGGAGCAGATTTAAGCTTGAAAACGTATTTTTCCCCGCCCACCCCAAATGGGAGGAGGAGTGGGTAATTTCGCAAAAATCCCTTTATAGTGCATGTTGCATTACACATACCTAATTGATACATAAAAAAATCGAGATCCTGAGATTATTTGAAGCAGAGTTTTCACCCCCCTCTCCTGCTCTTAAAGGAAGGTAGGAGGATAGAATTTCGCAAAATCTCTTTATACTATGAGTTAGACACATATAACCGACTCACACATCAAAAATCGCCTTCTAAAAATAACTTAGTGTAAAGTTACGCATGGATACATGTATTTTGCCCTCCCCCCTCTCATCCCCCAAGGCGCGGTAGGGTGGAATTTCCCAAAATTACTTTGTAGTGTGTGTTGAGTACGCATAAGCAGCCCACACATAAAAAATTACCATTCTGAGATAATTTTGGAACAGAGTTACGAATGGAAACATATTTTTTACCCCCGCCAAGCCCCAATGGGGGGGGGGGGAGTCAGGGGAATAGGACGGAATTTCAAAAAATCCCTTTTAGTGTGTGTGTTGAGTACGCATAAACAATCGACATATCAAAAAATTGTTTTCCTGAGATAATTTGGAGCAGATTTACGCTTAAAAACGTGCCCCCCTCCCCCCGCCCTTACAGTGGGGAAATGGGAAATGTCGCAAAATCCCTCTATAGTACGTGTTTGGAACGGATAACCAGTACACATGAAAACAAATTTTCTGCCCCCACCTCCAAGGGGAATATGGTGGAATTTCACAAGATTCCTTTGTAGTATGTGTCTTTGAGTACGCATAACAAATCGACATATCAAAAAATCGCTATCCTGGAATAATCTGGAGCAGAGTTACTCCTAAAAGCGTGTTTAGTGCATGTTAGGAACGCATATACATCCCACACATAAAAATTAATCTTACTGCATACTTGCCAACCAATTTTAATAAAAAAAGGGGAAGATTTTTGTTGAAAAACCAGAAGATTTCATTAAAAAAGGGAAGATTTTTTTTTTTTTTTTTTTTTGACGTATTAAACAATACAGTTTTACAATTTTAATATTTTGAAACTATCTATAAAAATGTTTTACTATAGATTGATTATACTAAATATATAAAAGTTTTAAATGACGTTATACCTCTTCAACATATAAATAGCTACAAAACAGAATCTGTAACAAATTTATTTAACAATAGACAAAAAAACTTAGTTAAGTTAAAGTGTATAATAAAAAAGTAAATAAAATAAGAAAGAGAATTGATACCTAATAGTGTAGAAAGAAATGCACTCACTAAGCAACTGTCAAATATTTTCTATTAAGCATTTTTAGTTTCCATTAGCTGTTTCAACGGGGTTCACATTCAGATATGGAAAAAAAAAAATTCTCCGTGCAATTTTCAAAAAAAAAAAAAAAAAAAAAAAAAAAACATTAGTGACTATTACAAAAAATATTCTTCTATAGAGAGAAGAAAATACATCTACTTCCACTGTATGATGTCATGTTACTGCCGATCATGATAGAAATTCAGGTAGAAATCATTGTTATGCATATTTTCATCATTAATCATTTGAATTTTGATATGAAGCTAAACAAAAAAAGTCATTTGAGAAAAAGGAAATATTTGTTTTTCCAGGTTTTATAATTGATTTTCTCTGACTTTTGATGAAAATTGTTATTTTCCCTGACATTTTTTTAAAACAAAATCCTACTTCCCTGAGTATTCTAGGTTTTTTCAAGTTATTTCTGAGGAGTATGAATCTTGTTCAAGCTCCCCCCCCCCAACCCCAAAAATAATTAAATAAATAAAAATAAAAATCATACATGTGATTTTTAAAATTGGAAATTATCTGAAATTTTTTTTCTAACATTGTTGGTAGGTTGATTAGTTAAATATTGAGAATGTCACTTTCGATAAATTGACGACACAAATATTTGTATGTATAATTTTTAACTACATTAAGCAATTTCAGAATTTTTTCCTGAACATAAAAAAAAAAATAATAATAATATAACTTCAATAACTTTTATATCCACATAAAACCTTAATAAAATTCCATGCCAACAGAAAAACAATTTTTTTAAACAAATATAGAACATGATTTTTGTGTATGTACATTAATCATACATATTAAAAAAAAGTGACATTAGCTAATTATCAGTTTCAAACGTGCATAAAACCAACTGAGTATTAGTTTTCTTAAATTGATTTGGGAAAAATTTTCCTACCTGAAAAAATTATTCTCCATTATTTTTTCCCTATGTTTACACATTTGGTATAAATATGACGTACAAATATTTATTTTAATTAAGGAAAAATAAACAGATTCATTAAATTCAGCAATAAAGGTCTAAAACTAATTACATACGTCAGAAATATTGAGCACTTCCACTGCTTTATTGTTCCTAGAATTACAATCCGGAAAAAAGGGGGGGGGGGATTCAAAAATAATTACAGAGTAAGAAATATTAAACTCTTTCAACTCTACTTCTAGAATCTAATGAAAGAAGTTTAAAATTAATATTTATTATCATTTATGTTGCAGATAGATAAAGATTAGGAAACAAAAGACTTCTGTGGAACATTTTATTGCTGATCACTAGTTGGAGATAAATAAAGGGGGGGGGGGGATAATTACATGAGCAAGAAATATTTAACAATTCTATTTCTTTACATGTTCTAGAATCTCATAAAGCAAGTCTGAAATGAATATTAACATTCATGTTATGGATGAAGAAAAATTGGGAATCGGGAGTTTTCGTAGAACATTTGGGGTTTTTTTTTTAAACGAACGATATCCACGACTTTTTTAAAAACGGAAGATTTCATCATCTGTCCGGAAGACCGGAAGATACGCTATAAAACTGGAAGTCTTCCAGGAAAACCGGAAAAGTTGGCAAGTATGTTACTGAGATAATTTGAAGTAAACTATTGATTGGAAACGTGTTCATTGCCTTCCCCGCCCACAAAGAGGGAAAGGAGGAATTTCACAAAATCCCGTTTCAAAGGGTGTTGGATACACGCAAATAATTAACACATTAAAATTTTTGATTTCGTCTCCTATAGATTTTCGGACAAATTTAGCACTAAAAGGGGGACTCGAATTTGTCCCCTCGTAACTTCCCCTCTAAATCAAAAATCGCAAAAAAAAAAAAAAAAAAAAAAAAAAAAAATGAGTTTTTTGAAACATCCTCAAGTAGACGCTTAGAATTTTTTTACATCTTTGTGCTATTATTGGTAGAGTTCTGCTCGAAAATCCGTATTAATTTGCCTCCGAAAATCGTTTTTTCCCCTTCCCCCGTTTAAAAAACAAAATTCCAAAATCGCAGAAAATGATTTTTTTTTTTCTTTGTACTCTAGTCTCCCCATTTGCAATTTTTTTCATCATGAAGAAATTTGGAGACGAGTTATGCTTATAAAGGTGTTTTTACCTTCTGTCCCCCAGTGGGAAAACAGGGGGATTATTTCGCAAAATCCCGTCTTAGTGGAGGTCAAGGACCTAAAACCAACTTGCTCACCAAAATTTGTGACTCTGTCTCCCACAGAATCGCCACGGCTGTGTTGAGTCAGTGAGTCAGTGAATCAGTGAGTTTACTCTTATATATATATATATTGACTCGATTGACTCGCTACATAAACAGATGCATTTCTGAGGGGGGGGGGATGCCGCACCCTTCAACTCCCCGCTGTATCTCTCTTTCTATATTTATCTATCTCTATATATACATTACCAGTAACTGATACCCTTGTATTAATTGCTTCTAACTCATAAATACTTGTACCAAATTTTATACAAAATGACTGTATAACGTAATGCATACCTATTCCAATTGAAAGAATACCTTATAAAAAATCTTTAAAGCATTTTTATAAAAGGACTCGAAATCTATTACTTTTTTACTTTCTCTTACCCATAGGATCGAAAAAGTATTGTTTTAGGGTCAAATTTTCGAACGTGAGTTTTTGTTATATTTACATGTTCTGAGGTCCCCTGAATACGAAAATCATGTTTTTAGCGAATGGTCTGTGTGTCTGTCTGTGTGCCTGAATGTCCGTGTGTGTGCCTGTTATCAGCATATCTCAAGAACAAATAGTAGCAGAAACTCCAAACTCGGTATTCTAAATGTGTATCACATAGGGATGCTACAGTAAGCTTTTCACTGAGATGAAGCAGATGGTTCGTGTACAGGGACACTCAAAAGTATTCAAATACATTACGTCTATGGGGGAAATTGCAGGTAAGTAGAGTTTAACATCTATAGACTGAACAGGGGAGCAGCCCACGCTCACCGCTCGAAGAGCGGTGTTGAGCGCTTCCAGAACCGAGGTTCACGTGGGCTGTCCCGAGAAGAACCCCTACAGACCTGCCTGACGTTTATTTAAAAAGCAAGAGGGTTTTACATAGGCATCGCCAGGCATGAAGCCTTACCGCGACAAGGGGCGATGGAAAACAACATAGAAAGAGTACATGGTCATCGCTTGGCTGAAAGCCACCTCGCGACATTGGGCGATGATAATTTTAGATGGATTGTGCCAGGCCCTTTAGGCCTCTCGCGACAGACGGCACTAGATGAGTTTTCACAACTCTTGATGTGTACTAGAGAGTTCAAGTTTGACTAGAATAGTCCAGATGATACAATTGGATGACAACATGGGTGACAGTATTGCAGAACAACTGTGCAGAAAACTGATTTTGCAGGGTAATTTGGGTAACAGAGGAGAGAATGAGAGAGTTAGGATTGTTGATAATTTAAACTATAGAGTTTATTTAGTTTTTAAGAGAGGTTTTAGTAAGAGGCTTCCTTGCAAACAGATTTTTGTTTTGGTGAAGGGTATTTTGAAAAAGGGTGGGAGGATAAGTAGCTTCATTTGGAAAGAAGATTAGCTGCCAGTGGAATAGTTGTTAATCAGTCAAATTGGTTATGTCCATTAAGAGAGAGTAAATATTGTTTAGTTTTTTAATTAACAGTTTTCTGGTTAAGATATTTTCAAGCCAATTATTTGGTCTTGGAGAGGGATTTCTGAAATGGAACTGTTGAGTTAGGGGGCAAGAGAAATAATAATGTTCGGGAGTTCCCTCCTCACCGCAGGGACACAGGGGAGAGCGTCGGCGATGAAACTTGAAGAGGTAAGATTGAAAGGGGCCATGGCCTGTTAAGAAAGCCGTTATGGGAGGAGTTAGAGTCCATGAATTTGTTGAAACCTGTGGGATTAGGGAGAAAGTAAATATTCATGATGGGTAGCTTTCAAAAGAGCTCGCCAATACCTTTAAAACGAATAGTTGAACAATCGATCTACGATATTTTAAAATAAAGTTATAGATTTTTTTCATTTAAAAAAAAAAAAAAAAAAAAAAATGTAATATTGAGAATAAATTCAACTTTTTTTTTTTTATATTTAGTGTTATACTACTTCTCTAATATGGAAATTGTCTGCATTATCATAAAAGATAATTTGTTTAAATAATAATTTTAATAAAATATGTTTGTTAAACAGAATTATTTTTTAATAACCGAATTAAATTCTATATAAATGTGCATTAATGAAACGGGGGATTGAGGGGGGCGGTAGCCCCCCTCAATCCCCCGTAGAACAGAACAAATTATCATCTAAAACTCTTCCGAAGCCTAATTCGAATTGTTTAACATAGGTTTACATAATAGTACTCGTTATCTTACCTCTTAATCTCTAACCTGTATTTATAGTATTAAATTTCTGGGTAAGAGAAAGTCGTGTGAGTGACACACCAGATTATTAATCTGCTTTAAAGTGCAATTGTTGCAAGTATTGATGCAAGGTATCTAAGAATACAATACATCTTGTTTCAAAGGTTTTAAATACTTAAAGTCGAAGAAATTTTATGTAAAAAACGTTTAGAAAAATAATTAAAAACTACTTTTCTTTCTTATTTGAGTTGTATTACTAAATAACAAGAAAAATAAATAACGTTTACAAAAATGTGAAACTTAAACATGCAGTTTTCTGTGACATTAAAATAATAATAATAATAAGAAGAAGAAGAAGAAGAAGAACTGATAAACAACGAGCGAGGAAAAAAGAAAATGTTTTCATATTTCGTTTAATATTAATCAAAGGATATAAAGTACTTAAGTTATTCTTAGAATCAAGTGTGTGTGTGGGGGGGGGGATGTATATTTATATAAATATTCTCAGTGCACTGTGGCGGGACGCCTCAAAAGACTAATTAAAAAAACTGTAACTGATCGTGAACTCTTTACCAACGTGAGCAATGTTTTCTTAACCGTTTATGGACTATTTACCAACCAAATCTGCCTGTTTTCTATCTCGAGAGCATAACGATAATCTAAAACGCGTATTCTATCATTAAAAGTTATTGTTCTATTCTATCATACTTTATTATGTAATTAAATTATTAGTAAAAAGTGTATAGTAAAACTGATGAGTGTATAATATAAATTTTTCATCTAACACACGAACATGTATGAAATATTTTGAAATCAGTCATTTCTAATTAGTTTTATATAAGTTGTGATTATGTACATCCCTGTTCTTATATAAGTTTATGTAAAAAACTTATATATATATAAGATATAGACTTTCGGTCCCATTTCCAATTTTCACCAAAACACTTTCAAAAGGATATCTAAAAAGGAATTAATATCACGAGTTTGAAAAAAATGCGGTAGGACAGTTTCTAAAGATTAAAAGTGGTATCTGAAGTCACTTGCGATATCTCAAACTGGCATTCTCATACAGAATGTCTATTAATTTTCTTGAACTAACCAACTAATATATGCGAATGGACATCTAAAAGGGTGTTTTTATAGTAACTTTGAAAAAATTAGTTAGAGCCGTTTTTGAGATACAGACTGATGGTCCCATTTACGACTTTCCAATTTTCACCAAAAGTTGGTAAACCCATCTGTACACTAATCATGTCTTATTTCTGAAGCGTCGTTGTTGTCGTTCTCTCTCTTAACTTTCATTAACCGTCTACCGTGTGTAATGGAAGTATTGTATTCGACCCAAAAAATTCATTGTCGAATTTTCACCTGATTTACACGTTTTAAGGTCCACTGAGACCAAAAATGTAGTTTTTTGCAATTGGTTAGTGTGTGTGTATGTATGTGCGGAATATTTTGACTATCATGTCCAAAACTAATTAAGATAGAACTACGAAACTTCAGAATTGTGACAGAACTGGTGTACAGATGAATTTTCCAAATTTTAGTGAAAATTGAAAACCGGAAGGAGACCGCAAATCCGTATCTCAAAAACGGTTCTAACGATTTTCTTCAACGTTGCTATATAAACACTCAATTAGACGTCCTTTCGAATGATATAGTTGGTTAGTTCAGGAAAATTGATAGGCGCCCTATATAGATAGCTCAATTTCTGGTATCGCAAGTGCATTCCCTTAAAAACGGCTGTACGGATTTTTTTCAAACTCGCCATATTAACTTAATTTTAAATATTCTTTTGTATGTAATTATTGTTTTCCGGTCAATAATTGAGTATGCAAAGTTTTAGCAAATATGGTGTCTAAAAAACGGCTCTAACGATTTTCTTGAAAATTGTTACATAAATCCATTTTAGATATCTTTTCTCATGTATTATGTAGTTATTACAGGAAAGTTAACAATCATCCTGATTAGGTAGGTCAGTTATAGATCTCAGAAATTGGTGTTTCAAAAAATAACTATAATGTTTTCTTATTTTTTTAACTTGGTATGTGAACTCTGTTTTACATGTCTTTATATATATATAGGAATAGATTATCAATGACCGACGAGTAGTTCCGTTCGGCCGAAGAGGGTTAGTTTATAAGGTAGGGGGTTTCATTTTATTGTATTTCATTTTATTGTATTTATTAATTTTTTATACTCTTGTATGTTTCATATATATTAATTTGTTGTAATTGTACTACTTTTGTAATTTTGGTAATTTTATAATTGTTTTGGAAATTTTAAATTATATGTATGTCAGATTTCTTCTCAGTTAATGGTGTTTTTCTGTTTAGAGAGAAGTTCGGGGCTAAGGACAGTTATTAGCTTATTGCTACTGTCCTTTCAGAAACTTCTCTTTCGCCCCTACCCTGAGGGGCCCCCTGATGAAGACCTCAGTGATTTTTTTTTTTTTTTTTTTTTTATTCATTGATAATTTATTTTATTCATTGATAATCTATTCCTATATTTAAGTTTCGCATTTCCTTTTGCAGTAGTTCTGCGCATTGGTTTGTAATTTTCCTTTTTTATTTTTCTTATCTTTAAACTCACAAATTCGTCACAATAGTTACCTATATATATATATATATATATGTATATATATACAAATTTACTATACGAGAAAGCTGATGTATATATATATATATATATATCAGAATTCTCGTATAGGAAATTTGTTAGGTGTCTACTTCGTTAGGTCAATTTTAGGTATTCTGATCACTTTATTTCTAAAAAATGCATATAATACATTTAATTGTGGATAATGGAAGTCGTGTGATTGTTTCACACCAGATTTTTTAGTTTTGGAGATATGATAGTCAGAAGATTCCACACATACATACACACTGACCAATTACCAAAAATCACTTTTTTTTCTTTTTTGTGCTTAGAAGACATAGTACAATTCGATAAGGAAAGTTTTGACCGAATGCAATACCTTCATCACCTTCGATAGTCGGATAATAAAAAGAATAAAACCATCTACACCCCGCGACAAAAAGATAGGTTCAAAGGTTCTTTGATTTTTCATAAAATAACATTATCTAAATTGTGCTTATCATTTATTATTATCATAAAATAACACTATTCCCGGACTAATTTTTAATCTAAGACTAATTTAGAGAAGTTTTAAGACCAACATTTTTCTAATTTAAGACTACACTCCGCGACAAAAAATAGGAACAAAGGTTTTTTTTTTTTAATTTTTCATAAAATAACATTATCTAAAATGTGCTGATCATTTATTATCA
The DNA here is from genome assembly GCA_963930645.1 of Salticus scenicus. Taxonomy (NCBI): domain Eukaryota; kingdom Metazoa; phylum Arthropoda; class Arachnida; order Araneae; family Salticidae; genus Salticus; species Salticus scenicus. The sequence continues at coordinate 15,772,274 of OZ005660.1, forward strand.
TAACAAAATATTATCACATCAAAAACATATTAAATATTTGAATCATATTCAAAATAATCATATACAAAAAAAAAAAACCTTTGTTCCTATCTTTTTGTCGCGGTGTGTAGTCTTAATTTTTTTTTTTCTAAATTAGTCTTAAAACAAAAATTAGTCCGGGAATGGTGTTATTTTATGATAATAATAAATGATAAGCACAATTCAGGTAATGTTATTTTATGAAAAATCAAAGAAAAAACCCTTTGTACCTATCTTTTTGCCGCAGGGTTTAGTCGCAAACTATGACCCTTACAAGACCTACACACGGGCATTTAATGAAGATAAATTACTACTCAACCCTACAGAAAAAAATAAATACAAGAAAATCTGCATTTAAGAGAGGTTTTCTTTGAAAAGAAATAAATGTTTACTGAGATTTCACTGTATTTTATTAAAGGTTAAAAAAAAAAAAAAATATTTACTATTGAAATTTGTATACATAGTACTTCTGTTTTCTGTACAGATTCTGACAAAATATTTAAAGTACATTGTGGTCTATATGAGGTGTTATTAATGCACACTTAATGTCTTTATATAGCACAAAACTTAACAAAATTTACACACATCATTTACATGCACGAAATCATGTGTCTATGCTTCAAAAAATGCCTTTCATAGATCATATTAAATCCAAATTCTTTGGTAAAAAATTGTACGCAATCCAGTTATGCTTTTTACAACCTTTTCAATATTGAATATGTCGTATTCAATTTAAATAACCTACATCAGTTTCAAGTATTCTAAAAATATAAAAGAGCGCGGTCAGACAGATGGTCAGAGAGATAGAGAGCCGATTTCATAAGCACTTTTCAATTTTACTGAAATGTGTTAAAAGACAGTTCACTGACACTGGATTTCTACAATCTGATGGGGGAAAAAAAAAAAAGATAATTTTAGGATAAATGGATTTCCTCTTTCTTCCTTTCTATGGAATTTTTGTTGTTTTCTTTTATAAGGATATTTCATTCGAGAATAAAGATTTTTGAATTCTACTGGTTTGAATAACAGTTTTTGAACACGACGCCTTTTAGTTTTGTGGGCTTTTATATATATAAATTTAAATATTTCTTTTAGAAATGGAAAATTAGAGTACTAAGTTTACTTAATGAAATGCAGGGCTCCAGGAATTTGGAAAAAAACAGGTCGCCAGTAAAAATTTTTGGTAACCAGTAAAAAATAACCCAATTCCCGCATTTATTTATTTATTTTCAATTTTGAAATTTTCTTGAATATAGAAATTAAAATTTCGTGAATAAAATTCAAATACTGACTAGGACTGAATTATACATCAGAAAACACCTGTTTAAATCTAACATTCTCAAACCGATTTTATTATTTCCTTTAAATTGATACTTATTTAGCATCGACATATTATTACACCTGTGCAACGATTCAGCACCGGATGCAAGTTGATTGGCTAAGAGAGATTTTCTTCTGTTTGTCTGTGTGTTGTTGCCACCAGGTTTTCATACTTTAGTTAATTAAAAAAAATTGTCACCAGCTTTTCATAATTTAGTTAATTTAAAAAAAATCTAATTGTCCGATCGAAAAGTTAATTAAACCGACGGATTCAGAAAAAATGCCCCTTTCATTTGGTACTTTATTTGTAACGAAAATTTCATTCAATTTTTTAAAATAATTAAAATGTGAAAATAATAACCTAGTAAAAGCTTTAAATGTGGACATTTAAATTTTTAATTGTTGCTAAAAAAAAAAATATGCTTTCACTCCAAAATTAAAAAATTAAAAAATATTTTACTCATGCACATGAAAAAATAAGAATTGAAAATGGAGTGAAAAAACAATTTAGATAAAGTTGCACGAGAGTTCCAAAGATTAATGGAAATATAAATGAACGTTAAATAAATAAAATAGTCGTCTGCTCAAACACGTGATATTGAAAAACAAAGAATCGAATTCAGTAAATACGGAAAGGAAAGAAAACGAAAAAAATAAAAATAAAAATAAAAATAAAAATAAAAATAAACAAACAAACAACAACAACAAAATAATAATAATAATAATAATAATAATAATAAATGCATAAACCAACGGGAAACCAAGGCGGGCTTTAAAGCAATTTCATGATTTCTTTAAATTTTATTTTTGTTTATAAAACGATATAGAAAAGAGTTTCCTTTAAATATAGTGACCAGAGAAGCGAGAAAAGCCTTCGTTGATTCACTACATTCCTTGATTTCATGAATTAAAAAATCTGGAGTGACTCCACTCGACTTTCCTAACATTGAGTATTTAATGGTTTTGTAGATAAAGTAAAGTAAAAGGAATTGTTAAATAAAAAAAAGAGGAAATTATAATATATTGTTTAAGTATTTTTCTTTATATAGTACACGATGTTTAATTCAGCGCTATTTTACAGATCATGTAGTTCATAATGATAAAGAATATATATAGGTGTCCTTGTTGTGTCCTTGTAAAAACCTACAAATGCTAGCTTCACTAAAATGCTTATAGTTAGTGCAACAGTGACTTATAATACTATATAAATTTCAGCTTCATCGGATAAGGCATTTAGACGCTATCGCACTTTAAAGTTCGAGCCTATATGTGACACTGATAAAGAAATTTGCATTTTGTCCCTGTAAAAAAACCATAAGTGCTAGATTCTCTAAAGTTCGTGTGATGGTGACGTATAACATGTATATAAATTTTCAGTTCATTTGAATAAGGCGTTTAGTCGCTGTCGCACTTTAAATAATTTGAGCCTATAGGTATTAATGATGAACAATTTTTATTTATGTCCATGTAAAACTCGTTAAGTGCTACAGTCACCAAAATCTATACAGTTTTTGTGATGGTGACCTATAACTCGTATATAAGTTTTCCACTAAAACGGAGAAAGCATTTTGCTGATATCGCACTTAAATAATTTTACCCTCATTGGCCATAATGGTACAGAATTATTTGTTTTGTCCCTGTAAAACAACTAGAAGTGCTAGATTCACCAAAACCTATACAGATCGTAAAAGTGTGACCTATAATATGTGTATAATTTTTTTGTTCCATTGAATAAGGCGTTTAGACGCTATCGCACTTTTTAAAATTTGGTCCTTTAGGCCATAATGATAAAGAATTATTCTTTGTGTCCCTGTAAAAAAACTATAAGTGCTAGATTCCCCAAAATCTACGCAGTTCATGCAATTATTACCTATAATCTGTATATAAATTATTTGCTCAGTTTAATAAGGCGTTTAGACGCTATCGCACTTTTTAAAATTTGGTCCCATTGGCCATAATGATAAAGAATTTTCTTTGTGTCCCTGTAAAAAAACTATAAGTGCTAAATTCACCAAAATCTATACAGTTCGTTCAACTGTGACCTATAATATGTGTATATATATTTTTTTACTCAGTTTAATAAGGTGTTTAGACGCTATCGCACTTTTAAAAATTTGGCCCCATAGACCATAATGATAAAGAATTTTTCTTTGTGTTCCTGTAAAAAAAACTATAAGTGCTGGATTCACCAAATTCAATAGGGTTCGTGCTACGGTGACTTACAACATGCGTACCAACTTTCAGCTCATTCGAGCAAAGTGTCTAGACGCTAGCGTGTTCACTCACATACATACACACATACACACACGCACACACATTACATCATCATAAAAGTAGTGAATACTGACTCAGGGGACCTCAAAACGTATAGAAACTCCAAAATCTCGAATTCGGATTTTTGACATGATTACAATACTTTCCTTACGTACGTATGTTTGGAAAGTAAAAATAGTTTCATTAACAAACTTTGATCTATTAGCACGCAGGCAGCATTAGGCCGAGATTTGTACATTTCGAGTTTGATTTTGAAATTTTACCCGCATTCAGAATTCGGTTCGTTCCCGAACCGGAGCTTTGCTAGTAAATTATATTTCACTAAGCATAGTCAAATGGATTATTTCGCTAAAAGTTATTTATTTAAATCTTTATTGAAAATATTTTTTAAATGAAGGTAGGATTTAAGTAATTATTTAAAGAAAATTAATAATTTAAGTGTTAAATGATAAATCTCTTTCTGGGGGAGTGCAAATATTTTTATTCGTAAAATATTTATTTAATTAAGTTCATGTTTTCTTTCTAGCTCTTAAAATAACAGAATTTATATAAACGCGGTTGTTGGTGGTTATGAAATTCTATTAGAGGTTTGTGTAAAGCAAAATTAAATTAATGCTGTTAATTTTGGGTTTTAGTTTGCAAAGTTTGATTTAACAGACACGCCTCTAGCTACTGGATTATTGCTAAGCAAAATCATTGCTTCGATAAACTATTGAACTAATTATTGAAATTAGATTACACAACGCACTTTAATGTAAAGTTTTATCCGTATAGATTTAATTAAAAGTTTAATAAGTATTTTAAATATCTAGGAGCTTGTAGATAAAAGTTAGTTTAGCAGCAAAGTTAAATATTCAGCTTTGAAGAAGTTGGCAGTTTTTAGACAAATATATTCTTTAATGAACATATGTAAAAGAATAGTTAATATAAATAAATAATATGTATATATATATATATATATATATATATATAAACATACATGTTGGGAATACCTAGTTTGCATTTCCTGCTAATATTTGTCCTTAACGGCCCTCTTCACTTACCGTCGCCGGAAGCCCGAGCCAATGTTATTCTATGGGGAAATTTTCTTTACAAATAACTTATTAACTAATACATATTTTTAAATTCTGTTTTCACATTCAGAAAATTCCCAACTGTTAAATTGACGGACCTTTTTTAAAAATGTATTTTTTATATTTTTTATATTTTATTTTGAAATTGCAAAATGAAAAAAATTCACATATTGAAAATTCGTATTTTGCAGCTTCAAAATAAAATATCAAATATTAAAAATATGATTTTTTAAAAAAAGATCTGTCAATTTAAACAGCTGGGAATTTTCAGAATGTGAAAACAGAATTTAAAAATATGTATTAGTTAATAAGTTATTTGTAAAGAAAAAATTCCCATAGAATAACATTAGCTTCGGCTTCCGGCGGCGGTGAGTGAAGTGGGCCCTTAAGTTAAGTTGATAACAGAGACACAGACACACACAGAACAACCGATAAAAAAACTAATTTTGTGATTCCCGGGCCCTCAAAATGTGTAGTTATATCCATATGTCAATTTAAAAAAATATTACCTCAAAACAAAAAGACAGGGAAATATTTCAAAAACACAAGCATTAGAAATTCGAATCACAACAATACTTTCTCTACCATACAAGGACATGAGAATATAATTACTGAGATTGCTGTGACATTTTCTATTATTTTTTAGTAGTTTATTTACTTTCTTACCAGTTTAAGATACTTCGAACTGGTTTACATATAAAAGCTTTATATACAAATATCCACAATACAAAAGCTTCGCTCCAGTAGTAAAAAAAAAGAAACAAAAATCTTTGACAATAATTGTTTACACAGTTGTTCATAGTGTGTACATCAAAATTGTACATAGAATAGTAAAACTGTTACAGCATCACAGTACACATTGTTAATGTGATTAAAAAAAAAAAAAAAAAAAAAAAAAAAAAAAAAGGAAAGAAAGAAAGAAATGAAAGGAAAGAAAGCCTTAATTTTGGCTGTTTTTTCTTTGAAAGTTGATAAGTAAGTTTCTTTCATAAATAGCTTTCAGATAAAATCTTCTTAAGGTGCCTGCCTACCTTCACAGGTGATTTTTTTAATAATTGAAAAATTGCCTTTTTGTCTGCATTATATGTTAGAATATAGTAAAAAACAGTGAATAACTTGAAAAAACTATGCGAATTTTAAAATATTTTGAAATTTAGCCTCAAAATATGCATAAAATTTGCGAAAAAAAAGCTCTTTTATAAAACATCATAAGTCAAATTTAAATGATGATATTTCTATTCTGTAAATTTTATTTAGATTATTGAAAGGTCCTTAAGGGAGTGAATTACTCTCAAAACTATAACCATGATTTAATATTTTTGAGACAATAACATTTTTACATGCTGAAAAAATCATGAATTTACATGACAGTTCATGACTTCTATCGACAAATAATAATAATAATAATAATAATAATAATAATAATAATAATTTAGCAAGATTCATTATCGTAGTTCAATCTCTAAAACAACTCTTCTAGAATATTTTGCCAAAGTTTCATAACGTTTTAATTATAACTATAGGAGTTATGATGTTTTGGGATAAAGCAAAATGCTAAAAATCTCATTTTGAGAAAAAACAGAAAACAGATTTAAAAACGAGTTTTTACCTGTTAAACAAAAGATAATTTTAATAAGTTCCTGATTTATTTCAAAGCTTTTTATTTTCTTTTTTAAATTCAGTTTATATTCAGTAACAAATTTTGATGCTTGTATTGAGTAAAACATTGGTATAAACAAACATTTACGAGTCATTTCCGGTTTCAAAAACTGGCCAGTGACTATTATTAAAATGCCTGTAACTCAAGTTCTAAGCAAGATAAAAACAAATTTCAAACTGATTTAGAAAGCTAAAATGTCAGGCTTTAATACTAACCCAAAAATAGAAAATCGATGTTTTGACCGAAAATTGCATTTTAAAGGTAGGCAGGTACCTTAAACACGTTCGCTGCCGATCCCGCGCCAGCGCGGGATGTGACGTATTGCTTTACAGGTGAAAGTTTACTTTAGGCTGCCGCTTGGCGAAATTTCGAAAATCGCCAAGACGGCGCCATTTCGCATCGTGTTCCGAATAGCAACCTTACGGCGGCATACGAAAGCGAGCTTTTCGGCGATCTAACCTAAAAAGAAAACGCGTCTTGAAAAAAAAAAAAAAAAAAAAAAATCCGAATAATAATAATACATAGGACAAAAGGAAAATTTTCATAAAATAGAATTAAAAGAAAGAAAAAAAAAAAAAAACGAAATAATTATGAATTTATAACTAATCACAAATAAAAAAATAAAACTTAGATTATACAATCACACCAAATGTCCCTGAAAAGTGTGTTGCTTTAGTAATTGATGATAAGTGTTTAGATGATAGTTTTTTTATTTCCAATAATTTAACAGCTATAAGTACAGTCGGTAACAAAAGTGTCCGAACACTAGCAAAAATTTCTATGTAAAAAAAGTACACCTCATAAGGTTTTGTTAAATAAATCCTTATCGAATCATGTTTTTACACTGACTAAGAACAGGATTCGACAAGGATTTATTTAACAAAACCGTATGAAGTATACTTTTTTACTTAGGAATTTTAAATTTAAAAGTTTTCAAAAGTTGTATAAATTATTTATCATTAATATTTTATTTATAGTCCTCATTCATTAGAAGTGAAAAAATAAATCCGCAAATGGATAATTATAGCAAATTTTAACGATTCTCTGTTATAATGGTACTCTGATCTGTTCACTATACCCCTATCTCAAAATGCAATAAATTAGAAAGTATACAAAATTTTGTACTGTAGCAACCAGTATTGGCATGAAATTCAAAAATATGCCTCTAAAATTCAGGACCGTGGTTGCCCAGACGGTAGAGCGCCGGGCTCGGAATTGGAAGATTGCGGAATCGGTACTCGAGCCTGCCAAAAACCATTGTGTATACTAATGGTGGTTGGTGCTCATAAAATCTGTCGTGCCCGCAATGTTTTCCATGTTCCCATATTAATTATACCTCTGGGTGTCTACGAAGCGAGAGAGTCATCCCTTCCGTGGAGGATCAAAATTGTGATGGCATGTCCCTGGACCACTCTAGAGGTGAGACACAGACCATCGCCAATTGTCCATTGCGCAGCACTAGTGTGACGTAAAACACAATCAACAAACCAACCTCTTAAATTCAAAAGTACCTCTTAAATTCCAACTCTATTCAACCAGATAAACAGTACTAACGCAAACATTATAAATATTCATATTTCAAAATAGATGGTTGGTTGGGTTTTACGTCACACTAGTGCTGCGCAATGGGCGATTGGCAACGGTCGGGGACTCACCCCTAGAAGTGGTCCGGAAACATGCGATCAAAAATTTGATCCTCCATGGAAGGGTATTTCAAAATAGAATATTTTCTCTCTAATAAAACACGTATCATCAATATGCAACCGAAGTGACGGCGTCAGCGAGATATTTTATCTGCTCAGTACAAACGAAACTATTTGTTATGAAAATTTAACTTATTACTCATTAACTCGAGAGTTTGCTTGTAACGAGCAGATGAATTTTTACACGTTTGACGTAATACAGCGTATTGACGTAACACATGACGCAAACAAGCAAAGGTAAACACAAAGCCTATAACATCTGGCGATGTAGCGCTCTTGTGCAACACGTCAAACATATTCGGCGGGTTAAAGGAAAAAAACGTCATTACAAATTTCAGTCACGTGAAACCGGCAGCGAACGTGTTAATAATAACACCCCACGTTTCCCGAAACAAACTCTGAAAATGATAGCTAAAGCAATGTATTGGTATAAAAAAGGCAAATATTCATCCTTGGTTTCGGAAGATTGTCCATTAATTTTCAACAAATGAAAAAAATTATATTTTTAGATTTAAACTCTTTTCGTTGCTATGCAAAATTTTAATAGATCAGGAGAAAATAATCTATATAATTTTTCTCGAACGTGGACCAATTTCAGTATTTTTTGTTGAAACGATACGATAGTGGCGAAATTAATAAAATACGCGAGGATAAAAAATAATATTTAAAATGAACAATATTTAAGCACGCGAACTCAGTTCAATGATTTAATAAGAAAACATGACGACATTTGTATGATGACATTATTTTATGGGAAATGTATTTTCAAAAGTTATTTCTTCAAAACCTTTGCAAGTGTCATTTTAAACCTAGCAATATTTTAAAGGTATAAACAGAATATGAATTATTATCATAAATTTACTAAAAAATGCAATCATAAAAAGTATAATCAAAATAGAATTTTTTTTTTTTTTAACAAAAAAATTACGCCAAAATAAATAAAATGGCATTGCATTCTTGGCGATTAAAATTTAGAAGACGTCACGGGGGTCCTTTACGAACTGCCTGCGGAAGTATGAAAATGAGCCATCAACCATGAATTTTATTTTGAAACTTTTCTTTGAATAATTCTGGTTTCACTATTGTACAATATTTATTTGGATGAAATAATAATTTGGCTTCTAGTAAATTAAAATTTTAATTAGGTGGTGAAAATAGCATAATATTTATAAATTTCAAATTTTAAAGGTAAATAAGAAAAGAAATAAAGTGCGGAAATTTCGCACGGGTTTGCTAGTAATAATTAAATGAATATGTAGAATTCACCTACGTCATGATAAACTAATAATATAAATAATTAAATAAATAAGCTTGTGGTGATAAAATTTAAGTTAACGTAAAAATTAATTACGATGTCATTTTTAATTTCTTGGGAATATTTGGACTTCAAAACATGTAAATATCATGATGTAAAAGGTGAAACCATTTATTTGAAATATCATGTAGATGAATGTTTATAAATTTGAACCGTCAAGAAAAAATAAATTTAGAAATACAGTGAAATACGTTTAACACGAAAACGCTTAACATGAAAAATCGGTTAACACGAAATAATACAGCGGTCCAGACAGTATGCTATGCTATTTAATACATTTTTTTTTCTTTCTTTTAACGCGAAACAAAAATCGTTTAACAGAAAAAATTCGCTTTCGATCTTCAGTGGCATGTTTGCTACAACAGAGATACCAACATTTTAATCTATTCCGGAGCATTTTTAGACCCGAATTTATTTCCATACCACTTTTTTCTTAAGAGTAATTTTTTTCTTATTTTATCATAGTTATATATTCAAGAAAATAGTCTATAAATAAAGCGGTACGGATTGAAGGCGGGGCTAAAAGTGCTCTGGAATAAGCTAAATCTTTGGTAACTATGCTACTATATGTTGCCGTCAATGATTATGTGTTTTACAGCACCAACAATGGGATTTTTGAAATCGTTCATCATTAAAATAATTCCATTTATGTAAATTTTGATGACGAATCTGACAACTGAATCAACGATGCAGTTCCTGTCCCTTATGCTTCAGAAGTGAAGAAAATAATGAGTATCCGCAGTTATTTAGATGCGCATTCAAATTCAGAGATGAATAAAACAATGTATGATCTCGATTAGTTTTTGAACAATATGGTGCTGAAAAAGAAGTAAAAGATATGTGATTTTGTTTCCTCCAAAAACAGTAATATTTGTACTTGATTTTTATCCTAATGGATACCAGTTAGTAGTAGTTTTACAGGAAATGAAAATAATAGTTGACGACATGGAAAACATTGGCCAGTTTTGTACTTTTTTTACGAATCTTTTTACACGAAATTCTTTTAAAACGAAAAAAATATTTCGGTCCCCTCAGTTTCGTGTTAAACGTTTTTCACTGTATATACATATAAAAAGATTGAGGGCAAGAATGGCGAATACCGACTAATTCATTAATAGATCTTCCACACCAAATCGAAAACAGTTCTCATACGAATAATTCGTAAATTTCTATTTTAGTATTAATTCGTAGACAGCACTCCAGTAATACAAATACATGTTAATGCTATAAAGGTGACTTAAATGTATACCAAAACTTATAAATTTACTGGAAAGTACAGTAGAGGTTATCCGAGGTAATGTGGACAGAGAGTACCTCGGATAATCGAGAACTCGGATAAAACGGACTGAGTCGTAAATTGGAAAGAAAACATACGGCAAAGTTTTAAGTGAATGAAAACGTAGTCAATAAAGTAAAATAATACATATATCACATATTTAAATGTAGTCAATTAAAAATGCGATACAGTATATGCACATTTTTGGGACTACCTCGGTTAACTTGGAACTCGGTTAATCGGAGCTCGGATAACCGCAACTCTACTGCACTAAAAACACAAAATTTAAATTAAACAAATTTTAGAAAAAAATATCGTTGTCTTTTTTTCTTTCTTTTTTTAAATTCATTTTCTTTTATTTTGGGCAAAGTTAATTTTATTCTATTACCAGCAGGCTACGCCCGCTTCGCTAGTCACTATATTTAAATGAATTTTAAAAAGAATTGGATCAGTATTTAACTTTTTCTTCACATTATAAATAAAAACTAAAATAATTACATTGAAATTGCTCTAAACTACGCTTCGGGTACCCGCTGCCTACGGCAGCTCTTTTTCTGCTCGCACTGCATCGCGTTCAGTTTCCCAATGCCTGCAGAAATCTCTTTCCTAGACATTTCAATATGGGTATATATTGACGGCAGGTAGGTGTGCTATTATTTACGAACTATGATTTTAAAGATAACTGTATCTCAGCATCTATTAAACAATTTAGTTTTTGAACCATGTATTTTATAGCTCACGCTATTTACACTGTATTACAATTTGATACCGACCAATATAATGAAATAAAATAAAAGTGGATTTTCTTTTAAAAGGAATATATAAAAGATAAAAATACATAATAAAAAAAATAATAATAATAAATTTCAATCAGTCTAATCCTTTCTACTATGTACTAGCAATTTTTCTCGACAAATACTATAAATAAAGAAAAAAAATATTTCAAAGAAATTAAATTAAAAAATAAATACTGTTATACTACAAAAATTATACATAAACCTAACTGTTATAAATACGTTTTTAAATTTTAAAGTTAATATACTTATTTTTTTTTTTTACTGCATTACCATTTTATTTTCCATAAATATAATAAAGAGAAAAAAGATTTCGCCTTCAAATGAATGTATTAAATAAAAAATAAATTGCATAATAGCCGTTGCTAAGCTACGCAGACGATTACAATGGAAGAATAAATTCATGAGGGATGAAACATAAAAGCCAATATTTACAATCGAAAAAAAAAAAAATAATAATAATTATAAAAATTCGAAATTCGAAAAAATCTCGATGAGGTGCACACCTACAGGTTCCCAGGTACCCATCTACCAATTTTTGTAGCTCTGAGATAAGTTGTGTGATCACCTGAGCGCAGACAGACACTTTTCTTTATTTATAAAGATTTTTATAGTAAGAATACAAATTTCTTTAAATCTCTGACGTTTACCAATAAGAAATAAATTCTAAAGTGCACGACTTCCATTACCCACTACTACACATATTAAGCTCTTTGGACTAAATTAAGTAAAATAAAATTACGAACTTTATAAACTTCTTTTAATTTGTTTTTATGCATCAAATTTTAATATTTTTAATAAATCCGGAATTTAGTACCACTCGGATTTAACGAGAAAATTGCACTTATACATTCACGCTCAATATAAACGACTTTCAACGTATACAAAAAATGTACAGTGTTCATTTTGTTCCAGAAATAAAACCCAATCAATAGAGGATTGTAGATATTTTCCAGATGCGTCGATAAACTGATTTGGATAAATGAGATATCATTAGAATTAAATAAAGCCTGTAAGTGCCATAGTAGATAATACAATTGAGAAGAGAAAACAGAACAGGCATAGAGGAACATATTCAAACAGAAAAGGGGGAAACATTATTTTACACGTAATGTGAACATTTTTCTTTCTCCCTTTTTTCTTTTTTCTTTCTTTTTCCTTTTTCTCTTATTTATTTATTTATTTATTGTTTTGTTTTTTTAAATTAAGAGGTTTTAAAAAATTGCTTGAAGTTAAGTTTGGAACTATAACTAAATATGCTAATCATTATATTCTGTAAGAATGTAAAAAATTCATAAACGTGCGTCTTTATAAGAAGTTCATAATATTAATTCAAAATATTTAAAAATATATATATTATTTACATTTTTTTTTAAATCTTTTATTTTCTTTCTTCTTTTTTTTATCCAATTTATTTTTATACTGAATGCGTTTTTCTATTTTTTTTTTCCCCTTAAGGGCCCACTCACCGCCGCCGGAAGCCGAAGCTAAAGTTATTCTATGGGAAATTTTTCTTTACAAATAACTTAATAACTAATACATATTTTTAAATTCTGTTTTCATATTCTGAAAATTCCCAGTTTTAAATTGACGGACTTTTTTAAAAAAATTATTATTTTTTATTTTTTATATTTTATTTTGAAGCTGCAAAATACGAATTTTCAATATGTGAATTTTTTTCATTTTGCAATTTCAAAATAAAATATTAAAAATTAAAAAAAATAACTTTTCAAAAAAAAAAAAAAAAAAAAAAGTCCGTCCATTTAACAATTGGAAATTTTATGAATGTGAAACAGAATTTAAAAATATGTATTAGTTAATAAGTTATTTGTAAAGAAAATTTCCCCATAGAATAACATTGTCTGGGGCTTCCGGCGACGGTAAGTGAAGAGGGCCGTTAAATGTATCGAATCAAAGACTTAATAAACAGGAAATTTCAGTCTGCAGTTCACATTTCTTTAACATGAATATAATATGTCTTTCAGTAAAACTTATGAAAATAAATATATGATGGGGAACTGAACAGAGTCCATCTATGCTAATAAATTTTATTTTAGAGCTGCTTGACCTCGGTAACCCTCCTTTTAACGCTGACATTTACTATCTCTGTTGAGGGGTATCAAAGTATTTTGAGATAGTGGCGCAACAGTAGTCAAACGCAATTTATCAACAAATCGTCAACAAGCGCTACCATCAATATGTCATCAAGATTTAAATAATAGAACCAAAAATATATTTCAGAAACAGATAAGGAGTTCATCGATACATATCATCAGCAGATATGAAAGCAAAGATTTTAGCTTCAGTTAGCTTTGAACGAGAAACTCTAGCCTTTCTGGGGTTCCATTAGGGGTATCGTCTCTTCAAAAGTGTACGATACCGATACCTATCCTACTCGACAGATAAATGCGATGTTATTTTATAAGGAAATTTGTCTCACCCTATTTACTCATTACCTAATGTATTTATTTAAATTCCGTTTTCATATTCGGGAATTTAACATATGTTAATTAGCATTCGGTTTTATTTATTTATTTATTTATTTATTTATTTTTTATTTATTTATTTATTTTTTTTTATTATTATTCACTTTTTAATTACTTTCAGTTTCAAATTGCGAAAAAATTAACTAAAGTACATTTATCGAACATTTTAGCTGTAAAATGAATATATATATATATGTGTGTGTGTGTGTGTGTGTGTGTGTGTTTATAAACGAGTTTTAATCTAAATAGTGTTAGTTTTCAGAATCTATAAAAGAAAAAACAAGAGTACATTAAATAATGGAGAATTATGGCAAAAAAAAAAAAAAAAAAAAAAAAAAAAAAAAAAAAGAACGTAGAATCACAAAGAATCACATAGGCTTTAAGGCTACGCCAGCTATTTAAAGTCACTCTACTTCTTAATACTGCTTCAAATCCCATATTATTCTACAGAAAATCTGTAATCACAATTATTCATTACCTAACGTATTTTTTAAATTATGTTTTCATATTCAGAAAATTCAGAACCGTTAAAGGATGAGGTTTTTCTCCTCACCTTAGAGGTATGTACCGGACCGTCGTTAATTGCCTACAGCTTAGCATTAGTGCGACGTGCGACGTAAACAGGCCTGATTAACGCACGGGCCAACTGGCCATCGGACATGGGATGGGCGAAATGCTATTTATAATTTAAAAAAAATGTAATTAAAAGTTTATTAAAGGTGTGTTCGAAAACAATTTTTCATAAAAATGTCGCATCTGAAAATAAAATGAAATGTTTTAAAAATAAATTTTTTACTGAAATATGAATTTTTGGGTGAAATAACGTGAAAATTTAATGATTATTATTATTAACATTATTATTTTTAAAGAGTTGTAAAATTCATGGGGAAAATGATCGGTGAGTGTGGGGCCAGAATGCGCACTAGATCCTGGGCTCACTTTTGACTTGATCGGGCATTGGACGTAAAACTCACTTACTCCCCCCCCCCCCCCGATGAATTGGAATTAGTATTATCAGAAGTGGCAAATATCAGTAGCTGTAAAGCAGTTATTAATACTAAGGATGCTGGTGCTTTTCCTAAAATATGTACATTTATCTTTTCATCTGGATGCTGATCCTTCACTTGCATGCCTACCGTTGGATTTCTCTAAATTTGCAAACTTATTTGTTGTTAGCTATAGGACGAATACATTTCTAAAAATATGGACTTTAATCCTTTAATGTGTGTGCAGACTATCCACCCGTTCATCTGTACTTTGACAGCACATTTATCTACATGGACAACCTGAGGATATTTTAACAGGATATCCTGAGTATATAAAAACCTTTTTTCTTAAAAAAAATAAAAAATGCATTCTAAAATAAGTTTTAAAAATATTAAAAAACTAGGTTTTTCTCAAAATGTACGAAGAACTCCAATTCAACTGTTGAGGATAATGTAGATGCATGCAAAACTTCATCTCTATCGAATTATAGGAAGTGGGTTAAAGCTTTAAAATAATTTTTGAACTGGAGTTAGAGTTCCAGATCCTTAGCCCCCCACCCTCCGCCTCCATCCTTTATCCGTTATTGCTTGGGCACGTATTGTCGTCGAAATTACACATGTATGCAACATTTCATCTCAGTCTGGCGGTAAAGAAAAAAAAAAAAAAAAGTTGAGTTCCCAGTACCTCTAGACACTCATTTCTAATTCCTACATTTGTTACCACTTGAACGTGTATTGTCATCGAAGTTACATGCGTATGTTAAATTTCATCTCAATTGGATGATAGAAAATTGACGAAAAATTAATTCTTACATTTAACTCTACATACATAAACAACATACGAAGTTAAATAATAATAATTAACAATAATAAATAATATAAAAATATACATTTTTTAAATGTGTGATACGCTATTATAATTATATATTTTATTTTACTGCATGCAGTACCAATAATCGTTATTTTCGGCTGATTTCAGAGTGAAAAAGTTAACTAATAAAAGGGTGTCTGGAGATCCGTCTCCCACCTTCCTATAATTATAGTTCTGGAGTCGTTTATGTAGTTCTAGCTTATTATCTGAAGATCATTTCTGGATATTATATTTAATTCTTTTGCCGAGAACAGAAAAATTCGAGTTATAATTGCACAATTTTTTTTTATCTGTCTGTTGAATAAATAAATTAAAATTAAAACATGGGTATCGAAACATAATAGTTTTAGGGAATTAAATTCCAATGTAATCAGTTATCAGTTTAATGAAAATCAATGATATCATTATCTTAGCATATAGATATACACTACCGTTCAAAATTAGCTATTTTCTTGTTTTCTTCTTTTGAACATAATTTTTTAAACATATGAATGAACGTAAAATTTGGGTAGCATGTTCAATCATATTATTAATCGAATTTTATATAACTTTAGTATAAATAATGATTTTTAAACTAATAATCATTCAATTTTTCTCAAAAGTAAACTTTGAAAAAAAGTGAAAAAATTTAACATTTTTTTTTTTTTCCCCCGCAGATAAATAACTTTTGAAAAACATTATATACAAACATGGAAATTTGATAAGAGTCAATCATAAAATTATTTATAGACCCTTTTATTATACAATTTATAAATAAGTAATTATGTTTTTCCAAAGGTCCGTTATAAAAGTAAAAGAAAAGTGATTACAGAAAAGTAAATCGGGTTTTAGTTTAACATATGAAAACATGTGCATCTTCATCTATCTGTAAGGTATCTTTAACACCATTTTTCATTAAGTTTTCTTTTCTCAATTTATGGAAATTTTCATTTTTTCCAAAGCTTACATTTGAGAAAAATTTAATGATTATTATTTTTTTTTATTTTTTATTATACTTATGCTAAAGTTATATAAAATTCGATTAATGATATAGAGAACATGACATCCAAATTTTCTATTCATATGTTTTATGTTTAAAAGTTACGCGCAAAACTAAAGAACGAGAAAGTAGTTAGTTGCTTTAATTTTGAAAACCAGTGTATAGAAATATGTTCTAAAAGCTATATTAGTATTAAAAATATTCCTCTGTTTAAAATTATCGTTTTGAAGATTCGTGTGAGAAAAATACTGTCTAAAATCATTTATGACGTCAAGATTGTCCCTCGACCAAGTAAAGAGGGATATTATATCTCCTTGTGTATATCTGGGATTGTAGCTCCCAAACAAGTAGACGGATTTCAATTTTTATTAGTACGACAGGTCGTACAATTTCTTTTGAGCAACTATTTTGCGTTGTCGCCTTTTATTGTATTACATCTTGAACGAGCGTGCAAACATTTTTGTTTTCACTTAAAATATATAAAGCTGAAAGTTTGTCATTGTATCTGTCTGGATTATTAGATTTTATCACAAATTGGTACACTTATTAATGAGGACTAAATCTAGCAAACGCTATATTTTTTAGTTCAATCGGATAATTCATTCAAAAAATATTTTGTAAAAACCCCATTTTAATTTTAAAATTATTAAAAAGTAAATTGATGCCAAAAATAAATAAATAAATAAGTGAATATATTTCATTTTATGTCAAAAAATATAAAAATAATAAATTGATGCCAAAAATAAATAAATAAATAAATAAATACATTTCTTTTATGTCAAAAAAAAAAAAAAAAAAAAAAAAAAAAAAAAAAAAGGTAAACGTTTATTTTTTTAATAATGAAAATAAAATTGAGAAAAATCGTGCTAAAGAAATAGAACTGTTTCATTATAGAACCCCTTTGCAAAATTTGAAATTTGGCTTCGAATGACCTCGGACATTTCTCGCCAAGATGTTTATTCACGCATTTGCTATACCCTTTTTAATTCATCTCTTAAATGACAACAAAAATGTAAAATCCGCCAAGGGGCTCCTATGCTAAAACTTTACCAAAGTAATTTTAAGAAATGAATATAGTTAGTGATGCTATAGAATGAAATACAGTAGACTCTCGATTATCGGCGGTCGGATTATCCGCGGTCCTCAAGAACCTGAATTTAAAAGGAAATTTAAAAAAATACAGAACAAACTTATTACAAAACGAGATCGAAGAGAGTAGTGATCTTCAAGGCTTTTGGAGATATTACACGATTCTTGACAGCATTTATGGCATTCACACTGCTTGGGAGGCAGTAAAGCAGTCTACATTGGTAAGGTCTTGGAGAAAAATTTTACCAAATGTGGAATTACTTTGGTAGAGTTTATAGAGGAGGAAGAAATTTCTGCTCATGATTTGGCAAATTTAGCTAAATCTGTTACTGGAGGAGAAAATGTCAATGAAGGAAACATTGAAGAGTAGATTAATTGTGACGCCATTGATCCAGGTATTGAACATCTTACAGATGAACAAATTGTGGGCCAAGCATGGAAGAAGGAGATAAAACTCAGCAGCGGATGAGCCACGATGTAGCCCTAGCACATGCAGATGGACTTATAAAATATCGCGAGGAACAGGACGATGTATCACTTTGTGACAGAATGTTGATAAAGAAACTGCAATCGCAAATTAAGAAAAAGTGTTTTAGTAAAAAAAAAAAAAAAAAAAAAAAAAAAAATGCTTCACCGATTTTTTTTGTTAAAAAATACAGCAAAATGTAAGTAGAAATTTTTATTGGTATGTTAAATTATATATGTAGGCCATGCTTAACTGTTAAATAAATAGTATCGTTCAAAAGGCTTTATGTGTTGATTTATATCCCCTTTTCGACCATTTTTCGGATTATCCACTGATTCAATTATCCGCGGTTGTCTATTACCCATTCACCGCGGATAATCGGGAGTTTACTGTAGTTACTGTATGCATTTATATGGAAGAATAGATTAAAGTAAGGCTTGGCGTACTAATTCTGTTTACAAACAATGTGAGCAGAATTTTGCTTTCTTTCTTTATTTTTTCTTTCTTTATTTTTTTTTTTTTTTTTGTGAACGCTGATTTAATCGGAATAGTTCTTTGCTAGGTTTGATAAAAATCTGCTTGATATACTTCTTACTATTATTATTATTATTAATTAAAATGGGATTTTCTTTCAAGTCATTGTAATTTTATATTTTCAAATTTGCAAACCGCTAATGTGTCAACATATGTTACATGATAAAAGTAATAGAATTTCGGGATTAAAATATAGAAATAAATTTAATTTTTATTATTTTTATTATTTATTATTATTATTATTTTCCAACAGCAAGTTACCGGACAGCAGATATCAACTAGTTGGCATAGGTGGACTCTGCTCAGTTCCACATCATATGTATGTTCCCATAAATTTCTTGTACAGGACATATTATATTCATGTTAAGAGAAATGAATTTGACCAAACGCTTGGCACAATGACAGAACGAAATCCTCACCTAATAGGCTACCCACCATTCAGTTCAACATATTTATCTTATTCTAATCTATTAATTTATTTTTTGGGGATCAATTTCGTAGTTTATTTTTCATGCTAATATTTCCAATGCAACAATCCCAAAAATGCATATTTATATGAAATATCGCAACATTTTGCTATGTTGATAAAATCTTAAATTTCGAATAACTTACGAAATTTTCCCATTAGAATATTTGTAGTCAATCATGTTCATTCAAGTATCATAAATGTTATTTTGAAATTGTCTGATATATTTATGATCCTCAAAATGGACGTTTGTGCTCGATTTTGCCTTATTCTGCCATTTTAAGTAAATCGTAAATTCCAAATAACTTACGATTTTTTTAAATTGGAAAATTCATACTCTATGGTATTTATGTAAGTATCCTACATAATATTTCAAAAGCGGTTTGACATCTTTACGATAAAAATATCCCTCAAGATTTGACGTTTGTGTAAAATTTTGCCCTATTCTATTGTGATAAGAAATTCGTAAATTTCCAATAACTTACGAAATTTTTATATTGGAAAATTCATAGTCCTCAATATTCATTCCAGTGTCCTAAATAATATTTCAAAAGTAGTCTGACATCTTTACGATGAAAATATCTCTCAAAATTGACGTTTATGTGAAATTTCGCCCTATACCACCATGTTAAGAAATTCGTAAATTTCCAATAACTTGCGAAATTTTCAAAGAAGCATATTTATAGTTACTGATGTTCATTCTGGCATTCAAACTGATATTTTAAAACTGGTCTGACATTTTTACAGTAAAAAGTTTCCATTTAATGCACGTTTAAGTGAATTTTTGTCCTATTCTCCCATGTTAAGAAAATCGTAAATTTCTAATAACTTGCGAAGTTTTTAAAATCGAATGTTGCAAATGAATAGGGTTCTTGCCAGTGTCGAAAGTAACATTTTAAAACTGATCTGACCTCTCTGCGACAATTTGTTCTTGAGATATCGTGTACACAGACTAACAAACTAACGAACTAACGGACTGACACACTAACAGACACCCTACAGACACACACCATAGAAATTTTGTCATTTTCGGATTCCTCACACCTAAAAACGTGTAGAAAAGTAAAAAAACCGAGGTTGAAAATTTTCACGATTACCTAAGTTCCCTATACCTATAGTATGATGGGGATCTAAAAAGAAAGTACAAATACAAAATATAAACATGACATCAGTTAATCTATAAAATTCTGTCTGGCAATCCAATATCGCTCCCATAAAGAAATGGGAGGCAGAGCAGAACAAGAAATAAGATGCAGCATGTCCATTTCTTCCTGGTCATCACACAAGAGGAAATGAACATATTATTATTATTATTACTATTATATTTTATTATTATTTATCTATTATTATTTATTTATTGCTAATATTCAACCAATTTTAATAAACATTAAAAAACGGTTTTAAAAAGAACAAAAATATTTAGGTTTGATTGAAAATTAAATATTCTACAGGGATATCTTTAAATAATTAAAATTTTATGCTTTATAGGCCACTTTGAATCGGTATTTTAAAATTTGCGAGCTGTCAATTTTTCAACATTCAACTGCAGTTATTTATCTACTTATGTTTGTGTATTTATCTATTTATATATTTTAATTAAAACTCTAATTTAACCGGAAAGAATTTTAGACTTATATCATGGAAATCTGTTCTACAGATTTTTTTTTAATTAATTAAAGTGTTTTTTACCTCTAATATTTTTGAAATTTGCGAGCTGTGAAACTTCAAACTTCCAATTTATGTTAAATAATGATCATGTGTTTTTATTTTATTTATTTATTTATTTTTTTATGGAGTATGTAAAAAAGCTAGCGAATTTTCAAACAATTTTGACTAAATTAAAAAATTTATTGTGAGTTCATAGTACAAAATATATCTAAATTCGGTTCAACAATTAAAATTTTACAGAAAAATAATATTTAAATTAATTCAAAGCCAAAAAGCTTTATAATGTACACGTATTCTAACACGCAAATTTTGCTTAATATCATAAAGCATACTGACAGAGTAATGGAGATTGCAAATAACTGAGAAATTTTTGACCTACCAAAATCTTACATGTTTCGAAAAATATTACAGTTGTTTCAAATCAGCTTTTAACGATTAAAATGCAACATAATTTTTATCCCCCCCCCCTTTTATTTTCTTTGAAAATTTTCTGAAAAAAAAAAGAGAGAGAGAGAGAGAGAGTTTGAATTATTTTTATAAAATGCTTTATTGTAGTATTCAAAAGCTATACGTTATGTTATGATTCTTTTGTGCTAAACTACACATGTCAAGCAATTTTACTCATTACATACATATATATTAATAACACATTATATACAATCCCCTTTTCTTTTGATTCAATAGTTCTAAATGAATTAGTTTTCCTTTCTTCCTCATCTATCTCACTCCATACACAACAACTTTAAAGGAAATTTAAAAAGACGACTATTCATTATCGAATAAAAAAAAAAAAAAAAAAAAAAAAAATACAATTACAAATGTATTTAAAAGAATTACGGTCGCAGGTACACTTAATACAATTAACTTAATTTTTACTTCTAACCAAAAAGAAAAATCACGCTATTTATAGAGACTACGAAAGAGGTTTTCTAACTGTGTGCTTGGTGCTTTGCAACATTTAACTTTAAATATGTATTTTATTTACGTGATAATGCCTTATTTTTTTTTTTTTCTTTTAAATAAACTGAACTTCATATATCAATTTCAAAGCATTTAAAAATATGTATTACTTAAAATGAGAAAGCGGACGGACAGAGAGAATGAAGAACCGAATATGTCATAAATTTATACATCTTCATTTCTGTTGAAAAGCGTTAGAAACGCAAAACATGACAGAGAATTTGCAGTAATTTCCATTTAGATCTCATAGTGAATCTGAACGTTTTTGAGTGGTCGTGTAAACTAACCATCAATACTTTGTTTTATATAATTTGACACAGTATATATACACTGAGAAAAGAAAATATACCACTTTCATCTAGAATGAATTAGTGGCCATTTTCTAAATCCTTTAATTAGAAATATAGATTTCCGAGCTATGCCCATAAGGCACGCCAATAAACTGAATAGACGAATTGATCGAGAATTTCTAGTCTACACATTTCTAGATGGTGAAACAATATTCTGATTTTTTCTGAATATTCCGAATCTTTTGTATTGCGAGAAATTATCGCTTGACTTTCTAGAAATGGGTCATGAATCAAGATTATAGTTGCTGAAATCCGCCTCTTGTATTCGCCTTTATTTGCAGAGATTTTTAAATAACTTTGCCCTCGAGAATATAGGCAAACGCTCAAGAATTCTAATAGGGGCTTCTAGAACTCGCTACCAAAGGGGACTAGAATTTATAAGGATGATATGGAACTATTTTTTCTAGAGCCACAATGCAGATTCTAGATGTCAGTTACAGAATTTTTTCTGACTGTGTGTATATATATATATATATTAATATAATATTATCAGTGCAAAAATGTGACATTTAAAGATGATTTAATTTCAGTATTCAAACAATTATTCTGATCAAAAACGAAGACCACCCAAATCAAACCAAAAAAGAAATAAAGTAAAATCTAAATGAATTATAGCAAATTGGAACGAGAAAAAAGCATTATTGGCATTCTAACGTTTTCAAGGGCCTGGTAGAAATCATATATGCTAAAAAATGGATGTTTTTCTGTCACAAAGAAAGCAAAAGCTAAGAATTTCTTTGTTCACAGGCCCGAAACACCCATAGTAAAACCAGAAAAAATGAAGATCAAAATAAAACACCTCACTAAAAATGATAATCCAATAACCATTTAAAAACGTAGATCAAAATAAACTCACCATTACAAATAATAATCCAAAATTACTTAAAATATTATTATTGAAAAAGAGGCAAGTCAAAGATATGAAAAACGAGACACATGTAAATATACACATATATATATACCAGATTAAGTTTAATTAGACCAGGTAATCATAGATATCAAGAAAAATGTAACTGAAGTGCCTATTTTAAATTATAACCAGAAAATACCACTCATGTTTTGCTCCAAATTAGTATGAATTGAGGTTCAGTAGAATTACTCATTATATTATATCTAATACAAGGTCATAATTTCAGTTAATTTTTATGGCACCCTTCACGCATACGATGCACTTACGCCAATTGAATCTTGCACTCTACTATATGAATAAAAAATGAGTCATTTGATGAAATACTACGAATGAATGGCATTAATGTCTGGCAAGTAATTATTATATTCTAATTATTTTACTCTAACATACAAAAACGTGTAATTAAATTTAAATATTTATATAAATATTACTTTTTCTTTTTCTTTTCGTCAAAGTATAACTGGCTGACTGAGTGATTAGGTGAAACTTCCTAATGTATAATTTTGAAGAGAAATGTGAATAAATTTCAACTTCTCGTAAGCGCATAAAGAATGAAATACATAAATACTCGCAGCTGGAAAACGCATTAGTTTTAATAAAATGTCGTAATAAGAGCTTATTTTTACTTCATACATACAATGTCAAGCACTTACATAAAATGAATTTTATGATTTAAGTATTTGTTTAATCTTGCATCACACGATATGAATAATCTTTTGATAATGAATATCACGTGCAACATAGATTGTCACTTAAAAAAAAAAAAAAAAACTGTAATTATATTTCCGTTTTTCTTCGTTGTAATATACAAAACTATATAATTAAACTTTAAAAAATTACATTGAAAATCCATTTTGATTTCAGTTGAAACATATTTTTTGCCAGATTTCGTAAGATTTAATTTTGACAAGAAATGCAAATACATTTCATTTTTTTCTTATTATTCTTCAAAAAACAAACAATTACAATGCTCGGATGGGGTATTCGTTATAATTAACAAAATGTCACTACAAACTTTTTATTTTGTATTTTATACATATGATGCAAGCACTTATATAAATAAAACTTTATTACGTCGTACCATAAAGAATAAAACGTTTGATAATTTCTTCGGAAATATAACGAAACGCGGAGATTTTTCATTTTATTACTATTATTATTATTATTATTATTTTCTGTTTTCATTCTTTTTACTTCCTTCTGTATTCAGTAGAAGATAATAGGGATTTCGTAACCATTTCGGATTTTTGATAGATTTACACATTTTAAGAGGTCTTGAACACGATTTGACGATTTTTAGAAAATATCCGTTCGTCTCTCTCTTTTGTGTATATATACAAGATCAAGTGTATATAAATTGGAACAGACATAATATTCATTACTAAATACGTCATATTGTATATCAGTTCACTTTCACTTTATCTTTTACCAACAAAAATTAATTCTTGCATCATATCATATGATTAAATAATTTCTCATTTAATATTTTCTTAGCAATACATCATATAGAGATCTTTCTTTCAATATACATTCATTATACTCTTATTATTTTATTACAATAGGCAAATCTATCATATATAATAATCTGGTGTGTCACTCACACGACTTTCCCTTACCCTGAAATTAAATACTATAAATACAGGTTGCAAATTAATAGGTAAGATAACGTGTACTGTTATGTAAACCTATGTTAAACAATTCATATTAGCCTTCTGAAGAGTTTTATATGATAATTAGTTCTGTGTGAGGGGTTCTACCACCCCCCTCAACCCCCCGTTTCATTAATGCACCTACATTAAAATAGAATTTAATTCGGTTATGAAAAAATTTTCTCTTTTTAAAAAATAATTTATTAAAATTATTATTTAAAAAAATTATCTTTTATGATAAGGCAGACGATTTCCATATTATAGAAGTAGTATAACAAAATTACCAAATATTAAATTACCAAAAATTAACCAAATATTAAAAAAAAAGTCCATTTTATTCTCAATATAAAAAAAAAAAAAAAAAAAAAAAAAAAAAGTACGGTTTTTTTTTCAAAGTTTTTTTTTCGTTAAAAGTAAAAAAAATCGATAACTTTGTTTTAAATTATCGCAGATCGATGGTTCAACCATTCGTTTTAAAGGTATTGGCAAGCTCTTTTGAAAGATACCCATCATGAAAATTTACTCCCCTCGAGGGGGGACTTCCCCCCCAGGGGAAAATTTAAAGATTTGGAATTTCAGGCATAATAATAACAGCGCGGTTGAACTTAGAGGTGTATTCTTTGAAGTGAATAAAGGAACATTGCAAAAGGCATATTTTCCTAAGAAAAGGAATGGTCACACACGATTTCCCATGAAAGTTAAAGAAGGATAGCTCGCTTATAGGAATTCTTGGGTGGACAAAAATAAAATTTATTATTGTGAGAAAATATCGTGTTAGGTAAGAAACGAAAACAACTTTAAGGCCAGGTGTCCGGGATATTTTAAAAATAAAGGCTTGGAAACAGGGATAATGCTGAAAGGATTGGTTATTCAGGTGTACGATAGAAAAAGTCAAAATCATAACAAAAAAATAAAGGCACTGAGTATAAATTTATAGCACAAGAAATATTTTCGATTAGAATACGTTCAAAAGAAATGTTAGAAGTCAAATTTTGGGAAATGTCTTCTCTATAAGAGGAAAGAAAAATTTATGTTACATACACGGTGCCGAAAGACACCGCCAATTCAGAGAGTTTTGAATAGGCCGGGGGCCAGGATAATGCAAGAGTTTTCATTTGAAAACATGAAAAGCGCTAAGCATTCGAGTTACAAAAGCGCGCGAAAACAGCTGAGAAAATAAAATAGGAAAATTTTAAAAGGGGAAAAGAAAGCCAATGACGGAAAATTTTATTCAATTCCTAAAATCCAATAATATTAAGGTTAACGACGAGCTAACCCGAGATTGGAGAGAAAGAGGGGAATATGAGAAGAAAGAGAAAAGGGGCATGAAATTCGGATTGGGATATAGGGGGATGACGGAGAGGAAAAGAAGAAGAAGAGATTTAATTTTGGTGCGTAGAGTCAGATTTTTGTTGTTTGTGTGTGGATAGAAGTTTCGTGTCTGGGAATTATTATAAGTGTTTGCTATTTGACGATAGGATCCGAGTTCTGGAAGGATGATGATGCCTCAATCTGCGCTGAAGATTTTTGGTAAGCATTTTTATTTATTAGCTATCCCTGAGTAAATATAAATTAGGACTCTATATATATAAAAATATATATCGGTAATGTTAGGTATGCTAATTTTAAACCGGCCATATGGGCCTAATGTATTTACTAGTTTATGTAACCTAATTCCACCAAATAAATAATATTGGTTTTAACATTGTGAGTAATTTTCTTATGAATTACTGTTTCATTATATGCTAGGATGTCTCCATAAGTGTTAAGTGGGAAATTAAATAACCTGGGTTAAAGTTAATGACAAAGTTAAACTTTCTTACTTAACTAAAATTAAATTAATTATGGGGTTTACTCAGCATGGAGTCATTCAGCAAGTGGTCCGCCGTTACCATTACACTTTTTTAAGTGTAGTCTTTAAGTACAAAATTGTTTTTAACAATAATAATATATAGTGATTTAATTATTAATTTCTCACATATAAAGGGAAATCAACATTTACGTTTTATATATCTACCTATTTTATTAATATGTGTGTTTATTATACATTACATCTTTTATTTCTGCATATATATTTTGATTTTCATTATCTATACAACTATGTGTATCTATATGGAAAATTTTGAATTTTAACATTATTTTATCTGTATTTTAACGTAATACATCCATATATGTACACATATGTTGACAATAATTGGTATCCAAATTTTATATTTTATACCACAAAAAAATTGAAATTTCATTTTCTTTTGATACTTATATTCAACTATTAATTTTGAGTTTACTAGTGACTACAGTCTTTTAGATATTTTCCTAATATGGTAATCTTTTAAATGATGTGCTATTTAAATCTTTTTTCAAACCTTGAAAGTAATTTATATCTATTTGGTATAAATTTCCTAGTATCTTATATCATAGAATTTTGAATATATTCAGTTTTATTAGGATTTTATCTTCATAAATTATTCAGTTTTGTGGATTTTCTATTTAAAATATAAATTTTAGTTTAGTACAATCTAAAGGTGTTGTATAGATATAAATACTGAATTTTCATTTTATTATTGTTATTGTTTAGTCAAGTAGTTATTGAAATATTTTTTTTGTATATTTACCCTCCTTTTACCCTTTAAAACATGCCCGGAGACGAAACAAACGGATCCGAATCCGATAGTATGATTAGAAAGTTGGCAGGTTTGCAGTCAATAATCCCACAATTTGATAATTTGTCCGCGGTTACCCCTAAATTTTTTATTGAAAACTTTGAAAAAATTGCGGACCTCACAAAATGCACACCAGATGAAAAATTACTTATACTGAGATCACGTATAAGAGGTGACGCACTTTCAAATATAATAAATTCACCCGATCTTAGCAATGAAAATAATTACGAGGAATTTAAAAGGAAATTCCTTTCCTATTTTGACACTAAATATAGTTTAGGAGCGAGACAACAGCAGTTTTCGAATTGTAAAATGTTCCCGAATGAGCAGGTTAAACACTATGCAGCAAAGGTAGCATTAGCTACGCAAAATGTTTTTAATAATCCCGATCTTACAAATGCCGCAGTAAAAGCGTTATTTGAACAGAGTAAATTAGCGAAATTCATGGAAGGTCTATTACCGAAATATAAACATTCCCTAATTTTAAAAGACCCTAAAACTTTTGAAGAAGCGGTAGATTTCATCCAAACATTACAAATCAGTGACTCGTCTTTAACCAATCCTGAGTCCACTCAAGAGGTAAACAATATTACAAATAACTGCGACCTTAAAGATATACAATCACATGCTATGCATACCCAAGAAATGGTTAGCGCTTTAACTAAAGAAATTGAGGAATTAAAATTAAAGACACAAAATTCATTCTCGAACCAAAATTATAGAAATGATCAAAGGCCGACTCCTAGAAACTTTTCTGGGCGTATCTACAACAATAGAGGTAATAATACTTCACACCAAAGACGTTTCCCTCCCTGCAGGTTTTGTCATTAATTCTCACATCATTTCAGTAAGTGTTATTCGAATCCTGCAAATCGTACTCGACCCCAATCCCCCCTCGTTTTCTCGTCAACACAATACGAGTAACATGAATAATAGAACTCGAGGTTATTCCTCCCGACCACATCCACAAGTTTATGAGCACAATAACAGAAAACATTTAAACTAAAATCGGGAACGCACAATGAATTTCGGTCCCGGACCCAACAAAAGCCATATAACGGAAGACCGATAACTAATGATGTGGTTAACACACAGATAATCGATTCAAATACCAGACAAATATTTTTACCAATAGTAGATGTAAAATTAGCAGGATTTATCACTCCTAGCCTTTGTGACAGTGGCGCCAGTGTCTGTGTCATACAGGAAAATGTTTTTAAAAAATTCAATACAGATAAAGACATTAAATTCTTGAAAATTGATATAAATCTTAAATCCGTAACAGGTAATGATATGAACATTGTAGGATGTATTTCTCTTCCAGTGACAATCGGACATAAAACATTTAGACATAAGTTTTATATTGTTAGAAATCCATTATCTAAATATTATCATGCCGTATTAGGATATGATTTACTAAAATCACAGAAATTTAATATAAATTTTGAAACTAATACATTGAATTCACGGAATGTGACCGTGCCGTTGAGAGATGCACTCTCGAATAATATTAGCACAACTCAAGTTAACTACGCGAGAATACCTGTGAAATTCACTCTTCAACCACATGAGTCACGGAAAATTAAGCTAAACCTAGATATGGCAATTAAGCATGGAGAAAAGGTAAATTTTGTCCCGTGTTTACAGAATCGAAATATAAAAATTGTCAACACATTTTGCTCGGTGGAGGATAACAAACAGATTTCAGTTAAAATATCTAATCTAAGTGATAACGCAGTCCCTTTAAAAAAAACATACGCGACTAGGGGCAATTAATACGGTATTTGATACCCGTAATATGGAATATATAAAACAATTACGACGTAAAGAATTAAAACCTACCGATTTTAACTTATCACATTTAAACCCTGAGATAAAAGCGAAATTATTAGAACTACTTATGGAATTTGCAGATATATTTAGTAAACGAATGTTTACCATTGGCCGCACAGATGCAATACAACCAAATCTACAGGTTGATATATCTCAATCACCTTCAATTCGTCCGTATCGTGTTCCACAAGCGCTAGAAGGCGAACTGAAAAAACAGTTATCCGAACTGGAAGAAGCGAATATTATAGAACGATTGGACTCTCATATTAGTTTTCCACTAATCCTCATTAAAAAAAAGAATCCATCTGGTAATCCGGAGAAACAAAAGTGGAGACATGTCGTAGACTACAGAATTTTAAAGAAACATTTAAAATACCCAAGGTACAAATTACCTATAATAAATCATTTGTTAGAAAATTTACGAGGATCAAAATTATTTACAACTTTAGATCTCTCTTCATCTTTCTATCAAATTCCATTAAAACCGCAAGATAGAGACATGACAACTTTCTCTACGCCTTTTGGCTCTTATCGTTATCTTACAATGCCTCAAGGGATGTCTGCATCCCCAGAACACTTTAGTAAATTGGCAGATATGATTTTAGCGCCTTTGACAGACCTTAAAATATGTAATTACATCGACGACTTTGGCATTGGTGCAAACAACGAGCTACACATGCTTAATAAATTAAGAAAATTATTTGAACGATTTCGTACGTATGGAATAACATTAAATCCAGAAAAATGTTGTTTTATGTTCCCTGAAATTCAATTCCTCGGACATAAATTAAACGCAGAAGGAATTAAGCCGCTAGATGAAAATATAATTAAAATTCAAAATTTTCCGGTTCCCACTACTGTAAGGCGGATTCGAAGATTCGTAGGTCTTGTTTCATACTATCGAAAATTTATCAAAAATTTTTCCACTCTATCTGCACCGTTAACGAATTTGACTGAGAAAAATCAACGATTCCGATGGTCAACCGAAGCTCAAAGAGCGTTTGATATTCTTAAAGAAAAGTTATCAAAACCCCCTATTTTGATACATCCCGATTATGATAAAGAATTTATTCTCTCTACAGATAGTAGTGAAAATGCATTAGGGGCTATGGTAGGACAAAGGGATGAGTACGGTATAATCCGCCCTATAGCATATTTTTCAAAGAAACTAAATCCCACTCAGTGTAAATATATCATTTTTGAAAAAGAACTTTTGGCTATTGTTCAAGCGGTAAAAAGTTTTAAACACTATCTCTATGGTCGACACTTTATAATAAGGTGTGATAACTCAGCTCTAACAAAATTAGCTTCCCTGGAATCACCCGGTAACAGAGTAACCCGTTGGTTTGCCTTTTTATCAGATTATGACTACACATTCGAATTAATTAAATCATCGCAAAACATTGTCGCAGATACTCTGTCTAGAGATTTCTTTGTAAGCACTAACAATACGAATCACTCACTAAACCCTTTCAGAGAAAAATTACAAAAGAGTTATAACATTCCAACACAGAATACTAAACATAATATTTCCGAAATTAAAAATAAAACAGTAGGAAATTTACTTTCACAACCAAATATTACACACTTTAACAACCACGATAACGTACACCCAGAATCTAAAGCAATTAATAAAAGGAGAGCTGGATTAGAAAATATGGGCAACACTTGTTATATAAATGTTATCTTACAATGTCTTACATATCTCCCACCTTTAGTGAATTTTCTATTTCATAATTCAAACCATGAGTTCACGTGTGAGCCAAATACATTTTGTATGCTTTGCATGTTAAAACGACACATAGACTCAGTCATGGAAAAAACGGGAAAAGTAGTACAACCCATTGAGTTTTATCAAAATCTCCAAACTATTGACAAAGAATTTAGTTATAATATCCAACAGGATGCACACGAATTTCTGAGTCGAATTATTGATCATTTAGAACAATCAGTTTCATTTCATGAGACTCACGCTTTCAGATATTCATACAATCAATCAACTATATTACAAAATATGTTTCAAGGAATTTTCCGTAGTGAAGTAGAATGTCTAAATTGTAGGCATAAGAGCATAACTTTTGACCCTTTTAGAGATTTCTCATTAGATATTACACAAGGTACAGTCTCCCTAACGAAAGCTTTACATAAATTCACAAAACCAGAGCATTTGCAAGCAGACTATTATTGTTATAATTGCAATTCGATGGTAGACGCACTAAAACAAATTTCAGTTTCCAAATCCCCTACAGTACTTACATTTCATTTGAAAAGATTCACATTTTCTCAAACAGGTTGTGAAAAGATATCACATCACGTGACTTATAATGATAAAATAAATTTTCATCCTTACATGACATATCGAAAACATAAACCCTTATGGTATTATTTAAATGCCATAATAGTACATTCGGGTGATTATGTGAATGACGGTCATTATTTTTGTTTAACTAAGGATTCGAAAGGGAATTGGTATTTTATGAATGATAATGAAGTATTGCCTGTTGATATAGAAGAAGTATTAAACCAACGAGCTTATATACTAATTTATGTTAAAGGACAAAGCGATGATTTTTCATTAGGAAATGTACCCTCGAGAAATTTTTCTCTCAATAAGACACGAATTCACAGTATGCCAATCAACAATTTAGATATTTTAACAGTAAATAATGTTCAAATTAATCTCCCAACAATTCAGGATATTAAAACCGCTCAGCGCACGGATTCCAAACTTTCGGAAATAATTAAAACCTTAGAAAATTCACCAACACAACTTTCAAATTTATATCCAAACTATCTTTTGAAAGACGGACTACTTATGCATTCGGCATTTATACCAAGATTTCGAAAATCAACTAACATTTTACGAATCGTTATACCAGACAAATTTAAGCCTCACATACTAGCAGCAAATCATATGGCACATTTTGGAGTATTTAAAACTTACAGCAACATTAGAGAGAAATACTTTTGGGAGAATTTATATTCGGACACAAAACATTTTATAAAATCATGCGCACATTGCATAAGTTTCAAGAGTCCAAATGTGTTACCTCCTGTCCCACTTCAGAGGAATTTCAAACCCACTAGACCAATGCAAATGGTATCATGCGATCACATTGGCCCATTACCTAGAACACATAAGGGTAACAGATACATCCTTAGTTTTATAGATAATTATACGAAATTTATCAGATTATACGCCGTCCCCGACGCTACTGCAATTACGAGTGTTGACAGATTTATAGACTACATTAGTCTATTTGGCATTCCAGAAAAATTGTTAAGTGACAGAGGACCTTCATTTATCAGCGATCTGTTCAAGATACTATGTACACGACTAGGAGTCCTTAAACTACTCACAACACCTATGAGACCTCAAACAAATGGGGTTTGTGAAGCTGCCAATAAAAATATTAAAAAGTCACTCGCTATTTTTGCTGAAAATACGTTACAATGGGACGATTTCGTGCAATATTACGCCTTAATCTATAACTCTACAATTCATTCCGCTACTAACGAAAAACCCGCATATATCCACTTAGGATATGACCCTTTATTACCAACAGACAATATAGATAACAACTCAACACCACAGGAAATGGCATATCCAGATTATATCCTAAAACGAACAACAGATTTAAAATACGCACACGAAAAGGTGATACAAAATTTAGAGAATGCAGCTATCGCGATGGAAAATTACCAACATAAAAAGGCCAGATATCGTGATTTCTATCCCGGTCAATTAGTTTACTTATATGACCCAGCACGGGACCGTAATTTAAATATCACGAAACGTCGCAAATTCTTTGGCCCTTATCGCATCTTAAAGAAGCATAATAAAGTTAATTATACTATAGTTGACGCTATAAACCCTCACAAAAATAAAGACATGAAGGTTCACGCTGAAAGACTTATTCCATATACTGCCCGAAAACCAGAATTAGATCTGTTACATACAACAACTACAGACAATACACAATCCTCCCCTTCCCCTAATATAGAAGCGTCCCCAGAAACACGACCACACGCAATTTTCGAAGAATTAGACAACAATTCTTACCTTCTAGACAGCGGTGGCAAGAATCTTCCCAAAGCAGTAAATCTGGGGTCAACAAACCCTAGTATCGAAAATATCCCTCCTTCCCCTACATCATCTCAAGACACTATTATTCATACACTCTCCCCACCGGTCAATACGGAACCAACACCACCCCCCCCCCGCTACTTTCTACGCAGTACAGTTCAACCCTTAGCTGACAAAATTTTTGACTTAGCGCTAAAATACACAGAATGATATTGCCTTTGTGTCATATTAGTTTATTGACTAGGATTTGAAAAAAAAAAAAATTAAATAAATAAATAAATAAATAATAATAATGTATACATATGTATATATACACATATTTATTTATCGATATATATATTCGTGATGTGATATTCTATCATCACATATCCTTTTAGTTGTATTTTGTTTCGTCGATGTATGACGATAATTATAACTATTATACTCGTTAGTAAGACTTAAGTACGTAATTTTATATCTATATCAGTTTTATTTTAATTTTATTTTATATTAGGCAATATTTATTTACATGTCTTATTATTCTCGTTATGATTATAGGATGAAACTTTTATACTTATTTCCTTGATCTTCCATTTTATTAAATAAATATTTATTCATATCTATATATACATACGTACCGAGGTAATTAGAATATATTTTTATAAATATTATAATCAACTAAACTTTGCCTTGTAGATAGTACGGTTTAGACAAATATTACTCGTATGTATTCAGTTATTTTATAATTATATTTGTTTTTTTTTTAACTTTGTAAATAATACAGTTTCATTTTGTTTTTTGTATGATATATTTGATTAAGTAGACTATACGAAATATAGCATTAGTGTCAAATACAGTAATATTATGGATTTAACATAATATTAAAGATGAGGAAGTATTGAATTCCTTTAACATTTATTTATAATTTTCATTTTCATTATTAGTTAATTCTTATTAAGTACACATACATACGAAGCATTCCTTCCTGAGAAATTCGTCCTTTATGTATAGAATAGTGATAATTCTACATAACTTTGTTTTATTCCATTACCTTATATATGTAATATTTTCACAATCTCAAATTCAATTCTCTTGTTAATCTCATAATTAGGCGCACATTTCGCGTTCCCTTACATTAATCTTATGGACAGACGTTGTTCATTCTCACAAATTGGCCAATTGTGAGGAAGTTGTTAACTGTTATATGAGATTAATAATATTAATAATAATAATAATAATAATAATAATAATAATAATAATAATAATAATAATAATAATAAAGGATATATTAATAATATTTAATCATAATAATTTATCCTTTAAATTTATTGTTATTTTCTAATGAAAAAAAAAATATATATATATATATATATACATAAATAAATAACGTAAGGTGAAATAAAGTAAAATTAAATCTTCTTTCTATTTCATTTAATTTTCTTGCGTTATATTTATCAAATTCATGTTTTACCTCACTTTTCTTCCAATTTGAATATTTGAGGGGTACATTTATCTACTGATATTATAAATTTCAAATTTCATTTAATAAGGGAATTGAATTTATATATATATATATATATATATATAAAGAAAAATAATAATAATAATAATAATAATAATAATGGAAATCATATAATATATGCAGTTTTCTCGCAGACCAGTTAAAACAGTCACTTACATATTCAAAAAAAAAAAAAAATAAATAAATAAATTATAATAATAATAATTAAATTATATTTACTCAGGAGGGGCTATTAATGAAAATGCTTTTCTTCTATTTCAGTGCTATGCATACTGGCATCTGCCGTTAAAGGCAAACATTTCAGGCCACAATTGTGTTCATTTTACAATGAACTTAAGTGCCACCAACTAACTAGACATGTCATCACAAAAATTAGTTTTCCTGCCAATGCGTGTCTTTACCATAACTGCATTCACTGCGTAAAAGCGAATAGAACATTTATCCTAGCAAAAGACTACTCCCTGATCATGCCCTCTTCATTCATCTTACGACACTCAGAGGAAGTAGATAATAAAAGCACTTCGTATGAATGTTTCAACAAGCGAAAGATTGTGTGTGAATGCGGTGAAGATCGCTGTACAGGCACGCCCGAGTTTTGTGAGACCCATAACTGCTCCACTGAAAGTGACTGCTTTTGTGCTTATACACAAAAAGAAACAGCTAATGATTGCTGTCACAGAGGATGTCACCATTTATGACCCAGAAATACTTACTTTTGAGATATGTTTATTTGAAAATAAAGCAATAGCTCCGCACCGTCGCAAACTTCTGGAAGGGGAATCAGCTTTCTTTCAAAACCACAATTTAACCATAAATTTTACGGATTCAATATTGACCTTGCCTGACACAGGCAGAGTCATACTTAGAAATGATGAATATGAGCATGTGCTTACTGTGCCAAATGACTTAATGATACGAATCCCCTTCGAACTACTGGCCTATAGGTCAGATATTACAGTCATTTATTTACACCCGAGCGGTATTTCCGTAACGGGCTTATTCCACGTGTCAGGGAAAACTATCTGCCAAATCAAACAATGTTTTTTTGTTGGGAGGTGGTAAAACATTTAAAATGTTTACCTCCAATTTTTCAATACATCATGTATATACTATTAACTACAGTTATCCTATTTATGCTGCTATTTCTTAAAACAGCGATTAAGAATATTATATATGTTTTTAAATCTGTATTTTTTCTTGTTTGCATCATTATTAAAGGCCTTAAATTACTCGCCAGAGTTTCATTACTTACTGGTGCTTTTATCGGCAGCATTATGCGAAATTTGATGTTAAACTTTTATCAACATTTGGAGAATCATGCTGCACAAAATCCACGAATTTCGTCTCTCCCTTTAGTAGTTTTAACCATGGCATTACTTTGCACTGAAATTAGTTGTGAGTGTAACTCACATTCGATCATCACTTCCGATCTAAAGACCTGTGAAGTATTACAGGATGGCACAAAGGCATGCCAGTTGTACACAACTGCAGAAATATCATTACCCACAATTCAAGCGGAAACATGTCTATGGTTCACGGACAGTCACGAAAATCATTTGTTCTCATTAAAAATTAAATTAGAAGAAGTGACATGCAGTTTTCACACGGAAAGACAATATTTCACATTCCCAGTTACTGCCAAATACATATCTCAAATTTCTTGTATCTTTAATCAATTCTGCGGACGAGGTGTGCATTGCATAAAACAATACATTGGCAAGAATGGTAACCATTTTGAAGCCGAAACGGCTGAGAGCCGTCAATTTCCTGGCATTACAGCCTGCGTCCCAGGGGGACTAGGTGTGGGCTGTACGGTGTTAACTCGAGCGGCTTGCAACTTTTTTCGCGTCTGGTTTGAACCAGACTTGTTAAAAACCTATGAAGTATCCAAAATCTCTGGACATACATGTCAATATCATGTATCGTTAACGCACTCTGAAAACAACACAGTTTCACGGCTATCTTTAACAGATTCCGCGTACACAAAGTCGGGAATCAAAGTCTCAATTCTTGGCGCATATGAACAACCACAACTAAACCTCCAAGACTATTTTATACAACGAGTTGGTCGACCTTCAGAAGCATATCTAGCGCCAGCCAGTCCCAGAAATAACCCCAACGCAGGTCAAATAGGAGCTATACAAGCAAATACTTCTTTTACGAAAGATTTTATCTTCGACCCCAATATATCAAATTGTGATTTTTTCGAGGACGTCCTGCGTTGCACAATGGTTTCGGATGCATTAACTCATCTCGTTTCTTCCCAGGAGCATGCATTGCCATTGCAAAAAGACATTCATCTATTTCAAGTACAAGAGGATGTGTTAAAATCATCCCTATTAATGTCTGCGGCTGTTCGTATACAGTTGCACTTCACTAATTTTAAAATGGTAATAAAATCAAATACAATATGTCCGAAATTTGAAGATATTGATCTCACAGCCTCGGGATGCTATAACTGCCCTGTGTTGGCACGCATCACTTTCCAGGCAACAAGCACTTGTGATCCAGGTGTAGTTACAGTACATTTTCAAGAGATAACTGTGCACACTAAAGCAGTACAACTTACAACGACCCCGTCGATACTAACTGTGAAATTTTTTGCAGAAACACGGTGTTATAACGAAAAGTTGTGCTTAAAAGCACCAACTCTCGTTCAGTGTAAGAAAATAAAGTTCTGTTTGGATGAGCCAAGCGTGGAACTGCTACAACTGAATACTAATTATACAAGAACACTAAATGTTGAAGGTTCAAACACTTGGTTTGATTGGTTTAAATTTCCTAATATTAATAACCATCTTTTCTTAGTAAAATTCATAGGATCATCTTTATTCATCATATGTATTTTAATTACAATATTTTCTACTATAATTACTTGTTGCTGTCGTTCACGTTAACAAAAATATAAACATAATGACAATATTTAAAAAAAAAAAAAAAAAAAATTATATATCCATTAATCAGGAAAAAGAAAAAGAAAATAATCATACACTATATATGTATTTATATAGCTGTCGGTGTCTGTATGTACACTTGTGAGCCCATAAATCGTAAAGAATTTTCTTTTCCTCACCTCTATACAATTAAAAGGTATGGAGAATAGTGTACCAATTGTGCTATTCTACTAGAGAAAAAAAAAAAATTATATATATATACGTATTTCTATATGATGCATTCTTTTCACTTATTGTATGAATTAATATATATACGTATTTCTATATGATGCATTCCTTTCACTTATTGTATGAATTAATATATATATACGTATTTCTATATGATGCATTCTTTTCACTTATTGTATGAATTAATATATATACGTATTTCTATATGATGCATTCCTTTCACTTATTGTATGAATTAATATATATATACGTATTTCTATATGATGCATTCTTTTCACTTATTGTATGAATTAATATATATACGTATTTCTATATGATGCATTCTTTCCACTTATTCTATGAATTATCATATATATGTATTTATATCGTATGGTTCATTCTTTTCACTTATTGTATGGTTTCATATTATGCATATAGTAGCATATACTCTGTTTATTACACTTATGATTATGTGTCATTATATCTGTTTATTGTGTTTATTATAATACTGTATTATATTTATTGCAATGTATATGGAGTCCTAATCACAGCGTGAGTTAAAGCACTTTTCTTTTTTTTTCTCATTTTTTTTTTCTTTTTGGGGAATTCGATATATTGCTGAGACACGCTCAGACATCTTAAAATTTCTTTATAGGAAAATTTAAAGATTTGGAATTTCAGGCATAATAATAACAGCGCGGTTGAACTTAGAGGTGTATTCTTTGAAGTGAATAAAGGAACATTGCAAAAGGCATATTTTCCTAAGAAAAGGAATGGTCACACACGATTTCCCATGAAAGTTAAAGAAGGATAGCTCGCTTATAGGAATTCTTGGGTGGACAAAAATAAAATTTATTATTGTGAGAAAATATCGTGTTAGGTAAGAAACGAAAACAACTTTAAGGCCAGGTGTCCGGGATATTTTAAAAATAAAGGCTTGGAAACAGGGATAATGCTGAAAGGATTGGTTATTCAGGTGTACGATAGAAAAAGTCAAAATCATAACAAAAAAATAAAGGCACTGAGTATAAATTTATAGCACAAGAAATATTTTCGATTAGAATACGTTCAAAAGAAATGTTAGAAGTCAAATTTTGGGAAATGTCTTCTCTATAAGAGGAAAGAAAAATTTATGTTACATACACGGTGCCGAAAGACACCGCCAATTCAGAGAGTTTTGAATAGGCCGGGGGCCAGGATAATGCAAGAGTTTTCATTTGAAAACATGAAAAGCGCTAAGCATTCGAGTTACAAAAGGATAGAGATGAATACAGATGGGAAGATGCAGAAAGCGCGCGAAAACAGCTGAGAAAATAAAATAGGAAAATTTTAAAAGGGGAAAAGAAAGCCAATGACGGAAAATTTTATTCAATTCCTAAAATCCAATAATATTAAGGTTAACGACGAGCTAACCCGAGATTGGAGAGAAAGAGGGGAATATGAGAAGAAAGAGAAAAGGGGCATGAAATTCGGATTGGGATATAGGGGGATGACGGAGAGGAAAAGAAGAAGAAGAGATTTAATTTTGGTGCGTAGAGTCAGATTTTTGTTGTTTGTGTGTGGATAGAAGTTTCGTGTCTGGGAATTATTATAAGTGTTTGCTATTTGACGATAGGATCCGAGTTCTGGAAGGATGATGATGCCTCAATCTGCGCTGAAGATTTTTGGTAAGCATTTTTATTTATTAGCTATCCCTGAGTAAATATAAATTAGGACTCTATATATATAAAAATATATATCGGTAATGTTAGGTATGCTAATTTTAAACCGGCCATATGGGCCTAATGTATTTACTAGTTTATGTAACCTAATTCCACCAAATAAATAATATTGGTTTTAACATTGTGAGTAATTTTCTTATGAATTACTGTTTCATTATATGCTAGGATGTCTCCATAAGTGTTAAGTGGGAAATTAAATAACCTGGGTTAAAGTTAATGACAAAGTTAAACTTTCTTACTTAACTAAAATTAAATTAATTATGGGGTTTACTCAGCATGGAGTCATTCAGCACTTGACCCAAACTGGTGCTGATTACATTTTAGGATGAATAGCTCAACAAGTGGCGCTGTCATCCCATTGTTTCATAATTGTTATTATCGCAATATAGGACAAAATTCCGTGTACATATAAATAATTAAAGTTATTTTTAACGCATGGATGTGAAATTAATATGAACTATTAATAATAGTAGTAGTAAACAAGGTAAAAAAAGTGTGTGCATCTAGAAGCATTGCTCCCTGGGGGAAAGGGAAGTAACGCCCCCTCCCCGGAGGGTGTAAATATTCAATATTGGTACCTTTCAAAACAATTCGTCAATATTTTTAAAACGAATGGTTGAATCTAAGATCTGTAATAATTTAAAACAAAATTATCGATTTTTTGCACTTTTTACGAAAAAAAAAAAAAAAAAAAAAAAAAAAAAAAGAAAGAAAAAAGTGTTTCTACAGACGTTCTCACAAAATTGACTTCCTTTGTACATTTAATGTTATACAATTTTTATTAAAATCACACAATCAACTGTGGAAGAAAATCATATTTATTGAAATTTTATTTTTCCGACTGAGTGAAAATAATGCCTGGACCGGGACTCGAACCACGGATCTTTGACCCGGATCTTTCGAGTCCCGGTCCAGGCATTACTTTCACTCAGTCGGAAAAATAAAATTTCAATAAATATGGTTTTCTTCCACAGTTGATTGTGTGATTTTAATAAAAATTGTATTTCTTTCTCCCATTATCTAATGGAGTTTTCCATTTCCTGCGGCTTATTTTCTGTTGAGCTATCTACATGATAGACCAGAGATGTTTCTGCCTAAAGGTTGTCTGAGTGAGTAATGCTGACCGGGGTGTCGGCCTGGATAGCTCAATTGGTAGATTTCACTAAATAATTATTTTTTAATTTCATTAAAAAATCTGATAATATCTGATCGTGACAAAAAAACAAAAGTTGGCGGCGTATATGCAATCCCCATCTCAATCAATAATATAACATCTTATTATATTGGCAAAACAAAACGCAATTTGAGTAAAAGGATTAAAGAACATAAACATTCCATTAAATCATTGTACGGAAACACGGCATTAAAGCAACTTTTACTCGACAATAAAGAAGCCCAGCCAAAGTGGGAAGAAAGTAAAATTCTAGCAACCCCCCACACCGAATACACATTAGACATATACGAAAAGATCATGATTTGGAAATTTGGCGATAAATGCATCAACGAGAATCAGAGTAAAGACTTAGCAACCCTATGGCAGCCTTTCTTAGAACAACAAGATAAAGCTTGATGGCTTTCATTAACTGATGAGACCTGATGATGTGCTAGTAAATAAGCACGAAACATGTTGTCTAACGGTTTTTTAACCTTTTAAAATTCTTTTAAATATTTTTAACGTGCATTTTACAGCGGATTTTACTCTTTTAAATCAATTGGTAGAGTCAAAGATCCGGGGTGCGAGTCCCGGTCCAGGCATTATTTTCACTCAGTCGGAAAAATAAAATTTCAATAAATTTAATGTTATGTTCCTCTGAGATGAAAATCGTCTGGATTTGTCATGAAAAATAATTTAAAATAAATAAATAAATAAATAATAATAAATAAATTGTTCTGCCTGGTTTTGTATAGGAAAATATGGAAGAAAGTCTTGTGGTGGCCATAATACGCTAGTTTTATTTTAGTAGAAATAGGTCACATTTCATTATATCTAATTACAAAAACAAATGCGAATTAATTTCAATTTTTCTTTTTTAGATTAATAAAATGAAACGTATACACACTGGGAGAAGATGGAATAATCATTATTTTTAATAACATCATATAATATATCAATCCAATTTTACTTCATCCTTTACCTACAAAATTTAATTATTGTATCATATCACATGAATATAGAATGACCCATTTAATAATTTATTTTTAGAAATATCTCATGTTAAGATCTTTTATTTAATGTACACTCCTTCTCATATTTATAAGGACACTTTATATTTTGAAATAACAATGTAAAAATGATTGTGAACAAGATTATACTAAGTGCACTTAATATATCAAGTATTCTAAAAACCAAAACTGCTATAATTTTTTTTAATATGAAACAAAATTAATAAAAAATAATGCAAAATATTTTTTTCTCCACGTTTTTAGGTGTTCATAATTATAGGGACAATCAAGATTTTTTTCATTTTATTTAACTTACAAGCGGATAAATTACAGATGACATGCGAAAGTAGATATATAATGTTCATTCTAAGCCAGCGGCACCAGCGGTACGGCACGGGCGAGCTGTGCTGCTGCCGCATCGTCTCTTATCAGTATCGTTCCGGTGACGCATGTCGACATGAAAGATAAGGAAGGTTAGAATTAGGATGTTATCTTGAATGATAAGGAATATTATTTTAAGAGAACTTTAATTTGGATTTTTCTCAAACTTATTTTTCTGTGGTGCTGACATCTATTGAGGAAGCATTGAACTCCTTTATTTTCAAAAATGATGCTTTGCCGTCACTTAGGATCGAACCTGATATCTGCGGGTTGCGAGCCCGCCGCGCTATCCACTCGACCATCATGAGTTGATAGCGTAAATTTTAATTACTTAGTGTAGCGTTTTGCGATGAAATTTATTTTAAATGTAAGTTATTTTCTGATTTAAGAAATGAATGTATTAATATTAGTGAGGATTTTTAGTGCATAATTAATATTTTAATTGTTTTCGTAGATTTTATGTGCATAATTATTATTTTAATGATAATTTGGGATAAAATATTAAGAAATTTTTTCTTGTGTTTGAGTGATTAAAAATTTTCGTTCAAGTGTGTTTGATCAGTGGAAATATATGATTTCTACTGTTATATGTTCAAACATTTTTTTTTTTTTTTCTATGTGAACATATATTAAATTTCTTTTTTATTTAATCTTTAGAACTCTGCTAAAGAGTTACTTTTTTTTCTGTGAAATTCTCAAAAGAGAATTTCTCATGTATGTTCAAACAGATTTTTTAATCTGTGTGATCATATTTAGACAGTATTTTTAATTATGTAAAATATACGATTTTTCGCGAATGGTTTTCACTAATATTTTTTAAGGAAAAATTGTGGTATAATTTAAATGCGTACAAAATTTAATAAAATGATTACAAGTTAAGGAAATTTTCTCTCATCTGAAATATTACCATATGTGCTGCCATCTTGCGATTATTTATTGAAACAGAGAAAAAAAATTAATATTATTGAAGTAGAGAGTTAGAAAAAATATATTCAGGCAGAAATAGAGGTATTTATTTCATTTAGTAATAAAGGATTAGTAAAATTAACTAAGATTTTGTATATTTTAGTGCTCATAGAGATATGAATTTACATTAATTATCAATTTTAAAATTAATTTTAAACTTGGAAAAAAAAAAAAAAATAATAATAATAATAATAATAATAATAATATTGAAGTAGAGAGTTAGAAAAAATATATTCAGACAGAAATAGTGATAAAGGATTAGAAAAATTAATTAAGATTTTGTGCAACCAATAACATTTTACCACGCAACAGAGTTATAGTACATTTAACTTGCCGCAAGCTAAAATCAAACCATGCACTTATTAATCTTATATTCATGTATTTGCATATTTTGTTTATTTATGCATCCTTAAGTATTTTAGTTATGTAAT
The DNA here is from genome assembly GCA_963930645.1 of Salticus scenicus. Classification (NCBI taxonomy): domain Eukaryota; kingdom Metazoa; phylum Arthropoda; class Arachnida; order Araneae; family Salticidae; genus Salticus; species Salticus scenicus. The sequence continues at coordinate 15,815,965 of OZ005660.1, forward strand.
ATTTTAAAATTTTTTGCATTATAAATGTAATTTAAGTTTATGCACGCACACACATAGAAAAATTTAATTATTTATTTTTTAATCTTAATAGATTAAAACGGAAATAATTTTTTTTTGAACTTCCATTTTATAATAAAATAGTTATATTTCAAATAAATAGAGATTCTTCTAAATGAGTTGTCTTAGAAATTTTGCGAAGGACAATTTAAATAATGTGGTAAGTGTGTATTTTCGGATATATGTAGAAATAGTGATTAAGACTTGTGTTTATCTTTGCATTACAGGAAATGTTTAAACATGAGATCTTGATTATATACTTTTAAATAGATAATGAGTTGTATTAGAAATTATGTAAGAATATATTTTTATGTAGATAATTGTTAGATAAGTAGTTTTCGTTTAAAATTATGCACCTTAAAGTGAAAATACTATACTACAGAGTTACCATTTATTTAATTCATTAAAAAATATGCTTCTTTTCTACACTTCCAAAGAAACAAATGAGTGATAAGCTTATTTCTTATCGACCATGTTGATACTACGTAATACTACGATAAACTCATTTTGTTTGATTATCTTTTATAGTTCTACTAAACTAGTTAAAAAACTTTTTGAATTATTCACCTTAAAATGAAAATACTATACTACAGAGTTACCATTTATTTAATTCATTAAAAAATATGCTTCTTGAAAAATAATGAGCTATCTAGAAGTATTTTTCATTGATATATTTATTTAATAATATTAATTTAAGAACTTTATTTTATAAATTAACTTCTATCAACCAATAACATTTTACCACGCAACAGAGTTATAGTAGATTTTATTTAACTTATCATAAGCTAAAATCAAGCCATGCACTTATTAATCTTATATTCATGTATTTGCATATTTTGTTTATTTATGCATCCTTAAATATTTTAGTTATGTAATATTTTAAAATGTGATTGGAAAAAAATATTTCGCATTATAAATGTAATTTAAGTTTATGCACGCACACACATAGAAAAATTTAATTATTTATTTTTTTAATCTTAATAGATTAAAACGGAAATTTAAAAGTTAAGCATATGTACATTGCGAAATTGATTAAGATTTAATATTACAAACTTAATTATATTGAGTGAAATTAGGATGTAACTTATTAAATAAGTAATACTTGTAAATATTGCAAAAATGTTGAAGTACATTAAGGTTTCATAGCTGCATAGTTATATTTTATGTACATATTTAGTGCTTTTTGTGATGATATGCGACTTATTAGTTGTCCAATAGTTATAAATGATGCAAAAATGTTGAAGTACATTAAGGTTTAATACTTGCTTAGATATATTTTATGTGCATATATAGTACTTTTGCGATGTTATGTAGCTTATTAGATAAACAATACTTATAAATATTGTAAAAATGTTGAAATACATTAAGGTTTCATAGCTGCATAGTTATATTTTATGTGCATATTTAGTGCTTTTTGTGATGATATGCGACTTATTAGATGTCCAATAGTTAAAAATGATGCAAAAATGTTGAAGTACATTAAGGATTAATACTTGCTTAGATATATTTTATGTGCATATATAGTACTTTTGTGATGTTATGTAGCTTATTAGATAAACAATACTTATAAATATTGCAAAAATGTTGAAATACATTAAGGTTTCATAGCTGCATAGTTATATTTTATGCGCATATTTAGTACTTTTTGTGATGTAATGTAGCTTATTAGATGTCCAATAGTTATAAATGATGCAAAAATGTTGAAATACATTAAGATTTCATAGCTGCTTAGATATATTTTATGTGCATATATAGTACTTTTTCGATGTTATGTAGCTTATTAGATAAACAATACTTATAAATATTGCAAAAATGTTGAAGTACATTAAGGTTTAATATTTATATTTTATGCGCGTATATAGCACTTTTTGTGATGCGAAACAAAATATTCTCAGGGGATAGTAGTTTTCAAAAAATTTAACCACAGGAATACACTCTATTTAAGATAGAAATAGGTGCACTAGTATTGAACATGGTGGCTTTTTGGGGTCACGTGATTTTTTTCGTCCAATCAGAAGCACGGAATTTTAATGAATAGTATTATAAAATTAAGTGTTTTTTATATACAGATATTTTTGAGGTTCCATGAACCAATCAAAACCAGGGATTTTTAATGAATAGTATTATAAAATTAAGCACTTTGTGGAATTAAGTGTTGATTGTGTACAAATAATTTTGGTGTTTTTTCAACCACATGGATTTTTTAATGATTATAAAATTAAGTGAATTGTTGAATTAAGTGTTGATCATATTCAAATAATTTAGGAGTACCCTGAACCAACCAGAAGCATGGATTTTTAATAATTGTAAAATTAAGTATACAAGTTTCGGAAAAAACCATGAAAAACTTCAAACGAATAGCCTACAAGCTTTAAAATCTGTGATGCACAAATTATTTGTTTTAACATGTTGATAAACTAGATTACATTAAAAAGTTTGGGTATTAAAATGGTATATATTTGGTGTGATTAATAGGGGTTCTAAAGAATTTGGCTGCTTTTCCTGGTGTATGAATTTAGCTTATATTTGGCGTGATTTCGCCAATAATTACAAATTTGGTGGTAAACCTGCAGTATAAATGCATTCGCAAAGAAAATTTTGTCAGTTGCTGCTGTATTTTTGAGGAGTGCGCACGTTTAATTTATCAACTTGTATTTTTTTTTTTATAACACTTTACTTTTTAGTGAGAGAGATGGATTTATCTGCAAAAATGCCTATTTCAAATGAGGTGTCATCAAGCTTGGATACTAAGAAAGTACCAAAAACTTTTAGCTGTGTTTCTTGCAGTATGGTATTTAAACGAAAATGGGATTTGCTTCGTCACATGAAAATTCATCTCAACGAAAAATCTTTTATTTGCAATGTATGCCAGAAAGCATTTACCAGGTCAGATGAGTTAAAGAGACATTTAAAAATTCATGAAAAGACTTCTATTGAACATAGATGTGGGCAATGTGATGAATCCTTTAATCGCAAGTATCAGTTGCTGATGCATATTAGAAAAAATCATCGAAAACCTTTACCAGCGCATTCCTGTGATCAATGTGCAGAAACATTTAGACAGAAATATAAACTTTTAGAGCATGTTAGAGAAAATCATCGAAAACCCTTATCGCAAGCAACATTAAAGGGAATATCAAATTCTGACCGAGATTTTCTTAAGGAGAAAATTATGCATTTTAAAAGAAAAAATGCTCTTAATACATTTACAATAACCACATTTGATAATAAAAACAAAGATTTGGATTTAACGTCATTTTTTAATAATTTAAGAACTGACATTTTAAACGAATTAAACTTTCAATTAAATGATCAAGGATCATTGAAATGGTATATTAATGTAGAAGTTATTTTTAGTTGTATTTATGAAAATGGAGAGAAGGATTTTATTACACAAAATTTTAGGTCAAAAAGTATAACAACTCTTTTAATAAATGATTTGAATAATGATCTTGAAAACGCTTTTAACAAGATGAAAAAGTGTTTTGATGAATTTAGTGAACAAGGATCAGGTTGGACATTAACAGAAATTTTCAAATTAGAACTTTGTATGACTAAATATGGTTCTTTTCAAATGTAATATCTGATTTTACTATATATATATTGAAAATTGTTAGTTGAATCTTATAAAATTATTGTAAACTTTGTATAAAAATGATGCATGTAAAAATCTTAGAATTTGAAAAATAAAAGTATGTGTACAAAAATTGTATTTTTAATTATTTATCTCATATAAAAATTTTATGTAAAAGTTTAAACTATTAATCGGATTTTTAAAATAAATGCACTTATGTAAACATGTTTAAATAGAAAGTTTTATATTTATTTTATCAAAGTAATTTTTTATTTATTTATTTATTTATTTATTTTTTTTTTTTTAATATGATTTTAAAACTATATATTTTAATATGATTTAAAAACTACATATTTTTATAAAACGTTATTTCATAAATAAATTGATATTTTATAGTAAATATAATCTTACCAATTTTAGAGATTGTATCAAAAAATCATGAACTTTCCAATTTTAGCATTAACCATTTAACATATAGTCTAGGGAAATACTAACCTGCTTAAAAGTTTAACTTTTCTGCATGCTTGAAATTAGACATGAACAAATTATCTGTTTTAACACGTTGATAAACTAAAATATTTTACGAGATTTTTTAATGGGATTGGGGATATTTTTCAAGATTTGGCTATTAAAATAACATATCTGCTAAGATTTGGCGAGATTTTTTAATATATTTGGCAATAAATACTAATTTAGCATTAAACATAGAGTATAAATTCAGTCTCAGAGGAAAATTTAATCAGTTGCTGACTTGTTTTCGTGCTTCATATAGCATTTTTAAAGTTTTACTTTGATTATATTTATAATGGATCTATCTGAGGAAGTGCAAGTTTCTGTTCATCAACAACCTTCTTCATCATGTTTCGAAGATGAGACTTTACACTTAAAGGATGCAAAACCCTATATTTGTAATGTGTGTAAGAAAGCATTTAGTAGATCGTACGGTTATAAAAGACACTTAAAAACTCATGAAAAACCCCGCATAGGATATGGGTGTGAATACTGCATGGAAAATTTTAGTCGTAAACGGGATTTTTTAAAACATAATGCAAAAATTCATAAAAAGACTTTGCATAATCACAGTTGTGATGAATGTAGTGAAGTGTTTAGGACTAAACAAGATTTATTGAATCATAAAAAAATGCTACATCGAAAGGTTTTACCTGAATATTTATGTGTAGAATGCAACGAAAGTTTTCGATATAAGTATGAATTATTACAACATAACAGAAAAAATCATCGTAAAGATTCTTCTGCCTACGTATGTACAAAATGCAATGGACGAAATACTCTCAACTTAGACAGTGAAAATATGAACTTAACGAATTTTTTGAATAATTTGAATACTGCTTTTTTAACCAACACCTATTCTTTAGCCAAAAGCTTTCATGATGAAAATAACAATACATATTTTTTAATATTTTTAAATCATGAAAATATGAATACCGAACGCATAACACAAAATATTGACTCACCAACCAACAACTTTGAGAGTGCAAATGCGAACTTAACGAATTTTTCAGATAATCAAAATATTGTTTTCGGTTCATCAACCAGTGAAAATGTGATCTTATCAAATGTTTTGGATAATAATGAAAATGCATACAACGTTTTACCCACTGCTACTGGAAATATGAATACTGAATGTTTGACACAAAGTAATATTTATGACTTACCAACGAACAACTTTCAGAATATAAATGTGGACTTTACGAATTTTAATGTAGAGTGTATGAGTAATCAAAATAATTTTTCACCGGTGAGTGTTGATAACGACTTGTTGACATTTTTGGATAATTTTAATGTAGAATGTATAACTCAATGTAACCTTAACGATTCAACAACAATTTAGATTTTTATGAACCTGTTTTTATATTGACAATAATAATGTAAAATAAATTATTTTAATCAAAAATTGTGTTTTTATTATGAAATTACTTTCTACACACCATTTTATATTACAATAGATTCGTTAAATCACGAAAAAAATCTAAACATGTATAAATATATTTTTGCTTTCTTATTAACTAAATCGTTTAATACATTTATATACAATAAGACTTGGTGATTTTAATTCGTTTTAAAGAAATTCTTTCCCAACAAATTGGAATGGAACGAAGTGACTTATAAAAACCGTAAAATTAAGAACTCTAATATTGCTGATTTATTAAATATTTTCTACGAATAAGAAAGTGCCTATCAATGCACAGGGCGAATTGTTGCAAGCTCTTAATGATATGCCTAAAACCTTTATTAAAAACAAATTTTTGTTATCTTCTGTACCCAAATGTAGCCCCACCTATTGATTAAATTTTTAATATAAAACACTGGTCTCTTTATTTATGTTTAAATAAATGATATAAAAACTGGACTTACCTCAACACAGTTGTTAATTTGCGTCCTTCTCTTCTACTCGCATGGTGTGAAATGAGCGATAACGCTCTACCACGTACGTCACATATACTACATTAGTGTAGGGTTTGTGTTTAGCTTACTACGTCATAGTAGACAATGTCACGTGACATAGTAGATAAGAAAGCTTACCACGTGATCTTGATAAGAAATAGCGTTATCGCTCATTTCACACCATGCGAGTAGAAGAGAAGGACGCAAATTAACAACTGTGTTGAGGTAAGTCCAGTTTTTATATCATTTATTTAAACATAAATAAAGAGACCAGTGTTTTATATTAAAAATTTAATCAATAGGTGGGGCTACATTTGGGTACAGAAGATAACAAAAATTTGTTTTTAATAAAGGTTTTAGGCATATCATTAAGAGCTTGCAACAATTCGCCCTGTGCATTGATAGGCACTTTCTTATTCGTAGAAAATATTTAATAAATCAGCAATATTAGAGTTCTTAATTTTACGGTTTTTATAAGTCACTTCGTTCCATTCCAATTTGTTGGGAAAGAATTTCTTTAAAACGAATTAAAATCACCAAGTCTTATTGTATATAAATGTATTAAACGATTTAGTTAATAAAAAAGCAAAAATATATTTATACATGTTTAGATTTTTTTCGTGATTTAACGAATCTATTGTAATATAAAATGGTGTGTAGAAAGTAATTTCATAATAAAAACACAATTTTTGATTAAAATAATTTATTTTACATTATTATTGTCAATATAAAAACAGGTTCATAAAAATCTAAATTGTTGTTGAATCGTTAAGGTTACATTGAGTTATACATTCTACATTAAAATTATCCAAAAATGTCAACAAGTCGTTATCAACACTCACCGGTGAAAAATTATTTTGATTACTCATACACTCTACATTAAAATTCGTAAAGTCCACATTTATATTCTGAAAGTTGTTCGTTGGTAAGTCATAAATATTACTTTGTGTCAAACATTCAGTATTCATATTTCCAGTAGCAGTGGGTAAAACGTTGTATGCATTTTCATTATTATCCAAAACATTTGATAAGATCACATTTTCACTGGTTGATGAACCGAAAACAATATTTTGATTATCTGAAAAATTCGTTAAGTTCGCATTTGCACTCTCAAAGTTGTTGGTTGGTGAGTCAATATTTTGTGTTATGCGTTCGGTATTCATATTTTCATGATTTAAAAATATTAAAAAATATGTATTGTTATTTTCATCATGAAAGCTTTTGGCTAAAGAATAGGTGTTGGTTAAAAAAGCAGTATTCAAATTATTCAAAAAATTCGTTAAGTTCATATTTTCACTGTCTAAGTTGAGAGTATTTCGTCCATTGCATTTTGTACATACGTAGGCAGAAGAATCTTTACGATGATTTTTTCTGTTATGTTGTAATAATTCATACTTATATCGAAAACTTTCGTTGCATTCTACACATAAATATTCAGGTAAAACCTTTCGATGTAGCATTTTTTTATGATTCAATAAATCTTGTTTAGTCCTAAACACTTCACTACATTCATCACAACTGTGATTATGCAAAGTCTTTTTATGAATTTTTGCATTATGTTTTAAAAAATCCCGTTTACGACTAAAATTTTCCATGCAGTATTCACACCCATATCCTATGCGGGGTTTTTCATGAGTTTTTAAGTGTCTTTTATAACCGTACGATCTACTAAATGCTTTCTTACACACATTACAAATATAGGGTTTTGCATCCTTTAAGTGTAAAGTCTCATCTTCGAAACATGATGAAGAAGGTTGTTGATGAACAGAAACTTGCACTTCCTCAGATAGATCCATTATAAATATAATCAAAGTAAAACTTTAAAAATGCTATATGAAGCACGAAAACAAGTCAGCAACTGATTAAATTTTCCTCTGAGACTGAATTTATACTCTATGTTTAATGCTAAATTAGTATTTATTGCCAAATATATTAAAAAATCTCGCCAAATCTTAGCAGATATGTTATTTTAATAGCCAAATCTTGAAAAATATCCCCAATCCCATTAAAAAATCTCGTAAAATATTTTAGTTTATCAACGTGTTAAAACAGATAATTTGTTCATGTCTAATTTCAAGCATGCAGAAAAGTTAAACTTTTAAGCAGGTTAGTATTTCCCTAGACTATATGTTAAATGGTTAATGCTAAAATTGGAAAGTTCATGATTTTTTGATACAATCTCTAAAATTGGTAAGATTATATTTACTATAAAATATCAATTTATTTATGAAATAACGTTTTATAAAAATATGTAGTTTTTAAATCATATTAAAATATATAGTTTTAAAATCATATTAAAAAAAAAAAAATAAATAAATAAATAAATAAATAAAAAATTACTTTGATAAAATAAATATAAAACTTTCTATTTAAACATGTTTACATAAGTGCATTTATTTTAAAAATCCGATTAATAGTTTAAACTTTTACATAAAATTTTTATATGAGATAAATAATTAAAAATACAATTTTTGTACACATACTTTTATTTTTCAAATTCTAAGATTTTTACATGCATCATTTTTATACAAAGTTTACAATAATTTTATAAGATTCAACTAACAATTTTCAATATATATATAGTAAAATCAGATATTACATTTGAAAAGAACCATATTTAGTCATACAAAGTTCTAATTTGAAAATTTCTGTTAATGTCCAACCTGATCCTTGTTCACTAAATTCATCAAAACACTTTTTCATCTTGTTAAAAGCGTTTTCAAGATCATTATTCAAATCATTTATTAAAAGAGTTGTTATACTTTTTGACCTAAAATTTTGTGTAATAAAATCCTTCTCTCCATTTTCATAAATACAACTAAAAATAACTTCTACATTAATATACCATTTCAATGATCCTTGATCATTTAATTGAAAGTTTAATTCGTTTAAAATGTCAGTTCTTAAATTATTAAAAAATGACGTTAAATCCAAATCTTTGTTTTTATTATCAAATGTGGTTATTGTAAATGTATTAAGAGCATTTTTTCTTTTAAAATGCATAATTTTCTCCTTAAGAAAATCTCGGTCAGAATTTGATATTCCCTTTAATGTTGCTTGCGATAAGGGTTTTCGATGATTTTCTCTAACATGCTCTAAAAGTTTATATTTCTGTCTAAATGTTTCTGCACATTGATCACAGGAATGCGCTGGTAAAGGTTTTCGATGATTTTTTCTAATATGCATCAGCAACTGATACTTGCGATTAAAGGATTCATCACATTGCCCACATCTATGTTCAATAGAAGTCTTTTCATGAATTTTTAAATGTCTCTTTAACTCATCTGACCTGGTAAATGCTTTCTGGCATACATTGCAAATAAAAGATTTTTCGTTGAGATGAATTTTCATGTGACGAAGCAAATCCCATTTTCGTTTAAATACCATACTGCAAGAAACACAGCTAAAAGTTTTTGGTACTTTCTTAGTATCCAAGCTTGATGACACCTCATTTGAAATAGGCATTTTTGCAGATAAATCCATCTCTCTCACTAAAAGGTAAAGTGTTATAAAAAAAAAATACAAGTTGATAAATTAAACGTGCGCACTCCTCAAAAATACAGCAGCAACTGACAAAATTTTCTTTGCGAATGCATTTATACTGCAGGTTTACCACCAAATTTGTAATTATTGGCGAAATCACGCCAAATATAAGCTAAATTCATACACCAGGAAAAGCAGCCAAATTCTTTAGAACCCCTATTAATCACACCAAATATATACCATTTTAATACCCAAACTTTTTAATGTAATCTAGTTTATCAACATGTTAAAACAAATAATTTGTGCATCACAGATTTTAAAGCTTGTAGGCTATTCGTTTGAAGTTTTTCATGGTTTTTTCCGAAACTTGTATACTTAATTTTACAATTATTAAAAATCCATGCTTCTGGTTGGTTCAGGGTACTCCTAAATTATTTGAATATGATCAACACTTAATTCCACAATTCACTTAATTTTATAATCATTAAAAAATCCATGTGGTTGAAAAAACACCAAAATTATTTGTACACAATCAACACTTAATTCCACAAAGTGCTTAATTTTATAATACTATTCATTAAAAATCCCTGGTTTTGATTGGTTCATGGAACCTCAAAAATATCTGTATATAAAAAACACTTAATTTTATAATACTATTCATTAAAATTCCGTGCTTCTGATTGGACGAAAAAAATCACGTGACCCCAAAAAGCCACCATGTTCAATACTAGTGCACCTATTTCTATCTTAAATAGAGTGTATTCCTGTGGTTAAATTTTTTGAAAACTACTATCCCCTGAGAATATTTTGTTTCGCATCACAAAAAGTGCTATATACGCGCATAAAATATAAATATTAAACCTTAATGTACTTCAACATTTTTGCAATATTTATAAGTATTGTTTATCTAATAAGCTACATAACATCGAAAAAGTACTATATATGCACATAAAATATATCTAAGCAGCTATGAAATCTTAATGTATTTCAACATTTTTGCATCATTTATAACTATTGGACATCTAATAAGCTACATTACATCACAAAAAGTACTAAATATGCGCATAAAATATAACTATGCAGCTATGAAACCTTAATGTATTTCAACATTTTTGCAATATTTATAAGTATTGTTTATCTAATAAGCTACATAACATCACAAAAGTACTATATATGCACATAAAATATATCTAAGCAAGTATTAATCCTTAATGTACTTCAACATTTTTGCATCATTTTTAACTATTGGACATCTAATAAGTCGCATATCATCACAAAAAGCACTAAATATGCACATAAAATATAACTATGCAGCTATGAAACCTTAATGTATTTCAACATTTTTACAATATTTATAAGTATTGTTTATCTAATAAGCTACATAACATCGCAAAAGTACTATATATGCACATAAAATATATCTAAGCAAGTATTAAACCTTAATGTACTTCAACATTTTTGCATCATTTATAACTATTGGACAACTAATAAGTCGCATATCATCACAAAAAGCACTAAATATGTACATAAAATATAACTATGCAGCTATGAAACCTTAATGTACTTCAACATTTTTGCAATATTTACAAGTATTACTTATTTAATAAGTTACATCCTAATTTCACTCAATATAATTAAGTTTGTAATATTAAATCTTAATCAATTTCGCAATGTACATATGCTTAACTTTTAAATTTCCGTTTTAATCTATTAAGATTAAAAAAATAAATAATTAAATTTTTCTATGTGTGTGCGTGCATAAACTTAAATTACATTTATAATGCGAAATATTTTTTTCCAATCACATTTTAAAATATTACATAACTAAAATATTTAAGGATGCATAAATAAACAAAATATGCAAATACATGAATATAAGATTAATAAGTGCATGGCTTGATTTTAGCTTATGATAAGTTAAATAAAATCTACTATAACTCTGTTGCGTGGTAAAATGTTATTGGTTGATAGAAGTTAATTTATAAAATAAAGTTCTTAAATTAATATTATTAAATAAATATATCAATGAAAAATACTTCTAGATAGCTCATTATTTTTCAAGAAGCATATTTTTTAATGAATTAAATAAATGGTAACTCTGTAGTATAGTATTTTCATTTTAAGGTGAATAATTCAAAAAGTTTTTTAACTAGTTTAGTAGAACTATAAAAGATAATCAAACAAAATGAGTTTATCGTAGTATTACGTAGTATCAACATGGTCGATAAGAAATAAGCTTATCACTCATTTGTTTCTTTGGAAGTGTAGAAAAGAAGCATATTTTTTAATGAATTAAATAAATGGTAACTCTGTAGTATAGTATTTTCACTTTAAGGTGCATAATTTTAAACGAAAACTACTTATCTAACAATTATCTACATAAAAATATATTCTTACATAATTTCTAATACAACTCATTATCTATTTAAAAGTATATAATCAAGATCTCATGTTTAAACATTTCCTGTAATGCAAAGATAAACACAAGTCTTAATCACTATTTCTACATATATCCGAAAATACACACTTACCACATTATTTAAATTGTCCTTCGCAAAATTTCTAAGACAACTCATTTAGAAGAATCTCTATTTATTTGAAATATAACTATTTTATTATAAAATGGAAGTTCAAAAAAAAATTATTTCCGTTTTAATCTATTAAGATTAAAAAATAAATAATTAAATTTTTCTATGTGTGTGCGTGCATAAACTTAAATTACATTTATAATGCAAAAAATTTTAAAATATTACATAACTAAAATACTTAAGGATGCATAAATAAACAAAATATGCAAATACATGAATATAAGATTAATAAGTGCATGGTTTGATTTTAGCTTGTGGCAAGTTAAATGTACTATAACTCTGTTGCGTGGTAAAATGTTATTGGTTGCACAAAATCTTAATTAATTTTTCTAATCCTTTATCACTATTTTCTGTCTGAATATATTTTTTCTAACTCTCTACTTCAATATTATTATTATTATTATTATTATTATTATTATTATTATTATTATTTCCAAGTTTAAAATTAATTTTAAAATTGATAATTAATGTAAATTCATATCTCTATGAGCACTAAAATATACAAAATCTTAGTTAATTTTACTAATCCTTTATTACTAAATGAAATAAATACCTCTATTTCTGCCTGAATATATTTTTTCTAACTCTCTACTTCAATGATATTAATTTTTTTTCTCTGTTTCAATAAATAATCGCAAGATGGCAGCACATATGGTAATATTTCAGATGAGAGAAAATTTCCTTAACTTGTAATCATTTTATTAAATTTTGTACGCATTTAAATTATACCACAATTTTTCCTTAAAAAATATTAGTGAAAACCATTCGCGAAAAATCGTATATTTTACATAATTAAAAATACTGTCTAAATATGATCACACAGATTAAAAAATCTGTTTGAACATACATGAGAAATTCTCTTTTGAGAATTTCACAGAAAAAAAAGTAACTCTTTAGCAGAGTTCTAAAGATTAAATAAAAAAGAAATTTAATATATGTTCACATAGAAAAAAAAAAAAAAATGTTTGAACATATAACAGTAGAAATCATATATTTCCACTGATCAAACACACTTGAACGAAAATTTTTAATCACTCAAACACAAGAAAAAATTTCTTAATATTTTATCCCAAATTATCATTAAAATAATAATTATGCACATAAAATCTACGAAAACAATTAAAATATTAATTATGCACTAAAAATCCTCACTAATATTAATACATTCATTTCTTAAATCAGAAAATAACTTACATTTAAAATAAATTTCATCGCAAAACGCTACACTAAGTAATTAAAATTTACGCTATCAACTCATGATGGTCGAGTGGATAGCGCGGCGGGCTCGCAACCCGCAGATAGCAGGTTCGATCCTAAGTGACGGCAAAGCATCATTTTTGAAAATAAAGGAGTTCAATGCTTCCTCAATAGATGTCAGCACCACAGAAAAATAAGTTTGAGAAAAATCCAAATTAAAGTTCTCTTAAAATAATATTCCTTATCATTCAAGATAACATCCTAATTCTAACCTTCCTTATCTTTCATGTCGACATGCGTCACCGGAACGATACTGATAAGAGACGGTGCGGCAGCAGCACAGCTCGCCCGTGCCGTACCGCTGGTGCCGCTGGCTTAGAATGAACATTAATTAAAAAATCTGATAATATCCGATCGTGACAAAAAAACAAAAGTTGGCGGCGTATATGCAATCCCCATCTCAATCAATAATATAACATCTTATTATATTGGCAAAACAAAACGCAATTTGAGTAAAAGGATTAAAGAACATAAACATTCCATTAAATCATTGTACGGAAACACGGCATTAAAGCAACTTTTACTCGACAATAAAGAAGCCCAGCCAAAGTGGGAAGAAAGTAAAATTCTAGCAACCCCCCACACCGAATACACATTAGACATATACGAAAAGATCATGATTTGGAAATTTGGCGATAAATGCATCAACGAGAATCAGAGTAAAGACTTAGCAACCCTATGGCAGCCTTTCTTAGAACAACAAGATAAAGCTCGATGGCTTTCATTAACTGATGAGACCTGATGATGTGCTAGTAAATAAGCACGAAACATGTTGTCTAACGGTTTTTTAACCTTTTAAAATTCTTTTAAATATTTTTAACGTGCATTTTACAGCGGATTTTACTCTTTTAAATCAATTGGTAGAGTCAAAGATCCGGGGTGCGAGTCCCGGTCCAGGCATTATTTTCACTCAGTCGGAAAAATAAAATTTCAATAAATTTAATGTTATGTTCCTCTGAGATGAAAATCGTCTGGATTTGTCATGAAAAATAATTTAAAATAAATAAATAAATAAATAATAATAAATAAATTGTTCTGCCTGGTTTTGTATAGGAAAATATGGAAGAAAGTCTTGTGGTGGCCATAATACGCTAGTTTTATTTTAGTAGAAATAGGTCACATTTCATTATATCTAATTACAAAAACAAATGCGAATTAATTTCAATTTTTCTTTTTTAGATTAATAAAATGAAACGTATACACACTGGGAGAAGATGGAATAATCATTATTTTTAATAACATCATATAATATATCAATCCAATTTTACTTCATCCTTTACCTACAAAATTTAATTATTGTATCATATCACATGAATATAGAATGACCCATTTAATAATTTATTTTTAGAAATATCTCATGTTAAGATCTTTTATTTAATGTACACTCCTTCTCATATTTATAAGGACACTTTATATTTTGAAATAACAATGTAAAAATGATTGTGAACAAGATTATACTAAGTGCACTTAATATATCAAGTATTCTAAAAACCAAAACTGCTATAATTTTTTTTAATATGAAACAAAATTAATAAAAAATAATGCAAAATATTTTTTTCTCCACGTTTTTAGGTGTTTATAATTATAGGGACAATCAAGATTTTTTTCATTTTATTTAACTTACAAGCGGATAAATTACAGATGACATGCGAATTCGTTAACTACTGGGCTAGATTAATTCATATATAAGCCTTCAATTTTTCTTGGACGGACATTACTGATAATTCTTCGAAAAAAAAGAACGTTCATGTAGTGAAGTATGATAAATGTGTTTTTTATGTGGAAGGATAATTTCAATCCGCCAAATTTCTAATGAAATTCGAAGATCTAAAATTGCTGAAGGAAATGTGATCAAACGTTGAACTGCTGGTTCGATAGGAGAGAGATCTGATGCAAAACCATAGTTGTTTTACAGAGATCGAAGACTCATAATTCCTCTTAATATTCTACTCATAATGACTGCTGCTGAATTTGCTCGTAATTTTTAACGAAAGATTAGGGTCCACATTTGTGCATGTTTAAAATAATTAATAATATGTTAAAAGGAATAAAAAACCTGTTGTATTCAATAAGCATTTAATGGGGGAAAGAACGTCTTCGTTAAAGTTGAATAAAGACAATATTAAATGGTAAAATGTTGAATTTTCGGATGAAAAACACCTTATTCTTGAATAACCAAACAGTTTAAACAGTTACTGGCACGATCTGAAGATAGTGAAAGACAGAGCAGATTTTTTAAAGGCAGATATGAATCGGGCATTTTAAAGGTGGATCTATGGTGCTCTGGGGGCTTCTACTGAAGGCAGAATGAATTTAGTAATTTTTTCTATTATTATGAACATTAAGAGAATGTCCGTAAATTTTAAACGTGGAATTATTAGATTTTTGTTAGATTTTGAGGGGTAATAATATTTTTTTCGACAAGACTTACATTTTTCCTCTACTTTTAGAGCAATAGGAAATAGTTTGAAGAAAGAAACTTCTGTATTATTGCCTTTCCCATGGCCTAAAAGTTGAAAAAACCTTAACTTATGATATTAGAAAAGTGCATGTAAGTGGAAAGCAATTTTAAATAGTTTAAATGTATTAAGAATATCATATATGCTATATGAAATGGTATTGAAACTGAATGTTAAAAAAAATGTACATATATATACCAGAGAGAATGTCTGACTGTTTAACCCTAAAAAGAGACCCCATAAAATATTAATTTAAAGAATAACTGAAAAACTATACTAAGATTCGAGCTGTCCTTATAATTGTGAACACCTGAAAAATCATCTTTTTACCATATTTAAAGTTTTTTAAGATAGAAAAACAAAAAAACTTTTTAAATATAGTCTATTAATGAAATTCAAATTAGTAAAAAATATATTTGTTTAAATAATAGTGTTCAGTGTTTAGTTAATATAGAAAAACGGGTGTCCTTATAATTATGAGAAGTACTGTACATTCATTGTATTCTTGTCATTTTATTAGCAAAAGTATATTCATCTATCTTTTGTGTTCTGAGTGTTACAATGGTACTAAAAAATTCAAATTATATATATAGATATATATATATAAACAATTTCATTGCAATTAATTTTTCATTTTAGGTTCAGATTTTTTTAAGATTTAATTTTCAAAAGATAAGAGTTTCAAAAATTAATCAGACTTTCTAAGATTGTAAAAATATCTAAATTTAAAGAACTCTAGGATTTCAAAAATGTTTAAAAAAAAAATAAATTTCCTTTTTCCTTGTTACAATAAAAAAAAAAAAAAAAAATCTGGAGTGACTCCATCCGAATTTTCCGAACATTAAGTAATTAATGGTTGTATAGATAAAGTAAAATAAGAGAAGTCGTTAAATAAACAAAAGAGAAATTGTAATAGGTGTTTCAGTATTTTTCTCCACATAGTATTACGTTTAATTAACACTATTGTACTTTAAATAGCACCGCTGTGCATGAAAATCGACCAAAATACCATTCCTGTAATTTCTTATGTAAAATAACATCCTGAATCCGAATATGAAGCCCATTTGCCCCATCACCCACCGTTTTTTAGGGACGCTCACTTATTTTTATCAGTGTTCGGTAATTTTATGTAATGAATTTTATTTGGAGGGGGGGGGGGTTAAAGCATTATTTTAACTGATAAATTTCTTCTGAGGGCTGCAGAGGTGAAAAATTCCAAAACATCATTTGTAACAAGGGATAAATTTAGGTGGGGAGGGGGGGGGATTGCCACTAAAATTATAAATTACCTTTATTATATTTCATTCTTCTATTATTAATATTTATTATACATTATATTTTTGGTTTTTAAGTGTTAAATAATCATTTTTTATTACCCTCTAAATCAAATTCATGGACATAAAATTACTGAACAGTGAAAAAATTTGAGGATGGGGTTGGGGAGGGGGACATGCCGAGAAAACGATGTGGTGACTGGGCAAAATGGGGGCCATATTCGGATTCAGGTGGTCATATTTCATAAAAATCAGCAGGAATAGTATCAGGACTCGAAAGAAAAGGTTTTTTTTTTTTTTTTTAGCAAAGTAGTGTATTTGGAATCCATAGATCATAATGATAAAGAATTTTTCGTTGTATCCCAGTAAATATCTATGAGAGCTAGATTCACCAAAATCCATACAGTTCGAACATCAATGACCTATAACAAGTATATAAATTTTCAACGCCATAGAATAAGGCATTTAGACTATCACATAAAATTTATATATATATATAGACATCTGAGTGCTAGATTCTCTAAAATTCACACAGTTTGTGTGACGGCGACCTATAAAAAGTATATAAATTTTTAATTCGTTTGAATAAGGCGTTTAGCCGCTTTCGCATTATAAATAATTTGAGCCTATAGGCCATAATAATAATAAACATTTCGATTTAAAATTAGTCTGCAAAAATAAGAGTCGTGGGAGCTTTGTATGTGCATCTATACAGATATAGGCAAACACACATTGCAGTCCGCCTGCAGCCCTCGAGCTCTTTTGGGTTGGACAGGCCTGGTGTAAACTATGCTATGTGGCAATGAAAGTACTTTCAAGAAAATGTTCGCATTCGTTTACAACAGAAATCTTTATTTTCCGGGATGCAAACGTATGTCAATATGACATGGAAGCCATCATAAACTTTTCTAAAATTTAATCGATTGATCTTTAATTATCATTATCATTATATTATCATTATTTATCAGCAAACGATTCGCGCATGTTTAATACATATCAGCCGACGATCATTGCATACTTTAATGTTATTATTTTGCATCTGCAGACAGCTTTCCTTTTTAAAATATTATTATTATGTATCCACAGACGGTCGCATTGTTTTATGTTATTATTATGTACCCAGTATCCAATGTTACCAATCCGAGCATTTATATCGCCAGTTAAGACAGGGATGCCAGATTGGGGATTTTGTCCCCATTTTGGGGACTTTTGAGGCTTCTGGGAACAATTTTGGGGACCAAATGTTTGTGGGGACTTTTTTGGGGACAAATCTGGGGAGTTCTTCAATTTTCAGTCAATGTTGGCAACGTAATGATTTATCCCTACGACTAGGGACTTTCAATAGCTTTATCGTTATTTGGGGATTTTTTTCAAAAATTGCCTTCATTTGGGGAAAAATCTGAGCTTAAATCTGCTTGATATATATATATATATATTTCTTTCTTTTCTTTTCTTTTTTTTTTTTTTTCCATTTTTAGTAGAAAATGGTACAAATCAAGTTGGGGATTTAAAAAAAAAAAAAAAAAAACCTGATTTGGGGAAATTTGAACACTTGTTTGGAGAAATAATTTTCGACCATCTGGCATCATTGAGTTAAGGGCCCTCTTCACTCACCGCCGCCGGAAGCAGAAGCTAATGTTATTCTATGGGAAATTTTTCTTTACAAATAACTTATTAACTAATACATATTTTTAAATTCTGTTTTCACATTCTGAAAATTCCCAGCTGTCAAACTGACGGACCTTTTTTAAAAAATTATTTTTCTATATTTTTATATTTTATTTTGGAGCTGCAAAATACGAATTTTCAACACGTGAATTTAACAATTGGGAATTTTCTGATGGTGAAAACAGAATTTAAAAATATGTATTAGTTAATAAGTTATTTGTAAAGAAAATTTCCCCATAGAATAACATTCGCTCGGGCTTCCGGCGACGGTAAGTGGAGAGGGCCGTTAAGATCATATAGTCATTTTTATTACAGCTGTTTAGATTACATTGTAGTTCTTTTACAGAAAAGCTCAGTTTCTTCTTTTTTAGCGTTTTCTGGGGCATATACGCCGAACAACTAAAGGTATCCTCTTTCTATTTTCAAACGTACAATGATGATTCTTTCACTAACAAAAGTGTAGCTTACAATTTTGTTTTTCCATTTTTTCTCCAAAAGTATTGCAAATCCGCAAGGTACTCCGCTATAGATCATCATAAAGTCATCAATATCCTTAGTCCCTCTCAGAGACATGGACCCTGAATGCCAAAAATAGAAGCAAAATCCAGGCAGCAGAGATGCAGTACCTACGACCTCTAAAGGGCTGCTGCATAATTATGGGCAAAATCAAAAATGAAGATATTAGAAGAGAATTAAAAGTTTTTAGCCTCTTAAACAAGATCAATGAACACTGCACTAGTTGGAAAAAACGTATGACAAGCGGAAGACTACCGAGAGCTGCCTTCTACTACATTCCAAAGAGCAAGCGAGACTGCGGCAGACCCAGAAAACGGTGGTCAGACCAAAAAGCCGGAGCAGGCTTCCAGCCTAATCCTTGAAGAAGAAGAAGAAGATAATGATGACAGTGATGCCAGATGGTCGAAAATTATTTCCCCAAACAGGTCTTCAAATTTCCCCAAATCAGGGTTTTTTTTTTTTTTTTTTTTTTTTTTTTTTTTCCGAAAAAATCCCCAACTTGATTTCTACTAAAAAGGGGAAAAAAAATTAAAAAAAAAAATCTTTATTTATCAAGCAGATTTAAGCTCAGATTTTTTCCCAAATGAAGGCAATTTTTGAAAAAAATCCCCAAATAACAATAAAGCTATTGAAAGTCCCTAATCGTAGGGATAAATCATTACGTTGCCAGCATTGAGAGAAAATTGAAGAACTCCCTAGATTTGTCCTCAAAAATTTTAGAATTCCCCAAAAAATTAACCACAAATATTTGGTCCCCAAAACTGTCCCCAGAAGCCTCAAAAATCCCCAAAATGGGGACAAAATCCCCAATCTGGCATCACTGGATGATGATTATGTACCTGCAAACGATTTTCGCTTTTTTTTTTTTTTCTTTCTTTTTTCTTTTTTTTTTCTTTTTTTTTTTTTTTTTTTTTTGTTAATATGTATCCACAGACTATCCTTGCACTGTTTTATATGTTATTATTATATACCCGTAGACGATTCTTGCATTTTTAAAAATTATTATTATTATGTTCCCACAGATGATTCTCTCGCATATTTTTTTTTTTTTTTTTTAATGCTATTATTATATATCCGCAGATGATTATCGCATATTTATACATTATTATTACTATACTAGTATATAACCCCGTCAAAAATGACGGAATGTGAACGATAAATCTTGAAAACAATGTTTAGATCATGATGGTTACCACGTGATCATTTAAATGTATTTTCAATTTTTGTTTATAAATCAAATGTGTTTCGATATTTTATAATTTTCGTTCTGAAATTGAAAAAATTCTACCCGATCAATAAATATGAATGACAATACAAAAACTGCTGGTAGACAAAAAATATAGGCCCGACAACACAACACCATCAACACATCCCGGTGTTCCATTAAGTGCTGTATACGCAAGCGAAGTGTGACGTCACTGACCGTCCGTGGATGCAAGAAAATGATTTCCTATGTTAATCGCCCATTGGATTTTTTGTAAAAAATTATTAAAAATCGAGGAAAATTATTTCCCGATTTTAATCCCCATATTTGGGTATATATATATATGTATTAGTTATCATGTGCATGTGTTAGATTGAATTTTTTTGCTGTCAAATTGACAAAATTTTAATTTTAAATATCAAAACTCTGTTGTCCTTGGCATTTTTGTATTTGGCGATCAAAAACGTACTACGAAAATATACATGCCAGATGTATATTTTCGTAATATGTATTGTGCGAAATATTGTTTCATATTATCCATTACTCTCTTAATATAAGTTTTTAAAATAACCATGATTTTTGAAAGGAATTATATTATATTCGCCAGATAATTTGGCGATATATATATCTATATTTTTTTTTCTGCCAAGGATGACCGATATCAAATCAATTCCGCTGCAACATATTAGTATCTTATATCAGATACTTTATTTAGACATTTGAAAACAAATTTCACTTCAAATTATGATAGAATATTTATCATTTTCCTTTAAATTAGTATATTAGTTGGATATTTATTGTGTAAATATCATCCTTTGCAATGAAATGTTTATGTTTTCAATGGAATATGGAGGTTTTTTTTTTTTTTTTATCTAGAGTTTTCAAATTTAAAATTCAAATTTTATCAATTTTAGAACAAAAATAACTTAATCTAACGCATGCACATGATAACTAATACATATCTAAACCTAAATATGGGGATTAAAATCGGGAAATAATTTCCCTCGATTTTTAATAATTTTTGTACGAAAAATCCATTGGGCGTTTAACATAGGAAATATTTTTCTTGTATCCACGAATGGCAAGTGACGTCATCACTTCGCTTGCGTATTTAAAGTCCTCATAATAAGAAAAAACGATTCACTTCATTTTACCAAAATACTCTTTTTTAAGACTATCGTAGATCCTGTTTTCAAATTTTCTAACTAACTATCCAATAACTACAGACACTCCATGCTAACCCAAATTCACCTCTACTCGATACCTCCAACCAGCTATCTCACCCACAACATCGCCAAAATATCCAGGATCCAGCTAGGGACTTTCTCATTCTCAACCGAACATTTTACATTGACTCGACATTATCACCTTAGACTACTCTACTTTTAATACTCATTTCAACTGGTGACTTTTACTTGCCCAACCAAACATTCTACCCCAGCTATCATTTTACACTAATTTCAAAACTAAAATCAACTGGCGGCATTTACGTACTAAACTCGACGCCAATCATACCTTACAATGTAAACAAACAATGAAGTTTGATAAAAATATTTAAAGGCTTTAATGCGTTTTTACCAATTATTTTAAGATTTTTAAGGCTTTAATATGTTTTAGAAATATTTTAAGCGTTTTTTTAATGAAACAGTCAAAGAGTCGTTCATTCAGAATTAAAAAGTTGTCCATGTATTTTCTGAATGGCAACAGTTTTGGTTTGTTTTTATTTGGTATTGCATTGTTTATAATCATGAAGTTACATAATTCTATTTATAGTATATTTCTATTTATAGTATTTTTCTATTTATAATAGCCAGTGATCCGTTATATTTAATTCAGACATTTAAACATTACAATTGAATAGTTTTTCAAGGTTTTATATGAAATAAATAAGAATATGTGCGATACAAAACATGTATGAAAATGATATGTATGTTTCCTAAGTTGAATTAAACAAACGGAAAAAAAAATGGCTGTCAAAAGTTTCTGTTTTGAAGCGGTACTAACCGGATTCGTTCATGACAGATGAGGGTCATTATATATATTAACTAGTATATAACCCCGTCAAAAATGACGGAATGTGAACGATAAATCTTGAAAACAATGTTTAGATCATGATGGTTACCACGTGATCATTTAAATGTATTTTCAATTTTTGTTTATAAATCAAATGTGTTTCGATATTTTGTAATTTGCGTTCTTTGTGAGGTCTAACTGTAATAGAGACAGTGTCCGGAGATGAGAGAAGTCGTGTAGAGCCACACCAGATTGTAAAAACGTGAAAAAAATTGCAACTTTGGCCTTTATCATGGTTTTGTGAGTTCTAACTGGAACGTTTCCTGCTGCAATCTTTAAGAGACAGTGTCCGGAGATGAGAGAAGTCGTGTAGAGCCGCACCAGATTGTAAAAACGTGAGAAAAATGGAGGCTTTGGCCTTTATCACGGTTCTGTGAGGTCTAATTGCAACGTTTCCGGCTGCAGTCTTTAAGAGACAGTGTCCGGAGATGAGAGAAGCAGAGCTGCCAACCTAATCCGGCAAATTGTTAGTACCGCCTCTTTTTCTACACCACTTAATTTTTAGAGAAATTCTCTTCAAATGTATCTACGATGAATTAAGAAGAAAAATACTCTAAAAATTAAGTGGTGTAGAAAAAGGGGCGGTACTAACAATTTGCCGGATTAGGTTGGAAGCTCTGGAGAAGTCGTGTAGAACCGCACCAGATTTTAAAAGCGTGAGAAAAATGGCGGCTTTGGTCTTTCTCATGGTTCTGTGAAATCTAATTGCAACGATTCCGGATGCAATCGTTAAGAGACAGTCTCCGGAGTTAAGTGAAGTCGTGTTGAGCCGCACCAGATTGTAAAAACGTGAGAAAAATGGCGGCTTTGGCCTTTCTCACGGTTTTGTGAGGTCTAACTGCAATAGAGACAGTGCCTGAGATGAGAGAAGTCGTGTAACGCCGCACCAGATTTTAAAACAATATACAGTATATAATTATTAACACATCACATTAGCAAGTTAATTGTATGATACATTATTTGTATCATACAAGGATGGAAAGCGTCAAAAATTTTACCCGATCAATAAATATGAATGACAATAAAAAAACTGCTGGTTGACAAAAAATATAGGCCCGACAACACAACAGCAACAACACATCCCAGTGTTCCATTAAGTGCTCTATACGCAAGCGAAGTGTGACGTCACTGACCGTCCGTGTATGTAAGAAAATGATTTCCTATGTTAATCGCCCATTGGAATTTTTGTAAAAAATTGTTAAAAATCGAGGAAAATTATTTCCCGATTTTAATCCCCATATTTGGGTATATATATGTATTAGTTATCATGTGCATATGTTAGATTGAGTTATTTTGCTGTCAAATTGACAAAATTTTAATTTTAAATTTCAAAACTCTGTTGTCCTTGGCGTTTTTGTATTTGGCAATCAAAAACGTACTACGAAAATATACATGCCAGATGTATACTTTCGTAATACGTGTTGTGCGAAATATATTGTTTCATATTATTCCTTACTCTCTTAATATAAATTTTTAAAATAACCATGATTTTTGAAAGGAATTAAATTATATTCGCCAGATAATTTGGCGATATATATATATATATATTTTTTTTTTTTTCTGCCAAGGATGACCGATATCAAATCTATTCCGCTGCAACATATTAGTATTTTATATCAGATACTTTATTTAGACATTTGAAAACAAATTTCACTTCAAATTATGATAGAATATTTATCATTTTCCTTTTAATTAGTATATTAGTTGGATATTTATTGTGTAATATCATCCTTTGAAATGAAATGTTTATGTTTTCAATGGAATATGGAAGTTTTTTTTTTTTTTTTTTATCTAGAGTTTTGAAATTTAAAATTCAAATTTTATCAATTTTAGAACAAAAACAACTTAATCTAACGCATGCACATGATAACTATTACATATCTAAACCTAAATATGGGGATTAAAATCGGGAAATAATTTCCCTCGATTTTTAATAATTTTTTACGAAAAATCCACTGGGCGTTAAACATAGGAAATATTTTTCTTGTATCCACGAACGGCCAGTGACGTCATCACTTCGCTTGCGTATTTAAAGTCCTCATAATAAGAAAAAACGATTCACTTCATTTTACCAAAATACTTTTTTTTAAGACTATCGTAGATCCTGTTTTCAAATTTTCTAACTAACTATCCAATAACTACAGACACTCCATGCTAACCCAAATTCACCTCTACTCGATACCTCCAACCAGCTATCTCACCCTCAACATCGCCAAAATATCCAGGATCCAGCTAGGGACTTTCTCATTCTCAACCGAACATTTTACCTTGACTCGACATTATCACCTTAGGGCCTGTTTTCGGTCGTCATGCGGGTTAACGCGAGTTACGCAGAGCAAGCCCAGAAGCGTTCAGAGATGGTATCACGTGGTTTGGGTTACCCAAGCCCAGCGTTCAAAGACGGCATTTTTTTCACTCGGGCTTAACTCAGAAAACCCAGACAATTTCTTCGGGTTTTCAGATCACGTGATGGGTTTTTCGAGCAAAACAAAACAAAACAGAGGCCAGAGCGAATGCCGAGCGGAGAGCGGAGCGAATTATGATTATGAAATTGATGGAATGTTTGTTAAATTAGATGATAAAATAAATCTTTTATAGTGCTAAGCAAGATTAATTTTCGTAATTGACGTTTGTGAAACCCATCCAATACCAATATGTATATTTAAATCAGTATATAACTACGAAAATTCGACATCAGAAGATAAATTTCTAGTATGAAAATCATAATCTAAAGAAACTTATAATTAATTGATGGTAAAAATTTATATATTTTATTTCTTATAGAAAAAAATTATTTTATTTAGTTTTTTTCTTGCAAGTTTTATCGCTTGGGAAGTTCTTTATAATGCAAAAATTTTCAGACAACTTATTTACGTTATTGAATAATGATAATAATTAACATGTTATTATTGTCATATTAATCGTTAAAGTTATTTAGTGCATGGGCATTTTCTTTTTATTTTATATATATGTTTTCAATTCTGTTTATACAAAGAATAAAATAAGTTAGATACTGTATATGTTTGTCCATTTCGTTTGATAATGAAATTATTTTTATTTCCTATTGAATTGCACACCATTTACATATGTAAATATATTACATAGGATAACATAATAGTGAGATATAATTTTATTAGGAAAATATATCTATAATAATATATTGAAAAGGATAAACCTATTTTCGAGGATTGTAAAACTCACAAAATGAATCAAGTGAATTTCTCTGCAATATAGTGTAATTTAATTAAGCATTATGCTGTGGAGAAAGTTTTCTTATACTTAACAACAAGCGCTTTATAATTTACCTACTGTTATGTATTTATTTTATTGGAAATATTTTTTACTTTAAATCATTTTAGTATAATATTTTTACATTGCAATTTTTATTTTATTGTTAATATTTGTTATAGTTATCATGGTACAACAGTTATTACCTATGTACTATAGTATATACTGAATCCCTCAACTCGGGTGATGTTTACATTGTAGTGCATTTTAACAACATTTAAACATTTATATCATAGCAATAAATATTAATTAACAATGTTTTCTGGTTTAATTATACTCATTTAAATATTTTTTGGTTTTACTCAGTTATTTATTTTTTATTGTTTCTGCAAATGGAAAAGTACCAAATATCAATAACAATTAGTAAAATGATACATTATTTATGTTATATTCTGATTATGTAGAATTTGTCAGAAAAGTTTCATTGATAATAAGTACGTTATCTTCTCTCTTATTACTTTGAAGTATTTTTTGCTTTGGAGTTCACTATCTAAAAAAAAAAAAAAGAAAGAGTCTATTTACAGGTTAACGAAATGTGCTGGCATATAAAAAAGAAAACAGAAAATTAAGTGAATTTCTTTACAGTGTATATGGTAATTTCATAGAAGACCATAGATACTGTAAAGTAGTTTTCTTGATATAATAGTTAGAAGAATGAAGAATGCGTGAAGAAAAAAATGAATATACATAAGAATGTCTTGGTGAAGCTGAGAAAGGAAATTTCGACTGACATAGCCAAAATGCACAGGAAGCTTTCTAAAACAAGACACTGTAAGTAACATTCTCATTGAATTTTTTATTTTTGTTTCTTAATACATAATTAAAATTTAAGTTATAAAATTTACTAAATCTTTTTAAATGTGGCTGTAGTTTTTTTTTTTTTCAAAGTTTTTCTTAAGAACAGTTGATTTTATTATATATTAGCCACCTTCAGCGACCAGCTGGTTCACGATCTTTGAAAAATCCAACTTTCTGAAACTCCCACTCGGTAGAACCTGCAGTGCCTCTTTCCCGTTTCAGGTCCTACAACAGCTTTATTGACATATAGTGCAAATAGCTTTATGGAAAAATTTAGCTGCAGTAAATACCTGCTCGGTAGTGCCACTGGCACCCTATTCCCATTTCAGTATTTGAAACAACCTGTTCATTCCCAGTGTTATGATCTTTGAAAATTCTGACTTTAGCACATTCCCATGGGATAGCACCTTGCGTAACTTATCACCGTTTTAAAACTTTCAACATCTTGCTCATTTATAGTGCAAATAGCTTTGAAAATTTTAACTGTAGAAAAATTTTGCTTTGTGGCGACTAAGGTGCCGTTTTACATTTCATGATTTGAAACGGCCTGTTCGCTCACCATATAAAGCAATTTTGAAAATTCTGATTGTGACAAATCTCCAATCCAGTGGGGCCTACGGTCTCCTAATCTTCTCCCGATAAGTAATTTAATCAGAATTGCAGATATTGAATTATTAAAATATCAAAGCGCCTTCTGGTAAAAGAGATTTGCAATATATACTCTTCAATTTCAATGACTTTTAAAGTGATATATTACTTATGAAATTATGTTAATTAAAAGCTGAGACACAAAGGTAATATAAACATTGTTATAAAAAAAATTGTGTAATTTTTCCGTGGCTTTCTCTGAAACTTGCATAACTGCAGGCTAAAGAGTGTTAAAAATCCTTAATACAAAATGTGAGCAGAATATCGGAATTCAAAAGCCTGCATCATAATTAGAATTGGATATATTGGAATAAAGGTGTTGTGGGTTTTCTGTGGTTTTCTCTGAAACACCCATATGAAATTTAACGACTTATATCAGTTTAAAAGTCTGCAATATTTCATATTATGTATAAGTAATTTAATCATAATTAGAATTCTAGATATTGAATTATTAAAATATCAAAGCATCCTGGCGATAGAGATTTGAGACATATACTCTTCAATTCTAATTCAAATAACTTTTAAAATGATATATTACTTATGAAATTATATTGATTAAAAGCTGAGATACAAAGGTAATATAAACATTTTTATAAAAAGATTTGTGTCGGACTTATCCATAGTTTTCTCCGAAACTTGCATAATTCTGGGCTATATAACATTAAAAATCTTTAGTACAAAATGTGAGCGGAAAACAGAATTCAAAACTCTGTAAAATATAAAAGAATAAAAAAGTTCTGAGTTTTCCGTAGTTTTCTCCAAAAATTTCATGTAAAATTTGAACGATTTCTTATCACTTTAGCAGTCACTGTATACTTAGTTACTGTGATATTCCAGGTAATGAAAAGGTAGACTCCGTGGCTAAACATGGCTGCAGGCTGCAGCCTACTATCGATTTAACATGCATCTTTCAAATGATGTATTACATATAATATTAATGAATATCTTTCGATATATTTTACACTAAAAATGGCTTATCTATCAAGGGCGATTGGTGGTTTCTGTTGAAATCCATCTAAAATTTAAGAAATTAAAAAATTACTTTTTTACAGCCTGGTTCAGGAAAAAAAAAAAAAAAAAAAAAAAAAAAAAAAAACATTATTTTGTCAAAAGAACCTTTTGTCTTTTGACATAAACAGATAAAAAAAAAAAAAAAAAAAAAAAAAAAAAAATTAAATAAATATAAATCTTTTTTTTTTTTTAAGCTGTATTTTAAAATATTTAACTGCAGACAGGTGAACAGTAAAAACATGTGAATATCAATTTCTGTTTAAATCGATTTAAATTTGAAAAAAAAAAAAAAAAAAAAATCAAACTTCTTTTTTTATTTCCATTACCTTTTCACATAGTCGAAAAGCAATCGTTCTCAAACAGAAATAAATAATTATAAGATAAAAATTTTTTTATAAACCATGTTTTTTAATTTTCTGTTGAATCATATAAACGCTACTGAAGGCAACCGGAACCCCAGCAATTGGATAAAAGTATTAAAAAAATTCCTTGCTATCGTCTTATGAGCTATTACAAAAGTTTCAAATGGCTATCTAGCCGGGAAGTTAGTTAAAAGTTGATTGCAAGCTTTGTACTGGAAACGTTGCCGAAGGCAGCAGGGTCCCGAAGCAATTGGATAAAAATATTTTTAAAAAGCATTTTCACCGTATTCTGAACTATTCCGAAAGTTTCAAATGTCTAGCTACTCGGGAAGTTAGTTAAATAAATTTTCTGTTCAATCATATGAACGCTGCCGAAGACAGTAGGGACCTGAAACAGTTGACTAAAAGTATTAAAAAAAAATGTATTGCCACCGTATTCTGAGCTATCCTGAAAGTTTCAAATATCTAGCTAGTCGGGAAGTTAGTGAAAAATCGATTGCAAGCTTTGTACAGGAGCCCGAAACAGTTGCCTAAAGGTATTTAAAAAAATGCATTTTCACCGTGTTCTGAACTATTCTGAAAGTTTCAAATGTCTAGCTAGTCGGGAACGGGAAGTTAGTAAAATAAATTTTCTGTCGAATAACATAAGCGCTGCCGAAGGCAGCGGGACCTGAAATAGTTGACTAAAATTATTAAAAAAATGTATTGTCACTGTGTTATGAACTGTCCTGAAAGTTTCAAATGTCCAGATAGTCGGAAAGTTAGTGAAAAATCGATTGCAAGCTTAGTACTGATAACGCTGCCGAAGGCAGCAGGAACCCAAAACAGTTGGCTAAAGGTATTAAAAAAATGCATTTTCACTGTGTTCTGAACTATTCTGAAATTTTCAAATGTCTAGCTAGTCAGGAAGTTAGTTAAATAAATGTTCTGTCGAATTATATAAGCGCTACCAAAGGCAGCGGGACCTGAAATAGTTGACTAAAATTATTAGAAAAATGTATTGTCACCGTGTTGTGAGGGTTTCTGAAAGTTTCAAATGTCTAGCTAGTTGGAAAGTTAGTGAAAAATCGATTGCAAGCTTTGTACTGATAACGCTGCCGAAGGCGGCAGAAACCCGAAACAGATGACTAAAGGTTTTAAGAAAATGCATTTTCACCGTGTTCTGAATTATTCTGAAAGTTTCAAATGTCTAGCTAGTCCGGAAGTTAGTTAAATAAATTTTCTGTCGAATCATATAAGTGCTGCCGAAGGCAGCGGAACTTGAAATAGTTGACGAAAATTATTAGAAAAATGTATTGTCACCGTGTTGTGAGCTGTCCTGAAAATTTCAAATATCTAGCTAGTCGGGAAGTTAGTTAAAAATCGATTGCAAGATTTGTACCTGACAAACACACAAACAAACAAGAATCGAAGTTAATAAAAACATGGTAAAATAGTCAGCCAATATGTCTAGCACTGAAGAATTGAAAAATGAATTAACCGTTTGAGTCCCAAGTAATGCGATCACACTGTTGAGATTTTATGTTGAGAAAACCCAGTACATTTCGAACATTGCTCAGATTTACTGAAACAAGTACATCACACAGCTCCTTTTAATGTAAATAGTACATTTTACAATAGGCTTTTATTGATCCGATCCTTATTATCGATATTCCAAAGATGGACGTTCTGATGTGATTGGTTAATGAGTTACGGGAAATTTGAATTAAAAAAAAGTTGGTTTTAAAATTAAAATATTATTCCTTTCAGAACAACATATTTGCATCATGAACTACATTAACACTTTATCAATGTGTAGAAAATCTTTAAAGTGATAATGGCGTCAATTTTTGCCAGATGCATAATTTAACTTTTTACAAATTTTTAATGCTCACGTTTAAATAAATGTATTTATTTTTATGTCGAAAGAAAATGAACTCGTAAATTTTTTTCGCAACAATTAAATTATAGCTAATATTTTAATGACTATTTTTATTGCTATTAGGAGCTTATTATTTTCATATTTTAATTAATTAAAAGAAAACTATTCGAAAATCTGACTTTGAGGTATATTGTGTTGTCACCGGGTTCTGAGCTAGTGTGAAAGTTTCAAATGTCTAGCTAGTAGGGAAGTTAGTAGTTAAAAATAGATTGCAAGATTTGTACCGGACAAACACACAAACAAACAAGAATAGAAGTTAATAAAAACATGGTAAAATACCTCCTCCCTATCCCCTCCTACATATACAAGTCTTTTAATCAATAGTATACTGACCGAAAAGTGGTACTGCTATTACTCATTTTCTACAATTTCCCATATGGCTATAACTCAGCATCTATTGCTTAAAATTATGCCAAACTACATATGTAAAATTTTTATTAAGAAAAGTTATGTTAATTAAACATTTCTGAATGACTAACATTAGGGGTGTTGTTATAAATATTGATATTAAAGAGAGCTTTTAATGGAATGTGGCACAACAGGTTTTTGCTGTGTGTGTTTCCCCTTTGTTTGCAGCACTTGTGCCTACTTTGTTCACTTGGCGAAGGGTCGTGTTTTATTTCGACTTCAAACAAGTGTTGCTAGTTTTTTGCATTTTATGGTGTTTATTTAAAGTATTTAACAAATTACTTTTCAACCCTCGTCCTCTGATGCACTTTTGTCATCGTTAGTTTTTATAAAGATACCCCTCCCCCTTCCTACTTTTTTTAACTGTTTAGCCCTTTTTTGTGTGTTCCTGATATATGATGGAATACTGAACTTTGTATTTTGATTTATAAAATTTGTCTTTTACCACAGTCATTTAATTAAATTTCCGCTTTCTTTAAAAAAAAATGTAAATTTTTTTCAAGCCGATTACGCTATATTTTTGAACTAACTGCTGAATTAAGTAATAATTTAGCAAACAATTTTTTAAAGCTGATTCCCAAATTTTTTATCATTTTACTAAAAATTAACAAAATTTCTGCTTTTCTGTGTCATATTGCTGAAATGCGTTATATTCTGGCGGTCAATATCCAATTCGCCTATAAATAAACACCACACCATTCTTAGGGAAAAAAAAGAAAGAAAATGAATGCTGATTCATTCATTAGATGAAGCAGGTAGCAAAGTTTGAAAAATACATTTAATTTTAAATGACTGAAAAAAAAAAAAAAAAATTGAAGTCTCTGTTTCTTTTAAATAGTACGATACATAATAGTATAAACATATAGTAATATAAAATAAATATATAAAAAAAAAAAACCTGTCAGTTTAGTTTATTTTTGAAGATTGTGTTTATGGAAAAAAAATATATATATCATTTATCAGTCACACTTTTTGCAAGGGCCGCAACCAAGAAGAAATATTTTTTTCATAAGGGCCATGGCTCACACACTAGTTTTTACGGTACCTCATTTTGCATTAAAAAATAACTGCATAAAGTACTTTAATGCAAGGATGATCAATATGCATACATATATACAGATACTTTTCTATTTTACCGGTGCAAATTTCACCAAGTAAACTTGATTGGCAACAGCAATAGATTCATTAATGGATTAAAAATTAATTCGTAACTCACATTTGTTTATTATATATTTATTTATTTTTCAAATTTAAAGTTAATTCATCTTTTCTATTATGAATTTGATAAAATAAATGTTATATTTGTTATGGGACAACACTTTTTAACTCTAGCTTTAAGTGAATTTTCAGAAAATTTACCTCTTAAAAAAAAAAAAAATAATAATAATAATAATTAAATGGTCATGTATCTTTAATTTTCTTATTATTACTTATAGTGTTTTGAAACAATTACTCTTTCTTAGGTGCTTAATGATTAGTACTATTGATCGTATGATTTTTGGTGATTTTATTGCCTGTGCCAGTGAAATACAAAAGTACCTAACAACATTTAAATGTTCTTCAGTTTACGAGAAAATACAATTATATAAACTAGATTTCCTAAACTACATTTAAAAAAAAAAAGAATTAAAATATTTCTCTCTCTAAGCAATTAACTCAAAAAAATTCTGGTACATTCACCTTCTTTTCTGAAAACAGGTTGCCATATCATGTTGCAAAGAATCCAGGACGACATCATTATCGTTCAAAACAGCACCAAAAGAAAATCACCAAATGCGGTTGTGGACCAGCCTACAAGTTGTACCAGCATGAATCCAATTTTCTCTGTTTTCTTAGGTACAAAGCCTATTTGTCAAAGTCTGTGATCCCAGTGCCATAAATAAGTTTATTTGACAGAGTATAGCGCACATATAACAACAGGTTAACTAATTTTGCGAGGTACTGCTTTATCATGTAAACACAAATTTTTACTTGTAAAGGTACAGATGTTAATTATGAAAATTTTGGCTTAAATTTTCTTTTAGATTAAGGAAAACAAGTGCAAAAAATTTATCAAATTATTAAAAAATTATCATACAAATTGATTAGTCTAAAAACTCTTATATAAATTAGTACCTGTAATCAGAAACACTGCATCATGGTAATACAGGAGATTTTATAAATCTTGAAAACTCCTTTCTTCCCAATATTTGGTATTAAATATCTGGGTATCAAAATCTGAGCATTTGTATTTTCTCCCCAAGATTTTATATCTTTTAGTGGCAGAAATGATAAAAATATGTACATGATTCTATGAAAACTTTAGTAATTATTTTACTCATACATCTTGTGTGTCAAGAAAGAATTTATAATTTATCCCAATATGACAATAAATTACATCAGATATTTAAAACAAATGTATAAGACTTGTATATGTGCAGTTTTTAAATTAAATATTTCATTACCATGAGGAAATGAAGACTTTAAAAGTAAATATATTGATAAATTAGTAAGTTTCCTCCCAAAGTTTTATTTATTTATTTTTTGTCTTAAAAACTTTTTCAATAAATTAGTTCATGTACCATTTCACTTTCATTAAAACTACATGGTCAATAAATTTTTTTTTTAATGACCCTAGTAAAATTACATTTGGTGTATAACATCTGAAATATATATGTTAAATTAGTGATTATAGCAATTCTTTAATTCAAACAAGACTATCAAGAGTCATAACAAGATTGAAGCGTTGAATACATAATGCGTTAGATTATTTTAGTAATATAATGTATTTCTTGGTAAATTTCATTATTAACATGCTTAATATAATTTCAAAATAACCTAGTCAAATGTTTACAAAAAATTTATAAAATCAAACCAAACGTTATCGTTAATTTCAAACTTAATACTGTTCAATAAAACTTGTGTCAGCAATAAAAATCTATGGACGCAACTAGATTATTCCGTTAGTAAAACATGAGTAAAAAAATAAACATTCTATATTTCTGAAAATAATATCAGTTGTTTGTTCGTTTATACTTGTAAGAGTTTACAAATATCGTTTCAGATATTTCGAAATCTTTTTTTTTTTTTTTTTTTTGGTTTTGCTGTGTAGAAGATTTATTGAGGGAAAAAAATGAAATTATTTCTTTGTTTTCAATTTTATTGATAGTTATTTCACTGCCAGCATCATATCCGATCGTGCTCAAGATGAGCAGTCATGTTTGTTTACGTTTCATTCACCCACACATCACCCAAGCCGTTCAGAGCCGTCCGGAACGAGCGCTCAGCCCAATAACCCAACCATCCCCCGAGTGAAAAGTCTCTATCGCCCAACTCGTCAAGGTCATCCAAAGCCTATGTTATTCTATGGCGAAATTTGTTTATAGAATTACACATTACCTAATGAATTTTTTTTAATTCTGTTTTCACAATGAGAAAATTCACAACCATACACTGAAGACCCGTGAAACAAAAACTGTTATATTTAATTTTTAACCCTTTATTTTTAAGCTGTAAAATGCGAAAAATACACTTGTGTTGCTTTACTAGCCTCTAACTTATCAACAAATTGCAATATCTGAAATCTGTATAGCGTGTCGCTTTCTCAAGAAAACCAAGCTTTTTATTAATATTTTTAAAAATTGTTTTATTTAAATCTCTATTAATGAGAATATAAGAAACTTTAATTTTTAAATTGAAAAACCTCAATTTCAGCAGATTTCTCCGCCTCCCATCGGAAACGCCCCGCGAAACTTACGGGAAGTCATTAAGATTGATTGATGATATCGTTCATGTCGAAAGGGGAAGGGGGATAATGGTGTCGTTAAATAAAACATACTTTCTGGGTCCACACAGAATTTTTCTTTTTCAGAGTCCAAATGCATTAAAGAAAAAAAAAAAAAAAAAAAAAAGAGAGAGAGAGAGAACTCTTTGCTTAAAAATCTAATATTTTTTTTTATATATATTACAAAAAACAAAAAATGTTTGTGTCTCCGATTACCTCTTTACGAAATCTGAACGCAAAAAGATGCGAATTAACTCAAGGACTCAGAATTGAGCATTTAAATAAAATTATTTCAATTAATTAAAAGACATTAAATAAAATCCCTGTAATAGTTTTAGAATTATTAAATATTTAATTAAAAATATAAAAATAAATAAATAAATAATAATAATAAATAAATAAATGAACTTATGAGTTTATTAATTAATTTAATTAATTTATTTTGTCCTTGGCATAAATTCATTTACACGCGAAAAATAAAAATAAAATAATAATAATAGTAATGATAATACATATATGTACCGGTACGATTTGATTGTGAAATTTTTCTCAATTTGGTGATAGCTTTTCCAAAGCAGAGCAATCGTTAAATTTTTTTTTTTATTATTATTACTAGGGTGCTCTGCCCCTTACTCGCTCCACTTATTTACTCCTGCGGCACTCTGCACGTCTATTCGCCGCTTTACCTTTCACTGAATAGGGATATTACTAGTGCATAACATAAACCAAAAGTAGAAAAATGAAATTCAAGAAATCTTCATATTTATTGTCTAATTGAAATATATAAGTACTATTTAAAACTTTTTATTACGAAATATTATTCTAAAAATCAGTAAGTATATATAGATATATATATTTAGAATAGAAAAAATAAATAAATAATCGTAATATCTAGACCATTTTGCGTTACACCTTTAGTATACGACCCCTTTGGCAACTTTTAAATTTTTGTTTCTATTTAGCGATGATTTTTTTCGTGTAATTGTTCTTCTTATCTCTCTCTTTCTCTCTCTCTCTTATTTAAAAGAAAAAAAAAAAAAATCTAGGATACCTACTTTTTCTAATGCCTATAATTTTTACTAATAATCTTTTAGTTAATTTGGGATGGTATATAATGCTTTCTATATATTTTTAATGTACAGTTAGATAATTTTACCATTTCGAAAACATCTGGTGAAAAAAAAAAAGTCCATTACCTACTATTGCATTTATTATATGCACTTTTTTGACATAATGTAAGGTCAAAAAACGTAAAATTAGCCTAACAAATTAGACACTTAACAATTTTCCAGCGAAAGAAAACTGATACATGTGTAAAGTTATACAAACAGAGTTTACATACCAAGTTAAAAAAAAAAGGTAGAGCCGCTTTTAAAAAATACTGATTTCCGAGATCTAAAACTGACCTACCTAATGAGGATGATTGTCAATTTTCCTGTAATAGCCACGTAATATATG
The DNA here is from genome assembly GCA_963930645.1 of Salticus scenicus. NCBI lineage: Eukaryota > Metazoa > Arthropoda > Arachnida > Araneae > Salticidae > Salticus > Salticus scenicus. The sequence goes on from OZ005660.1 coordinate 15,852,181, forward strand.
CGAAAGGATATCTAAAATGAGATTTATGTAGCAATTTTCAAGAAAATCGTAAGAACCATTTTTGAGACATCGACATCCACCAAAGTTTTTCAAACTCAATTATTGACAACAGTTACATACGAAAGGGTATCTAAAAGAGATTTATTATGGCGAGTTTGTACAAAAATTACTACAGCTGTTTTTAAAGAAATGCACTTGCGAGACCTCAAATTCATTTTCATAAACTAACCAACTATTACATACGAAAGGAAATCTTATATGGTGTTTATATAGCAGCTTTGAAGAAAATCGTTAGAGTCGTTTTTGCGATACGGACTTAGGGTCCTACTTCCGGCTTCATATATCTCCCTTCCGGCTTTCGAAATTTTAACCAAAAGTCGGCACATCAGACCTAACTCAATTCTGAAGTTTCATTGTTCTACCTTTATTGGTTTCACAGATATGACAGTCAAAAGATTCACCCCATACATGCACACACACACTGACCAATTGCCAAAAACTGCTTTTTTGGACTCAGGAGACCTTAAAACACGTAAATCAAGTGAAAACTCGACATGAAATTTTTGAACCGAATACAATACTTTCATTACCTACGGTAGTCGGATAATGAAAGTAAAAAGTTTATTATTATTACTTTAATTTGGGAAAATCTCCTTCAATTTTCCGTGCCTAAAGCTTGACGTTTAAATTTTCTATCTACTTCTTAAAATAACAAAGGATAAAACCTACTCGATTTTTACTTCCATTACCCGACTACCGTAGGTAATGGAAGTATTGTATTCGGTCAAAAATTTCGATATCGAGATTTCACCTCAATTACATGTTTTAAGGTCTCCTGTGTCCAAAAAAGTGGTTTTTGTCAATTGGTCAGTGTGCGTGTATATGTGTATATGTGTGTGGGGAATTTTCTAGCTGTTATATCTCGGAAACTAATACAGATAGAACAAAGAAACTTCAGAATTGAGATAGGTCTGGTGCACAGATTAAATTTTCAAATTTTGGTGAAAATGGGAAAACTGGAAGTAGGACATCCGAAACCGGAAGTGCGACCATAAGTCCGTATCTCAAAAACGGCTCTAACGACTTTTTTAAAAATTAATGTATAAGCACTCCCTTTCGAATAATATAGTTGGTTAGTTCCGAAAAATTGATAGGCGTCCTGTATAAATAGCTAAATTTCAGGTACTGCAAGTGCGTTCCTTTCAAAACAGCTGTACGGATTTTATTCAAACTTCCAATCTTAAACCTTTTTTAAATATCCTTTTGTATGTAATTGTTGTTTTCCACTCAGCAAATGAATATGCCAAGTTTTGGTAAAAGTGGGTATCTCAAAAACGGCTCTAACGATTTTCTTGAAAATCGTTACATAAACCCATTTTATATATACTTTCTCATGCTTTACGTTGTTATTACAGGAAAATTAATAGTTACCCTGATCAGACAGATCAGTTTTAGATCTTGGAAATTAGTGTTTCAAGAAAAAAAAAAAATCGCTATGTAAACTCTGTTTTATATGTCTTTACCTAGGTATTAACTTTCTCTTACCGGAACATTTTTGGTTGTCTATTTCTTTAGGTCAGTTCTATGTCTTCTGATCACATTATTGCCAAACAGTGCATATAATGCGAGTATAATGAGTAATGGAAGTCGTGTCTCATGCGATAGCTGTAGCCGATCATAGCATATTATATATGGCATAAAACTGTTCACATTTTATAGTTGATGGAATAAATCAAATAAATGTAGAAAATATCATGAAAGAAAATATTATGTACATCAGTAGGTAAGAAACACCGGTTCTGGCTCAGGAGGGGGGTGCAAGGGTTTGGATACTTTTGTTTGGATACTCGAACCGTATCTCCCGGTTTAAACACGCAAGACTTTCTCTTTTCATTCCCCATATCCCCGTACAGAGTAAACCACACGTCACTTTCGTTTTCCGGAGTTACTTCGGTGGGCGCCCTTTTAATACTCGAATGATAAGTATGGTTATAACTATAAAGTAATTGATCTAACACGTCTATGTAGTGGTAAGTACGACGACTGGTAAAATATTTCCACATTTTAGTTTTTAAAGTACGGTTAAATCGTTCTACTACGGACGCTTTCGTGTTGTTAAAAGTTCTGAAAAATTTCACACCTTCCTCTTTCAGAAATTTTTGAAACTTGTTATTCAAAAACTCCCTTCCTGCATCCGTATTCAAACAGTTGGGTTTTCGTTCAGAGAAAATTTTTTTAAAAGCTTTCACAATCTCTTCACCTTTTTTAGATTTCAGAGGAACCGCTCACGCTCGTTTTGAGAGGATGTCAATACAAGTTAAAATGTAGCGAAATCCATCGTTAAACTTTTGAAGAGACGTCAGATCAGCTAAATCTGCTTGCCACTGTTGATCAATTCTGGATACTATGACATGGTTCGTGGAGAATTTTTTTCGAATCGGTTTGTGAAGTGAATATGCATCTATTCCTTGTAACCATTCTCGAATTTTTTTTCTTTGATAACTTGCCGCGGACAGCACGGTGTAAGGCATCTACACCTCCAAAACTTGCAACCGCTTTCGGATCTCGATAAGTTTCCTCCATGGCAGCACGCATGTGAAGACATTACATTGAAAAGGATAAATTTCCCGTATCGTTTAAATTTAAAATAAAATCAACGTTAAACTTTCCACCTTCAGAAAAAAAAAAAAAAAGAATCGAAAAGACAACACACATCACAAAATAAATGCAGAACACGAAAATTCCTTCCTCTCGGGACGGTAACATGACGAACACTAAATGATATTCAATCGAAATATTCATATTTATATCTAAGATACAGTTATCAGGCTATATTTCCGTAGGTAGGTCAGTGGTTTCGCGCTCGAAAACTACTGTCTTATGGAAATATTTTTACTACAAGGTACCGGGTTCGAACCCCAGTTAAACCTCTCTATTTCTTTCATACTATATCCACATACACATCCTTAAATTCAATCGATTTCTTATTTTCAAATTTTTTAAATTTCTTAATTAATTTCTTAATTAATTTCTTAATTAATTTCTTAATTAACTCCCTAATTAATTTCCTAATGAGTCACAAACAATATCCTGCTTTTTTCATTCTACCGAAAACATCTCTTTAAAACCATCGTCACCTTTTACAAAAAATCACTCATTAAATTTTTTAATGAAATTTCCTCATTAATACCCTCGTCATCTTTTACGATTAAGTTGGAGGATGTCTCAATGTCAATACCAACTCATCCACAACTCTCAGGGGGTGGTGCGGCACCCGCACGACTTGCCTTGCACCCTTGCACCCCCCTCCTGATACAGAACCGGTGTTTCTTACCTACTTACATCACGTATAGTGTTGTTCATATGTAACTGCGATTCAAATATAAAACTGCTACTTCAATTTTTTCGATATTGACCGTTTTGAAACTGTCACCTGATAAGTACCCAAATGGAAGCCTATTTCACAGGCCTATTGTCACAGGCAATAGGGACAGGCACCCGAGAGTCTGCGCAGTGCCTGATTTAAGGCAGGGCATTCGGGGCATGTGCCCTGGGCCCTCTCACTGAGGGGGGCCTCCAAGAAATTCAATCATACATTTAAAAAATAGTTAAAATGAAAAATTTCCAAATTTTGCTATAATGATCATTGATTTTTGTTTATTCGTCAATAGTTGGAGGTATTAATGCGCTGTTATATAAATCAGCGGTATAATCTTTCAAGGAAACTGTCAGTTCATTGAAAAAATTGCAATATTTTTGCTAAACGCAAATACAACTGCATACTACCGATACTGCATTCCAAAGTCTTACTAAGGCTAACTAAATCCGAGGCACGCACCGCAGTGTAGATACGTGGGTGCGATGTACGTTGATCTGATAGACAAGCATCGGATCTAGTTAAGTCTTACCAATAAAATGAAAAGTGGAGAAAATTTTTAGACACGTGAATCAAAAATATGTGGTTTGTTTTGTTTGTTGTAATATTAAAGTACGAGGAAAAGGGGCCCATTGAACATGAGTGCCCTGGGCCTCCAACTGAGTAAATCGGTCCCTGAGTCTGCGAAGGAAAGTTCAGGGTAAGAGAAAGTCGTGTGAGTGACACACCAGATTATTTTTTTTCAACATTCCGTTATTTTTATTTATTTATTTATTTATTTATTTATTTTTTTTTTTTTTTGTAGAATGCTTTGAAACTTATATATGTTATTTAAGGTAGCTATGGCACGTTTTCTATTAAAAATGATATAAATAACGCAAATCTCCGGCAAAATAATAATAATAACAATACAAAAGCATAAAATTCTAACGGAATAATTATCTTATTTTCATTTTGTGTCCTTTTCAAATTATGGATATTAATTTTTATTAAATTTTTTATTATAGTATAGTGTTGTAATTATGACGTCCCAACCTAAAACAGAGAATCTGAAACCTGTATTGAATTTGCTGTAAAATTAAAGCTATTATAATTCGTATTCATTATTATTATTATTAATTTAGAAAAAGTCTAGGTGGAATAGATTCTGTGAGAATCTTTTTAAGGGGTCTTAATCTATATTAACGTGTGTTTTGGAGAAAACGATGGAAAACTCCTAGTGCTAGGCTGACGAGTGCTGTCTTGAATCGAACCAAACACTTCTCATAGCTTAGAGAGTAAAATCTTTTGGTTAGTGGTAGGGTTGCTATTCAAGAAAATGTGTTAATTAAATTAGTAATTCAATGAAAATCGAATAAGCGAATTTTTTCTTTGTATATTTATACTGTGCTTCGAATGGTATATTCGCAGTATGCTGTTATGTCGTATTTATAAATCGTTGTCACAAAAGCTGCGCCAAATGGGTGCAAGTTTATGCGGATCCCGGAAAAAGGGGCACCTGGGGAAAAAAAGGGCACTTTTTCGATTCGCAAATTAAGAAAAGTGCCCTTTTCTCCGGATCGCGGAAAAAAAGATACCGGAAGAAAGGGCACTTTTCTTAATTGTTTCTTGTAAAATACTTCTAAATACGAACAATAGCAAAACTTTTTGTTTTTACGAGGGGAAGAGGGGGGGGGGGGAGAGAGACAGATTAAACAAAAAAAATTCTGTTTCAGAACCCATGCATCATTCATAATTTATAAAACATTTTCCCCATTACTGTGACATTTATATATATTGTAAAAAAAAAGGAGTCAGAGGTTGATTTTTATATAAAAGAAAGTTACTAAAATAAATTAAAAATATGCATAGATAAAGAAAGATTTTTCCAGCATTTTTGTGCTAAAAGAATTAGCTATCGTGGGTGAAATTGATAAAATATTTTTGATTTGATTTGACAAATTATATTTTGTTTGTTATATCAGTGTCAAACAGCAGACAAACCAACCTATCATAGAGACATAGACGGTAGAAAGAGTCTGATTTGAAGTTTTTTCTTTAATATCATAAAGATTTTTTTTTTTTTTTTATTTAACTAATTTTATGACTTTAAAAAATTGTAAATTGTAATGCCTGGACAAAACTTTAAAATAATAATAATTTGTTAAAAATAATTAAATAAAGGAATGAAAAATAAAACTATGGGTTAGGAAATATATAATAGTGTCGTTGGAGCGATGAAATTGTGAAGTTTGGAAGAGCAGAATTTAGAATTGCAGAAAACAGGGCAGTTTAGAATCACCTAGGAGGGGACCTCTGCATAGGATTGATTTTACTTAAAGTTGCAAGTAGAAAATTATTGACATTATTAATTTTGTTATCCTAAATGTTTTATAATTTATTGCTTTTCCTTTCTGCAGAGATGTAAATTATTTTGGGAAATAATAAGGGCGGTGGGGGATGAGGTTCTAAACTAAAAGCCTTGTAAATATTCCAACTTCACGAGTGTTATTTATCATAGGTCCACAGTTAAAATATCAGGAAATGAACGTATTATTTTACTTTTTAATTTTTAACGTTTTCTTAATTAAAGTATTTGCAGCTCTGCGTGTGTCGGATTATATTCCATCAAAATTCGAAAATTACATTAAAATTAGACCCAAAAATAAATAAATAAATAAATAAAATTTTTCCTTGAACTGTAATTCTACTTAATTAAATCTTAAAACTGTTTAGACTCAAGACTAAAATTTTAAGGGAGGAACAGGAAAATGCCATATTGTAATAAAATAATGAAAGAGAATTATATTGAATATTTACTGAAAATTTTAAAAAGGTTTTCATTATATATATATATATATATATATATATATATTGCATATTAAGTTTTAAGATCAATAGCATAAGATAATAAAAATAATGTACTTAAAAAAATCTAAAATTGCGAAACATTTTTAGAACATATGGAACAGTTTTATTTCACATGTATTTCTTTGTAAGAGGGATACTCCCCTCCTCCATCAAACCCACTTATTTATAATGCATAATTGTAAAAATAAACAAATGAATAATAATCAAGGCTGTTACTAATTTGACTTCAAACTTGACAACCTTGCTCAAAATTTTAAGTGGCAACCTAATACGAACTTCAAAATACCACTTTTGAATTTCCTGCAGTTATCTGTTTTTATGTTATTCTGATAACAGATATATATACAGATCAACCGCTAAATAATGGACTTTTATAATCAGGGAACCTCAAAATGTGATATTATGAAAAAAAAAAAAAAAAAAACTAGAGTTGAGAATAAAACTACTAAAAGTAATTCGTTTACATACAGTATGGATATGAAAAATTAATTTTGCTTCGTGAGCAAGTGTTCGTCGGCATAATAAAATATAGCAAAGCACTTCCATCAATTACATTCAATACAAAAGAGCGTTTAGCTTAATTTTGGGTAGCTCTGCATATTGTCGATAAACAATGTTGTGTATTTAAATTTATTCTTACTTGAAAAACTTCTAACACAAAATTAGTTATAATTCCAGCAATTTCCAAGTATAGCCTCAATATATCCAAATACTTTGGAGCTCTGTAAACGAATGATGAATGATTTCCATACCACAATCTACACAAAACATGCTTTTATGCATTTAAAAAAAATTGTTACTCACTTTTGTTTAATCAGCCTATTGATGTTAAATTGTACTTATCAGAACATAATTTATATGAACTTTGAACCCCATAAACATCATGTATTTGAATTCTCTTGGATATTCCTGTACGTGAACCATTTGCTTTGTCTCAAGGAAAAAATTTAGTGTAGCATATGTATATGAAAACCATTTAAAATACCAAGTTTGGACTTTCTGCTTTTATTTGTTCTTGATATATGCTGATAACAGACAGATACACACACAAACCAACCGCTAAAAACATTTTCCAATTCAGAGGATTGCAAAACGTATAATTATATAATAAAGAAAGAAAAAAAAATCAATTTCGAAAATTTGACCCAAAAACAATACTTTCTTTACCCTGTGTATACGTGAAAGAAAGTAAATAGTTAGAATTAAAAAAAAAACTTTTGAGTAAACATATTCCCTATTAAAACTTAACTATATATGTAGTATAAATAATTCAATAAACATTTTTTTATAATATTCATATATTTTATGCATGTATTTATAATTAAAAAAAATATTTTCTTCTGTTCCGAAACATTTTGTGTAAAGAATTTTCATTTATTCATTTAATAAGATTAAATTTCTTGACATTAGAATTTAAATCTTAAATCTATTTATTTTAGTGATTTACGTTTCACAAAATATTTCACTGAGCGATGCGATAGTTAGTTTGTATATTTTTTTAGCGGCGTTCTTGTAGATAATTGAATACAGGTGGGAAACTGTCTCTTATCACCTCTGTCACTCCACAGCTAGGAGAGGAAGTGTCAAAATAATTAAGGTAGTCAAGAAGATAATTTTTCAACTAATAGGGGAATTCTACTATTCACTGATTGGAGCTCTTGGCTGTCAGTTTTTAAAGTTAGGCCAACCCCAATTTTTTCTTAGAACCTGGGCGGCCATGTTGAATAGAAATCTTCATTTCCGGATGCACGCCCTTAACGCGGGTGACGGCTGTAAACAGGCCCTTAGACTACTCTAATTTCAATAAGGAAAGCGCAAGTGACGTCACGCTCAGGGCAAAATACTCTACTCAGGGCAAAACATTAGTATTTCCACCAATACAGATTGTCCTTTTTCCACTCGTGAGTGGGAAAGATTGATTAAAGGAGCATTTGTTTGTAAACATGCCCTTTCCTTATACTCATTTCAACTGGTGACTTTTACTTGCCCAACCAAACATTCTATCCCAAGTATCATTTTACACTAATTTCAAAACTAAAATCAACTGGCGGCATTTACGTACTAAACTCGGCGCCAATGATACCTTACAATGTAAACAAACAATGAAGTTTGATAAAAATATTTAAAGGCTTTAATGCGTTTTTACAAATATTTCAAGATTTTTATGGCTTTAATATGTTTTAAAAATATTTTAAGCGTTTTTTTAATGAAACAGTCAAAGAGTCGTTCATTCGGAATTAAAAAGTTGTCCATTTGGAATTTGTATTTTCTGAATGGCAACAGTTTTGGTTTGTTTTTATTTGGTCTTGCTTTGTTTATAATCATGAAGTTACATAATTCTATTTATAGGTTCATGTTTATAATAGCCAGTGATCCGTTATACTTAATTTAGCAATTTAAACATTACAATTGAATAGTTTTTCAAGGTTTTATAGGAAATAAGAATATGTGCGATACAAAACATGTATGAAAATGATATGTATGTTTCCTAAGTTGAATTAAACAAACGGAAAAAAAATGGCTGCCAAAAGTTTCTGTTTTGAAGCGGTAGTAACCGGATTCGTTCATGACAGGATCATTATATATATTAATACTCCATAATAATTTTTCATACCCCTTTCTTCTTTTTGGTTTTAAATAACCAACATTTTAAAAGAAAAAAATATTTTTTATCAATAACTTTTTTAATTAAGAGTCCAAAAACCTGCAACATTAGACATTTTTCTTCTGTTTATTAGTTAAACTGCTGCAGATTAATACTTTAGAATTTGCCCAGTCAACTAGCTTCCTGCGATTGCGTATATTTTTTTTTAACTCTGTCAGTAATCGAGGATTTTTTTTTTCTTCAACCACACTTTTTTACGAGAAGAAGGGAGACTATTTCTCCTGCAGTGATGCCAGATGGTGGACATCTCCCCTAAACAGGTCTTCAAATTTCCCCAAATCAGTTTTTTTTTTTTTTTTTTTTCGAAAAAATCCCCAACTTGATTTCTACTAAAAAGGGAAAATAAAAACTTTTTCAAAAAAAAAAAAAAAAAAATATATATATATATATATATATATATATCTCAAGCTTTTCTATGATTTAAGCTCAGACTTTTTCCCCTAATGATGGCAATTTTTGAAAAAATTCCCCAAATAACAATAAAGCTATTGAAAGTCTCTAGCCGTAGGGATAAATTATTACTTTGCCAACATTGACAGAAAGTTGAAGAACTCCCCAGATTTGTCTCCAAAAATTTTAGAATTCCCCAGGAAAGTCCCCACAAACAACTGGCCCCCAAAATTGTCCCAAGAAGTCTCAAAAATCCCCAAAATGGGGACAAAATCCCCAATCTGGCATCACTGTTCTCCTGTAAGGCCAAAAGAAAAAGAGAGGAAAAAAAAAAAAAAAGAAAAAGAAAAAGAAACCCATATACTGGCAGGACTCCAAAGGAAATAACTGTCCAGTGCTCTTGTGAATTTATGAGTGTCAAAACACTACATCTGAAATTGTTATTACATGGTAAACACTTTGACTTTTTTTTTTTTTATGTTCTTATTTTAAAGGAATGGGGAGACTCCGACATCCATGTAACATAGCGGACCAAAGATCAAGTTCGGATTTAAGATAAGAAACAGGGAGAAACAGAGATAAACGTAAAAAATAAAATCAAACGAAGAAAAACGGGGGAAAGTACTATTTAGTTTTTGTCGAATGAAAGAGAGTGCCGAAAAGAATTAGAGAAAGTTTTTTTCAATTGTACTGTAAATGTAAACCGTTAATAATGGCACAGGTTTAGCGGATAAGGCAAATTGTGACTAAACTGCAGAAAAGCTGAAATAAGGGACAAATGAGATAAAAAATATTCTAGTTAAAAAACTGGATTACGTTGTACATAACACAAATTGTGAAAATATTCACAGCACGGAAAAAATATTTGTATTTTATGTACAAAAAGAAAACGTAATAACGTTAAGCAATAAAGTGAAGCTATGACTAATCCAAGGTACACTCTGTAAGCTAATTTATGCACTAAATTAAACAGAGTTGTACTGTACAAAAATAAACAAATAAATAAAACAAAACAAAACAAAAACAACATAGATAAACTATTGTTTTTCAAACAATCATTTGTTTTTAAAACTAGTATGTTGTGGCCACCACAAGACTTTCTTCTATATTTTCCTATACAAATTCACTCAGTAACAATATTTTAAAAAAAAATTACTTTTTTCCGTTTATTATTATTATTATTAAAAGTAAAAAAAATCGATAACTCTGTTTTAAATTATCACAGATTTATAGTTCAACCATTCGTTTTAAAGGTATTGACGAGACCTCTCGAAAGATACCCATCTTGAAAACTTACTCCCCTCTAGGGGGGAAATCCCCCCCAGGGGTGGTGGCGAGGCTCATACACATACAAAAAAATTTTCTCAGTTGACTATCTCTATTATAAATAATTCTTGCAAATTTCATAATGATTACTAAAAAATAATTCTCTTTAGGCCCATTTATACAAAATTTTGTCCTATATCACCATGTTAAAAATTTAGAAAAAGCGGGATGGCAACCTGTAAGACAAATTTTACCAAAAGTTGATAGGCACTAATTTATGTCAAGGTGCAATTACATACCAATTTGTATGAAATTCTGTGCAGTAGCTCCTGAGATACAGTTGCCACAATTTTTTGTCACACACAGACAAACAGACAGACAGACATTTTCTAAAAATGGTCAAGTCGTGTTCTACAGCTCTCAAAACGTGCAAATCCATCAAAAACCCGAGGTCGAAATTTTTTACGAATCCAATACTTTCTTCTATTGAATATAGAAGAAAGTAAAAACAATTTTTCTTGATTCTCTGCTTTCTTAATCTCGCACTTTTCATAATCCTCTCGCGGATGATCAGGAGTTTACTGTGATAAGACCAATAAATATATTAAAAGATAACGAAATGATTTAAAATATTTTTTCGAATGAAAAACTGTGTATTGATGCTTAAGTGTATAAATCCTTGAAGTATTCTGAATATGACACCAATTCGATAATAATGGTAACAATAAAAATAAAAATAAAATAAAATGGAAGATGTCATATTTAAAAATCTGATGGAACATGGACACAGTTACTAAATATTGAAAATTATTAAAAGGGTAAAAAAGTGAAAAGTTAGACCAGGTTTTTTGAGTCCTTCAGCAAGGGCATAGCATAACTGAGAGAATGTAAGCAAATTTAACACGTTCACTGCCAAGTTGAATTAGAATTTCGTAAAAATAGAAAAAATAAAAATCCATTCGCGAGTAGCCAATATAAATGGTATGCGCCGTTTTGCTGTGACCTCTATACTATTCCGCTTAGAAACTTGACAGCGAAGTCCACGCGATCGGTCATTTGGTGAGAAATCTCTTCACGCGATGTCGCGTGGTTGGCAATTAACATTAAAGGATTTCTTTCTGTACATAACACTTTTAAATATTACAGCAAAATATATACGGTAACCGCCGCTTAATAAAATCACTGGTTAATAAAATCAGCCGCTTAATCTGATCAAATCGCCAGGACCGGAATCAAATCAATACAAACTACTTTTAAAGCCGCCGCTTAATAAAATCAGCATCGCCGGTTAATAAACTCAAAAATATCCTCAGCAGCCAAAAATATCATTTATGCACACTAATTTTTTTTTTTTTTTTTTTTTTTTTTACATTGTGATTTTTTTTTTTTTTTTAAGCACAACAAACCCTCCGTTATCGCTCATTGTTCAAGATTCTATACTTGCAGCACGGTTACAAGTTAAACACACCCCACAACTTATCTCCGTAACAATTTCAAGGAACGTATTTTTCAAAGCGCAGTAATAAAATACAAATTTGATTTGATTTTTTTCTTTTTTTTTGGTCTAATTATTAGAAGACAGTTTCTAGTTCTTATATTGAAATTACTATAATTCATGAGGTTTAGACGGAAAGATTTTAAATTTATAAGAACAGCGTGAACTTTTGGTAAAGTAATGATGATTTTCCTCTAACGAAAGCGCACGGGAACTTACAATGCGTTTAATTTACTTATATCGAAGAAACAATTAGTTAATTATCTACCAAAAATTAATTAATGTTGTTTACTAATTATATTATTCGTTACCTTTTGAAGTTTCTTTCAAAATTCAGGGAAGTAATGCTTTTCCTTAAGGGCAAGAACATTCGCCGGATATAAAAATCAGCTGCTTAATAAAATCACTTTGGCTCAGAACGAATATGATTTTAATAAGCGGCGGGAACTGTATTGTAAATTGGTTTTTTATTAAGTTAAAAAAAAATAATTTAATTAAAATTAGACAAAAAAGCTAAAAAAAAAAATTATTACATGTATACATTTATTAAAAAGTGTTATGTTAATTAATGGTCGGTCGAAGTACATTTCTGATTATTTCTGTATTTTTATGTTATTTATTCCTGTATTTATTTATTTTTTTAATTGAAGTTGAATAACTTACCAATATGAAGTATTTATTTGAATAAAATAAAAGATATTTTCCAATATATTGCAAATTAAATATTCTTTCGCAAAAAATATTAAATATACAAAAACATTAAACCTCTAAAAAAATAAAAATAAATAATAATCACTTAATTATTAAACTGAATTTTACTTTTTTTTTTTTTTAATGCATTGTGACTAAAAAGCTAATATTAAATAATTTTGAATTCTTTTCTTTTAAATATAAATTTATTTGCAACGAAACACGGTATTTACAAAAACAAAAACAAAACAAAGATTTTTTTTTTTTTTTTTTTTAGCGAATTTAAAATTGTTATAGAAAATAAAATAAAATGAGATTTTATAGGAGATTAACTTCCTTTTTCTTGTCTGCTTTATAATTGAATTTCTCAGAAAGCAAACCATTTTCTTTCTTCCTCATTGAATTTTCTACAAAATATTATCATTGGATATTTATGTATAAAATATTATTCTAGTTAATATATATATATATATTTTTTTTTTTCAAAGGTAAGGCATAAAAGCTTATTATTATTATTATTATTATTTATTTTCCGTGCTGCAAAGTAATTACTTTTCTAAATAAAATATTATTTTAAAAGTGGTATAGTTAATTAACTTTCAAGGAAGTGAGTTCTAATAAAATATATTTGTGTTTTATTAGAAGTCTCTGATTGTGATTCTTTCCTTATTTTATTTTAAATTGTTTTAAAAGAATTGTTTTAAATTGCTTTAAATTATTTTAGATTTATCGAAATATAAATTACATTTTTATTTTAAAATTATATGATAAACATACAGAAAGAAAAAATAATTCAAAGTAAAAACTTTTATTATTATTATTATTATTATTATTATTCATTAAACGAGAAATATTTTTTTTAATACAATATAGAATCTACATCCCAGAGAATACTATTTTAAATTTAAAAATTCTAAATTAACAGATCATTACATAATACCATGCAAAACACATAAATTGTTCCTCAAAAAACTAAATTGTATCAGGGTCAGTTCCGTTGTTTAGTTTTCATGCTAGTATTTCCAATGCAATAATCCTCAAAATTCATATTTATATGAAAAATTTACAATTTCGCTATGTTGATAAAATAGTAAATTACGAATAATTTACGAAATTTTCCTTTTAGACTATTTGTATTCAATCATGTTCAAACAAATATCATAAATGTAATTTTGAAGTTGCTAATGTATTTATGATCCTCAAAATGGAAGTTTATGCTCAATTTTGCCTTATTCTGACATGTTAAGTAAATCGTAAATTCCAAATAACTTACGAATTTTTTAGATTGGAGAAATCATAGTCTATGATATTCATGCCAGTATCCTAAATAATATTTCGAAAGTGTTTGACTTCTTTACGATGAAAATATCCCTCAAGATTGACGTTCATGTGACATTTTGTTCTATACTGCCATGTTAAGAAATTCGTAAATTTCCAATAACTTACGAAATTTTTATATTGGGAAATCCATAGTGATCAATATTCATGCCAGTGTCCTAAATAATATTTCAAAAGTAGTCTGACATCTTTACGATAAAAATATCGCTAAAAATTGACGTTTATGTGAAATTTTGCCCTATACTGCCATGTTAAGAAATTCGTAAATTTCGAATAACTTGCGAAAATTTCAAAGTAGCATATTTAGAGATACTGATGTTCATTCCGGCATCAAAACTGATATTTTAAAACTGGTCTGACATTTTTAAAGTAAAAAGTTTCCATTTAATGCACGTTTAAGTGAATTTTTCTCCTATTCTCCCATGTTAAGAAAATCGTAAATTTCTAATAACTTACGAAATTTTTAAATTCGAATATTGCAAATGAATAGGGTTCTTGCCAGTGTCGAAAGTAATATTTTAAAACTGATCTGACCTCTCTGCGATAATTTGTTCTTGAGATGTCGTGTACACAGACTAATAAACTAACGGACTAACGGACTAACACGCTAACGGACTGACACACTAACAGACACCCTACAGACAGACACCATACAAATTTTGTCATTTTCGGATTCCTCTCACCTGAAAACGTGTAAAAAAGTAAAAAAAACGGGGTCGAAAATTTTCACGATTACCTAAGTTCCCCATACCTATAGTATGATGGGAAATTAATAATATGTAATTGAAGTTTTTTAGCCCAGTTCTATCATTGTTTGAATTTTATGAAAAATATCTATTTCTTTTAGCAAAAATGTTTTCAAAATATGCATTTTTAATTAATTATTTACTTTTTTTACAATTGTAAAAAATCTCTGGATATTTATCCTTTGAAGTTTCGGAATTCATAACCAGTCAATTAATTTGTATGTTTAATCTAAATTGTCTTTCACATTGTTTCTTTTAGATTTCAATTTTCATATTTAATTGCTGGATTTTACTTTCTCTTACCCATAGGGTCGAGAAAGTATTGTTCTAGAGTCAAATTTTCGAACGTGAGTTTTTATTATATTTACATGTTCTGAGGTCCCCCGAATACGAAAATCAGTTTTTAGCGAATGGTCTGTGTGTCTGTCTGTCTGTGTGTCTGTCAGTCTGTGTGTGTGTTATCAGAATATCTCAAGAACAAATAGTAGCAGAAGTTCCAAACTCAGTATGCTAAATGCGTATCCTATAGGGATGCTACACTAAGCTTTTCGTTGAGATGAAGGAAATGGTTCGTGTACAGGGACACTCAAAAGTATTCAAATACATTACGTCTATGGGGGGGAAATTGCAGGTAAGTAGAGTTTAACACCTATAGACTGCACTAAACAAAATGAAACGAATATATATTTTTTGTAATAGAGATAGTCAACTGGGAAAATTTTTTCGTGTATGTAGGAGCCGCGCCTCCCACTCCCCAGAGGGGTCCCCCCTCGAGGGGAGTAAATTTTCATGATGGGTATCTTTCAAAAGAGCTCTTCAATACCTTTAAAACGAATGGTTGAACCATCAATCTGCGATAATTTAAAATAAAGTTATCGATTTTTTTCATTTTTAACTTTTTTTAATGTAATATTGAGAATAAATTTAACTTTTTTTTGGATATTTAGTGTTATACTACTCTTAAAGTAACTTAAAAACGAATAATTTTAGGAGATCCAGATGTATTTTGAAGTTAATATATGTTTGAAATTTTATTTTTCCGACTGAGTGAAAATAACGCCTGGACCGGGAGTCGAACCCCGGACAGGCATTATTTTCACTCAGTCGGAAAAATAAAATTTCAGTAAATATGATTTTCTTCCACAGTTGATTCTGTGATTTTAATAAAAAAATTGTAATATATGTTTGTTGATGAAAAAGTTTGATCAAGATTGGTAAGTTTCAATGAATGTTGAGTGTGAAAATTGTCTGTATAATTTTAAGTAAACTTTTAATTTTAGCAACAGAATTAAATTCTATATAAATGTAGGTGCATTAATGAAACGGGGGTTGAGGAGGGCGGTAGCCCCCCTCACACAGAACTAATTATCACATAAAACTCTTCCGAAGCCTAATTGGAATTGTTTAACATAGGTTTACATAACGGTACTCGTTATCTTACCTATTAATCTCCAACCTGTATTCATAGAATTAAATTTCAGGATAAGAGAACGTCGTGTGAGTAACATACCAGATTACTATATTTTACTTTAACTGCATTTAAAATAAATGCTGATAGTTCTGTATTTTTATTTATTCTATTTATTATTAATTTTATTTAAATGTCTAATTTTGTTTTAAATTTATTTTGAATAGTTAAATTACTTAATTAATATAATTAAAATTTCATATTGCAAATTTATACACTAACAAGAAGAGAACTGTATGTAAATAAAGAAATTATCAATAATCTGCAAAAGCCTTGGTCCCAACTACTGCGGATTTCACAGTGTTGGCTATATGTGTAACAAACAAAATTTATTAGTTTGAACTAAATAATGCATTACCTTGATGAAAGTAGATAATCATTATTGCTCAGTATCATTCGTTTTATTCAATTACTGCTTACAGGTAAAATAGAATTGAAAATTTTTACATTTCGTTAACCGTTCATGACAAACTGCACGCAATCGAGTACCGTTATTCTGCGTCCTTACAATTCACAATAGAATCCACAATGCATACACTAAATGTGAAAATTTAAAATTCTACAACAAAATAAAAGAAAATAATGTATTGGAGCCATTCGATTGTTATGATGATGATCCACTTGCTTTGCTAGAGAAACGTCTGAGGAATAATTTATTGCAAGCATTTTGAATGAGTCAATTTAGTCTAAAAGTCAGAACAGAGAGAAAAGTTTAAAATTTGACCAGGGTTTAAATTTGTTAGAACAACGTTTAAAGTTTCTTGAGCTGCAGCATTGTGTAACTTCACAAGAATTAATGACAGTTAATATATATATATATATATATATCATAGAGAAATTGTTCATTCTTATTGGTCTTTGTGGTTTCGGTGATCCTGTGTCTGTTGCTTGGCTTCTACTGCGCTTAATGGGTCATTATTGTTCATTACAGGGTTCTCCTTGTTCACCTTGAAATATTGTCCTAGAATCAACCTTCTTCTCATAAGAGTCTAATTACACGGTCCTATTTCAATTTTCAACAAGTATTGTTGTACAGTGGATTGGCGTCAGTGCTTTTGTTGAACTTGATAATTGAATGAATTTGGAAAAACTTGTTGCTTTGTTTGGCGTGTTTATGTCTGTTTGGTGAATTGTTTGGCTAACTATTCTTCGTTCTCATTCTTTGCTTCTACTATCAAAAGGATTATATATGTATGTATGTATATATATATATGTGTGTGTGTGTGTGTGTAACATTATTATAATAAATAAAAAATATAAAGCCTTTACTTGCTTCATGGTATAGCTGAAATATTTTCAATGGGATACCCCCTCGTGGTTACCAGCTCCAGCGGTTTGGAAATCTGTCAGTGTTTTTGGTCTTCTGTGTGCTTGCTGGCTTTTTTGAGCAGATGGCACCACAGTTTATCTATCCATGCCGCATCGTTAACATTACATGAATTATAATTTTGGATAATTTCAATGACCTCACGATAAATATCGTACTTATGGTTATTATAGTTAGCGATTTTCGTAGCATTTTCAAAATTAATATTGATTTCGTCTTCTTGGTATGTTTTGATCAAGAAGACGAAATCAATATTAATTTTTTGAAAATGTTATAGGAGCTCTTATAGGAGCTCAACTCTGACCGGTTGCCTATATACGGATGAGATCCGCAGACTTATTGCTACATCATGGGGGAGGTTTGGGACAGTTTGATTTCAAATTGTGATTGATGCCAGTGGTCGAGTGAATGTGTTTTTGAAGAAGAGGGGCATTAATATTTCCGTGTCTCCGAGGTTTTAGCGTTAAATATCGATGTTCATTGGGTGTTGTTGTACGTCTACGACCTTGTCTGATCTTCAGCTTCATTTCCAGTCTCCAAAAATCGATACCAGGTCCTGGAAATTACTCTTTGTAAAACTCCAGTGGCAGCTGCTTCTTCGTCTTGTGTGTTTGTTGGTCAGTCAGAAGGGGGAAAATTCTCCAAGCTTCTGAATCGGTTAAATGATTTCGTTAAGACATCGCACTCATCGAAACAACGCACTTACTGAATGTCGATCATTCTTTTTTGCATTTTCATTCATTAAATTGAAAGCTACATTTCATTCGCTGCCGCTAAAGCGTCTTTTTTTTACGTCAAATTCAAAATCTGCATACTCCGAAGCTTAAAGATGAGTAAATTAGTATTTGTGACTCTCTTCTTTCTTTTCCTGAAAAAAAAAAAAAAATTCGCTTATCCCTTAATATTTAATATAAAACTTACAATATCGTTTAATTGTTTTGAGTAGTGTATTTCTATTTAATATTTATAAACTGAAATATATGAAACGTACTTCAGTGGTTTTAAATCAAAGGTGCCAGGCTTGTTTGGCGTCATCTGGCAGGAAAACGTATTTACTGCATTTTTTTTCTTTATTTTCATTCTTCTTATTATTATTATCTTCAGCGTAAGTTCATATAAGATATTATTTTATCTTAGTCCTTTATCTGTGTTTTATCTTTATAGTACTCAAATAAACGATAAAATAAAATCATGTTAGTGTCACACTAGATTATTTTTACTCGTTTCAGAATCTACATCCTTGACTAGAGTTTTATGAAAACAGTGATGCCAGATGGTCGAAAATTATTTCCCCAAACAGGTCTTCAAATTTCCCCAGATCAGGGTTATTTTTCGAAAAAATCTCCAACTTGATTTCTACTAAAAATGGAAAAAAAAATTTTTTTCAAAAAAAAAAAAAAAAAAATCAAGCAGATTTAAGTGGATTTAAGCTCAGATTTTTCCCCATATGAAGGCAATTTTTTAAAAAAACTCAACAAATAACGATAAAGCTATTGAAAATCTCTGGTCGTAGGGATAAATCATCACCTTGTCAACATTGACAGAAAGTTGAAAAACTCCCCAGATTTGTCCCTAAAAATTTTAGAATTCCCCAAAAAAGTCCCCACAAACATTTAGTCCCCAAAATTGTCCCCAGAAGCCTCAAAAATCCCCCAAATGGGGACAAAATCCCCAATCTGGCATCACTATTTGAAAATTAAAATCATATTAAATAACTGCAATCAAAATAAAATGATATGTAATCAAAAAACTTTAGATAACATAAATATTTTTAAATAACCCAATTTTTTTCTTACCTTATAATAATTACCATGCAATTTAAACTGAAATATTAAAACCGTAAACATTTCAAATGTTATATCCTTTAAAATAGCTTTGAGTATTAACTTTTTTTTTTTTTTTTTTTCCTTTCAGAATAAATATAAAATTGTCTAGACATAGTCTCATATTTCCAACTTGAGTGAAATGATGAATTTATGTTATTTCATGGATGTCATTATATTTGGCCTGTAAATAAATTGATTATCGTTAAGAGTTTTTATAAAAATTAAATTTGCAGTAAATAACTGTAATCAAAAGAAATTATATGTTGGTTTAATTATATCAAAAGAAATTATATGACTTTTTAATAATTACATTATATTTTTCATTCCAATATTAAAAAGGTAAACATTTCAAATGTTATATCAAACTTATAAAATATTTTTGAGTATTAACTTTTCCTTTTCTTTTTCCCTTCAGAATCTATATAATATTTCTCTAACGTGGACCAATAACGATTATAAAATGCAATAATAATATTATAGTTTTAAAAAATTAAAGAACACGCTTTTATAGAAATGTGAACAAAAAAGCACAAAATATCTATCTTAGTATTAAAATGCAGGGTAAGAGAAAATCGCGTGAGTGACACACCATAATATTTACATACATTTAAATCTTTAATTAAAAAAATTTAGAATCAAACAAAAACCATTTTTAAAAACCTCCCCTGACTGGGCTCGAACGCTAGACCTTTAGGTTCGTAGCGCGGAGCTCTACCTCACAGCCACGGCGTTTACGTAGGGAAAGTCTTTTTTTACAATATAGATTTTTTGTTTGCTCCCAGAGCGGTTACAAACATACAAACAAACATACAGGTGAAGCTAATAAAAGCGTGTTAAAAACGATACGATAATGATAATAAAATATGCGAGAATTAAAAAATAATACATAAGCAATATTTAAGCACGCGGACTCAATTCAGTGATATAATAATAATAATAATAATAATAATAAATGACATTTGTCTGATAAGATCATTTTACAGAAAAATTTTCTTTTGAATGTTGCATATTTACAATCCTTGAAAGCGCCATTTTAAACCCGCCATACTTTAAAGATATAAACAAAATATCAACTTTTATCATAAATTGACTGAAAAACGCAATAATAAAAAAAGTATAATCAAAATAGGTACTAAGTGTTTTTAACAAAAAATGCCAAAATGAATAAATATTAAAATAAAATAAAAACGTATCTCGCCAATATGGCGGCAAAATTTTCAAAGTCAAACTGGGGTTTAAAACTTGGTCATCAAACATGAATTTCATTTTGAAACTTTCCTTTGAATGAATTGGTTTAACCATCATTAGCGTTTCATCTAACAAAAACTAATAGTAATTTGGCTTCTGGTGAATTAAAATTTTAATTGGATGGGGAGATTGGTGTAAAACTTGTAAGTTTCAAATTTTAAAGGTAACTAAGAAAAATAAATAAATAAATAAGTAAACTGTGAAAATTTCGCATGGGTTTGCTAGTATATATAAAATTGTCTAGACCTCATATTTCCAATTTTGAATTTATGTGCTTCACTGATGTCATTATATTTGACCTGTAAATAAATTTATTATCATTAAGAGTTTTTATGAAAATTAAATTTGCTGTAAATAACTGTAATTCAAAGAAATTATATGAATTCAAAGCGCTTTAGATAGCATAAATCTTTTTCAATAACCTAATTTGTCTCAGTATTATTGTCTAATTTGTCTAATTTGTCCTAATTTGTCTCTAATATTACATTACATTTTTCATTCCAGTATAGAAAACGCAAATATTTCAAATGCTATATCAAACGTTTAAAATAGCTTTGAGTAATAACTTTACCTTTTGTTTTTTCATTTCAGAAAACATATAAAATTGTCTAGACATAGTCTCATATTTCCAACGTGAGTGAAATGATG
The DNA here is from genome assembly GCA_963930645.1 of Salticus scenicus. NCBI lineage: Eukaryota > Metazoa > Arthropoda > Arachnida > Araneae > Salticidae > Salticus > Salticus scenicus. The sequence continues at coordinate 15,873,514 of OZ005660.1, forward strand.
AATTTATGATATTTCATAGATGTCATTATATTTGGCCTGTAAATTAATTGATTATCGTTAAGAGTTTTTATGAAAATTAAATTTGCAGTAAATAACTGTAATCAAAAGAAATGATATGTATTCAAAATACTTTAGATAACATAAATCTTTTTCAATAACCCAACATTTCTCAGACTTTTTAATAATTGCGTTATATTTTTCATTCTAGTATTAAAAACGTAAACATTTCAAATGTGACATCAAACTTATAAAATATTTTATTTTTGAGTATTAACTTTTCCATTTCTTTTTCAATACATATAAAATTGTCTAGACATAGGCTCATATTTCTAACATGAGTGAAATGATGAATTTATGTTATATGTAAATAAATTGGTTATCGTTAAGAGTTTTTATGAAAATTAAATTTGCAGTAAATAACTGTAATAAAAAGAAATGATACGTATTCAAAATACTTTAGATAACATAAATCTTTTTCAATAACTCAATTTTTTCAGACATTTTACTAATTACATTAAATTTTTCATTCCAGCATTAAAAATGTAAACATTTCAAATGTTACATCAAACTTATAAAATATTTTATTTTTGAGTATTAACTTTTCCTTTTCTGTTTCAATACATATAAAATTGTCTAGCATAGTCTCATATTTCCAACATGAGTGAAATGATTGAATTTATGTGTTTCACTGATATCATTATATTTGGCCTGTAAATAAATTTGTTATCATTAAGAGTTTTTATGAAAATTAAATTTGCTGTAAATAACTGTAATTCAAAGAAATGATATGAATTCAAAGCGCTTTAGATAGCATAAATCTTTTTCAATAACCTAATTTGTCTCAATTGGCTCTCTAATATTACATTACATTTTTCATTCCAGTATAGAAAACGTAAATATTTCAAATTTTATATCAAACCTTTAAAATAGCTTTGAATAATAACTTTACCTTTTGTTTTTTTCATTTCAGAAAATATATAAAATTGTCTAGACATAGTCTCATATTTCCAACGTGAGTGAAATGATGAATTTATGATATTTCATGGATATCATTATATTTGGCCTGTAAATTAATTGACTATCGTTAAGAGTTTTTATGAAAATTAAATTTGCAGTAAATAACTGTAATCAAAAGAAATGATATGTATTCAAAATACTTTAGATAACATAAATCTTTTTCAATAACCCAACATTTCTCAGACTTTTTAATAATTGCGTTATATTTTTCATTCCAGTATTAAAAACGTAAACATTTCAAATGTGACATCAAACTTATAAAATATTTTATTTTTGAGTATTAACTTTTCTATTTCTTTTTCAATACATATAAAATTGTCTAGACATAGGCTCATATTTCTAACATGAGTGAAATGATGAATTTATGTTATATGTAAATAAATTGGTTATCGTTAAGAGTTTTTATGAAAATTAAATTTGCAGTAAATAACTGTAATAAAAAGAAATGATACGTATTCAAAATACTTTAGATAACATAAATCTTTTTCAATAACCCAATTTTTTCAGACATTTTACTAATTACATTAAATTTTTCATTCCAGCATTAAAAATGTAAACATTTCAAATGTTACATCAAACTTATAAAATATTTTATTTTTGAGTATTAACTTTTCCTTTTCTGTTTCAATACATATAAAATTGTCTAGCATAGTCTCATATTTCCAACATGAGTGAAATGATTGAATTTATGTGTTTCACTGATGTCATTATATTTGGCCTGTAAATAAATTTGTTATCATTAAGAGTTTTTATGAAAATTAAATTTGCTGTAAATAACTGTAATTCAAAGAAATGATATGAATTCAAAGCGCTTTAGATAGCATAAATCTTTTTCAATAACCTAATTTGTCTCAATTGGCTCTCTAATATTACATTACATTTTTCATTCCAGTATAGAAAACGTAAATATTTCAAATGCTATAGCAAACCTTTAAAATAGCTTTGAGTAATAACTTTATCTTTTGTTTTTTCATTTCAGAAAACATATAAAATTGTCTAGACATAGTCTCATATTTCCAACGTGAGTGAAATGTTGAATTTATGATATTTCATGGATGTCATTATATTTGGCCTGTAAATTAATTGATTATCGTTAAGAGTTTTTATGAAAATTAAATTTGCAGTAAATAACTGTAATCAAAAGAAATGATATGTATTCAAAATACTTTAGATAACATAAATCTTTTTCAATAACCCAACATTTCTCAGACTTTTTAATAATTACGTTATATTTTTCATTCCAGTATTAAAAACGTAAACATTTCAAATGTGACATCAAACTTATAAAATATTTTATTTTTGAGTATTAACTTTTCCATTTCTTTTTCAATACATATAAAATTGTCTAGACATAGGCTCATATTTCCAACATGAGTGAAATGATGAATTTATGTTATCTGTAAATAAATTGGTTATCGTTAAGACTTTTTATGAAAATTAAATTTGCAGTAAATAACTGTAATCAAAAGAAATGATACGTATTCAAAATACTTTAGATAACATAAATTTTTTTCAATAACCCAATTTTTTCAGACCTTTTACTAATTACATTAAATTTTTCATTCCAGCATTAAAAATGTAAACATTTCAAATGTTACATCAACCTTATAAAATATTTTATTTTTGAGTATTAACTTTTCCATTTCTTTTTCAATACATATAAAATTGTCTAGACATAGGAGTAGATAAGAAACACCGGTTCTAGCTCAGGCGGCGGTGGCACTGTGGCACCGGCAAGTCGTGCGGGTGCCGCACCACCCCCTGAGGGGTCTAGATGGGTTGACATTGACCTTGAGACATCCTCTAACTTGATCGTGAAAGATGACGAGGGTATTAATGAAGAAAATTAATTAAAAAATTTAACGAGTGGTTTATTGTAAAAGGTGACGATGGTTTTAAAGCGATGTTTGCGGTATAAGGTAAAAAGTAGGATATTGTTTGTGAGTCATTAGGAAATTAATTAGGAGGTTAATTAAGAAATTAATTAGGAAATTAATTAAGAAATTAATTAAGAAAAAATTTAAAAATTGGGAAATAAATAAGAAATCGATTGAATTTAAGAATGCGGATAGAGTATGCAAGAAATAGAGAGGTTTGACTGGGGTTCGAACCCGGCACCTTGCAGTAAAAATATTTGCATAAGACAGTAGTTTTCGCGTGTGTGTGAGTGATTTTTATAGTATATTTTCTGCACTGTTCTTTTAAAACTATAAATGCTAGTGTCCGAAAAGAATTCAATCGTTTTAATGATATTAATTAGAGAATAATAATTAAGAAAAATATTAATTAAGGATCTTGTAAAAAATCATCAAATATTTTCCGAAAAAAAGACAATGAAAGCAAAAATTAAGTATAAAGAACGAAAGAAAGTTTAGAAACATAGATTTTGACTGAGATTCGAACCTGCTACCTTGCAGCAAAAAAATATTTCAGTAGTTTTCGCATATGTGTGAGTGATTTTTCTATTATATGTCTGCACTGTTCTTTTTAAACTATGAATGCTAGTGTCCGAAAAGAATTCAATCGTTTTAATGATATTAATTAGAGAATAATAATTAAGAAAAATATTAATTAAGGATCTTCTTGTAAAAAATCGTCAATTATTTTCCGAAAAAAGGGCAATGAAAGCAAAAATTAAGTATAAAGAACGAAAGAAAGTTTAGAAACATAGATTTTGACTGAGATTCGAACGATTCAACCATTTAAATTATATAAATTTACAGAATAATAATTAATAAAGTATTAATTAAGCATTTCCTTCTAAAAGATTACGAATGTTTTATGAAAAATGACATTGAGAGTTAAAATTAAGTATAAATAATGAAAGAAAGTGTAGTAATAGAGACACCTGACTGAGATTCGAACCCGGCGCCTGTTTGAAGTGAGGAAACAGTAGTTTACAAGTACTTTAACCACTGTTCTTTAGAAATATACCTACACAGATCTTTTTAAACCTAAGAATACAAATGTTTGAGAACGACTCAACCATTTAAATAATATTAATTACAGAATAATTAAAAAATAATAATTGAAGATCTTGCAAAATTCGCTAATATTTTATGAAAAAAGATGATGTATGTGAAAATTAAGTTAAAAGATGTTTAAAATCTCAAATGTATAAGTGAAATTAAATTAGAATGAAAGACGAGAATTGTTTTTTGAAAGATAACTAAAAAGAGTGATTAAAATTTCTTATTAATTACTTTATTGAAGAAAGTTCGTTAAAAAAACACTTTTCATCATAAATATTTTTTTAATTGTGAATACTAACTAGCATCCATTTTAAACTGTATATATTTTTTTACTAAATAGAATAAAGATCGACTTAATTCGCCAATGGTGACGTCACAATGTTTTTAGGGAAGAAGGTGACCATCCCTTTAAGCATTTTCTTAGAATCGGGGGAGATGCTATTGTACATTCAATACAAGAAAGAGGAGGAAAAATACCAGTTTTGTCGCTACCTTTAACCGTGTTTAAATTTGATTATTGTTAGACGTTTTAAAAATATAAATTCATTTCTTTCTATCTTTAGAAGAATCTTATTGATTATTTGATATACAATATGGGAATATAATAACTTTTAATAATAGACATTTTCAGTAGATTTTTACAAATCGCTACAAAAAATTCATTACAACTTCAGAAAATTAAAAGTTTTTTAGATATAATTTGTAACTTTTTCGAATAATCCTTCACATATTAGACTACACCCTTACATTTCTTTAGTGTAAACCCGTGAAATTTTACCAATAAAATCAGAAATAGCGTCGTAAAAATAAGAATTTGGCATGATTTTAAATAAATTTTAGGATATATCTACAAAAATTTTAGAGTATTTGGCGATAATTCGGATTTGGTGAGAAACACCTAGTATTAATTTCGAGTGGAGTAAAATTTTGTCACATGCTAACTTATTTTTGCGTGAGTGAAGACATCTGTTTTTTAACCTGAATTCAGTACTACATAAAAATTATTTTTTCAAGATGGATGTCAGAACAGATATTATTTTGTTAAATACATTTACTCATATATTCAATAGATCACATCTACACAAATCAGAACTAGGGATTATAAATCAGCTTAAATTTCGAATGAATGAATTTATCAATTCAGAAATTAGCAATCAACTTTATGAAAATGTTGATATGTTATCTGATGAAAATTTTTATACCTGTTTAGATATTGTTTTAAAAGAAATGATAAAAAATGAAATTAATTGGGATAAAGTTGTAATTTACTTAGTATTTTCAAGTGAACTTATGGCAAAGCGCTTTAAGAGATCTGGAGAGTTTATCATACTTTGGATAAAATTTTTTAATATCTTCCAGAAGTATTTAGGTAGTTGGATTATTGATAATCAAGAATGTATAAAAGTCAAAGAAGTGAAAAAATCATTTTTTCAAAGAATGTGGAGTTTTATCACTCGATCATAATATGAAAATTGTAAAAATATTATCTGCTATGTTGAATTATGTTCAGTTCAATCTGTAAAAGAACAATGTTCAAGAAAAATGTATGTATGTAATGTAAAATTCAAAGTAAATAAAGAACTTTAAATGGGAATTTTGTTTAAGAAAAAATTATTTGAAGTAAAATTCATCTTTAAAAAATAAATAAATAAAAATAAAAATAAGTTGATCAATGTAAAAAACTGAAAAATTCACTAAAAATATAAGAAACGCATTTTCACAATAATAAGATTGTAAATGTAAGATAAAATCACAAAATTACCAGCATAAGAGACTGTAGGTATTCGAAAAAAAATTATGAAGTCAACAATTTTGGTGTTAAACAGCACATCTTATTTTACAAAGTACTAAGTTTTTTAAAATCATTTAGTTTGAACTTTTTCAAACTTATACTTATAAACTGAAATTTTTGTGAATGTAAAATTTTTTACACAAAGTATTTTAGAAAAACTATCATCTCAGAAATTAACTAACTTATTTTTAGAATAAAAATATAAGAAACTTATTTTTACTAATGATAAGAATGAAAATGTAAGGTAAAATCTCATTCTTACCAATTTAAGAGACCGCAAGTATTTGAAAAATCATGAAGTATGGAATTTTAATGTTTCACACGTGTTAATAACACGTCTTATTTTACAAAGTACTAAGTTTTTTAAAGTCATTTAGTTTGAAGTTTTTCAAACTTATACTTATAAACTGAAATTTTTGTGAATGTAAAATTTTTTACACAAAGTATTTTAGAAAAAATATCATCTCAGAAATTAACTAACTTATTTTTAGAATAAAAATATAAGAAACTTATTTTTACTAAAATATTTTTGTACAAAGTATTTTAGAAATTTAGATAACTTGTTCTTGAATAAAAATATAAGAAACTTATTTTCACAATAATAAGATTATAAATGTAAGATAAAATCACAAAATTACCAGCTTAAGAGGTTGTAGGTATTCGAAAAAATCACGAAGTCAACAATTTTGGTGTTAACAACACATCTTATTTTACAAAGTGCTAAGTTTTTTAGTCATTTAGTTTGAAGTTTTTCAGACGTATGCTTATAAACTGAAATTTTTTGTAAATGAAAAATTTTTTACACAAAGTATTTCAGAAAAAATATCATCTCAGAAATTAATTAACTTATTTTTAGAATAAAAATATATGAAACTTATTTTTTCTAATGATAAGAATGAAAATGTGAGATAAAAACTCATTCTTACCAATTTAAGAGACTGTAAGTATTTTAAAAATTATGAAGTATGCAATTTTAATGTTTCACATGTGTTAATAACGCATCTTATTTTACAAAGCACTAAGTTTTTAAAAGTCATTTGGTTTGAAGTTTTTCACACATATGCTTATAAATGAAATTTTCGTAAATGAAAAATTTTTACACAAATTATTTTAATACAAATTCTATCTCAGAAAAATTAACTTTTTCTTTTTAGGTTGAAAATGTAAGATAAAAATCTAACACTTATCGAATTTAGAAGCTGCAGATGTATGATGAAATCATGAACTTGAAACTTTAAGTATTAACAACCTACCTTCTTTGAAAATACTAAACCACAAGTTTCGACAAATCTATAATCAACTGTTAAAAAACATAGAATATTTTTTTCCCTAAAATGTTTAACGTAGATGCTACATCCATAAAAATACAGAGTGAAAGTGTACAAATTATCTGTTTAGACATGTTGATAAACTAGAATTTTCCACAAGATTCGAGTATTATAGCAAGGTATGGGATAATATTTGGCTAAATTTCCACTAATATTGGCGATAGTTATAAAAATTTGACATGAAATAAGAGAATTTGCCGTAAATTCTTAAGTAAAACTGATGAACGAAGAAAAAATTTGAATTAGTTACATTCTTTTCTCGCTGTAGAGTTGTCTAAGTTCTCATACTTAGTAGTTTTTAAAGTCTTACTTTTAGAGTGATTTTTTACACTTCGCTAAACTGAAGTACAAAATGAATAATACTTTAACGTCCGAGGAGACACACGTTTCCGTTCAACAAACCCCTTCATCAGGTTTTGAGGATGAGAAGTTATCTAAACTTTTTATTTGTCCAACTTGTAAGAAGCCATTTTTTAAAAAATCCTATCTTACTAGACATGTCAAGGTTCACAATGATATTAAACCTAATATTTGTTACGTGTGTGAGAAAGGATTTGTTACTTTACATCGTTTAAAAAGACATATGGAAACCCATAGAAAAATTTCCATAAGATACAAATGTGAATATTGTATTGAAAATTTCAATCGCAAGTGTGATTTATTTAAACATAAGAGATTATTTCATCAAAAAGTCTTACCTGAACATCTATGTATTATTTGTAAAGATGCTTTTAAACACAAGTATGAATTGGAAAAACACAAGAGGGTGCATTATCGTAAACCTGAGTATCTATGTGAGGAGTGTTCTATAACCTTTACAACAAAACATGCTTTTTCAAACCATAAGCGAAAAAGTCATAAAAAGACTTTACATACATACTGTTGTGACGAATGTACTGATACTTTTTCAAACAGACGACATTTTTTAAAACATAAAAGAAATATGCATAAAAAATCTTTAATGCAAACTAGATGTGATGAATGCAGTGAAACTTTTCAGTGTAAGTATGAATTATTGCAACATAAGAGAAAGAATCATCTTAAAGACTTTAACATACGTAGAAATTGTAATGATCGAAGCACTAACAATGAATTATCAACAGTTAATAATGACAGTGAGAATCTGGACTTGTTAAATTTTTTGAATAATTTTCACATTGAATGTGCGAATGGTGTTTTTGACTTACATTCCAACAACTTTCAGAATGAAAATATAGACTTAGATTAAAAAAATTTTTTGAACAATTCGAATGTGGAATATACAAGTGGAAATAATATTGATGATTTATCTGCCAAAGATGAAAATAAGGACTTAAATAATTTTAACCTGATACAAACTGATTTACCTCTAGTAAACTATGACAATGAAAGTCTGGACTTGTTAAATTTTTCGTATAACTTTAATCCCAAGTGCTTGAATATTTTTTCTGCTAACGACGAAAATATGAATTCGAATAATTTTAGTGCGAAGGAAAATGAGTTGGTGACAGATAACTTTAACAATGAAAATCTAGACTTGCTAAATTTTTTGAATAACTTTAATACTGAATGTATGAACGATATCCCAACAATATAGATTTGCTGTCTTGTATTATTGTGAATGAATTTCAAATAAAAAGATTTCAATGAAAATGATTTGTTTTAATTTTTATTACAAAATCATCTTTTTTATAATATTTTCTATTAGAATACAAACTGAAGTGTCATCTTTTTTAAAAATAAAAACATGTAAAAAGTTTACTTGTGTATTAACGATATACTTTTTCATTACTGTAGTAGAATTGATTGAGTATAATATTTAAACACTAAGTAAAAATTATGCACAATAGTAGTTTTATAAACTATCAAACTTACATCGAAGAAGAAAAAACTTGTAAAATTGTTTTACCACTCAACTGTAAAGTACTTGTGAAAATCTTAAATGAATTTATCTTATTAACAATTTTCCTGAAAAACTAGCTTATAAAAATTTTAGATATAATTATGAAGTTAGTATTTTCCTAAGTATCACGTTTGAATCTTACTTTGAATATACATCATCAAAGTGTTTTATTCTTTAACTAAAATCACAATCTCTATTCCAAAGAGTGTAAAAATAATGTTATAGTAACAACTTAAACTTTTATATATAGATACTTTCACGATTGTATTTTAACTTTTTTTATTTTTTAGAATACAGAAAATATTTTGTAAGAATTGTGAAAGCTTAATTTTAGAAGTTTGTGAAATTTCACAAAATTTTTTTAAACATTTTTGTCAAATGTTTTCTTTATGTCACATCACTTAAAAAAATTTAACTGTTTTTAACAGAATTGCTAACACAAAACATTAAGTTAGAAAATTTATAGATAAAACTTATAAGATACCAAAAACCATATGTGAAGTAATAACAAAAGGTGTATATACTTTCAAGTTTAGACATGGTTCAACAAGCTTGAGGAGACACTAAAACCTGTAGCTGACGTCATAACCCCTGTAGCGTAACTTTTCCCTTACTACTACGTCACAAATGTATAATTTAACAAAAAGTACTTATGTCACCCCACAATTCCTGTCTTGTATTATTTTACTTTGTGTATAAAATCAATGATCCATAAAAAAGCTTTGTCGTTTTTATACACTTTGAAGTAAAAATTTTCGCCAAAAACATCAAATTATATTTCGCAAGTATGAATTGATATGTATTTGTTTTAAATATCTCTAAGTTACATTATACCAAAGTATAATTTCTAATATTTAAACAATTCTCACTTTACAAAAATTAACTTGTATGCATTTCTAGATCTTTAATAAAAATCTTTAATTTTTTTATCTCAAAGACTTTAAACTATTCGAGATATGTGCAGCTTAAGAACGAACAACGAAAAATTGTGTAAAATTTACTAAGTGTTTCACTAAAGAAGAGAATTACACTTTGAGATAAAAAAATTAAAGATTTTTATTAAAGATCTAGAAATGCATACAAGTTAATTTTTGTAAAGTGAGAATTGTTTAAATATTAGAAATTATACTTTGGTATAATGTAACTTAGAGATATTTAAAACAAATACATATCAATTCATACTTGCGAAATATAATTTGATGTTTTTGGCGAAAATTTTTACTTCAAAGTGTATAAAAACGACAAAGCTTTTTTATGGATCATTGATTTTATACACAAAGTAAAATAATACAAGACAGGAATTGTGGGGTGACATAAGTACTTTTTGTTAAATTATACATTTGTGACGTAGTAGTAAGGGAAAAGTTACGCTACAGGGGTTATGACGTCAGCTACAGGTTTTAGTGTCTCCTCAAGCTTGTTGAACCATGTCTAAACTTGAAAGTATATACACCTTTTGTTATTACTTCACATATGGTTTTTGGTATCTTATAAGTTTTATCTATAAATTTTCTAACTTAATGTTTTGTGTTAGCAATTCTGTTAAAAACAGTTAAATTTTTTTAAGTGATGTGACATAAAGAAAACATTTGACAAAAATGTTTAAAAAAATTTTGTGAAATTTCACAAACTTCTAAAATTAAGCTTTCACAATTCTTACAAAATATTTTCTGTATTCTAAAAAATAAAAAAAGTTAAAATACAATCGTGAAAGTATCTATATATAAAAGTTTAAGTTGTTACTATAACATTATTTTTACACTCTTTGGAATAGAGATTGTGATTTTAGTTAAAGAATAAAACACTTTGATGATGTATATTCAAAGTAAGATTCAAACGTGATACTTAGGAAAATACTAACTTCATAATTATATCTAAAATTTTTATAAGCTAGTTTTTCAGGAAAATTGTTAATAAGATAAATTCATTTAAGATTTTCACAAGTACTTTACAGTTGAGTGGTAAAACAATTTTACAAGTTTTTTCTTCTTCGATGTAAGTTTGATAGTTTATAAAACTACTATTGTGCATAATTTTTACTTAGTGTTTAAATATTATACTCAATCAATTCTACTACAGTAATGAAAAAGTATATCGTTAATACACAAGTAAACTTTTTACATGTTTTTATTTTTAAAAAAGATGACACTTCAGTTTGTATTCTAATAGAAAATATTATAAAAAAGATGATTTTGTAATAAAAATTAAAACAAATCATTTTCATTGAAATCTTTTTATTTGAAATTCATTCACAATAATACAAGACAGCAAATCTATATTGTTGGGATATCGTTCATACATTCAGTATTAAAGTTATTCAAAAAATTTAGCAAGTCTAGATTTTCATTGTTAAAGTTATCTGTCACCAACTCATTTTCCTTCGCACTAAAATTATTCGAATTCATATTTTCGTCGTTAGCAGAAAAAATATTCAAGCACTTGGGATTAAAGTTATACGAAAAATTTAACAAGTCCAGACTTTCATTGTCATAGTTTACTAGAGGTAAATCAGTTTGTATCAGGTTAAAATTATTTAAGTCCTTATTTTCATCTTTGGCAGATAAATCATCAATATTATTTCCACTTGTATATTCCACATTCGAATTGTTCAAAAAATTTTTTTAATCTAAGTCTATATTTTCATTCTGAAAGTTGTTGGAATGTAAGTCAAAAACACCATTCGCACATTCAATGTGAAAATTATTCAAAAAATTTAACAAGTCCAGATTCTCACTGTCATTATTAACTGTTGATAATTCATTGTTAGTGCTTCGATCATTACAATTTCTACGTATGTTAAAGTCTTTAAGATGATTCTTTCTCTTATGTTGCAATAATTCATACTTACACTGAAAAGTTTCACTGCATTCATCACATCTAGTTTGCATTAAAGATTTTTTATGCATATTTCTTTTATGTTTTAAAAAATGTCGTCTGTTTGAAAAAGTATCAGTACATTCGTCACAACAGTATGTATGTAAAGTCTTTTTATGACTTTTTCGCTTATGGTTTGAAAAAGCATGTTTTGTTGTAAAGGTTATAGAACACTCCTCACATAGATACTCAGGTTTACGATAATGCACCCTCTTGTGTTTTTCCAATTCATACTTGTGTTTAAAAGCATCTTTACAAATAATACATAGATGTTCAGGTAAGACTTTTTGATGAAATAATCTCTTATGTTTAAATAAATCACACTTGCGATTGAAATTTTCAATACAATATTCACATTTGTATCTTATGGAAATTTTTCTATGGGTTTCCATATGTCTTTTTAAACGATGTAAAGTAACAAATCCTTTCTCACACACGTAACAAATATTAGGTTTAATATCATTGTGAACCTTGACATGTCTAGTAAGATAGGATTTTTTAAAAAATGGCTTCTTACAAGTTGGACAAATAAAAAGTTTAGATAACTTCTCATCCTCAAAACCTGATGAAGGGGTTTGTTGAACGGAAACGTGTGTCTCCTCGGACGTTAAAGTATTATTCATTTTGTACTTCAGTTTAGCGAAGTGTAAAAAATCACTCTAAAAGTAAGACTTTAAAAACTACTAAGTATGAGAACTTAGACAACTCTACAGCGAGAAAAGAATGTAACTAATTCAAATTTTTTCTTCGTTCATCAGTTTTACTTAAGAATTTACGGCAAATTCTCTTATTTCATGTCAAATTTTTATAACTATCGCCAATATTAGTGGAAATTTAGCCAAATATTATCCCATACCTTGCTATAATACTCGAATCTTGTGGAAAATTCTAGTTTATCAACATGTCTAAACAGATAATTTGTACACTTTCACTCTGTATTTTTATGGATGTAGCATCTACGTTAAACATTTTAGGGAAAAAAATATTCTATGTTTTTTAACAGTTGATTATAGATTTGTCGAAACTTGTGGTTTAGTATTTTCAAAGAAGGTAGGTTGTTAATACTTAAAGTTTCAAGTTCATGATTTCATCATACATCTGCAGCTTCTAAATTCGATAAGTGTTAGATTTTTATCTTACATTTTCAACCTAAAAAGAAAAAGTTAATTTTTCTGAGATAGAATTTGTATTAAAATAATTTGTGTAAAAATTTTTCATTTACGAAAATTTCATTTATAAGCATATGTGTGAAAAACTTCAAACCAAATGACTTTTAAAAACTTAGTGCTTTGTAAAATAAGATGCGTTATTAACACATGTGAAACATTAAAATTGCATACTTCATAATTTTTAAAATACTTACAGTCTCTTAAATTGGTAAGAATGAGTTTTTATCTCACATTTTCATTCTTATCATTAGAAAAAATAAGTTTCATATATTTTTATTCTAAAAATAAGTTAATTAATTTCTGAGATGATATTTTTTCTGAAATACTTTGTGTAAAAAATTTTTCATTTACAAAAAATTTCAGTTTATAAGCATACGTCTGAAAAACTTCAAACTAAATGACTAAAAAACTTAGCACTTTGTAAAATAAGATGTGTTGTTAACACCAAAATTGTTGACTTCGTGATTTTTTCGAATACCTACAACCTCTTAAGCTGGTAATTTTGTGATTTTATCTTACATTTATAATCTTATTATTGTGAAAATAAGTTTCTTATATTTTTATTCAAGAACAAGTTATCTAAATTTCTAAAATACTTTGTACAAAAATATTTTAGTAAAAATAAGTTTCTTATATTTTTATTCTAAAAATAAGTTAGTTAATTTCTGAGATGATATTTTTTCTAAAATACTTTGTGTAAAAAATTTTACATTCACAAAAATTTCAGTTTATAAGTATAAGTTTGAAAAACTTCAAACTAAATGACTTTAAAAAACTTAGTACTTTGTAAAATAAGACGTGTTATTAACACGTGTGAAACATTAAAATTCCATACTTCATGATTTTTCAAATACTTGCGGTCTCTTAAATTGGTAAGAATGAGATTTTACCTTACATTTTCATTCTTATCATTAGTAAAAATAAGTTTCTTATATTTTTATTCTAAAAATAAGTTAGTTAATTTCTGAGATGATAGTTTTTCTAAAATACTTTGTGTAAAAAATTTTACATTCACAAAAATTTCAGTTTATAAGTATAAGTTTGAAAAAGTTCAAACTAAATGATTTTAAAAAACTTAGTACTTTGTAAAATAAGATGTGCTGTTTAACACCAAAATTGTTGACTTCATAATTTTTTTTCGAATACCTACAGTCTCTTATGCTGGTAATTTTGTGATTTTATCTTACATTTACAATCTTATTATTGTGAAAATGCGTTTCTTATATTTTTAGTGAATTTTTCAGTTTTTTACATTGATCAACTTATTTTTATTTTTATTTATTTATTTTTTAAAGATGAATTTTACTTCAAATAATTTTTTCTTAAACAAAATTCCCATTTAAAGTTCTTTATTTACTTTGAATTTTACATTACATACATACATTTTTCTTGAACATTGTTCTTTTACAGATTGAACTGAACATAATTCAACATAGCAGATAATATTTTTACAATTTTCATATTATGATCGAGTGATAAAACTCCACATTCTTTGAAAAAATGATTTTTTCACTTCTTTGACTTTTATACATTCTTGATTATCAATAATCCAACTACCTAAATACTTCTGGAAGATATTAAAAAATTTTATCCAAAGTATGATAAACTCTCCAGATCTCTTAAAGCGCTTTGCCATAAGTTCACTTGAAAATACTAAGTAAATTACAACTTTATCCCAATTAATTTCATTTTTTATCATTTCTTTTAAAACAATATCTAAACAGGTATAAAAATTTTCATCAGATAACATATCAACATTTTCATAAAGTTGATTGCTAATTTCTGAATTGATAAATTCATTCATTCGAAATTTAAGCTGATTTATAATCCCTAGTTCTGATTTGTGTAGATGTGATCTATTGAATATATGAGTAAATGTATTTAACAAAATAATATCTGTTCTGACATCCATCTTGAAAAAATAATTTTTATGTAGTACTGAATTCAGGTTAAAAAACAGATGTCTTCACTCACGCAAAAATAAGTTAGCATGTGACAAAATTTTACTCCACTCGAAATTAATACTAGGTGTTTCTCACCAAATCCGAATTATCGCCAAATACTCTAAAATTTTTGTAGATATATCCTAAAATTTATTTAAAATCATGCCAAATTCTTATTTTTACGACCCTATTTCTGATTTTATTGGTAAAATTTCACGGGTTTACACTAAAGAAATGTAAGGGTGTAGTCTAATATGTGAAGGATTATTCGAAAAAGTTACAAATTATATCTAAAAAACTTTTAATTTTCTGAAGTTGTAATGAATTTTTTGTAGCGATTTGTAAAAATCTACTGAAAATGTCTATTATTAAAAGTTATTATATTCCCATATTGTATATCAAATAATCAATAAGATTCTTCTAAAGATAGAAAGAAATGAATTTATATTTTTAAAACGTCTAACAATAATCAAATTTAAACACGGTTAAAGGTAGCGACAAAACTGGTATTTTTCCTCCTCTTTCTTGTATTGAATGTACAATAGCATCTCCCCCGATTCTAAGAAAATGCTTAAAGGGATGGTCACCTTCTTCCCTAAAAACATTGTGACGTCACCATTGGCGAATTAAGTCGATCTTTATTCTATTTAGTAAAAAAATATATACAGTTTAAAATGGATGCTAGTTAGTATTCACAATTAAAAAAATATTTATGATGAAAAGTGTTTTTTTAACGAACTTTCTTCAATAAAGTAATTAATAAGAAATTTTAATCACTCTTTTTAGTTATCTTTCAAAAAACAATTCTCGTCTTTCATTCTAATTTAATTTCACTTATACATTTGAGATTTTAAACATCTTTTAACTTAATTTTCACATACATCATCTTTTTTCATAAAATATTAGCGAATTTTGCAAGATCTTCAATTATTATTTTTTAATTATTCTGTAATTAATATTATTTAAATGGTTGAGTCGTTCTCAAACATTTGTATTCTTAGGTTTAAAAAGATCTGTGTAGGTATATTTCTAACGAACAGTGGTTAAAGTACTTGTAAACTACTGTTTCCTCACTTCAAACAGGCGCCGGGTTCGAATCTCAGTCAGGTGTCTCTATTACTACACTTTCTTTCATTATTTATACTTAATTTTAACTCTCAATGTCATTTTTCATAAAACATTCGTAATCTTTTAGAAGGAAATGCTTAATTAATACTTTATTAATTATTATTCTGTAAATTTATATAATTTAAATGGTTGAATCGTTCGAATCTCAGTCAAAATCTATGTTTCTAAACTTTCTTTCGTTCTTTATACTTAATTTTTGCTTTCATTGCCCTTTTTTCGGAAAATAATTGACGATTTTTTACAAGAAGATCCTTAATTAATATTTTTCTTAATTATTATTCTCTAATTAATATCATTAAAACGATTGAATTCTTTTCGGACACTAGCATTCATAGTTTAAAAAGAACAGTGCAGACATATAATAGAAAAATCACTCACACATATGCAAAAACTACTGAAATATTTTTTTGCTGCAAGGTAGCAGGTTCGAATCTCAGTCAAAATCTATGTTTCTAAACTTTCTTTCGTTCTTTATACTTAATTTTTGCTTTCATTGTCTTTTTTTCGGAAAATATTTGATGATTTTTTACAAGAAGATCCTTAATTAATATTTTTCTTAATTATTATTCTCTAATTAATATCATTAAAACGATTGAATTCTTTTCGGACACTAGCATTTATAGTTTTAAAAGAACAGTGCAGAAAATATACTATAAAAATCACTCACACACACGCGAAAACTACTGTCTTATGCAAATATTTTTACTGCAAGGTGCCGGGTTCGAACCCCAGTCAAACCTCTCTATTTCTTGCATACTCTATCCGCATTCTTAAATTCAATCGATTTCTTATTTATTTCCGAATTTTTAAATTTTTTTCTTAATTAATTTCTTAATTAATTTCCTAATTAATTTCTTAATTAACCTCCTAATTAATTTCCTAATGACTCACAAACAATATCCTACTTTTTACCTTATACCGCAAACATCGCTTTAAAACCATCGTCACCTTTTACAATAAACCACTCGTTAAATTTTTTAATTAATTTTCTTCATTAATACCCTCGTCATCTTTCACGATCAAGTTAGAGGATGTCTCAAGGTCAATGTCAACCCATCTAGACCCCTCAGGGGGTGGTGCGGCACCCGCACGACTTGCCGGTGCCACAGTGCCACCGCCGCCTGGGCTAGAACCGGTGTTTCTTATCTACTCATAGGCTCATATTTCCAACATGAGTGAAATGATTGGATTTATGTGTTTCACTAATGTAATTATATTTGGCCTGTAAATAAATTGGTTATCATTAAGAGTTTTTATGAAAAATAAATTTGCTGTAAATAACTGTAATTCAAAGAAATGATATGAATTCAAAGCGCTTTAGATAGCATAAATCTTTTTCAATAACCTAATTTGTCTCAATTGGCTTTCTAATATTACATTACATTTTTCATTCCAGTATAGAAAACGTAAATATTTCAAATTTTATATCAAACCTTTAAAATAGCTTTGAATAATAACTTTACCTTTTGTTTTTTTTCATTTCAGAAAATATATAAAATTGTCTAGACATAGTCTCATATTTCCAACGTAAGTGAAACGATTATGTATGTGTTGCACTGGTGTCATTACATTTGGCTTAATTATAAGTATGTAAATTGCTTATGTTATCATTAAAAACTTTTATGAAAATTAAGGTTGCAGTAAATAACCATAATCTACGGTTGCTAATATATCATCATTACATTTGAGATAGTATATATTTTCCAATCACCTATATTTTCCGTTGAATTACACAGGCTTACAAAATTGAAGTTGACAAAATTTGATTTGATGATTTTAACTAAACTTTATGTTTTTTGATGTGCTGAAACCGATTTTTCTCTATCACGTATAGATTTTTATCAATACAGGGTTCTTACCGACACAATTTCTTACATATACCCTCATAACAATAGGTTGGTTGGTTGGTATGGTTTTACGTCGCACTAGTGTTGCGCTATTACAACAATAGGTATCCATGAATAATTAATCATGAAAACATACCATAAAACTTACCATTTAGTTATCTAGGTGGAAGAGTAATGGAAGATATTGTATAGGTAGGCACCCTGTATTGACAAAAATCTATACGTGATAAAACTGACTTTATTTTCGGTTTCAGCACACCAAAAAACATAAAGATCAGTCAAATTTATAAAATAAAAATTTTATATGTCGACCTGTGTAATTAATTAAAATATAATTTCCATTTCAGCAATGAAAGTATGATTGTTTCATATAAATTCATAATCATAAACCTTTAAAATAAAATAATATATGAGATTAACTTTTTCTTTTCTTCTTTTTAGTAATTTTAGAAAAAAAAATGCTGGGGGCAAGAGGTTTTATTGAAATTAAATTTGTAGTAAATATATTATTAAAAATAAAATCATACATTTAACTAGAAATTTTTTTTCTTTTAATTAGATGCAACCAATATTTTGGTATAATGTTTCACTATTTTAGCGGTGCAGTTTCTCTAGTAAGCATCATTGAAATTGTGAAATTAGCACTAGAATATTGGTTGCAGTTAAAAATGCACTTTCGGCAATATTCTTGCGGTGGATTGTTGGACTATTATTTTTTAACAGTGTAACCGTAATTAAATTGAATGTAAAAAGTCATAATTCACTGTAAAAAAAAAAAAATAAAAAAATAAAAAATCGGTAACTTTCTGGGAAATTTTGGGCAACTAATGTGCCCAAAAGTTACCAGTGACGTTTCTGGAATACACCAGTAACCATCAAATGTAACATTAAAAGCAATCACTGTAAAAAAATAACTATTACCAGCTGCAAGAAACTCTCTGTGATTGGAGAAAATAATTATTTTCTCCAATCGCAGAGAGTTTCTTGCAGCTGGTAATAGTTATTTTTTTACAGTGATACTACATTCATGAAATGAGAAACGTTTCATTCACAAAAACTTTTTATTCTCAGAAACCTGTTCCAAACTTATAAAAAGCAGAATTGTATCCTATATACAATTGTAACGTTACCAAATTTTTAAAGTGTTATATTTAAAATCTGCTAACAAACAATTTGTTAAATCTGTTAAAAACTTAAATGTTGAATATAGTTACATTTATAGAGTTACCAACATTTTTAATTAATCCCTTAGAATTCTTTGTACCGGCCTTTCTTTCATACCACATTTTTTGAAGAGTAATTTTCTTGTTTAGTCGTAATTATACATTGGAGAAAAAACTCCAATAAAAAAAAAAAAAAAAGAAATATAGACGGCTACTAAGAATGCTAAGATATAAGTTTAAAATGTTGTCAGTTCTGTATTTACAATACATGTTTCATTAGAACAATGAAATCATGAACAAATACTATCACCAGGCCCTGATTAACACCGTGGCCCCGGGCCTCATTACTTGGGGAAGAAGCTCGAAGTTTCTTTTAGAGATCGAAAATTTTTGATTAAGAATGTACAAAAATGCTTTTTAAAATAGCCTTTTATGAGAATCTTATTTCTGAAAGCAAAATATTTTTTTTTTTTTTTACACCACTTCGGAAAAAAAAAATCTGTGACTAACATCTAGAAAAATGTGGCTCTAGTAAAAATAATAAGATTTTTATAAGATCTGTGGCTCTAGTAAAAATAATTCCATGTCATCTTTATCCATTTTTGTCTCATTTTCTAGCGAGATCTAAAAACCCCTATTAGAATTCTAGAGCGTTTTCCTATATTATCGCAGTCGTTCTCATCTAAAAATCTCTGAAAATAAATACGAACATTTTAGTCACTATAATTTTGTTTTGTGACCTAATTCTAGAAAATCAAGTGAGAATTCCTCGAAATACAAAGGAATCATTATATTCATAATATTCATAATGTAGCTCGCCATCCAGAAAAGTGAAGACTAGAAATTCTCATTCATTTCGTCTATACAGTTTATTTGTTTACCTTATAAGCATAACTCAGAAATCTATATTTATACTTTAGAGATTCAGTAAATGATTACTTATTCGTTCTAGATGAAGGCGGTATATTTTATTTTTTAATAAAAGGTAATATTTTTTTCAAATATGTATTTTTGGGTGAAACATCTGGGAAAATTAAGTTTTTTTCTTCTTTTCTTTCAAGGACCGGTAAAAAACTTGCTGGAAAATGACAAGTACGAATGTGCATCAGGCCCTAGGCCCACTTCAGGCTTAGTTGCACTCTTCTTATCACAAATCATAAAAATCTGGAGTGACTCCACTCAACTTTGTGAAGATTTAGCAATTAACAGACTAAAACAAATTTTAATCAATGAATAATTCAGTAATGAATCTAAATGGAAATGTTCAACTGAAAGTTCGAATATTTGTTACAGTGGACAGTAATGCATTCAAATTCTTTTATGTATTTCTGTAATAATAGCGGTAAATATTAATCAAGAAATTTCCAGCAACAATCATTCAGCAGCAAAATCCTAAGCCACATATCAGTTTTAGCTCCTTTGAAATAATTTAATGGAATTCATACAATTAACCCCATTATGTGTGTAATTATTAGATATGTAAATGATAGCAAATTAAATTCAACGCTCATAAAATTATATAGCTGTTGTGACAATGACCTGTAACATGTCTACCTAAATTTATTTTAATCGGACATAAAGTTCATAAGCTAGCACACTTAAATTAAATCCGTGTACCGTGATGATAAAGAATTTTCCTGTGTGACCCTGTAAAAGAATTATAAGTCCTATATTCATCAAAATCTGTACAAATCATCAGGCGGTAACTTAAACGTAACATATTTAGATTAATAGAATAAGGTGTTCAGACGCTATTGCACTTCAAATAATTCGAGTTCACAGGCCTAAATGATAAAATAAAAAAAGCCTTGCGTCCGAAAATGAAATTCTGTTTAACCCTTTGTCAGCCTTTAACCCTCTAAAGTACTCTATACAGTGTTGCTAAATTTAGGGACACTTTCATTCAACCATCACCAATAATTTTGAGGAATGACATTTGATATATATAATAGACGAATGGCCTTCAAAGGGATTAGGCAACCGTTACTGTTAAAAATTAGTGGTGGATATTCTATAAAAATGTCCTTAAATTTGGCAACACTTACCAGAGGAGTGAAATGAAATAGGGCCGCCAAAGGGTTAAAACAGAATTTACAAGTTGCGTGAGCAAAAAGTAAAAATTTTCTAAGGCGAAAAATGCATACTTACTCATTACCATGTTTTTATTAACTTCGATTTTTGTTTGTTTGTTTTTATGTTTGTTTGTTTGTTTGTCCGGTTCAAATCTTGCAATCAATTTTTAACTAACTTCCCTACTAGCTAGACATTTGAAACTTTCACAGTAGCTCAGAACCCGGTGACAACACAATACTTCGAATTCAGATTTTTGAATTTTCAAATAGTTTTCCTTTAATTAATTAAAATATGAAAATAATAAGCTCTTAATAGCAATAAAATAGCCATTAAAATATCAGCTATAATTTAATTGTTGCCAAAAAAAATTACGAGTTCATTTTCTTTCGATATAAAATAAATACATTTAATTCAACGCGAACGTTAAAAAATTATAAAAAGTTAAATTATGCATCTCAGAAAATGTGACGTCATTATCGTCATTTTTAAAACCAACTTTTTTTTTCCATTTTTATTATTACTTCACTGAACTGAGTCCGCGTACTTAAATATTGCTTAAATATTATTTTTTTAACCTCGCGTATTTTATTAATGATTCATCAGAAAATTTAAAAACATAGTATATATATATATATATATATATATATATATATATTTTTTTTTAATCTTATAATTGTTTATCAAATTAGTTTTTCATCATTATTATTTATGCATCCCAACTAAACAGCCAACATCAAATAAATTTTCAACTTATTTGATTTAATTGTAAATTTTTTCGCAATGAAAAATGATATTTACAATAAACCATTTTCTTTCCAATTTCGAAATTATTACGTAAAACAAAATAAAATTATATACGGGATTAACCTTTTTTTGTCTGGCTTATAATTCAGTTTCTGAGAAAACAAATAATATCTCTCCACTTCCTCTCCAAACTTCTTACGAAATATTGTTTTTGGAAATGTATTTATAGAATATTTTTCTTAGAAATATTTGTATTTTTTGAAAGGAGCTTAAGAAATGATTTTTTCTTTATGATACTTTAAAGTAAATCTAAGCAAATTAATATTTAAGACGAAATGGCGGGATTAAACAGCTTTTCAAGGAAGTGTGCTCCATTAAAAGATTTGCGTTGTTTTTCAGTGTTTTTGACTGTGTTGTTTACTTTAGGTTTTTTTTTTTTTTTTTTTTTTTTTTTTTTAACTGCTTTAAAAGAATTGTTTTAAATGACTTTATGTATTTTTTTTTTTTTTAGTGTTTTGAAAGATAAATGCGGAAATAATATTACCTTCCAAAAAAAATATAAACTAATTTTTAAATTAAGCAGATGGAAATTTATAAGTTTACAATCAAAGTAAAAACTATTAAATTATTAGAACGATTGAGTCGAGTTGAGGTGCCCACGCTATGAGCAATTGGTGATGCATTAGAACAGGGGCTTTTTTCTTTTAGACAAAATAAACCAAATAAAAACCGTTTTACCCCACCCCACCCCTTTTTTTTTTTTTTTTTTTTTTTTGAAAAAAGGTTGAATACCTTTGACGTCATTCGCGATTTGCAATATAATGATTGGAGCAAATTTATTTATATTTCCAAAGAAAGAGTGAGTTATTGCAACAAGATCGAGGATATGATATGAATCATTGAGTATTGAAATCTCTTTATTTCAATAAGTAGGAAAATAAATTAATATTTTTATAGTGTTACCGGATAAATGTTAAATTAATATTTAAAAAAAAAAAAAAACTAAAACGGTATTACGAAAGTTGATGCAAAAATAATAATAATTATTATTATTATAATTCTTTATTTCTTTATGTTTAAAATAATAAACGGAAATCGTTAAACTACGAAAAATATTTTTGTAACGTGTTTAATATATATATATATATATATATATATCTGTAATAATTTTTAAACACGTTACAAAAATATTTTTCGTAGTTTAACGATTTCCATTTATTATTTTAAACATAAAGAAATAAAGAATTATTATTATTATCATTATTATTATTATTATTATTATATATATATATAATCGTTCTTCCTGACTGAGTGAGTGGTGGAGGGGGTGATTCATCATCGCCCAGGCCAAACCCCTGGACCTAGAAGCATGAAATTTTGTGACAATGTTCCTTCTATGACGTAGGCATCCACTAAGAAGCGATTTTCCAAAATTCGCTCCCCAAGGGGGGGGGGAGAGGGGCAAAACGTGATTTCACAAAATCCTTCTTATCTCAAACAAGAAAACGGATTTCCGTAAAAGTTTTGCTTTAAAATATAGCTAACACAAATGTCTAAAAACCAATTTCTGGAATTTTCAAAATTCGGTACCCAAGGGGGGCGGGGGTCAAAACGTGATTTTACATGGGTAAAACGTGATTTCGCATAATATATCTCAAACAAAAAAATAGATATACGTGAAATTTTTGCTCTAAAATATAGCTAATGTAACTATCTAAAAACCAATTTCTGGAATTTTAGAAATTCAGCCCCCAGGTGGGGCAGCAAGGGAGGGGGGCTATGGAACAAAAACAAATAGAAATACAGTTAGGCCGTTCAAAATTGGTACAGATAGGTTTTAAAGGCCTGCAAGTCGAATGGAGATATTATCGAACGCGTAAAGTTATTAGGAGGGGCGAGAAGAGGGGACGGAGGGGGGGGGGGGAATAAAAATAGTGTCAGATCATTCAAAATTGGTACATAGAGGTTTTCGATACTTACAAATCGATTGCGGATATTTTTGAATTTGTAAAATTATTAGGTGGGGCGGGAAGGGGGTTGGCAGTAAAGGGGGGCTTTGTCGCAAAAACAAATAGAAATACAGTTAGGCCGTCCAAAATTGGTACAGATAGGTTTTAGAGGACTGCAAG
This sequence comes from Salticus scenicus, assembly GCA_963930645.1. Lineage (NCBI taxonomy): Eukaryota > Metazoa > Arthropoda > Arachnida > Araneae > Salticidae > Salticus > Salticus scenicus. Next base: position 15,897,575 of record OZ005660.1, read on the forward strand.
TCGAATGGGGATATTTTCGAAAGTGTAAAGTTATTAGGAGAGCCAGGAAGGATTTTACGGATATCTGTTTTTTGTTTGAGATAAGAAGGATTTTGTGAAATCACGTTTTGCCCCTCCCCCCCCCCCCTTGGGGAGCGAATTTTGTAAAATCGCTTCTTAGTGGATGCCTACGTCATAGAAGGAACATTGTCACAAAATTTCATGCTTCTAGGTCCAGGGGTTTGGCCTGGGCGATGATGAATCACCCCCTCCCCCACTCACTCAGTCAGGAAGAACGATTATATATATAATAATAATAATAATAATAATAATAATAATAATTCTTTATTTCTTTATGTTTAAAATAATAAACGGAAATCGTTAAACTACGAAAAACATTTTTGTAACGTGTTTAAAAATTATTACAGATATATATATGAAATTGTTAAACTACGAAAAATATTTTTGTAACGTGTTTAAAAATTATTACAGATATATATATGAAATTGTTAAACTACGAAAAATATTTTTGTAACGTGTTTAAAAATTATTACAGATATATATATATCAATACAAAAAACCGTTAAAGGGTTAAGAGTTTGTGACGCAGCACTGTACTTTATGCTTATAAGAATTAGAAATACGGGTCTTAAAAATAATGATATCAAATTTTCAGTGACGCTTTGATATTAATTAAATTATACATAGATTTTCTTATTTGAATTTGCTTTTTCCTTTTATTTATATTTACAGTGTAAACGTTATTTTCAACATAAAATAATATATAGCATTTACTCATTGATACCTTTCCATTCACATCTCTTATACTATGAAAGCATGTGTTTTAAAAGAAATTATATGAAATTCCAGTAACGCAGTGGTGTTACATTAAGTGATTTGTTTTTAAATTTCTCTGCAATTATTTTGTTTTGCATATTAAAGTATATGTGCACATTGAAATATTGCTTTTAATTTTCAAATACGCTGTCAAATATATCACTTTCATTAAGCTTATATTATGTACTGAAATATATTTATTTCAATGAATTATTCTATCTTTTGCGTCACGCCATCCAAAACTGAAAAAAATTTCACAGTTTTTTTCTTTGCATCACGATATCTATTTGCATGCATTTTCAATTTATTTGGATGAAATGACACAAAGTAAACATTTCCATATATTTTACTTACAGTTTTGGATGGCGTGACGCAAAAGATAGAATAATTCATTGAAATAAATATATTTCAGTACATAATATAAGCTTAATGAAAGTGATATATTTGACAGCGTATTTGAAAATTAAAAGCAATATTTCAATGTGCACATATACTTTAATATGCAAAACAAAATAATTGCAGAGAAATTTAAAAACAAATCACTTAATGTAACACCACTGCGTTACTGGAATTTCATATAATTTCTTTTAAAACACATGCTTTCATAGTATAAGAGATGTGAATGGAAAGGTATCAATGAGTAAATGCTATATATTATTTTATGTTGAAAATAACGTTTACACTGTAAATATAAATAAAAGGAAAAAGCAAATTCAAATAAGAAAATCTATGTATAATTTAATTAATATCAAAGCGTCACTGAAAATTTGATATCATTATTTTTAAGACCCGTATTTCTAATTCCTATAGCCATAAAGTACAGTGCTGCGTCACAAACTTTTAACCCGTTAAAGGTTTTTTGTATTGATATCATTACTTTTTAGGGGTTAATGATCAAAACGTAAAATTAAAGGAGCATGGTAATGAGTTATAACACTGTATTAAAAGTGTTGTTTTATAGGTCATACTCGAACAAAATAACAAACTAAATAAACTTTCAAAATTTTATAAAAAGTGATAAAAAAGATGGAAACATGCAACATTACAAAGGCATAATATAGTACATTTTAAAAATGACAAAATTTTCTTATTTATATTTATTTCTTATTATAATTTTTTAGGTATAGATTTGATTTAAAAGAGAAAAATAAATAATAATAGAAAAATCTTTAAAAAGTGAAAATTTTATACTGGTAAATATTTAAATAGTATAGTTTGTTATGAATTTAATAAAAAAAAAATCTTAATCTATTCAAAATTTTATTATAGATTAACATTTTGTAATTTATATATTATATATACTAGAAACTTAATGAGCAAATTAATTATTTTCAAATTCTGTTTTAAGAATTTTTTCAATCCGTAGTTTAAGTGATTTATCACCTAATCTTGAAAAAATTACAAATATTTGCATATGATTATCATATTATTTGTCATTTTTATGAAAATAAAGGAAAAATTTTTTGTTGTTGCAATCACCTTTTAAAATAGAACCAATTTTGAAAGTTAACAACGTATCAGCATGAAAACAATGTAAATACAAAGAATATTTTTGATAAACAAATGTCATATAAAATACAAGTACCTAAATAAATAACTCATTTAATATATATATTAAAAAAAGAAAAATATTTTTTTTTTATTTTTGTGTTAATTTTTACGCTTCCCGATAGATGGAGCCAAAACGATTATTTGATATTCAGTATTTCAGATGGAAGAGAAGAAATTCGTCCGCGAAACTGCCGCATCACGGTATTTTCGGAGTAAAAAATAGTTCGATTTTTAAACTGAGTTATAAAAAAAACAAGAGTTTTCCTAGGGAAAAGGGAGATGTCAGGCACATCAGATAAAAGCGATTAATATCATATATAAATTAAACTAAATTCGCTCGAGCCATATTCGAGAAAAAATTCTTACACATATAATCCGTCCATTTATAACTTAAATGAGCCAATTCATATCTCGAAATATATTGCACGCAGAAATGTTGCGATTTCAGGGTAGGATCAGACAGAAGGTGAAAGTCTATTTTGAAAATATCAGAACATAACCTCCCATATTTCCTGAGATATTAAGTGTCGGCTTTCAGCGGTTTCTTTGATCTTAAAATACCTGTATATATAAGTGTCGAAGTTTTCGTTCGTTTTTCCGTTTCCGCTGAGTGTCGTGGTGTTCGTTTGTTTTTGCGCTTGCGTCACTAGAAAAACTGCCGTTTTTCATGATATATATATATATCTGTAATAATTTTTAAACACGTTACAAAAATGTTTTTCGTAGTTTAACGATTTCCGTTTATTATTTTAAACATAAGGAAATAAAGAATTATAATTATTATTATTATTATTATTATTATTATTATTATTATATATATAATCGTTCTTCCTGACTGAGTGAGTGGGGGAGGGGGTGATTCATCATCGCCCAGGCCAAACCCCTGGACCTAGAAGCATGAAATTTTGTGACAATGTTCCTTCTATGACGTAGGCATCCACTAAGAAGCGATTTTACAAAATTCGCTCCCCAAGGAAGGGGGGGAGAGGGGCAAAACGTGATTTCACAAAATCCTTCTTATCTCAAACAAAAAAACAGATATCCGTAAAATTTTTGCTTTAAAATATAGCTAACACAAATGTCTAAAAACCAATTTCTGAAATTTTCAAAATTCGGTCCCCAAGGGGGGCGGGGGTCAAAACGTGATTTCACATGGGTAAAACGTGATTTCGCATAATATATCTCAAACAAAAAAATAGATATACGTGACATTTTTGCTCTAAAATATAGCTAATGCAACTATCTAAAAACCAATTTCTGGAATTTTAGAAATTCAGCCCCCAGGTGGGTCAGCAAGGGAGGGGGGGCTATGGAACAAAAACAAATAGAAATACAGTTAGGCCGTTCAAAATTGGTACAGATAGGTTTTAAAGGCCTGCAAGTCGAATGGAGATATTATCGAACGCGTAAAGTTATTAGGAGGGGCGAGAAGAGGGGGCGGAGGGGGGGGATAAAAATAGTGTCAGATCATTCAAAATTGGTACATAGAGGTTTTCGATACTTACAAATCGATTGCGGATATATTTGAATTTGTAAAATTATTAGGTGGGGCGGGAAGGAGGTTGGCAGTAAAGGGGGCTGTGGGGCAAAAACAAATAGAAATACAGTTAGGCCGTCCAAAATTGGTACAGATAGGTTTTAGAGGACTGCAAGTCGAATGGGGATATTTTCGAAAGTGTAAAGTTATTAGGAGGGCCGGGAGAGGGGGGGCAAAAAAATAAAAATAGATATAGATCGTTCAAAATTGGTATATAGATGTTTTCGATACTTACAAATCGATTGCGGATATTTTCGAATTTGTAAAATTATTAGAAGGGGTGGGAAGGGGGGGGGCAGTAAGGGGGGGGTATGGGCAAAAACAAATAGAAATACAGTTAGGCCGTTCAAAAATGGCATAGATAGGTTTTAGAGGCCTGCAAGTCGAATGGGGATATTTTCGAAAGTGTAAAGTTATTAGGAGGGCCAGGAAGGGGGCGCAGAGGGGCAAAAAAAAAATAGAGTTAGATCAATCAAAATTGGTACATAGAGGATTTCGATACCTACAAATCGATTGCGGATATTTTCGAATTTTTAAAATTGTTGGGAGGGGCGGGAAAGGGGGGAGCAGAGGGGCAAAAAAATAAAAATAGAGATAGATCGTTTAAAACTGGTGCATAGGGGTTTTTGATACTTACAAATCGATTGCGGATATTTTCGAATTTGTAAAATTATTAGGATAGACGGGAGGGGGGTGAAGGGGGAAAATAATAGAAATAAGAGTTAGAGCATTTTGGGAATTTTTTCCGAAGGCAGTGAGAACCCTGTGCGACATTTTTCCTAATCAGATTTTGTTTCTTTTTTTTTTTTTCACGTGATAAAAATTAATGCAATTTTGAGAATTCAGTAATTATAGTGATTCCTTTAAAAATAGGGACCAGCGAAGCGGGCGTTGCCTGCTAGTATATATATATATGTGTGTGTGTGTGTGTTAAACAATCAATACTGGTTTTAGTTATTGTGCTCGTATATCATGTTTAGAAAAAAAAAAAATATATATTTAACGGATTTTTTTGGAGTAAACAAATTTTTATCAGTACACCTTCCCAGTTACATTATACATATTTGTAAATAATAATTGCCACTTTAAACTATAGGTAATAGTCCTAATTAACTATAGTTTAACGATAGTCCAATATTGACTATCTAAATGTAATTTAAACTAATAGGAATGACATTTTGCAACTTTCTCGTAAATTTCGATTTTCTTTATATATATATATATATATATATATATACTATGTGTATATATATAATGTGAGTAATAATGCTTGTGCGTTGTAAATCGATGTTTGTTCTTTCTGATATAAAGTTCTGTTATATCATCTAATCAAAATAAGGTTTTAGATATCCATGTTAGTGAAAACAATTAGTTTTTCTTTTTTATAGGTTAAAGATAAAACGTTTAAATTTTTCCTTTCTCTAATATAAAACATTTTCTTAAGTTTGCATTTAAATGATGCACATGTTAATTAGATTACAATAAATTAACTTTTTTAACACTTTCCAAAAATTTGAAAACTGTTTCTGTTCATCTGTCTGCCCCGTACTCCCATATATTCTTGGAATTCCCCGAAAATAATATGTGTTACTCAAGTTCATCCTGTGATGTACCTTATTGAAAATAAGGTGTATACCACAACTGGTTTGTCCACAGGGACACCCGAAATAATTCCAAAGCATTACGTTCTCTATGAGAGGTATTCCTATGAAACACATTTTTATAAACTTATTTTGTACAAATAATAACGAAATTGATATTTATTATTCATATGTACAAAAAAAAAAAAAAAAAAAAAAAAAATTCTATAAAATACAGTATGATTAATATTAAGATTTACAGGGCGACACGAAAATTTTTATATACATTGAGGGCTATAACCGGAAATCTCTGGAATTGCATTTTCGATTTTATTAAGCATTTTTAACACTTCCTAATATTGGTTAAGAGTGATTATGATTTAAATTAACCAGTCTGTCTATCCGTACTTTAATTCACGTAAATATTCATGTAATTCCTTGAAATTTATATGTGTTACTCAAGTTCACTACATGATGTTTCCTATTTAAACTGTCTATCCGTGTTTTAATTCACGTAAATATTCATGTAATTCCTTGAAATTTATATATGTTACTCAAGTTCACTACAAGATGTTTCCTATTTAAACTGTCTATCCGTGCTTTAATTCACGTAAATATTCATGTAATTCCTTGAAATTTATTAAGTTCACTACAAGATGTTTCCTATTTAAAATGGAGTACCGGGATCCGGACATACTATTGCGGAACAAAATCTCGCCGGACGAAATATCGCGTCGACTCAAAATCATAATATGATCTATTTCACGAGTGATCTCTTGAGAGGGCCACATAGAGCCTTATAAATATATATACATATATATATATATATATATATATATCATAGAGTGGAATTTCATTATTTTATCAATATTTAATTTTAAGTTATCATTTGATTTTCACCATTTAAAGTGCATTTAAAAAAATATTGTACATCACTGCTGACTAGTGGCGGATCCAGAACTTAACTTATTTTTTATTTATTTATTTATTTATTTATTTATTTTTTTTTTTTTTTGGGGGGGGGGGGGGGAAGATTTTTCAAGATGTTATTCCAGATCAATGAAAACTTTACATTTGTATTTGTAATGTTCAATTGTGAATGTCAGTACTTTTTTTTTTTTTTTTTTTTTTTGGGGGGGGGGGGGTGTCAGCCCCCTAACCCCGCCACTGCTGCTGACATCAAAGCTGAACACTGTTCACGAACCTGAATTAAGAATTATAAAATTAATCAGCACGGTTGAATTTATTATGAGTAATCTTGACAAAAGTTAATAAACATAGTCTATAAACTCTTTTAGGCAAAATTCATAAAAATTTTAGTGATAGGTTTGTCTGTATGTCAGTGCTCTGGCTAAGATAAATATGTATGTGTTGTCATGAAATTTTTTATAAGATTTCCAATAATTACCAACTCATTCAAATAAAATGTAAAATGTGTCATTTATTTGTATCAAACACAATCATCACTCACATTATTTTGCTTTTCATTCATTTATGTTGGCGATATTTTGTCCCCATTTAAAATAAGGTACTACCACTAGTTTGTATTAGGGAAACTCCAAAGAATTCCAAAGCTTGGCGCTTTATGATAAGTATTCCCATAAACCTCATTTTAATATCTATATTATGCACAAACCAAAAGGAATTTGACATTTATTTTTCATATACACAAAAATAATTTCTATAGAATACAGTATGACAAGTATTAGATATACAGGGCCACACAAAAATATTTAGATACATTTTCGATTTTAGTAAGCATTTTTACACTTTCCAACAATGTTTAAAAGTTAGTATGAATTCAATTAATCTACTTGTCTGTCCTTCTGTTCCTGAGTCGATCCATTCTGTAACCGTATGGACAAAGTATATTGAAGGTTAAACCAGGCAAAGAGCACGTACAATTGGAAAATTTTAATAATATATGCGAAGTGCATAATTTTTCATTCTTGTTTTTAAAAAGGATGAATGTTAAATATAACATGCTTTATATTTATCCAATGATTTAAGGATAAATTGGCTTAGTAACAATAAAACTTTCATTTGAATTTTACAAACTGGGAAAACAAAAATAATGAATTACAATTTCAACACAAGAAAAAAATATTGACAGGAAGAAATTTAAGTAAAAAAAGAATATATATATATACATACATACTATAGGATTATGTAATGGAATATTATAATCCTTTAAAAAAATTAACTTATAGAGTAAAATTTACGTTTAATATTTTAAACTAATCGGTCTTCGCTCGCTTAGCAGTCAATATTTTCATTTCCATTCATCAAATTTGCCATATTCGCCAAATCAGAAACAGTGGCCAAATGTCGTGAAAAATAAATTTGATTTTAGCATAATGATAATATGAATTTTCATTTTCATCACAGTCTTTTGCTATATACTGACTATTTCTCACCCTGTTCAAAATATAAAATCCAATTACTGACTCTGAGGTCTGAATAAAAGAATAATTCTTAGAAAATCCAGTTTTAATTTATTGAGCAACATGGAATCTATTAAAAAAAAAAAAAAAAAAATTAAAAGACAGAATTTAGTTTAGCAAGGAGGACTATTAATTTCAATCTATAAAATTTTTATTTTATTTTTATTCTATTATTGTTTATCTCATTTTTTGACCGTAAAACTGGGCCACGTACTTTTTAAAATGACTGAAATGAATTAAAATGAAGTGTTGCTACCTAAATTTCATACTTTAGTTAATTTCAAAAAATCTAATTGTCCTGTCGAAAAACTGTTTGCACCCCTGGATTCAGAAAAATCGCCCCTTTGATTTGGTATCAAATCTGTAACGATAGGACTGATATTTCTAGTTTAGTTTGGTGTTACACAAAAGTGGTTTACAAAAAATCCAGATTGCAGCTAATAGTCCTCCGTCCTTAAAAAAAAAAAAAAAAAAAAAAAAAAAAAGGTATTTTTAGAAACAATGAAAAATAAATTGCAAGAAAACTGTTCGTTAAATAGGGAGTGAATTTCGTTATTTTGCAATTTTTATTACAAGGAAAAGCTCAAAATAATCTTATTTCGAGGGAAAGATTTTGTAAAATGCAGAAAGTCGTGAAATAGAGACTCATTAAGTAGATATTCGACTGTATATACGTAATTTTTTTTTACATTTTATTTTAGTTTATATATTACTTTACAGTCATTTGTTATTCATGAAGACAAGTTAGTAAGAGGGGGAGGGGGGGGAGTAAAACAGATATTTTTTAAGGAAGGATTTAAACTTATTTCTACGAATGAATTTCAAATAAGAAACTCTTCAGGAAATCGTATAAAAGAAATTAGCGGGGGGCGGGGAGGGGAGGTTAGATTTCTTTCTTTTTTAAAATAGTTTGTGTTCAACTTTGACTAGAACTTTAACGTAAATCAAATTTGCAGCAAATAATTGTAATCTCTTTTCCTATTGACGAATTTCAAATTAGAAATTTTCCAACGAATTGTGTAAAAGAAATTAGTCGTTTGGGTATAAAATTATTCTCAACAGTACTTATAATACAGTAACTTTTCTTTTTCACTTTCTTCTACTTCTATATTCAATAGAAGAAAGTATTGGATTCGTAAAAATTTTAGACTTCCGGTTTTCGGTGGATTTACACGTTTTGAGAGGTCCAGAACAAAATTTGACCATTTTTAGAAAATGTCTGTCTGTCTGTTTCTGTGTGTGTGTGACAAAAATTTTGTGGCGACTGTATCTCAGAAACAACTGCACAGAATTGCATATGATTTATATGTAGATGCACCTTGACCTAAATTAGTGCCTATCAACTTTTGGTGTCAACTGCTCAACAAGTGGCACTGCTATCCAACGATTTCAACAATTTACGGGAAGGCTGTATCTCACGAACTACTGCGCAAAAACGCATATAAAGTCATATATAGATGCAACCTGATATAAATTAGTGTCTATCAATTTTTGGTATCAACAGCTCAATAGGTGGCGCTGCTATGAAGTGATTTCTAGAGAACTTGTATTAGAAAGAGACTGGACATTGGCATGCCAGCTTTTTGACGAAATCCTCCATTTTAGTGCCAGTTGCTCCATTGCTCAACATTACACTGAGAAGAAATTTCGATTATTTTACGTCTTAACTGGAGGAGAACTTATTTATTAATTTTTTACTTTGATGGGAAATAAATTACTTTAATTTTGAAATATTTTTAAAAGATAAAAATGCATTATTATTTATTTTATATCATGTTTTAAATACTTTGAATTCTCTTATTGCATGTTGTTTTACTTATTTATTTCTTAACATATGGGATAATTACATTATTTATTTGCTAGCTTTTAGTTCTTAAGTTCTGTTTTGCGACATATTTAATATATTAGATCTGAATGTATTTTTCTAAACTGGCAAGTATTTTTCTAATATATTTTAAAATACATATTTAAAATAAGTATATTAAAAGAAATTCTTTTGGTTATTTTCTTGTACAAAAACGTATCCGTTTTCTGAAGATAAATTAATAAAAATAAAAAATAATAAGTTATACATTGTTTACTAGCATATGAAACATAATTTTTTTTTAATTACTATTTGCCATAATAAATTTTATAAATAATATTTTAATTATTATTTTTATTTACATAATATTTTTGAAATCTAAAGAATTAAAAAAAAAAATCAATGAAATAAACAAATTTAAATAAAATAAAAACGTATTTTTTAATTTCTGAAAATATCAGTTAATATTTTGACAAATTATTATTTTTAATTATTGGTTAATATTTTTACAAAAAATAAATAATTTCGTCATTATTAATAATAATGCGTGATTGAAATAAATAAAATCTGTATTTTTAGCTTGTAAAAATATTACATAAGTATTTTTTATAAAATAATAAAAAAAAAATTTCCTTTCTTCTGCCGTAGTTTTAGATTTAATAAAAAATTACTTGATAAAAACTAAGATTACCATATTTTAGTTAAAAATTTTCCAATTTTTTTAAATATAAAATGTATGCCCTTAGAAAAAATAAGGTAGAATTACTTTCACAATCAACGCATAAAAGAAATATATAACAAAAAATTAATTCGTTTTCCGATCGGAGTTGAAAAGGTAACCATATCTTATCGAAGGTTAAAACAAAATTCTTTTTTTTTCTAAGAGGAAAAAAATTACATATTTATATTCTGCATTGCTTTTTGAACAAATTTAGTACAATTTTCTTCTATTTATGTTGTATAGTAAAGTGTCAATCACGAAGAAAAAAGCATTACGTTCTACGGGGATCACCATCGCTCCGATTTGGCACTAAGATTTCCGACTTTCCGTCAATGTCCAATCTCTTTCTAATATAGCGTCTCCAGTGATTTCTACAGTTTAAGGTAAGATTATATCTCAGGAACTACTGTACAAAAATACATACATATATATATATATATATATATATATAAATGCAACTTGCAACTTGATATAAGTTAGCGCCTCTGCCTGTCAACTTTTGGTGTCAACCGCTCAACAGGTGGCGCTGCTATGCAGCAATTTCCACAATTTAAGAAAAGGCTATATCTCAGGAACTACTGCATAAAAATGAACATAAATTTATACATAGATGCATCTTGATATATGTTAGTGCCTATTATTTTTGGGGGTCAACAGCTCAACAGATGGCGCTGCTGTACAGCGATTTTATAATTTGAGGAAGGGTTATAGCTCAGGAAATACCGCGCAAAATTTCATAAAAATTTATATGTGAGAGCATCTTGACATAAGTTTCTGCGAATTAACTATTGGTACTAACTGCTCAACAGGTGGCACTTCTATACAGCGATTTCCTCACTTTAAGGGAAGACTATATTTCAGTTTCTAATGCGTATAATCAAACAACAGTGAGAAAACCATTATGAGACATTATGCCGATACAATTTGTATGTATATCTACCAATAGGTTGCACTGCTATAGTGCATTTTTTCCCTAATATGGGAATACTATATTTTAACTTCTATGGCATTTAAATGTACAAAACTTGATTCATGTGATAACCATTATGAAAACGCATTTTTTAAGACGTTAGTTAAATTGTGTTTCTTTCTTTCTCTAAGATGAAAATCGCCTGCATTCATCATGGTAGATAATTTTAATAAATAATAGCTTTTGGGAATTATTTGAACTGAGTGAATTTAAATAGAACAAAATAGAAGAAAGTCTTGTGGTAGCCAGAACATGCTAGTTTTTTTTTTTTTTTTTTTTTTTTTTTATTGTTGTTGTTGTTTTGTTCAGTTTATTAGTTTCAGAATATAAATCCTTGACGAGAGCTTTTGTGAAAATTAAATTTCCAGCAAATAATTGCAATTAAGCAGAGCGGAGAATGCCATCGTTAATTATCAGATATCACACACATCTACAAATTTTCTTGAAATTTAGCAATGAAGGTTATAAAAACATTGAAAATTTAATTAAAAAAAAAAAAAAAAAAGCAGTCCTAATTAACACAAAAATAATGTCAGCATTACGTTTAAAATAATATTAATCTTTCGACAGTAATTTTCAATATAAATATTTCAAATGTAAACACATAAATATTCAAAATTGCTTAGTATATTATTATTATTACTAGCAAACCCGTGCGAAATATTCGCACTTTATTTCTTTTCTTATTTACCTTTAAACTTTGAAACTCATAAATGTGATACCAATTTCCCCACCTAATTAAAATTCTAATTTACCAGAAGCCAAATTATTATTAAAACCAAATTAATATTACACAATAGTGAAACCAAAATCATTCAAAGTGTGGTTTCCAAATAAAATTCATGGTTCACGACCCAATTTTAATACTTCCACAGGCAGTACAGTTTTAATATAGGACTCCCACGACGCCTTTTAAATTTTTGTCACCATGTTGGCGATGACTTTTTATTAATTTTAGTATATATCTATCTATCTATCTATCTATCTATATATATATATATATATAATAGATATCGTAATAAAATTTAATCTTAAAATTTAGCTATTAATAGAACTAAAACAGTAACAGCTCACTAAAATATAGAACTGAATTTAACATAGAGGAAAGAATTACACAAAAAGCTGCGATTTAGATTAAGAACCAATGAGTTACGATAGTAACTTAAAATACTTACGCCGACTTGAATGATAATAAAAAAGGACCATTAAACTTATGAGAGGGAAAGCAAATAATAAATCACAGAAATAATTGGATGAAAATGCTTAAACATAGAAGCATACTTATCAAGGGGTGCATACTTCATAAAGCTTTAAAAGCTGCAACGATTTCGTAAAACGATATTGCTAATCATAGCAATTTATATCATTTCACACCCCGATCGATGCAGCAAGAACCATAAAGAATTAGAAATAAAGTGAAATATTAAATTAAAACAAAGATTAAATAAAGATTAAATATAAACTTAATGGAAACGAAAGTGATAACATGAATGAAGCAGAGCAACCACGTGTATAACATTTAACACCAACTGGAGAAAAGGATGTTGCCAAAACCTAAATTGAAGTAAAATAAAAGCTCGACAGATATCGATTAATCGAAGATACTTCAGATCATATATATATATATATATATATATATATATATATGTTTTGTTTTGTTTAAAAATAAATAAATAAATAAAATAAAATACAATAATTCTTATTTTGATTACATTTTTTATGATTGTGTTTTTTAGTCAATTTATGACACAGAAGTTCATATTCTGTACATATCTTTAAAATATTGCTAGATTTTAAAGGTCGCTTGCAAAGATTCTGAAGAAACAACTGTTGAAAATACATTTATCGTAAAATAATCTCATCAGACAAATCTCGTCATTTTTTTCTTATTAGTCCATCGAGCTAAGTCCGCGTGCTTAAATATTGTCCATGTATAAATATTATTTTTTCTATCCTCGCGTATCGTATCGTTTCGACAAAAAATAATTGAAACTGGTCCACGATACAGAAATATTATACAGATTATTATTATTATTATTTAGTACTTTTGGATTATACATATTTGACCAGATCTTTTATGGAAATTAAATTTGCCGCAAATAACCATAATCAACAGCAAAGTGATATGCGATCATTGTACTTACCATAAATATTTCTACACAACATAAATTCTTTCTGCCGTTATAACAATTACAATACAATTTCCATTGCAATATTAAAACCGTAAATATCTCAACTGTCACCACAATCCTTTCAAATAACTTTGAATATTACTTTCCTTTGTAAATTAACTTTTCTTTTTCACTTTCAGAATATATATAAATTTGTTTTGACTAGACTGAGTCTCATATTTCGGATTTGACTGAAATGATTATCTAAGTGCTTCATCGCTTTCATCATTTCTCGCATAATTATATCCAAATAAATTGGTTATAACTAGAGCTTTTATGAAAATTAAGTCTGTAGTAAATTACCGTAATCAACGATAGTTAATGTGTTATGATGACATTTGAGATAACATCATACTTGCCAACATCCTAATTAATATTCCGTAGTGTTGTTAGCCCCGCCCTTTTTTTCACACCAGTATATTTTTAGACTAATATTCTCCAAATGCAACCACGATTAAATAAAAAAAAAAAAAAAACGTAAAAAAATACTGGTGTGAAAAAGAGTGCGGGGCTAACAATACTACGAAATAATAATTAGTATGTTGGCAAGTATGCAACATACATCTTTCGATAATCCAAATTTTTCATTGAAGTTATAATTAATATGTGATTTTCATTACAGCATTAAAAACATGAACATATCCCAAGATACCACAAACATGTTAAAAGGTTTATAAGATTAACTTACTTTTCGTTTTTTTTTCCCCTACTAGTTTTAGAAAATTGACATAGACAAGAGCTGAGCTTTTATGAAAATTAAATTTCCAGTAAATAATCTTAATAGTAGGGGGTGGAAGGGATATAAGGAATGTCTCTTTCAGGTATCTCGACTGCTTTGCTTTTTCACTGAGAGAAATATATACCATGTTAAAGTAAGAATAAAAAAGATACGCTGTTATACATACTTTATGATATGATAGGGTATGATAGCTGTTACAGTTTATATGAGCTTACAGTTTATATGGCCTATGAGGTTTACTTTTCCATGAAATGACCCTAATGATTCACATAATAAACAAGTCAGTTATGAAAAAACGAAAGTAGCATTTTAGTGTTTCCAGGCGATACAATGAACCGAACTTCAGTTACTCTCTCAAAATAAATAAATAAATAAATAAATAAATAAATAATAATAATAATAATCTGGTGTGTCACTCACACGACTTTCTCTTACCCTGAAATTTAATACTATAAATACAGGTTGCAGATTATTATGTAAGATAACGAGTACTGTTATGTAAACCTGTGTTAAACAATTCAAATTAGGCATCGGAAGAGTTTTATATGATAATTAGTTCTGTGTGAGGGGGGCTACCGCCCCCCTCAACCCCCCGTTTCATTAATGCACCTACATTTATATAGAATTTAATTCGGCTATTAAAAAATAATGTTTTTAAAAAATAATTTATTAAAATTATTATTTAAAACAATTATCTTTTATGATAATGCAGACGATTTCCATATTAGAGAAGTAGTGTAACACTAAATATCCAAAAAAAGTCCATTTTATTCTCAATATTAAAAAAAAAAAAAAAAAAAAAAAAAAAAAAAGAATTACGATTTTTTTTCCTAAGTTTTTTTCGTTAAATGTAAAAAAAAAATCGATAACTTTGTTTTAAATTATCCCAGATCGATGGTTCAACCATTCGTTTTAAAGGTATTGGCGAGCTCTTTTGAAAGATACCCATCATGAAAATTTACCCCCCTCGAGGGGGGACTTCCCCCCCAGGGGGGTAGCGAGGCTACTACATACACATTTTTTCCCCTGTTGACTATCTCTATTACAAAAAATATATATTCGTTTCATTTGGTTTAGTGCAGTCTATAGATGTTAAACTCCACTTACCTGCAATTTCCCCCATAGACGTAATGTATTTGAATACTTTTGAGTGTCCCTGTACACGAACCATTTGTTTGATCTTAACGAAAATTTTAGTGTAGCATCCTTATATAATACACATTTAGAATACCAAGTTTGAACTTTCTGCCATAATTTGTTTTTGAGATATGCTGATAACAGACAGACACACACACAGACATACACACAGACCATTTGCTAAAAACATGATTTTCGTATTCAGGGGACCTCAGAACATCTGAATATAACAAAAACTCGCGTTCGAAAATTTGACCCCAAAACAATACTTTCTCTACCTTATGGGTAAGAGAAAGTAAAAGGAAAATGATAAGGGGTTTTTATCAATATTTACTTTATAGTCAACGAACAATGTACTACCATTGAATGAATCAAAATAAAAATTAGAGTAAAACGTCTTACAATTAAGGTTTTTTTTTTTTTTTTTTTTTTTTTTTTTTCTTAGAAAAACAAAATATTTGTTTATTTTAAGGTGTACAACATTTTGAATTTACGCGATATTTATTTGGGATTTTCATATGAATAGTTCAATACATTTGGCTATTAAATTATGCTCATGAAATTTCGTTAAAGTTTGCGTATTTAAAAATTATTAAGTAAAGATGCTTATCTTTTATAAAATATTTAATATTTTTGCCTTTTGATTGCAGTCTTATGTAGATGTAAAGTTTTTTATAATGGTTTTGCACTGGGTTTAATATCCTAAGTTTTATAATTTAAAAAGTTAAAAAAAAAAAAAAAAATGTTATATTTCCATGAATATATTGTTGTAATCTCATAAATATGTATAGACAGTAAGAAGACAGTAAGAAGAAGCCTTTTAATAACGTGCTAAACCGTAACTCATTTCAATCATTGCTTTTTACAGGGCGATCCCAAAGATTTAAATTGTTGTTTAACTATTTACTGGTCCCCGTCTTACTTTCGGAGCAAGACTTTCATTGAAATATATGAGGAATAACATGTTCTTTACACTCTTGAAGTTTCAAGATGATTTCTTTGAATATCACAAAGATCACCAAATTTTCAATGGATGGTGAAATTATAAAACGCGTTGAAAATTATAAAAAAACGTTGAAAGTTTTTAATGTTTTTCAACAACATTTTCAGAAACTAATTATAATCAACATAGACATAATGTCAACATTACATTTGAAATAACTTTAATCTTTCGATAATAATTTTCAGAATGAACATTTCAAATGCAAACACATAAATATTGAAAATTGCTTAGGATATTAATTATTTTTTCTTATTTTTACCAGTTTCAGAATATGCATCCTTGACTAGAGCTTTCATGAAAATTAAATTTGCCGTAAATAACCATAATCGACAACTAAGTGATATGCAATGAATACACTTAACGCAAATATTTCTCAACGACCTAATTTTTACTTTCTTCTATATTCAACAGAAGAAAGTATTGGTTTCGTAAAAATTTTCGACCTCAGGTTTTTGATGGATTTACACGTTTTGAGAGCTGTAGAGTAGAACACGACTGTCTGTCAGTCTGTGTGTGTGTGTGTGAGAGACAAAATTTTGTGGCAACTGTATCTCAAGAACTACTGCACAGTATTCCATACAAATTGGCATGTAGTTGCACTTTGACATAAATTAGTGCCTATCAACTTTTGGTAAAAATTGTCTTAGAGGTTGCGTTGCCATCCCGCTTTTTCTAAATTTTTAACATGGTGGTATAGGACAAAATTTTGTATAAATGTGCATAAAGAGAAATATTTTTTAAGAATCATTATAAAATTTACAAGAATTATTTATAATAGAGATAGTTAACTGGGGAAAATTTTTTGTATGTGTAGGAGCCTCGCCTCCCCCCCCCCCCCTGAGGGGAAAGTATCTCCTCGAGGGGCGTAAATTTTCATGATGGGTATCTTTCAAAAGAGCTCGTCAATACCTTTAAAACGAATGGTTAAACCATCGATCTGCGATAATTTAAAATAAAGTTATCGATTTTTTTTAAATGTAATATTGACAATAAAATTGGCTTTTTTGGAATATTTAGTGTTATAACTACTTCTCTAATATGGAAATCGTCTACATTATCATGGAAGATAATTTTTTTTTAAATAATAATTTTAATAGATAATTTTTATTGAGTGAATTTGTATAGGAAAATATAGAAGAAAGTCATGTGGTGGCCACAACATACTAGTTTTATGACGTTATTATAATTACAATACGTTTTTTCAATGCAATATTAAAAGCGTAAATACTTCAAATGTCACCACAATCCTTTAAAATAGCTTTGAATATTAATTTTTCTCATAAATTAACTTTTATTTTTACTTTCAGAATATATATATAAGTTTGTTTTGACTAGACTGAGTCTCGTATTTCTGACATGACTGAAATGATTATCTAAGTGCTTCGTTGATTTCATTATTTCTGACATAATTATAACCAAATAAATTAGTTGAGACTAGACCTTTTATGAAAATTAAGTCTGCCGTAAATAACCATAATCAACAGTAGTTAATGTGTCGTGATGACATTTGAGCTAGCATTAATCTTCCGACAATACAAATTTTTCATTGAAGTTGTTATTAAAATGTGATTTTCATTACAGCTTTGAAAACGCGAGTATTTCACATGATACCATAAAAATTTTATGAGATTAACTCTTCCTTTCTTCTTCTTACTAGTTTCGGAAAACTGACATAAACAACAGCTTTTATGAAAAATAAATTTCTAGGAAATAATCGTAATTAATAGTGATATGATCATACCTTTATAAAAAGCACCACAGAACTTGCGTTTAAAAGTAATGAGTACAAAATTTTTAATAAACACCATAAAAGGCTGGAACTCGCAACAATTGTTTCGGGTCGAAAGAAGACACGACCCTTCGTCAGGCGATCGAAAGATTGTGTCTTCTTTCGACCCGAAATAATTGTTGCGAGTTCTAGCAATTTATGGTGTTTATTCAAAGTTTTGTACTTTCATAACTATACCGTGTTTCTCAGGTATCTCCTTCGGGCGAATGACTATATTATTTTCTAAACATTTCATTTGCATGCTTTTTCTTCTTCTTCTTTTTTTTTTTTTTTTTTTATTACTGCGAAAGAGGAAAAAAAAAAAAATCCCGACATATTCAAGGTGAAATAGGAGTACTGCAAATGATGACGACGCGAGAAGTCTGAGCGTAAGCAATAGCAATATTACTTCTAAAAATAAGGGAGAGGGGCAGAGAGCATTATATATATATATTTTTTTTTTTTCGTTTTCGTTTTCGACATTGCTGTGTGGAACTTGTACACTGCATACTAAACTAGTATGTTGTGGCCACCACAAGACTTTCTTCTATATTTTCCTATACATATTCAATCAGTAACAATATTAAAAAAAAAAAAAAAAAAAAAAAAGTACGATTTTTTTTCAGTTTTTTTTTTTTTGTTGTTGTTGTTAAAAGTAAAAAAAATCGATAACTTTGTTTTAAATTATCACAGATTTATGGTTCAACCATTCGTTTTAAAGGTATTGACGAGACCTTTCGAAAGATACCCATCTTGAAACTTTGCCCCCCCCGGGGGGTACTCCCCCCCCAGGGGGGGAACCGATGCCCCCACATGCACAAAATTTTTTTCCTAGTTAACTACTACTATTATCAATAATTCATATTAATTTTACAATAACAAGTTTAAAATAACTCTCATTATGCCCATTTATACGGAATTTTGTCCTATGCTGCCATGTTAAAAATTTGCATAAAATGCGATCACAGCGCCACCTGTTGAGCTATTGATCCCCAAATCTAATCAGCACCAGTTCATGTCAGGGTGCAACTAAATACCAAGTTTGGTTAAATTTCATTCATTGGTTCGTGAGATACAGCGTCCACAAAATAATGATACAGACAGACACACACACAGACACACAGACAGACAGACATTTTCTAAAAACTATCAATTCGTGTTCAGGACATCCCAAAACGTGTAGATCCGTCAAAAAACGGAGGCCGAAAATTTTCGCGAATCCAATACTTTCTCTATATTACATATAGAAGAAAGTAAAAAAGGAAGAAGAATCTCACAACTACAGTTTAAAATCTATCTTGTTAATCACATTACCGAAAAATGTCATTCAGGAATAAATTTCAGACGAGAAAGACTATATTTTAAGCTTAACCCTCTGAGATATATTTTATCGAAGCAGTTGCTCCCACAAATGAAATATTGAGACCAGCCAGACAATATGCGCTCTGCTGTTTGAAAAAAAAAAAAAAAACTAGTATGTTGTGGCCGCCACAAGACTTTCTTCTATATTTACCTATACATATTCAATCAATAACAATATTAAAAAAAAAAAAAAAAAAAAAAAAAGTACGATTTTTTTTTTTCTAAGTTTTTTTTTTTTTTTTTGTTAAAAGTGAAAAAAATCGATAACTTTGTTTTAAATTATCACAGATTTATAGTTCAACCATTCGTTTTAAAGGTATTGACGAGACCTTTCGAAAGATACCCATCTTGAAAATTTATCCCCCGGGGGGGGGTACTTCCCTCCCAGGGGGGGAAGCGATGCCCCCCCATGCAGAATTTTTTTTCCTAGTTACATACTACTATTATCAATAATTCATATTAATTTTACAATCACAAGTTTAAAAAAACTCTAATTATGCACATTTATACGAATTTTTGTCCTATGCTGCCATGTTAAAAATTTAGATAAAATGCTATCACAGCGCCACCTGTTGAGCTATTGATCCCCAAACATAATCAGCACCAGTTTATGTCGGGGACCAACTAAATACCAAGTTTGGTTAAATTTCGTTAAAAAAAAAAAAAAAAAAATTGCGATATTTTTCTGTTTTTTTTTGTTAAAAGTAAAAAAAATCGATAACTTTGGTTTAAATTATCACAGATTTATCGTTCAACCATTCGTTTTAAAGGTATTGACGAGATCTTTCGAAAGATACCCATCTTGAAATTTTGCCCCCCCGGGTGGGAACTTCCCCCCCGGTGGGGGGGCAACCGATGCCCCCACATGCACAAAAATTTTTTCCTAGTTAACTACTACTATTATCAACCTGATCTTTCGAAAGATACCCAATGTGAAAATTTACCCCCCCTGGGGGGGGTATTTTTCCCCTAGGGGGGGGAAGCGACGCCCCCCCATGCAGAAAATTTTTTTCCTAGTTACATACTACTATTATCAATAATTCATATTAATTTTACAATCACAAGTTTAAAACAACTCTAATTATGCACATTTATACGAATTTTTGTCCTATGCTGCCATGTTAAAAATTTAGATAAAATGCTATCACAGCGCCACCTGTTGAGCTATTGATCCCCAAACATAATCAGCACCAGTTTATGTCGGGGACCAACTAAATACCAAGTTTGGTTAAATTTCGTTAAAAAAAAAAAAAAAAAAAAAAAATGCGATATTTTTCTGTTTTTTTTTGTTAAAAGTTAAAAAAATCGATAACTTTGGTTTAAATTATCACAGATTTATCGTTCAACTATTCGTTTTAAAGGTATTGACGAGATCTTTCGAAAGATACCCATCTTGAAATTTTGCCCCCCCGGGTGGGAACTTCCCCCCCCGGTGGGGGGGCAACCGATGCCCCCACATGCACAAAAATTTTTTCCAAGTTAACTATTACTATTATCAACGAGACCTTTCGAAAGATACCCATCTTGAAAATTTACTTCCCCGGGGGGGGAACCGATGCCCCCCCATGCACAAAATTTTTTTCCTAGCTAACTACTACTATTATCAATAATTCCTATTAATTTTACAATCACAAGTGTAAAATAACTCTCTTTATGCCCATTTATACGGAATTTTGTCCTATGCTGCCATGTTAAAAATTTGCATAAAATGCGATCACAACGCCACCTATTGAGCGAGTGATCCCAAAATCTAATCAGCACCAGTTTATGTCAGGGTGCAACTAAATACCAAGTTTGGTTAAATTTCATTCATTGGTTCGTGAGATACAGCGTCCACAAAAAAATGATACAGACAGACAGACAGACAGACAGACAGACAGACAGACATTTTCTAAAAACTATTAATTCGTGTTCTCCATATCCCAAAATATGTAAATCCATCAAAAAGTGGACTTCGAAAATTTTCGCGAATCCAATACTTTCTCTATATTACATATAGAAGAAAGTAAAAAATGGAAAGTAAATCCAGAAAGAAACAAGATATTTCTCTCTGACTGTGACATAGAACTTTGCTTCAAATTGTACCACACCAAAAGAACTTTTGAACAATGCACAAAACTGTAAACTTCAAACTTTATTGAAAAGAAAAAAAAAAAAAAAATCTGTAAAATATTCTTCATTCTGAGCAGAGTTTTATTGCAAAAAGCAAACGCTAAAGGCGTTTTGTGTTCCAAACTTTTAAAATAAAAAATCGCAGTGTAAAAGCATTAAAAGTAAAAGAAAAGAAAAGAAATATTTCATTCTTTTATTCTATTAAATATCGAATGTAATTAAACGTAATAATAGCAATAAATTATCCTTTTTTTTTTTTTTCCAACATTTTTAATAAGAAATTGACCAGTTAAGGGGAAGTACTAAATAAAAAAAAAAAAAAAAAAAACTAAGCATTACACCTCATCAAACATTTTTTTTTTTTTTTTTTTTTTTTTTTGTACTGATAAAGGGTCGTGTTTAATTATTTGATCCCAAAATAATGGTTATTTATTTATTTACATTTATTATTTATTTTTTCATTATTTTTTTTTTTTATTATTTTACAATTTTCGATGTTGTTTATAAAATTTCTGTCATTATTATTTAACCATAGTAACACGAGTTATTTTTCTGTCTTAGTCAAAGGTTTCATGAAATTTGGATTTCCAATAAATAATAGATGTTATCTTTAACCTCTAATATGCCAGGATGCATATTGTACATACATTTGACACATGGACAAGAATGTGTAAATTCAGTAGTTGTTTTTCTGACTTAACTAAAGGTTTCGTGAAATTTTGATTTCCAATAAATAACTATAATCAATGAAATGTAGCATGTTACAATTAAATTTGATGTAACATGAATTCTTAGACAAACTAAAAAATTATAAGTACAATATAATCTTCATTGCAACATCACAAGCATTCATTACCTTTCAGATGTTATCTTAATTGTCTAAAATGCCAGGATGCATATTTTACATACATTTGATACATAGAGAACTATGTGTAAATTCAGTAGCTATTTTTCTGCCTTAACTAAAAATTTCATGAAATTTGGATTTCCAGTAAATAACGATAATCAACGAAGAGGTAACATATTACAATTAAATTTGATATAACATGAATTCTCAGTCAAACTAAAATATTATAAGTACAAAAGCATTCATTATCTTTCATATGTTATGTGTATTTATTACCTTTCATATGCATCATCTTTAAAATGGCAGGATGCATATTTTACATACATTTGATACATAGAGAACAATGTGTAAATTCAGTAGTTATTTTTCTGCCTTAACTAAAAATTTCATGAAATTTGGATTTCCAATAAATAACTATAATCAACGAAGCGGTAATATATTACAATTAAATTTGATATAACATGAATTCTCAAACTAAAAAATTATAAGTACAAAAGCATTCATTACCTTTCATTTGTTATGTGTATTTATTACCTTTCATATGCATCATCTTTAAAATGACAGGATGCATATTTTACATACATTTGATACATAGAGAACAATGTGTAAATTCAGTAGTTATTTTTCTGCCTTAACTAAAAATTTCATGAAATTTGGATTTCCAATAAATAACTATAATCAACGAAGCGGTAATATATTACAATTAAATTTGATATAACATGAATTCTCAAACTAAAAAATTATAAGTACAAAAGCATTCATTACCTTTCATTTGTTATGTGTATTTATTACCTTTCATATGCATCATCTTTAAAGAGACAGGATGCATATTTTACATACATTTGATACATAGAGAACAATGTGTAAATTCAGTAGTTATTTTTCTGCCTTAACTAAAAATTTCATGAAATTTGGATTTCCAATAAATAACTATAATCAACGAAGCGGTAATACATTACAATTAAATTTGATATAACATGAATTCTCAAACTAAAAAATTATAAGTACAAAAGCATTCATTACCTTTCATTTGTTATGTGTATTTATTACCTTTCATATGCATCATCTTTAAAATGACAGGATGCATCTTTTACATACATTTGATACATAGAGAACAATGTGTAAATTCAGTCTTTATTTTTTTGCCTTAACTAAAAATTTCATGAAATTTGGATTTCCAATAAATAACTATAATCAACGAAGCGGTAATATATTACAATTAAATTTGATATAACATGAATTCTCAAACTAAAAAATTATAAGTACAAAAGCATTCATTACCTTTCATTTGTTATGTGTATTTATTACCTTTCATATGCATCATCTTTAAAGAGACAGGATGCATATTTTACATACATTTGATACATAGAGAACAATGTGTAAATTCAGTAGTTATTTTTCTGCCTTAACTAAAAATTTCATTAAATTTGGATTTCCAATAAATAACTATAATCAACGAAGCGGTAATACATTACAATTAAATTTGATATAACATGAATTCTCAAACTAAAAAATTATAAGTACAAAAGCATTCATTACCTTTCATTTGTTATGTGTATTTATTACCTTTCATATGCATCATCTTTAAAGAGACAGGATGCATATTTTACATACATTTGATACATAGAGAACAATGTGTAAATTCAGTAGTTATTTTTCTGCCTTAACTAAAAATTTCATGAAATTTGGATTTCCAATAAATAACTATAATCAACGAAGCGGTAATACATTACAATTAAATTTGATATAACATGAATTCTCAAACTAAAAAATTATAAGTACAAAAGCATTCATTACCTTTCATTTGTTATGTGTATTTATTACCTTTCATATGCATCATCTTTAAAATGACAGGATGCATATTTTACATACATTTGATACATAGAGAACAATGTGTAAATTCAGTAGTTATTTTTCTGCCTTAACTAAAAATTTCATGACATTTGGATTTCCAATAAATAACTATAATCAACGAAGCGGTAATACATTACAATTAAATTTGATATAACATGAATTCTCAAACTAAAAAATTATAAGTACAAAAGCATTCATTACCTTTCATTTGTTATGTGTATTTATTACCTTTCATATGCATCATCTTTAAAATGACAGGATGCATATTTTACATACATTTGATACATAGAGAACAATGTGTAAATTCAGTAGTTATTTTTCTGCCTTAACTAAAAATTTCATGAAATTTGGATTTCCAATAAATAACTATAATCAACGAAGCGGTAATATATTACAATTAAATTTGATATAACATGAATTCTCAAACTAAAAAATTATAAGTACAAAAGCATTCATTACCTTTCATTTGTTATGTGTATTTATTACCTTTCATATGCATCATCTTTAAAGAGACAGGATGCATATTTTACATACATTTGATACATAGAGAACAATGTGTAAATTCAGTAGTTATTTTTCTGCCTTAACTAAAAATTTCATGAAATTTGGATTTCCAATAAATAACTATAATCAACGAAGCGGTAATACATTACAATTAAATTTGATATAACATGAATTCTCAAACTAAAAAATTATAAGTACAAAAGCATTCATTACCTTTCATTTGTTATGTGTATTTATTACCTTTCATATGCATCATCTTTAAAATGGCAGGATGCATCTTTTACATACATTTGATACATAGAGAACAATGTGTAAATTCAGTAGTTATTTTTCTGCCTTAACTAAAAATTTCATGAAATTTGGATTTCCAATAAATAACTATAATCAACGAAGCGGTAATATATTACAATTAAATTTGATATAACATGAATTCTCAAACTAAAAAATTATAAGTACAAAAGCATTCATTACCTTTCATTTGTTATGTGTATTTATTACCTTTCATATGCATCATCTTTAAAATGACAGGATGCATATTTTACATACATTTGATACATAGAGAACAATGTGTAAATTCAGTAGTTATTTTTCTGCCTTAACTAAAAATTTCATGAAATTTGGATTTCCAATAAATAACTATAATCAACGAAGCGGTAATATATTACAATTAAATTTGATATAACATGAATTCTCAAACTAAAAAATTATAAGTACAAAAGCATTCATTACCTTTCATTTGTTATGTGTATTTATTACCTTTCATATGCATCATCTTTAAAGAGACAGGATGCATATTTTACATACATTTGATACATAGAGAACAATGTGTAAATTCAGTAGTTATTTTTCTGCCTTAACTAAAAATTTCATGAAATTTGGATTTCCAATAAATAACTATAATCAACGAAGCGGTAATACATTACAATTAAATTTGATATAACATGAATTCTCAAACTAAAAAATTATAAGTACAAAAGCATTCATTACCTTTCATTTGTTATGTGTATTTATTACCTTTCATATGCATCATCTTTAAAATGACAGGATGCATATTTTACATACATTTGATACATAGAGAACAATGTGTAAATTCAGTAGTTATTTTTCTGCCTTAACTAAAAATTTCATGAATTTGGATTTCCAATAAATAACTATAATCAACGAAGCGGTAATATATTACAATTAAATTTGATATAACATGAATTCTCAAACTAAAAAATTATAAGTACAAAAGCATTCATTACCTTTCATTTGTTATGTGTATTTATCACCTTTCATATGCATCATCTTTAAAATGACAGGATGCATATTTTACATACATTTGATACATAGAGAACAATGTGTAAATTCAGTAGTTATTTTTCTGCCTTAACTAAAAATTTCATGAAATTTGGATTTCCAATAAATAACTATAATCAACGAAGCGGTAATATATTACAATTAAATTTGATATAACATGAATTCTCAAACTAAAAAATTATAAGTACAAAAGCATTCATTACCTTTCATTTGTTATGTGTATTTATTACCTTTCATATGCATCATCTTTAAAATGACAGGATGCATATTTTACATACATTTGACTCATAGACAAGAACATTTAAATTCAGTCTAGCTCTTTTATTAAGATCCATGGTTTATTGAGAGGCAAGACTTAATGAGGAAATTCATTCAAAAATCCTTTCTAATACTTTATTAGAAGCACAACTCCGATATAGCGAAGACTTTTATCATGAAATAGTTTAATGTTTTACAGAACTTTTCTTATTTTTTATTTGCTAAAAACAAATTTCACAGAATTAACAGCTTTGTAATGGTTAAAAAAAAAAAAAAAAAAAAAAACTACTCTATTAAAAAAAACAATGCAATAAATAAAGCAGAAGTAACTCCCCTTCACCCTCAATGTGTAACATTCTCTTTAGTTCCCTTTAAAGACTGACTATGTACGTTTAAAATTTAAATAAATTATTATTATTATTATTATTAATTTTGACTGAATGAAATGAAATGAAAACACGCAATTTTTCCACAATTTTACTTTCATACAGTACTATTATTATTAATATTTTTATTATAATTAATTTCTATTTCGATATACATTTGTTTCTACAAATGTTACACAGCACTTTTTCTTGGCCCTTTCTGTCATGAGTTCAGCGGTGCAGATATTCCGAGCTAGTATTTTACAACATTCTTTTTCATAATTAAGAAAATTATTTCAATACCTTTTTTTTTTTTAAATGAGGGGGTATAAAAAATCTTTTAGAACTTTTTTTCTTTCTTTTTTTAACCACTTCATTAGACTTAAATAAATTATGGTACAGTCGGTAACAAAAGGGTCGGTCCGAACATTAGCAAAAATTCGACTAAGAACATGATTCGACAAGGATTTATTTAACAAAACAGTATTAACTCTACTTTTTTTACATAGGAATTTTTGCTAGTGTTCGGATACTTTTGTTACCGACTGTACATATGTAGTAAGTATCCTTATCTGATAAACTTCAGCTTACTTCTCTTTTAGAAAGGCCTTTTTTTTTCACTTTCGATCTTCTATCACAAAAATGTGTTGTTTACCATTAAAATGATCCGAAAATTCGCAGACTCATTTATCCCACCCCTGGGACTTCAGATTTATTGCCCATGTGTGACAAAGGTTAGCGCGGGTGTTTTATCGGCATGGGAGAAATTACAAAACCATTCCATGCTCGAATTCAAGGAACTTCTGTTTATATCCCAACAACAGCTAATCATCTGCCACCAAGACAATATATTTAATCTCTAGGACATACCTCTTGACTCAAATTTTCAGAGAGCACTTAAAGAAGCTCTGGCTAGAAAATTTATTTCGAACAAAGAAGAGAAAAACAGATCTGCAACCAATAAAACATCATAAAGTATTTTAACTGTTTCCTATAGATTTTCATTTGATTAAATTGAAAAACACAGTGAAAAAATTTCAATCCCTCATTAAAAAAAAAACCTCATGTTTTTTATTTAATTTTGCGCGGATGATTGGATAGATGTTTGGGTTTTACGTCGCACTAGTGCTGCGCAGATGGGCAATTGGCGACGGTCTGGGACACATCTCTAGGGGTGGTCCGGAGACATGCCATCACAATTTTGATCCTCCACGGAAGGGATGGCTCTCCCACTTCGGTGACCTCCAGAGGTACAGTCGGTAACAAGTGTCCGAACACTAGCAAAAATTCCTATGTGAAAAAAGTTCACTTCATACGGTTTTGTTAAATAAATCCTTATCGAATCATGGTCTTAGACTGAGTAAGAACTGGATTCGACAAGGATTTATTTAACAAAACCCTATAAAGTGTACTTTTTTGCTAAGGAATTTTTGTTAGTGTTCGGACACTTTTGTTACCGACTGTATAATTTTTGATGGGAACATGGAGGACATTGCGGCCACGGCAGATTTTACGTGCACCAGCCACCATTTATGTATACGACGGTCTTTGACCGGCTCGAGTACCGAAACCGCAATCTTCTAATTACGAGGCCGGCGCTCTACCGACTGGGTTACCGCGGCCCCAATTTTGCGCGGAAACATGAAATGCGGTGTTGCCGCTTTGTTTGCAGTACTCGTGTCTTTCTTTCTCGTGTCTTCTTTTTTATTCGCCTGACGAAGGGTCATGTTTTCTATCAACCCGAAACAACTGTAGCGAGTTCTTGCATTTTATGGTGCTTATTCAAAATATTTTACTTATTACTTAAAAACACCAGTTTTGTGGGGCTTTTTTACTATCCTTATGTTGATTACAAAACCATATTTAAGAATTGCTTTTTATTTTTATTAAAAACACGTAAAATTAATTTTTATTTAAAAGAATTAAAAAATATCATCCTAAGCTTTTCGCTTTGAAATTCCAAAGCATCATCAGGGATTTTTATTACTGAATTAAATAAACATTTAAAAAAAATAATTTTCCTTTCACAGTCAACAGTGAAGTCTTCTAATAACGCGAATAGTAGCAAAATCAATTTGAAGTTCGGTGAAGCTTGAACCACGGAGTTAAGGAAAGTAAGAGAAGCTGGAACTACTGGTCGACTTCATTTATGCTAACCCCAACGCTAACCCTATATGGGATAACGCCAAAATTATTACAGCACCACCTACTATCCAAGAACTTTTCATCTCCGAAGCTATTAATATAATTAAACGCAAAAACAAAATAAATTCTAAAGATGCTGCAAATTTGTCAATAATTTAGCACAATATATTGTAAAATAGCTAATAGTTTATTTCTGCTAGTTCATTATGGTTTTTCTCCCACAATAGCCTCGTGTGGTTTTCTAATAGTTCCAGCTTCTCTTACTTTCCTTAGCTCCTTGGTCCAACCTTCACCGGACTTCAAATTGACTTTGCTGCTATTCACGTTATTAAAAGACTTAACTGTTGACTGTGAAAGGAAACTTATTTAAAAAACTGCTCATTTAATTCAGTAATAAAAATCTCTGATGATGATTTGGAATTCTAAAGCGAAAAGCTTAAGATAATATTTTTTAAATTTTTTAAATTAAAATTAATTTTACGTGTTTTAAAGTGTTTTTTTTTATAAAAATAACAAATGACACGTGTTTAATTAATTCTTTTTTATAGATATTGTTTAATTACTTTTTATTTTAAAAACAATATTTATTAAGGTAAATCTAAACATAAATAAGTAAATACATAAAATTTAAAATAGGAGGGATGTGGGAGGCAGTGGAAAGGGTGAAATTGGAAGCGTATTCTGAGGGGCGTCAAAAAGAAGATGTAGAAGTTTTACATGCAAAAGAGTAAACTCAAAATGTTAAATATATCATGAAATGACTGTTTGTTTTGCAATGATAAAAAATATGTTCAGTTTAATGAAATCTGTGATTTTTTTTTTTTTTTCCTTAGCCATTATATGGTACAGAAAGTATTCTTTTGGGTCAAATTTTCGAAATTGAATTTTTGTCATATTTACACGTTTTGGGGGTCTTTGGAATCCGAAAATTATGTTTTTAACGGTTGTCTATGTATGTGTCTGTGTGAATGTGTGTATGTCTGTTATCAGCATATTTCAAGAACAAATAATAGTAGAAAGTTCAAACTCGGTGTCCTAAATTTGTATCATAAAGGGATACAACACAAAACTTTTCGTTGAGATAAAGCATATAATTTATGTACAGAGATACCCAAGAGAATTCAAATACATCACGTCTATGGGGAAAATTGCAAATAAGTAAAGTTTAACATATATAGGCACTAGGAATTTAACACTAGGAAAAAAATATGCACGCTACATGCTACAAGGGGAAATACACTTTGATCCCTTTTGAAAATAGAACTGTTCTCTGAAACTTGTTTGACTAATTTAATTATCCCTGTATATTATCTATAAATTATATGCGCATCAAACAATGTACCTACAAGCAAAAACTGTTTTATTTAAGAGACAAAATTTTAAGTTAAAATACATTTAAAAAACAAAATATACATATAAAAACAATTAAAATCTAGACGTTTCGAATCCCGTCCGGGTTTCCTCATCAGTAATTACAACACAATATGCAAACATTACATGAACACTCAAGGAATTTAAAAGAGTACCGAATATTGAGGAGCCAGTGCGCATGCTTCATTGGCTCCTCAATATTCGGTACTCCTTTAAATTCCTTGAGTGTTCATGTAATGTTTGCATATTGTGTTGTAATTACTGATGAGGAAACCCGGACGGGTTTCGATACGTCTAGCTTTTAATTGGTTTTATATGTATATTTTGTTTTTTAAATGTATTTTAACTTAAAATTTTGTCTCTTAAATAAAACAGTTTTTGCTTTTAATATATATAATTGAGACGGTTTGATGTTTGTGTACGTTAATGTATCTAAATTTTACACAGGGAAAAATATATGCACGTACTCCATGAAATGTACTTCGATTCATTTTCAAAATAGCACCATCAATCAGAATTCTTTTGTGTAGCTCTGTATACGAAGGATAAATATTCTTCATACCATATTCTATGCGATACATGAGTTTGTCAAGATAAAGAATATTTGTCGGTTTACCATCTGACCGCCTTTGAAAAAGGGCAAATTTGTAATATTGTTTTCATTGAATTATTTTTCCAATGAACAACATTAATGTATATTTCAACTAGAGATTAAAAATGTAGCTGTGTACATGATTATAATCCTCATGAAAAACAATCTAAAATTTCATAATTATATAATTTTAAATTATAAGTGTATTGTGGGAAAAAGAACAGCTGAGTGACCTGATATATCTGTCAACGGCAGTCAGGTGGTTAATTTTGCTTAGTGCACTCTCAAGATTTTAAATTCTACCTAGAAATTTCGCCCATAAACTTAATGTATTTAAATAAATTTCCATAGCCGTATACATGAAACGTTTCTCCAATTTCAACAATAAGTTTTAAATACTATCACTATGCGAGACAGATTTTAAATACCGAAGTTTTGACTTGTTAATATTTTTTTCTTGATTTATGCTAATAACCAACTCACACACAGACATTCACTGTGACTAACAGTTAAAAACCTGGTTTTTGGATTTAGGAGACCTCAAAACGTGAAAATGTAGCAAAAACACAGTTTACAAAACATGACCCCAAGACAACAGTTTTCCTACTATACCAAAAAAAAAAAAAAAAACTAAATAAAGAAATAAAGAAAAAAAAAATAAAGGAAAAAAAAAAAAAAAAGATAAATAAAGAAAAAAAAAAAATGACTTGAAATTATTGAAAACGTTTATTTCATTATTTTTTGACTGAAATGAGCAAAGTTTTATGAATACTAAAATGATTATTTCAGTAATCTGTACCTCCTGCACCCCCCCCCCCCTAAATGGGCTCAAACCTGTGTTGCCTGTTAGACTGCAGCATATTTATTAATTTAGCTGGGTTGTGTCGAAAATTCTTCACAGAACGCCCAATCTGACTTGATTTTTTTTTTCTTTTATTGTAAAAAATGTAACCCACCCTAAAAGAAATATCTCATCCCCTTCTTCCACCCCCTTTTCTTTCTATCAGATCCTGCCCGGCGAAAATATACATACATATATATTTGCCTTCAAGCATTCTCAAGAATCGTGATTTAGTCGAAATGCTCTCGTTTTGTTTACAGAATCATTTTGAAAACAGCTAGAAATCCGTTTTCTTAATGCCTATCATTAAAATCTCATTTTCATAGTTCTCTTCTCGCGCTCAAACGAAAATCCCAAGGACCACTAATTCTGGGAATACAAACCTACCACTACCAAGTACCAAGTCGGAAAATATGTCAGGTTTTATTCTTTTTATTAGGACTAGGAGGACTATTAGTTTCACTCTGTGTAAAAACGTCGTCACCAGTTTTTGTAGACCAGTTTTGTGTAACACCAAAATAAATTAGGAATGTCAGTCCTATCGTTACAAATTTGGTACCAAATGAAAGGAGTGATTTTTCTGAATCCAGGGATGTAAACAGTTTTTCGACACGACAATTAGATTTTTTTAAAATTAACTAAAGTATGAAATTTAGGTGGCAACACTTCATTTTAATTCATTTCAGTCATTTTAAAAAGTTCCGTGAACACGTACTTTTTAAAATGACTGAGATGAATTAAAATGAAGTGCTTCCACCTAAATTTCATACTTACGTTAATTTAAAAAAAAAAAAAAAATCTAATTGTCGTGTCGAATAAGTGTTTGCACCCCTGGATTCAGAAAAATCGCTCCAGTTTTACGGTCAAAAAATGAGCTAAAAAATAAAAATTAAAATTAACAGATTGAAATTAATAGTCTTCCGTACTAAACTAAATTCTTTGACATATTTTTTTACTTTTTATTTATATCTATTTTGATTTTATTTATATTTATTTCTGTTACTTTTTTCGGCAATACTTTTACGTTTATTGTGTCAGGGTGGTTAAACAAAAAAAAAAAAAAAAAAAAAAAAAGAAAGAAAAAAAAATCTTTTTACTCAACAGTGTAAAATTTCTGATTAATTTAATTTTAAACGGGGGGGGGGGGGAAGCACAAAATTAGCTAGCAATACAGTTCAGATATATTAAGATTAGAATAATTAGTTTTTTATGTTTTTCTCTTATTCAAATAGGCCGTAAGTTAAAATTGTTTCTTTATGGTAACTTCTGCGTAACAGACACTTCGAAGAATATTGCCCACTATAACTGACCTAATTAGAAAAAAAATTCTTTTAGCTTTTAAAAAAATAAAGAAAGAAAGAAAAACGTAAACTTTATGTTCGTATGTTTCGTGAAATGAGCTTGTTCTACATAGCAAATATTATTTAAATAATAAACATTCTTTAACAAATTTCATTTAAATCCAATAAAAATCTAAATTGTATTTGCAAGTCAGATAAATCGATTTGACACCAGAATTTCAATTAACAGACAAAGGTAGTTTATTTTGCTAATTAAAATTTCTCCGTGTCCAACTGATGTATTTGACCTGCGGATTATACACCGGAAACTATGGTACATAATTACTGATAAGAACAATAACTTATATATTTTGACCTCTGACATGAAAGTGTAGAATATAGGCAATGATATATATTTCTTTGTTAAATAAGTTTTCAAATATGAATAAAATATGTCAGTAACAATATTATAATTTTTTTTTAAAAATAGATTTATTTTGCGTACTTTTCAACTTCACCCATACAGATACATATTTCATTGAAAATCGTACATGGAAGATGGAAGGGTTAAAATATTTTGCTTTTGTTACTAGTTTTAATTTTACACAAAATAATTAAAAAATAAATTCAAAATTTTGATATATACTGAATAGAATGAAATAAGAGTTCATTTCACTTTCATTCCTCAGTTTAAACCAAACCAAACATTAAGAATGTTTGGTTAATTTAATTTTTAATTAATTATAATTAATTACTATTATTTTTGTAATAAGTTTTCCTTTAGTCTAAAACTGTTCTCTTTTGAAGTAAAATTTAAATTTAAAACCCGATTGTATTATTTTGTGTTTAATATAAAAAACCCGATAAAACCCCCCAAAAGCCCATTAAAACCCAATTAAACTCAAAAAAAACCACCCGGGTTTTTTAAAACCCTGCATATTAATCTATTTTTTCTGTTATTTTTTCTGTTTTATTAATTTTAGTTGAAATTATATAAAATTATTCGGGATCATTTTTTAAATTCTTAATCTTCTTCTTTTTTTTTTTTTTTTTTTTTTTTTTTTTTTCTTAACGTTACGGTAGACACAAAATTAAACTAGTAGGGGAAGGTGGGGTACCTCGGACCTATTTTGACTTTTCCAATTTTAATTTTG
This sequence comes from Salticus scenicus, assembly GCA_963930645.1. NCBI lineage: Eukaryota > Metazoa > Arthropoda > Arachnida > Araneae > Salticidae > Salticus > Salticus scenicus. Next base: position 15,931,800 of record OZ005660.1, read on the forward strand.
TAATTATTTGACGAAACTGAATACAAATAGCTTTTTAAAATACTTTATGGTGTTATATACAATATATATTTATTCCAAAATTTTATTAAAACTATATCAATTATATATTTTTTTTAAATAAAAAAAGTGCAGTTAGGTCCAAGGTACACTACTGGTAATGTACCTTGGACCATTTATTAAACGATACAGATAAATTCAATTTTAAGTAAGAAAATCTATTTATTAATCAATTGCACATATGAATTCAAATAAACATTTTTTTTTTTTAAATCATTATTTTGTCACAATTGCATTGTTATTATGTCCAGTTCGAGTCAAACAAGTGGAAAATATTAAATATTAACTAAAAAAAGTCTACATTAAGTCATATTTGATTTTTAGTAAAAATCCTTACAATTATTTATAATCAAGATTATAATTGGATTGGTCAGTTCCAAATGTTAACTTTTGGAGCTGCATTTCTGATCCACCTCACAATATGACCAGTCCAAGGTACACTAACGTGTGTTGGGTTCAAAGTACGCCACTCTGTTACTGAAAACAAAATTGCTAATCATAATATTCAGGTTGTGCTTAACTTGGTTGCAAGCATATGAGGTTATAGCTAGAAAGCTACTTCATGATGAATAACACTCACCTCAGAATATACAATGTATGTGTGGGTATAGAAATACATAAAAGTATCTGAGAAAAATTTACTATTGCAAGGTAAATTTACTTTTTCAACGACTCTTCAAAAAGTTGAGCGCCCAAGCAAACATTGATTACTTCACTGAGACCCCTAACCGTAAATATTTTAACTGCATGTGATACTGTTTATATATCTAAATAAATAGAGCTAGAAATGGCGTAGGTCCAAGGTACACCACTTTCCCCTTTGATGTGGCCATCCAAAAACTTTCTTCTTTATTTTCCTATACAAATTATTTAGTAAAATTATCAGTCATTAAAATTATTTTACATAATGAATGCAGACGATTTTCATCTTGGAAAAACATAGCACTTAATGGTGAAAGAAAGTCAGTTTTGTTTCCCACACACATCTAAAAAAATTTTTTTTTTTTTTTGGCCAAAAATTAAATAAAAATCGATATATATTAGAGACTTGAGCTGTATATTGCTGGAATTAGCTATACAGTTTTACGAAATCTTGCATGTGCTGATAGAAATGCAAGTTTCCTGATGAGTGCATTTCTATTTTTCAGCATTTAAAATTCCAATTTTCAATTCATGAATTCCATTTTTTTCCCCTTTGAACGGAACTCTTTGGTGATTTTATCCTTTCTCTTTTCTCTGAAATGCTGACTGTTACTAATAATTCATAGTTTTTGCAAATTCTCTCATCGTTAGGCTTATGTGTTATGTTAGTGTCATTTCTCTTCTGCGTAAGTACTTTAACTTGCTTTTACTAATCATTAAATTAATACCGTGACTAATTTTAATCGAAATAAATCTT